>CADCXB010000050.1:0-600000 GCA_902806585.1 Xylaria hypoxylon | reverse complement strand
GCGTCATTTTTGAGCCAGAGCCGGCCTGGCTTGATTCTAACGATGGGTGTCCTTGGGGTAGTTGTCCTGATATCTCACTTATGGCAATAAAGCCAACCTAATAACGATTTCTCCAAGATCTACGACTTTTTCTATGGTGCTTATTAGAACTGGAATACTTTTTTCGATAGACAGTTTCTCTTATTGTGTTCATTGCCATATATATATCGTCAACGCACTTTCACAGATTGGATCAAGGCCGATTGAGACGACAGCCGTATGATAGCTGTAGTGTACGCGACTGAAGGTTGGAAAACAGTGCGACCTTTCTACAAATAAGGAAGGGCGTCAGAAAAGACGGTTGAGTTACCTCAGATATCCAGGAAATTACCTTAGATGTTGTTCTATGTTGCTATGCATCCATCTAAGGGTTATATCAGGGTTAAGCTATATCGATCGGTATCAATGGCGCTCCGGAAACTATCCCTTGATAGAGACCTATAACATACGACAAGGACCCGCGCTCTAAGTCAAGATAAGCATAACACCCCGGTAGGGCAAGAGAGAAGTATAGTGTGAGAAATGGCTACGATGCGGAGAGCTGAGTATGTTAAAATTGTCAGGTTTCTAGAAGACTGACAATAAAACACGGGAGAGGCTAGGGCTGTCGTCACAAGAAAGTATTCGAGTAGTCTGCAAATGATCATTCAAGATTAGGCTTTAAGGTATCCGGTATTACACCAAATAGACTTTATTAAAAGCTTAAAAACTATGTCGACGCTGTTAGTCAACAGGGCACATTACGCATCTGGGCAAGAGTAATTGTGTGAGATGTGAAGGTTTAAGCTTACTAACGACAATACTTCCACAAACCGCGACATGGTATATAGTAAATGCCTTCCACTGATTCGATCGCTTTGCCGAGTTATGTCTGCCATTCTAGGTTTTAGAGATCTATGTAGTTCGGGATCTAGTTTAAACAAACTTTTCTGCGAATGGTACCGAACCGGTAATATGGACCATGCCAGACGGTGGTCGCATATTGTTTGCCTATTATAGTAATAAATGACACCGTGAATTGGACTATTGAATATCGGATTACCATAAGCGGCGGCTCCTATCCGCCCCTTGTAGTGGCACCCTGATGATGATCGATGCGATCCCGCTCCGGGTGGTAGGTTCTCGGAGGTCTGTTCCCGGTAACCTGTGGAGATTTCGCTGTACGTGCAGATCAATTTACAATCGTTCACCGCATTTTCGAAGTAATTCGAAGAGTTGGATATTTTCTATTCATACTATGCAATGTGATATGCGGTGTCGATATAATAGTGATACAGCGTTAACGTCAAGAAGCATCATAACCTATCAACTCATATATTCGTCTCCAGGACACTGTCCAGAAGCTTTCCTGTCTATCTACGGCCCCTATTTCCCACGACAGGGCCCCAGCTACCAGCTCCCTACTTTCGGTGGAAGACAACAATCTAGACGCCCAACATGTCTAGCATTGGAAACCCCGGAAACTTTGCCAACCGGTATGGCGATCTCCTGGCGGATATTCATTAGTACCAAACTGACGAATATCAGCCCCAAGGAGGAAGTTGGAGAGACCCCATCAAAGGGTGGCCAAGCAAGTCACTCAGGTGGTTTCCCCGGCATGGACCCCCTAAATTCCCTTTCGAACAGATTTGCCGCTAATACATGCACAGCGTGACATTGCTTCCAAAGGTGGTAAAGCATCATCAGGTTCGTTCAAGCCTGGCAGCGAGAATGCAGCCGAAGTTGTACGTAAAGGTGGCTCGAGGTAATTGCCTGTCAACGATATAAACTGTAGCCTGCGAGCATATTTCATTATACTGTAATGTTTACACCACAGATAAATAATCAGACCATAAACCGCTACGATACCTTTGCTATGTCCTTAATAACCTGGCACATTAGTATCTTGACGTTGCTACCAATATGACCCGTAAGATATCAGGACTGACCAAATGTCAGGTATGGCGTTATGAGGTGATGAAAGCCGAAGTGTAAATCGATAGACCCGCCGCCTCCGCGTACGGTCAACACATCAATGTATTCCCAAAACTTGGGAAAATGGTATGAAGTTCGCGTGGTGTCGTCGTGGTGCGGGGACAGCGTTAGATATAGAAGCATGACTGAAACGACCGAGCTGTGTGGTTTGTTCAGTGTTCGCACTCCCGAGATGGGCCCGTGGCGAGAGACCCGACGGTCGATCATGAACCATGCTACGATAAAGCAGCATGTCTGCAGAATTGTGAGAATAAGTGATGTCTCCATATTATTCATCGGAGGTTGATAGAAGCTGGCCCTTGCGGGCACAAATGGTCGGAATGACTAGTTCTTGTGATGTATTTTGCTTATTATATAGTCCTCATGATGTACTTGGGGTTATTGTCGGCTGTTATTCCCCGCATTCGGTCTGACTCAAAGGGAACCCAGACTGCCTGAATCCCCATATTGAATACGAAATACGGAACCCAGAACTATACTTGAGCTTGCTTCGACGTAACTCTAGAATATGTAAGGATTTAACATAGTAAGATTCGGGGTATCTTCAAATTCTAACGTTGGATCTAAACCGTAAGGCATATCCGTCTAACTAGATGCGCCTTTTATGCTGTTTAATACAAAGTAATATTACCGCTCATTCCTTCAGCTCCTGTTTTCATCGCTATCTATATCTGCTTTTTCATCCGCTGTCATCTGCGCCTCCGCTCGCCCAAAGTCGATAGTCACAATAAAAAAGAAGGCTACCACCGCTAGACCAACGCCGGTCCAGAAGGCCACCTGGTATTGTTTGCGGGGACCGAACGACTCTTCACCGTAGTTTTTAACGGAGGTGGCGATGGCCAGATCCCCGATGCCCAGCCAGAACGCTATGCCGAGGTATAATAAGCTGTTGATGAGTGCACCGGCGGTGGCCTGGGAACGCCGAGGCATTGTGGTGGTAATGTAAACATTTGTGACATTGAACGCAATATCAACTCCAATCGTTCCAGTCAACATGGCCGGGAACACGTAGGCCCAGTATAGGAAACTTGTTGACGGCTCATTATTCGATTGCTCCGGAAGTAAGGCGAAGAGCAGGCAACAGAGCAAGTAGCCTGCGCTGGACACTATCATCAAGATTCGACCGGATAAAATGTGCAATACAAAACCACCAGCTACAGCGAGGAAGAAACCGCCCGCAGCTAATGGAATAAACCACGCAGCGGTTTGTAGAGGTGTTGTGTGTAGGACTGTCTCAACGCTGGGGTGAAGGTTAGTGGTGCTCAGATGAAAGAAGACGATGAAGATGATTACTGACTAATAGCTCGCGTAGAAAAGAAAGAGTCCAAAGATTCCGTATGAGCAAAAGAGCCCAACACACAATCGTCTCATGTATTTTGGCCTGAATAATTCAGCAGGTAGAAGTGGCTGAGAGGCCACCCAACCTTCCACGTAGACGAAGGCGCAAAGGAAGAGAACCCCTATGATCAACGTCACATAGATATACGGTGTGCGCCAACCATCTGGGGCATGGCCGCCGTCACTGAACGCATAGACAACAAGCACCAACCCTGGTACTACTGTGACCAACCCCCACCAATCCATGACTGCCCCTTCGTCGTGATCACCCAGGTTCTGCGGGATCGTGATCACTCCCACAACGACAACGAGGGAGACAAGGATGGAGCCGATGTAGAAGTACCAGCGCCAATTTAGAAACTGGCCTGCTAGAGCTCCTATGAGGATACCGAAGTAGAAACCAATGCAGGCGAAGGCTCCATACAGGCTGTATACGGTATTCTTGCGCGGCCCGGGTCGGTATGTGTGGCCGAGTAGGGCGAGCCCCGCGGGGAGGATTGCGCTGAACCCAATGCCCTGCATTGCTCGACATACAATGAGAAGAGTCGGATTTGGACTGAAACCCGCGGCAAGGGACCATATGACAACCCATATATGACCGCCTAGGAAAATATATCGTCCGCCATAGAGATCGCACATGCGAGCGAAAGGGAGGAGAAGGGCAGCGGTTGTTAGATTGGGCACAGCGGCGGGCCATGTACGTTCCCTGTCTGAAATATTAAGAGCCACTGCGAGTTCGGGCAGCACGATGTTGAAGCCGCTGACGAAGTATTCACACATCATCATAGACAAGATGATGGAGAGCACAAATCCATATTCAGAAAATGCATTGTGAAAAGCCGATGGTCGCTGTCGGGCTAGACGCTCTAATTCGACCTTGTCGAAGACCTCAGGAGTGTCTGATCTGTCAGTATGCTTGATTGATTCGGCAACGCCCTGCTCGAGGGCTAATAATTCCGCCATGTTGCGGCGAACAGCTTCGCAGCTGCTTACAATCCAAAAAGAAGAGTAGTATGAGAATGACCTCGTTGCGTCTCTTGTGCCGGTCCATCTTGAAGAAATGGAGGTCGGTTGCCCATTAACTATTATAGTCGTATGAGATAGCACAGGAAATAGATGCCGATCAAGATTCAATAGCGGCCCACGTAACGATGGAAATGCAAGTCCACAATGGCGACTACACTACTATGTACTAGTAAATGAGGCTTCATGTACAATTCGACATTTCTATACCGAATTGGGGATAATGCTTTTGGATGATTGGATGTTGAGTCAAGCAGCACCCCGGTTGAGGAACTTGACTACCTATGCAAACGTCATTTTCATAATACTTAGTATGACAGAACTATTGCTACTTATGCAGCACTTGCGCCTTGGCTACTGTATTCGGTATAGCTCCATACCTCTTGTGGTCGTCTTACTCAATGTTTTACAAATGTGTCGATTTGCCCCGCGATATAAACCACTTTCACGAGATATCATCACAACGTGACCGTACATGGTCGCATGCAAGATTTGCTGGTCTCTATCTAGATGGAGATATGTCCGTTCACATGTTCCATGTCAAATAGACTGACTGACTCATACCGATATCACGGCATCGCTGGGCGCAACTCCGACTCCGGCTCCGGTCTGGCCGGCTTCAGGGCCATTAGGTATTAACACATACACTACACCGCAGATCCAGAGTGCGGATCTCCAAGGCTTCGATTCGCATTTTTCGAGTCCATTATGGTATGATATCCACACCAAAACCAAGTCGCAATCTCCCGCCGCTCTATGAATGAACGGAAACCTTGTCACAATTGCCGGACACGCCGGCTGCGCTGTGACCGATCAGTTCCAGTGTGCTATAAGTGCACTAAGACCGGGCAGAGATGTCTTGGCTATGGCAAGATCTACCGATGGGTTGATTCTGAAACCACGGTTGGTCAAACGGGCCAGAGTCAGAGTGCGGCTCTAACGAGTGCCACGGAACCCGATAGGTTGTTCCAAAATAGAGCACATAGGAGAAAGTCATATGACAAAGATGTAGGCGGTAAACTAGGAGATGAGCTCCGGCAGACATTGAGGGTATCCCTAGCCGATCCGTTGCTACAAGATCTCACTACCTCATCACGACACTACCTGTCGTATTGTATGTCATCATCACTTCTCATGGCCTGCTACCAGAACCTATACTGACTACCCGCAGTCGCTTCTCGATTCTGCCGAGACCTTGTCGTCCACGACTCGGCAGAGCGAGGGACGAACCCCTTTCGAGAGCTAATCCCCATGTCCCAGACATACTCCTATCTACAACACATAATCATCGCAGTCTCAGCGGTACATTACTACAATTCTATCAGAAACGCTGCATCTGAGCGCTCTCACGTAGCACAGAGTGCTCTGATAGATGCTCTACACGCGCGGCAAGTCGCTGTTCAGGAGCTGATAGCCGTCGTCCAGGAGAGGCGTGCCGGCAATCGCCATGCCGAAAGTCAAGCAGACCAGGATGCCTTACTCGCCACCGTCCTCTTCTTTGTCAACTTCACACTCATCGATTCTGGCAAGGACGGTTGGAAAACCCACTTAACGGCTGCGGGGAGGCTACTATCCCTACACGGCCCTCCTACAGTGCCCCTTTTGTTATATACTAAGGACGAAAACGAAAAGCAGCTGCAGTTGGATTGCCCTTCTCCATCTCCGCTGGATCTTGCATCCCTTTCGATCCCAGGCACACCCCATGAATCCCTTGAAGTCGCGTGTCGACCGCTCACTGCTTGTGACTACGTCACCTCCGACACGGTGGCATACTCCATATGGAACTGTGCACTAGGATCCTTAGTCTTGCCATCGTCACCACTGCCGTCTTCTCATGGTCTAGACTACGCTACTCAGCCATTGGCATGGGGCGTATCAACATGGGACGTATCAAAAGTCATGAGGATACTCTCACGAACCGAGGCAAACAGCTACCACAGCTGCCCCGCTTACCTCATGGGCATCGTTCTGCGGATAACGCGAATAACCCAATACCTGAGGACCAGCGGTAGCCGATCTCCTGCTGCAGCCCAAATGGACGCGTACCTGCGTCTGCTGAAGGAAGCTGAGGCATTCGACGTCGAGGAGTGGGCGGCAGGGGTTTCCACGCGTATGCTCGGCATGCTAGGCATCGCGAATGAGCACGAGTTGAGACTGCGATGTCATATCGCCGCGACGTACCGCGCGGCTGTGTGTCTATACATCCTGCTAGTTGCGCCCGGTCTTCCGGCGGAAATAAGGCGGCGCGCACGACTAAGCAACGCGGACCTCACGTCTCTTCCCACGTTGCCGACGACCGAGGATCTCGCGTCGACGATATTCCAGCAGCTTTCGTTCATCCCTAAAACTAGCCCCCTGTTCAAGTACACGCTCTGGCCTTTGTTTCTGACAGGGGTGGACGCGGTTTCGGGTACGCATAGGCTGTGGGTTGTCGAGCGACTGTGTGCGATGCGCGACCTTTGCCCGTGGGGTATGCTGACGTCGGCCATGGAGACGCTTACGGAGATTTGGAAGCTGAGAGATGGCACGGTTAAGCGCGAGATGGGAGTATCCAGCGAGACACCGGAAGTTGAGCAACTTGACGAGGATAGTAGCGACTGGCTTGCACGACTTCAAGGCTTGAAGATAGACTGTTTGATAGTCTAACTTCCATCGGCACAGGAACTAGCGAATGAAACATGGTTGGCTTTTCGATATGTTTTCCGGACAAGCATCTTATCGGTCACCAGCCCTAGAACCGATCGCGATATACCCGTCCAGGCTACCAAATAGAAATCATATAGTTCTACCGCTGCGTAATCCCCACTGCCCCATCATGCCTGACTACCACCAGCGGCCGCAAGCTCCTTCGCGACTTGGACATACGACCCATTCCGTATATCCTCAACAATGCCCATCTCCACCGGCGTCCAGCCGAGCTCCTCCCTAGCCTTATCACTCTTCCCACGAATCCTACCGGAGAAAAACCCAGCGATAAGCGGGCTTGCTTTCTCCGCGGCCTCGGCAACCCCCATCTCGAGCACGGGAAGCCCCACCGTAGCCGCGATGGCATCGGTGAAGTCCCGGAAAGTGACCTCGGTGCTGGAAGTGATGTTGTAAACATCACTCGTCTTCCCCCCGACACAGGCGCGTTCCACGGCCAGGACGTACGCGCGCGCCGCATCGTCGACGTGGACGACGCTCGTCTTCACCAGCCCGTCCCCGATGCGCGCGACTGATCCAGTCTTCGCGAAGATGCCCATGAAGAGCCGCACGCCGCTGCCTCCGTGCCCGTAGACGAACGACGGGAGACGCATAACGCAGGCGCTGACGCCGTTCACGCCGCCCTTGCTTAGCACGTGCCTCTCGCACGAAATGCGGCCGTTGAAGGGATTCGGGTCCTCGGGGGCCTCCTCGTCCGTCTCGCCGTCGTTGGCGTCGGGCGCGACGACCCCGACACCCGAGGTCCCGAGGAACAGCTTCCGCGGCGAACCCGACTGCGCCAGCCCCTCCGCCATGGCGTCGACGGCTGCCGCGTCGATCTTGATGACGTTGGCGTAGGGCTGCGAGAAGTCGTCGATCCATGCGTCCGCGAGGTGGATCACGATATCGGCTTGCGCCGCCTCGGCGCGCAGCACGTCGAGCGACAATAAGGAACCCGAGACCGGGACTGCGCCGAGCGCACGAAGCTTTGCGGCTCCGGGTTCCGAGCGGGCGAGCCCGTGCACAGCGTAGCCCTTCGCGAGTGCGAATTCGGTGACGCGCGAGCCGATGAATCCCGACGCCCCGGTCATGAAGATGCGTTGCTGCTTTTGGGCCGGCATATTGAATTTTTCTGTAGAATACACTTGAAGAAGAAGAATATACTCCACTATATCGTGCTGCGACTAGCTATCAAGTGTTGTGTATGTTCTTAATATCAAGTATCAGTAGTATTGAATAATGACAATGACGATGCTGGGAGGAATGGGAGTGAATCATCGGTGTGATGTAGGAACGCCATCATTATATATACACATCTTCAAACACCGATACATCCGCTTCCACCTTTGCATTTCGTAAAATATATCCCCTATCCACGAAGTAAGACTGCAACACCTGGATTATGCGAGTGGTTTGTCAGTCTGCTTCCGCTGTTTAGGAGGCGGATATGTCAGCGGGACCGCAGCATTACCGGAATAGGTAACGTTGTATCCTAAACCCGCGTCGGCTTTGACCGTTAACCCAAGGCTAACCCTGGGTACCTAATACAGCTTCTATTTAGGCCAGTTCTGGAGGTATTCAGGTATTTTCTGTTAGTATCGCGTTATTGATCATGATCATATCCCGTACTCCACTTATACTTCCCTTTTCAACGTCAGCCATATTCTTCGATGCAACAACACGTTCTATAGATAGTGTCCGAAGTAGAACCTATGTCTAGAAATAAACCTCTAGGCTTTTTGGTAGATTAGTGTGGCCTAGTGAAGCAGTTTCTACTCTTTTGTCCTTAGCATATTTACTCGGCATCGTTAGGTACTGCGGGCTTCTTTCGCTTGCTAACACCGCCCCCCCTTTTTTTCACTCTTATTTTTATCCCCGTATGTTTTTCTTGTTTGTTCATTCATTGGCACTCTATCTTTTAAATACCCGTCTATACATACATGTCCTAGCACATAGAGAGACATGCAGTCCTATGATCTTCATACCTTGAAGTATAGCTCGGTTTTTGTGTCGATCAGAGATGTATGTTCGTTGGGCCGGGAGAAGATAGTTAGCAGTGCTGACAAAGTAAGTAACTTGCATTATCAAGCAAACCTGGCCAGGAACCTAGTCAGGTCGAAGACGGTGCAACGTGACTTATCATGTCGGTATAATAGTAGATCGCTAAATGTACCGCAGAGTGAAACATGCTGCCCTTGCTTTAGCCTGCGATGTCGTTTGTCGGCTTTTCCTTTTCCTCATTCGCCGCTTGAAGCTCGAGAGGCGGAGCCGACCACCTTGGTTCGTCAAGGGAGTTTTTTATTAGGCCCTCTTTCGCATTATCTCCTTCCACCTCTATAATATCTCTTTGCGTGGTAGGGGTTTCTCGGGCCTCGGGTTCGATCATATCCACCTGTCGAATGTCGTCCTCGGCTTCAGTATTCCCACGCTCTTCTACCGCCTCTCCTTCTGCGGTCTCTGTCGTGGTACCCTCATTCGTTTTCAGTTTTCCACCCTTTCTTGTGGGAATGATCTCCATGAAAGCAGTGCCCCAATCACCCGTCTCCAACCACTTCAGCATGATTTCTATGACGTGGTTAGTAGCTAAGATGTGTCTATGCTGTAGAACCATGTATTCGCTAATAGGTAGTTTTGCTGTTCTGACGTTGTTTTCCCGTGCGATCCGATAACAGAGGCCCTTCTCTCTATTTTTGTCGATGATTCCACCTACGACATAGCAAGTGTTCGGCTCTAGACGGTCGAGTGTGTACGGTGAATCGGCAGTCAAATAGACGATAGACTTGTCTACGTCTTCGGCCTCCGGCTCGGGGGTTGGAGTGGACTGAGCCTTGTTCGGGTGTGTCGGGTGTGTCGGGGTGGGAGAACTCTGTTGCAGCAAACTAATCAATTCGCCGCCCCGAGGTCCAGTCATGGACTGTTTTGCTTCGTTGGCAGCCTCGATGAAGTCGCCCTCGCAGAAGCTAATGTCTTTCCATTTCAAATGTTGATTTTCCAATACCGTCTCGTTCCTCTTCTTCAAGACACCGCCAAAAGAGCTGACGTAGAGGTGCACGGGATACTGGGCCCCCCTGTTGTCGGAATAGCACCTGGTGACCTGGCTCGAAAGTGATACCAACTCTGGCTCTAGCATGTATTTCTCGAATTGGCAATCGAGGATGATGGCGACGGGGACTTTGGTGCTGGACATGGGCCTGTGTCTTCGACGGTCTTTATCCAGGACAGCCTCTCTACCTTCAACGAGGGCGATGGCTATCTCTTCCTCGTTCGCCGCGCGTCTCCGGGCTGATCGTTCGTGGCGCTTGCCTCTGCGTTTCAATCGCCTCACTTCTTTCCCCTCTTCCCATCGCTTCTGTCTCTTCAACTTCTTTAGCTGGCTCTTGGATATGGCTGCGGCTTCGCCTTGTGTATCGCGGGGTATTCGACTGTCGTCTTCGTCGTCGAGCTCGTCGAGCTCGTCATCACCAGAAAGGTCATCTTCGGCGGGCCGCTTCACACCTCGTTTCCCGTCAGATATATTGCTTGTATCGGCATGATTGTCCAACTCGACCTTGTCATTTGTTTTTTCAGATGTTTTGTCGGGGTTAGATTCTGCGAGCGTAGGTTCGGACACTTCCATTTTGTATAGGATATATTCGGCAGGTTTTTAGAGATATATAAAGTATGTTATGAAGGGCGGTAATTATAATGGTTGGAGTTGAAGAGAAGATAGAAATTTTGCAGTGTACTTCGGAACTTTGAGATTTAGGTACAGCTTTAATTGAATTGCTACCCCGCCGTGGACATACCTATGTAAGCTACCTACACCAGGCTGCCAGTGAAACCCCCGCGGCTAGAACCGCCTGAACCCATGCCCCTGTAGAGACCCACCAGTTCGGGTGGTCAGGGCGGTAGTCAGGGCAGTACATGTACCTAGGTAGCACTAGGTTTAAGTAGTAGGTATTACCTTGGCGCGTTCCGTCGCGTCTTGCAGCTTTTAATTGATTTCCATGACGCGACATCACATATCTTATCTGCCATACCTACATGCTACATGTACTTAATCTTCATACCATCGTTTATGAAGAGCCACCAAGTCCAATAACACCAAACTCAACTATATCAATGAGGCTATCCAAACACGCAGCTATACCTTGAGGAATGTTGTGAGATCCTCTGAGATATCCGAGGCTGCTGTTCCTGTTGTTTTATGTGCAGTGTTTTTTGGTCGGTTCTTGCGCTGTCCATTATTCCCCCATCCTCCCTCATCATCTCCCTCATCATCTCCCCATCATGTCGTCGAGACCAGAATTAAAGGTACGAACTCTACCTGTGCCGCCCTCCATACGTGCCAAGTCTCTAATCATCCATTGTGGGATAGGTTGACGACGAACATGGTTTCATTCGATATTTCAAGTCGCTCCCGACTGTAGGCGAAGAAACCGTACGGATCTTCGACCGAGGTGACTGGTATACAGCTCATGGTGAAGATGCAAACTTCATCGCCCGCGCGGTGAGGCAACCCGTGCACCCCTCGATACTGCCCCCACGCAGCTGTGCTGACACTATTCACAGGTCTACAAGACCACCTCGGTAGTGCGACAACTCGGCCGAAACGATGCCAGCGGTCTGGCCTCCGTCACCATGACCGTCACCGTTTTCCGACAGTTCCTTCGAGAGGCCCTCTTCAAGCTCGGCAAGCGAATCGAGATATACGCAAACACAGGCGCCCGCATGAATTGGAAAGTCGTCAAGCAGGCATCGCCCGGCAATCTACAAGATGTCGAGGATGAACTCGGTGGCCAGTTCGACGCCGCACCCATGATTCTAGCCGTCAAGATTTCTGCCAAGGCGACCGAGGCGAGGAGCGTGGGGGTCTGTTTCGCCGATGCGAGTGTCCGAGAGCTGGGTGTCAGCGAGTTTCTTGACAACGACCTATACTCCAATCTCGAGGCCCTCCTCATTCAACTCGGCGTCAAGGAATGCCTGGTCCAGTTCGACAAGGCCGAAAAAGATAAGGATCCTGAATTGGCCAAGATTCGTCACATAATCGACAATTGCGGGATTGCCATGGCAGAGAGGCCGGCTGGTGACTTTGGTACCAAAGATATCGAACAAGATCTGGCGCGGCTGCTAAAGGACGAGCGGTCCGCCACCATGCTCCCCCAGACAGACCTCAAGCTGGCCATGGGTTCCGCTGCCGCCTTGATCAAATATCTCAACATCTTACAGGATCCCTCCAACTTTGGCCAATATCAATTGTATCAACATGATCTGTCTCAATTCATGAAATTGGACGCCGCCGCACTGAAAGCCCTGAACTTGATGCCTGGTCCACGCGACGGGTCAAAGAATATGAGCCTATTCGGATTGCTCAATCACTGCAAAACTCCGCTTGGAAGTCGGTTATTATCGCAGTGGCTAAAGCAGCCACTAATGAGTAAGGAAGAGATTGAGAAACGGCAGCAGCTAGTTGAATCGTTTATCAATGACACGGAGCTACGGCAAACCATGCAAGAAGAACACTTGAAGTCAGTGCCAGATCTCTACCGTTTATCCAAGCGGTTTCAGCGCAATAAGGCCAATCTAGAAGATGTCGTGAGAGCTTACCAGGTCGTCATTCGATTACCTGGCTTTCTGGGCACTCTGGAAGGGGTCATGGACGAAGTCTATAAAGATCCTCTAGATGAGGCATACACGAACAAATTAAGGAGCCTTAGCGATAGCCTGGGGAAACTAGCCGACATGGTCGAGACGACAGTGGATCTCGACGCTCTCGATAACCACGAATTTATTATCAAGCCAGAATTCGACGACGGCCTGCGGATTGTTCGAAGAAAGCTGGATAAGCTTCGGTCTGATATGGACAAGGAATTTCGCAACGCCGCAGACGACTTAAGTCAAGAAGAGAACAAGAAAATATTCTTAGAAAACCACAAGGTTCACGGTTGGTGCATGCGATTGACGAGGACGGAAGCTGGGTGCATTCGCAACAACTCTCGATACCAAGAGTGTTCCACTCAGAAGAACGGTGTTTATTTTACTACAAAAATGTTGCAAAGCTACCGCCGCGAGTTCGACCAGTTATCTCAGACTTACAACAGAACTCAGAGTAGTCTCGTCAGCGAGGTTGTCGGTGTGGCGGCATCGTACTGCCCGGTGCTGGAGCAGCTCGCCGGTGTATTAGCCCACCTCGATGTCATCATCTCTTTTGCTCACTGCTCAGTCCATGCCCCTACCTCCTATGTTCGGCCAACCATTCACAGTCGAGGTCAAGGGTCAACTATTCTAAAAGAAGCTCGCCATCCATGCATGGAGATGCAAGACGATATTCAGTTCATCACCAACGACTTGGAGATGAAGCGAGACGAGTCGTCATTTTTGATTATCACCGGGCCGAACATGGGAGGAAAATCGACGTATATCCGCCAGATTGGTGTTATCGCTCTCATGGCGCAGATAGGCTGCTTCGTCCCTTGTTCCGAGGCCGAACTCACCATCTTCGACTCGATCCTCGCTCGAGTCGGCGCGAGTGATTCGCAGCTAAAAGGAGTCTCCACGTTCATGGCGGAAATGCTCGAGACAGCCAACATCCTTAAGTCGGCGACCAACGAATCCTTGATCATTATTGATGAATTAGGTCGCGGCACGTCTACATACGATGGGTTTGGTCTGGCATGGGCCATCTCGGAGCACATCGTGAAAGAGATCGGCTGCTTCGCCACCTTCGCTACGCATTTCCATGAACTCACAGCGCTTGCTGACCAGCACCCCCAGGTGCGCAACCTACATGTCACAGCTCATATATCAGGCTCTGCATCCAACGGCACACCTACGCCTGATGACAAGCGTGAGGTCACACTCTTATATAAAGTCGAGCCCGGCATCTGTGACCAGTCCTTCGGTATCCACGTCGCAGAGCTCGTACGTTTCCCGGACAAGGTCGTACGCATGGCGAAGCGGAAAGCGGACGAGCTCGAGGACTTCACTTCTAAGCACGAAAACGGGTTGGGGCTGAATTATAGCAAGCAGGACGTCGAAGAAGGTAGCGCAAGGCTGAAAGAGGTCCTTGTTAAATGGAAGGATGACGTCAAAGCAGGCCAGATGAGCAAAGAGGAGATGATTGGGCGCATGCGAGAGCTTGTCATGGCTGACGAAAAGCTTCTTGCTAACCCTTTCTTCGCTGCCGTGAAGGCGCTCTAATTCTTGCTTTTGGTGCTTAGCAAAACCGTGCTTTGTGTTTTATCCGGCTGATGGAGACGGTTACGTCTACGCCGTTTTAATACCTATGTTTACTCTGGCGTTGGGGAGGAAAGGAAGGCGGGAAAGGGAGAAAATGTATAGGGCTTCTGTCACTGTGAATTGCTGGTAGGCTGTAACATAAGACTTGATGTGAGGAACACATGACAGTCTATTAACGTGTCGACATTTTTGTACTGCTGATAGACACGTACTATAATAATCCAAGAACCATAGCTCGGTTGAATTCAACAATGAATGATGGCCAATGGCTATAAAGGTTGCTATGAAGCTACTTTTTAGTGAGCGTATCGCCAAAGTTGTTAAATGAGCCATGATATGCCAATCAATTATCTCATCACTCTTTACTTTAACAGCATATATTTTGCCTGTTCATTTTCACTTTTGACACAAATACACGAAGGCCTCGACTTGTTTCTTCCAGGGAATCGGTCTGTAATGATCTGTGTGTTACAAGGAGATTGTCTAAACAGTACGAAACTCAACTCAAAGGACATGAGAAGAATGCGCGACAAAATTAGTTGTTTCAAGAGAAGAAAGAATAAAGAGAACTAAAAACAAATGGCTTGAACTAATAATGAATTATACAAAGCTTTTATTGATGTTCTAGGTAAATTGATTTGGTATCTTTGATCTTTTAGTTTATTATAAGCTGATCAACCACGGAAGCATAGACTTAATTAAGATACGCGACTCGTGCACTTGTACATAAGTTATTTTGGTGCTATTGGCCTATCCTCTTTTATCTTTCTACTACCTAGGCATTTGGTTTCAATACTCCTGACTTCCAAACTCATGTTTTGAAGGAAGGGCTTTATTTTACTTAGCACCTGAAGTTTAATGGGTTGTTGCATGGTGGGATGACTATTCGACATTGCTAGACTATTTAATGCTCAATATTAAAAGTCCCACCAATTAAATCATTCAAGCCCGCTTGGCTCATCGGTAGAGCGCCTCACTAGTATAGGATATCCTTGCAAGCAATGAGGAGGTAATTGGTTCGACTCCAGTAGTGGGCAGCTAGCATTTTTGCCTTTTTACCTTAAATGCAAATGCTATTTTTGCCGACATAGTCTTTCAATTCGGAAATCATGGTCCACAAGACTTTTCCCGAATATGTCTTCATGGCTCTTTTCATCCAGTACCAGAGAACTTTATTGATATCCTTGTGGTTTATCATGGCATCGAAGTCAGAGTGCGGTATAAATAATCTCGGCCTTGATCTGACCATCTTCACCACGCGCCTAGTTTTGTCACGAGGTCTTAGTTTTCGCCGAGGCTTTCTTTCTTTTCGCGGCTCGCTTTGAGCTGGATGGCGGCTCCTAGTCTTCCTTATATGAACAAGATCTCTTACATGAACACCACTCGAGTGAGGCACGCCTGGGACCGGATTACGACATCGAGTGCAATGGCACCTAATGTGCTGCGAAACCGCAGCACAATGTACCTGAGGAGAATCTGTTCGAGTAGATATACTTGGTGCAATGACACTTCCCCAAGGGGAATAGTAACCTGCTGGTGAGGAATGTGTTTGAGCAGATTTACTTAGTACAGAGAAAAGTACTCCAGGTGAATTTCGTGCTACAGGAGGACCTGCCTGACTAGTGTAACCTAGTGCAGGAGACTTACCTGCCATAGGAGACTTACCTGCCATAGGAGACTTACCTGCCATAGGAGACTTACCTGCCATAGGAGACTTACCTGCCATAGGAGACTTACCTGCCATAGGAGACTTACCTGCCATAGGAGAATTGCCCGTATGGGGAGAACTGCCTGGTATGGGAGAACCTGCTAGGGGGGAACCTGCTAGGGAGGAACCTGTTTGAGTGCCGGTGCCTACTGTAGGGGTACATTTCTGGGTAGAATTATCTGCTGAAGGGACTGGGGACTCCTCGTCACGTCTGAACATGAACGATTTTGTCAAAAGATTGCACAACTCTTGATATTTCTCCTCAACAAGTTCATCCTCACTCCAAGGGCGTTCTAGCCCTTGCATACCGCGGCTTAACTCGTCCATAGGTGAAGGAGGTGCAGGAGGTGCAGGAGGCGGCGTCTGATTGCCCTCACTTGAAGGGAGTTGTAGCCCCTCCATGTTGCGGGTCATCTGAGATGCAGGTGAAATAGGGGGTGTCTGACCCGGAGAGAGTTGTAGCCTGTTCATTCTACGGATTAGTTGAAATGTAGGTGAAAAGGGCATATTAAATTCTAGCCCTTCCATGCGCCGAGGCGAAGGAAACTCTACCCCCTCCATGTTGTCTGATCGAGGCGAGGGAAACTCCAACCCCCCCATGCGGTCTGATCGAGGCGAAGAAAACTCTAGCCCCTGCATGCGGTCCGGTGAGGAAGGAGCCGACATTTTGACAATGGTATATGCTAAAGACAATGGTATGTATGTGTTAAAGTTAGGTGAGGTTGCCTTACAAAGAAAGGCCGATATTTTGTGGGCCTCATTGGCTTTTTATCATAGTTGGGCAATTCAACAATGAGAGAGAAACTATGTTAAACAAATGTGTTGTTTGAAATCAATAGGTTTAGTTACGAAGAAGCCTTTGTTGTGTCAAGGACTTAGTTGATATCTATTCAACTGATTGATATCATCTCGCCTGTTCCTCAGCAGACAAGTTTAGTTAAACCTAAGAATTTATCACGGTTGTTACATGCAAATCGTAGAAGTAGGCAAAACAGTCGTCTTGCTACCCAAGAGTTATGTTGAAGTGAATTTAATATTTTACACCCCTGTTAACAATTAAAGTTGTCTATGCAGACTAAATAAAGTGGTAAGTTAAAGAAAAACCTAAGCAACACTGTTTATACAAAGGATTTAATGCCTATGGCTTAATCTTTATATTAAAGACATAGTTAAACAAGAGCGTTATGTACAAAGAAAAAAAAGAGAGACAGATAGGAATTTCTTAATAGTACAACCAACGTGAAACAAAGCAAAAGAAAGCTGTTATGCATCAGCCGTGAATCGAACACGGGGCCCATCGATGGCAACGATGGATTTTACCACTAAACCACTGATGCTGATTTGATTTGATGATTGATGGTATGTGGACCCAATGTTGTGAATCATATCCAAGAAACCTACGACCCCGGCTCCAAAGCACGTATCATGTTCGGTCCCCTATCTAGTGCGGTGACTTCTGAGAATAATTAGGTCGCCTGTAGCAGCAAAGATATGGGTGGTATTGGATGTTGTAAGAGAGATGGAGTAATTGACATGCAGGCACCGTGTGGCCCTTATACACCTGCATTGTATGCATTTTACATGCTTCTACACGCTGCACATAGAGTACTATACACCTACTCTAAATAGACCGTTATGACCTAGCTTGTCGCACTACTCCTATATTCTTCTAATTCTACCTCTCTAGTCATCGATAGGTAAGATGATGCGAACCCCTTCTGCTATTTGTTCTTGAGGTCTTGTTAGTTTACACCGCGATATAGCTTGACGATATACTCCGCTTACCTTCTAAATAACCTAGAACCTGGGTGTAATCCTTACACACTATGACATAGGTACTTGTTAGCATACTCCTCATGAACCCAGGCGTATATCGTTCGTCATATCCCTTACCGTGGTGCCCATTCCAACCGCCGTCCTGAGGACCGAGATCATCCGCATCGGACGCATCGTGAAGCTCGAGCGCCATGTCCGCGGAGCACATGACTGCTTGCCGCAGATAATCAATGCAGTGCAGGAAATGCGTGTGATAGTCCGTCGGGAGCGAGTCCGTCGTGGCGGCCGTCACGCCAGCATAGATCCTCCCCATCATGAGCAGACAGTGCAATTGGTGCGTCATCGAAGTCGTCGAGAACGACTCGCCCTTCGGCCCAGACCCCGTTCCGGCTTTCGTTCCTGTCCGTCAGCTTCATCGTGCATCTTGCTTCGGTCCCGGAACGCGCGCCGTCGCGTACCTACCGGGCATCAGTGTTTTCCATCGGTTCAATGTATCGTCGGAGAAGAATTCGGTGGTGTTCTCCGGTGCGAAGGATGCGTCGGCCTCCCATTTCACGACTCGGGTCGAGACTGTGCTGCCGCTGTTAACGTTCCGTCTTCTGCGTGCGTTGGAAAGCCACGTACATTCTGGCCCTGCCCCCGAGGACTCGCCACCGACTTGCCATGTGCTGGTTTGTGTATCTCTTCGCCCGTCTCGGAGTAACAGCACAAGCAGAAGACTTGCGACAAATAGTAATAGCGCGGTATCGACAAACCATAGGTAAGGTTTTATCCGTGAAATAACCCTCTGTCTCTTCGTCGCCACACTATCTAAATTTGGATCTGATGTTTGCCATTGGTCTGTGAATAACTTGGGGGTTTGTGTGTTTGATAGCAGTTTTTCCTGGTCGTCGGTGACTGGGACCGTCTGATACTGAGATCTTATAGAGTCCATCTTGGTGAGAAGTGCGAATTCTATTGTCGAGGTTTTCGCCAAGACCAAAAGGTAAGTAATACTATTAGAGAACAATAAATTGAGTCCAGCCATTCTCAATTGCATCATTTGCCGGCGACACCTGTGTCTTATATCTACATCGCCTAAAGCTGCCCCAATCCGCGCCAGTGACACGCGTCTGAACCATCATGAGAAACGTCCGGCGTAGTGCTCTGATGTATCGTTCGCTCGTTAGGTAGGAATCGGTAATCCTTCGTACTGGGTCCTCCGTACCCTTGTGCCCTATAAAAATTGCGCCTTAAGCTTAAGTATCGAACATACTACTAGGTACAGTTGCTTACAGGGTCTGTGACAGCGCTTCGCGACACCCAACGTTGATACTATGTACACGTCATCCTGGGCTTCTCCATATCCCCGCATTCGATTTCATGTCGACTTTGAACACTAAATCAGTAATCGAACGATAGAGGAGTCAGGACAGAAAAGACCACGATGCTCTGGAGCGTTTTGATTCAAGGCTAGGTAGTTTCAGATGAGTTTCGCAAGCTTGTAAGTGCTTGGTAACCAAACCCCAAAACACTCACTCCACTGCACTATCTGCGTGGGTTCCGTCATTGAGGTTAAGCGGTCGTTCATTCATAAAGAATGAATATACTGTATACTGTGCGATATGTTTGAAAGAGGTACTCCTAATACCTCACTACTATAATCCCGCTATCGGCCCTCATTGGCAGCCAGGAGAGCTCGACAAAAGGATTGTACCGCCTGGTCGCTTTTTGTTGTTACCCTCAGCACCATATTCCAATAAGATAATGTGAATACTATAGCTTCAATTCAGCAGCATTCGCCCATGAACCGCACTATTCTGCAAGGCAGCTTGTCTTCCCTGCTCGCATCCCTTCACGATTGCGCCCTTCCAAGATTCTGCGTATAGCAAGGGGCTGACGCTGAACCAATAGTAGGTGCAGAGTATGGCGTCCCTTGAAATACCCCTGAGGCTGGGCTAAAAAAGCAGTGAAGTGGCCCGACGATAACACCCGCGACTTCCGTACTACGTCCATAGCTAGAGGTCAAGAGTCTCGATTCGTAGAAATAGCCGGGGAGTAAAGATGACAACATCAAGGGTATAATTCTATTGTATTCTCAGATAGATAACTGCCATCTCTTTCCCGGCCCCAATACCAAAGCTAGGGAGAAACTCGAAGTCCATCATGCACCGGTTTGAAATCAAAGATGACAATACAACCTCGTAACTTCGTAGACCAAAAACCTCGCATGTTCTATGCAATGCGTAACATCGTCTCTTGTCTATGCACCTTCATGAACTCGCCGTCCATGATCCCGAAGACATATACCTCGCCGACTAACCGATAGACCGTGTCTTCGCCTTCTCCGACGCGTCGAAAGGCGAAAGGAACCGGTGAGCCGTAGGGGATGCCCACCGTGTCTGCCACGGTGAGGTCTGCGGGCCCGAGGCCGACGTAGCCATTATGTGACCGGAAGGGTCTTCGCCCGGCCATACGAGCCATAGCTGTAATATACGGTATGCTCGGGCCGGATTGCTCGGGTTTTGGTGCCGCGGGCTGCTGCTCCTTCTCCTGCACTACCGGGGACTCAGCCGGGGAATCGTCCTCGACGATCTCAGCAGGGAATAAAGCCTCGACAGTCCTCTTATACCCCTCGATCGTGACAGACGAAGCCCGCGTAAACGCGTTAGACGCGAGGCTGGCTTCGATATCGCCGACCGGAATCTTGGCTAGCGCGACCGCGGCCTGCTCTGCGAAATAAGGCGAACTGATAGACGCCGTGGAATCCTCCCAGAACTGCCTAATCTCCGATAAATAGGCGCGCTGCTGGTCGCTATTCCCCGGTTCGTCTGGTTGGTACGGCGTCCCGACTTCCTGCACTTTGTCGACGACGGCGGCTTTCAGCGAGATCTGGTTCGACGTGCTCGTGTCGGCGCGATAGTAACGGATATCCGCCGGGCCGCATGCGTTGAAAGGCCGTTCCGAAGAAGCCCCCAGGTAAGAAGGTGGTAGTCTCACGTTTTCCCAGTCAATTGCCCACGACGTCAAGTCAGCGCCCGCGGCCAGGGTGCCCCGCGCTAGCTGTAAGACTCTGGGATGTTTCTGGATAAATGCCGCCGAGGTTTCAGCGTATACTTGGTCGACATCCTTGCCGTAATCCACCGTAATACCTAGCTCTGCGATGTCCGTGGCTAGACACGCCAGGGCGTAGACCCTGTCGCGTGCATTGCTGATCCGGAGAGGAAGCTGGTTGTCCGCGGGGACGGCGTAGAAACGGCCAAGGAGCGTGAAAAGAGGGTTGTCTGGCGATTTCAGCCAGGAGTCGGCGTCTTTGCGGTATTCGTCGCGTCGGCCAAGAATCCGCAGTGCAGGAGACTGGGAGAGGTTGGAGACCTCCTCGCCGCTTAGCACCGCGCCTTGCGCGCTCGGTGTCGTTGGGTCGGTGGCAGAGGCGAGCCACTTCGAATATGTCAGGTGGTTTATGATGTGATCCAAAGCTCTAGCGGCCGAATAGAAATGATCGAGTGGTAAGCCGTGACTCCCGCAGACGATGAGCCCTTTATGGGATAAGCAAAGCTCAACGAGGGACCACAGGTCCATCCAATAGTCGCGTTCCATGAGGGCTTTGAGCGGCGCCCGAAGCGACTCTAGCTCCTTTTGCAGTTCCAGTGGTTCTTTATTCCCGGGGGACGCAGCAGCGCTAGAGTTGAGGAATCTGGATGGAAGAATCTTCTGCACAAGTTGATGCCCTAATTGAGGAGTCCAGTTCGCTACATAAGCACTGAGAGTAAGTTGCTCTTCAGCGAGCCGCCTCAGGACTTTCATAGCTTCGTCACTCCTATCTGCAGTCACGCCTAGCCATACGAGGGTCTTTTCCGCAGTGGCGAAGATCTGTGCCAACTGAGAGACCTGCAAAGACTTTTCCCTCTCGTTCTCATCTGCATGGTTTATGCAGAGCGCATCGATCCAGACAACGACGGGTTCGGCCTCCTTTTGGATATGATGAAGGACCGCGAACAAGCCCGTCGAGACGGGAACGGGAGCACCATTCACGAGAAGCGATTTGGCCTCGTCCGCTGCATCTGTGGCTTGCCAGCGATGTGAGACGACAGTGAATTGTGGATGCTCCTTCAATTCAGCCAGCCTCAAGAAACAATGAATGGTGCCAGGTGGCGCCTCTGGTCTTGATGCAGTGTACTGTCGCGGCTGGATGGTGAGTAGACGAATGCGGCCGCTCTTGTCCTTCAGCCGTGTCTGGAGGTAGAGATGTTGTCTCCAGGCTAGGTCGGGGTCTGTTTCGACCATTTTCGGGATATTTTGAAAATATTCAGCTTGACTTTTCGGTCTACCTAGACAACAAGAGTGATGTCGATCGCAAACAGGCAAGACACTCTTATAAGAGACTACCTAAAAAGGCCACATAGGTACTATAGCGCACCATATATACCAATCGGGACCTACCTGCATGTAGCTAGGTACGTAAGCTGTTAGGTACAGCCTTCCACTGAGTCTGCCTGCAGCCTGCCTGATACTACCTACATTATGTAAGGTAAGACTAGGATTGTAAGTTGCATAAAGATAGATAAAATGATAAATCTAGTTCATATTGTTCATATTGAAGGAGGATATCTCTATAAACGACCAGATATGCAGGTACTAGGTAGTCTCCCCTTTTAGCTTCTTGCATCGCCTCATCCTTCTACTATAGTAGTATGTAATAACGCTAGGTAACAGCAAGATCAACGTGCCAATCACATACTTAACCGGGTAGAAGAGTGAGCATACATTGTCTATAATTACACTAATCTGCCTAGTCTAGGTGCCATCTTTGCTGAGATAATCCTACCTGTCTAGTGTTGTTTCAAGCATACCTAGCATCTCGCTCGTTAAGGCTCCTTCAGTACCACTGCATAATATTTGTAGAACCCAAGAGACAAGATATAGTAAGCATCGAGTGTGCTGAATTAGAGCTGATTGATTATACAGCTGATCGATTAAAATATTAAAGATATAGACGTTATCATTAAAATTGTGGGGAATTGACTATATCTTACCACCGTGCCCATCTGGCACTCGAAATACTGCACGTAAAATATTCACGGTTATATATCTGCAGAGCGTCAAATCAGCCGCAGTTTCTGGTCAGCTCAACAGCTTCCACCCAAATATCACCATCCTTCCCCTTCACCATCTTCCCCAGCTGACTCCGGAAATTCAGCATCAGAGAGTCGTCGTCCCTCATCATCGTCGTACTGTTCTTCCTCGTCAAATTCCCCATCTGAGTTCGAGGACTCGCCTTCAGGGGGGATCGGAACGTCAGACCGGAATTGGCGCAGCCTTGCTAAGAGAGACGTTGGCTTCGAGACTGGTGGTTCCTCTTCGTCCTCGTCGTCATCTTCGGTATCTTCGTCCTCTGATACTCCATCGTTCTCGTCATCTTCGTCTTCATTCTCGTCCAGCTCATTTCCGAGGGGCTTGGGCCCTTCGTTGTGACTGTGTCCCTCGTCCTCCCCATCTTCACTATCTGAGAGCACAATACGTGCGCGTTTCTTTAGCCGGGAGGGTACTTCCGTCTCAGATCTAGCACCATTCTCGCCACCACCTTCTTCGTCTTCACTATCCGACAGTATAACACGCGCCCGTTTCTTAACGCGCGAATGAGTTTCAGCGGTAGATCCGCCGCCATCTTCGCCGCCATCTTCGTCGTCTGAAGACACGATATGACGCTTACGTCGACCGGTCTGTGTTATGGTGCGTGGCTGCTCTTCAGGGGATGATGCATTTGACAAATGGTCTTCAGGGGGTTCAAGGTCGTAGATGACCGAGGTCGCGTTAGGCAAGTTCCCAGTGGCCTCACCATCGCTAGGGTCCTCTTGAAGAGGCGAAAACCCGTTGAAAGCATCGAGATTTTGGTCAAATCGAGCATCGTCCTCGCCTCCGTCCTCACCAGATGAATTTCCATAATCACCCGAATCGTGGGGTCCATGAATGTTGACACCTTCGCCTTCATCATCGTCACTAGACTCTTCGTCCCCTTCAGAGGAGCCATCAACAACAAAGTCGTCCAGCGCATAGTCATCCGGTTCAGACTCGTAAACAGATTCGCCCTCTGACGATTCGAGAAATGATGCAGACCCGGCCTCTCGACCGATATTCTTTTCGTAGAAGCGTTTCGCCCTGTGGTACAACTCAAGACCGCTGTCGAATGAGTACTGTGCCATTGGCCATATAGGGATGTCGTACATTGCGGGCATAATTGGGAAGTCCTTACCAACGCGATCATCGTAGTTTGCATGACGGGACATATCAGGCCAACAATATAGTGCCTTGTAGTCTTCGCCCAAGCCGGGGTGTTCCTCAAACGTCTCGATATAGAACTGTTTAGAGAGTTCGGACACAGACCAGTCAAGTGCGCGGTGCCCAAGTATATCTAGGTCTACCGAATCAAAGCAATAGATGACGGCCTCGAGTTTGCTGAAGGCTTGTGGGATATCTATCCCCCCGTCAGGGTAGAAGAATGGGTAGAACTCGGGGGACTGTGTACAAGAGTATTCAAGAGCGAGGTATTTGATCCTGTCGGTCCAGAGCCCTACGCCGTCGAAATAGTCGACAGGTAGAGCCTTGCGAAGAAAAATAATGTCATTGGAGCTGTTGAAGCGGACGTCGCCAAGGCCACCTCGGAGTTGGATGGCATCCGGATAGTGCTGCAATGCGATGCAGCGAGACTCCTTATTAGTGGCAAGGAGGGCCCTTGCTGGGGCTGTCTGGTGTGACAAGGTGGCGGATTCCCATAAATCAACTTGGGTTTTTATATTGTGAACATAAAAGTCCAGGACCCTTCCTTTAGATTTCAGATGCGGGTCGACAGCTTCCCAAATCATCACACGGAGCTCCGGTGGCAGGCGGGAGAACTGTGGAAAGGAGAAGTCGTCACCATCATCAAAGTGGTAATCATCCTCATCTTCGTCCTCCTCATCGCCATCAGACTCTTCTGCCTCGATATCGAGGAAGCCATCACCTTGGTCGGTCCCAGACTGGTCGGTCTCAGACTCATCGGAATCTTGTTCGGCGATGACATCCGAAGCCAGGTCGTCCTCCTGCTCAGATTGATCGGACATGATGAGATGTGCGGTTAGGAGGCGATACCGAGGAAGATTACGATTGAAGAGACGGCGATTGATCAAAGCTGGTCGTGTTTCCCTCAATATGGATTGCGCATGAGATAGATTTTGTCAAGATGAAGATGGCACTCAGATGGTGCGGCAAACGCGGTTGAAGGAAATAAGGTAACAACAGCCCGAGCAGAGATGAGATGAGATGAGATGAGATGAGATGTCGCGGCCAAAAAGGTTAAATTGTGGCTTAGCGGAACATCACAGGGTACCTTACCTACGTAGTATGTATGTGGTATGTCCCTCAGGGGACTTACCTTACATGTAGTAGTGTACCTAAGGTAGGTACATGTGGTTGTGGCAGGTACCTTTGTGCTTTTGGGGATGCTGTAGGTACCTAAGTACCACTATGTAGGTTAGTAGTACGGGCAGAAATACGGGTACATGTAGGTACTTAGGCCTAAAGGACATAGCAAGGCGCGTTATAGGTACCTACAGTATCTTTCACCTCACTAAAAGAATGTTGATTATAATAAGTGTTGTTTATTCTCAGCATGTGTGTATGCACAACATGCTGCCTAAAGTACACACATACATATGCCTACCTAAAGTAGTAGCCCGTCCTTTTCCTTTTTAGCACCTTACTTCAAGCTTTTGGCCTTCATTCTTCATTCTTCATTCCTCATTCTTCAATTAGCCGCAATGGCTAGATGGTTTCGATTGCATATTTTGGTTTTAGCCACGTATTGTAGCCTCGGCGTGCGCGCAAGGATACAGACGTAATGGAATGCGTTTGTCTTGCAAAAGCCTCCTCGAAACTATGACCGGTGTTTTGACCTACTCTTATTTTCTGCCGTAATACCACCATTCGCATGCCATAGGTACGTAGGCAGCACTCATTATGAAAGGGATGCGTGAAGCCCGTGTAACATATCTTATGCGACCCGATCCCTTCTCACGAGCCCTCGTCGCGTGTTTCGAAGTTCGCCGCTACAAGGTGAGGGAGGAGGAGGTCCTTTCTTAGAACTACTAGACTCTGTGAACAGAAGATGTGCGAGATGTTTGGTCGCATGATTTCTTAGTAATAGCGCAGACAACGCCATCAGTCACTGTCTCGCTTCCGTGGCCTTTGGGTATCAATCCTTCTTTCCCGCATCGTGCGATGGAGACGACCGCTCATTCTTCAAGACCTTACTGCCATTAGATCGGGCCCGCGAGTCCGCAGAGCCCTTGGCCAGCTGTCTCTGCTTCGCGTCTCGAACCGTGTAGCAGCGCAAGACGCTGAGGTAGAAGCCGACCTTGCACGCGAAGCTCCATTGCCAAGCAATCCACTTCTCCTGGCCCGAGCATAGGCGGCACTGCTCGGCGAGCAGCACAAAGCGGATGAGGTGATCTGCGAGGTCCCAGTCCTTCTTGTATACCTTGGCTTCAGCCCATCGTGCCGCATCGAGGTCCCCTTGCTTCACGGCCTGGAGGTCGAAGAACAGGTCCTCAGCTGCCCAATACGCCTTCTCCTTCACCGGATCTCCATGGTAGTGTCGCGCGAACTCGCATCCGAGATCCATCATCTCTGGGGAGCTGATGTACTCCTTCAGTGCGGTCTGGTCGATTTTGAACTGGTGTGCCACCTGATTCTGTGCTTGTTCAAGCTCGTTCCACACTAGGGGCATATCTGTTAGTGTTTGGTTTGTGCAGGTCGTAGGCCATGACGATAACGTGTTAATCGAACAATAAATTGCTTCAGGTGATATTTATAGGTAAGGTTGGTAGAGTAATATGTTCCAGTTGCCAAGGGCACATGGGATAGGGTGATCAAGCCTCCGAGTCTATCTATACTTACATATACCCTCAGTAGTCTCGTCCCAGTCCTTCTTCGAGGTCTTAGGCCGCCATAGAGACCCGATAGAGCCCTTTGCGCCTTTTTGTGAACCGGTGGAATCCTGGCGCTCAGTGAGAAGGTTCCCTTCACGAAAAGCCTGACTCTCGGGTTGGAGGTTATTAATCAACCGAGCGAGTTCCGATACGGCTTTCTCGGCGTCGCGAAGGTCTTCCATTGTGTCTTGGTAGTCATGTACTTATAAGAGGTTGTGCTGTCGGCTCTGTACTGTACTGAAGATAGACGCTGCTGGATCGTGGATAGAGTGCATCCACCAGAATGAAGAGGTATGGTGAGGAAAGAATGCACTACAGATAGCCGTGTGCCTTGGTGTTGTGGAACTTATGTATACGTAATTCCTGTAGCTATTGTGGCCCTCTTTACACACAATGTGAATATCGAAGCATTGTATTGGGCGTCTGAGGTGTCAAGGGGTGAAGGGGGTGAAGGGGGTGAAGGAGGTGTGTGGCATTGTGTGACTTGGTATCTGTTTGCTGAGTGGCACACTTACTTAGACTGTATCTGCCGATTTCTGGAAAGTTGCGTCACCTTGTTTCTACAAGAGAATCGCCCTTGGGAAACAGCAACAATCGCTGTTTCCTTTTTCCCACGTGAGCCAAAGCATCTTGACCTACCTACATTAGCTTCCGACTCCCGCACCATCGTTGTACCACCACACATTTAACTTTGTTTCCTTATCAAAAGTGCGCTGACTCCCGACCCTCTCCTCGCATATAGTCAAAGGCTCGGGGCCCGGAGAATCAGTTAAAAACAGTGGTGACTATACAATTTTTCTCGTACGGTTAGGGCACCACATATGGTTAGTATCAATGTTAATCATTAACTATTATCTCACATCTACCTATAATATAGTATATATTATGACCAACCTTTTTCATTTTGTATTCAATTAGTTTATGCTACCTGTATTTACCAAATATGTGACTCGAAATGTCGTGGAATTCGTTTGGTTTGTTAGCGGTTCCAGTCAAAATATAACAAGATGATTTCCGTAGTTCGCCAGAAAGTGATCAGATGAATTCGTTTCTTGCTGCTGCTCACCGATAGCCAAGTTGGTATTCTACGCCAACCCTGACCTTAAGACTAGATTGTCATTTTAAAGAAAATACCTAACGCTGAGTTAGTATTCACATACGGCTACCTGCTTCAGGCAGCAGTGCATTTCGCCCCCTTTTAACTGTACACATGATATTTTGTCAGCCCAGCTCTAATAGTCTGGAATCCAAGCAAGATGACATGGCACAATGGTTCACTGAAAAGATGCTTTCAAAAGTGATCGCAATAGTAGCTTAGCTACCGTCAGTCATTCTACGGGACGTAGAAGTTAATACTAATCGTCACTTCAACCTAGAGATGTTAGGTTTATTTAGTAAGTTCATCGCAGGTAAAGCCAACAGAAATTCAAGGATCTTTAGCTAGTTTTCAGAATCAAGGGTTAGGAAATTTGGATCTCTAGTTTCGGGAATGTAACATATTTCTTGGGCTATAGAAGCGAGTGTAGGTCGAGACGATACCGTTGTAGGTAGCAAATGAGAGTCAAAACATCAAGATGGGAAAGTCACCGTCCTTCGCCCCTAGACTTTCAACCGTCCCCCACTTTCATACTCATACTATACCAGTGCTCTCTGATTAGTCCATTCATTGATGATGTCCGTTAATATCGGTTATGCTCGTCTCCTCTTCGTCGCCTATCGGCGGGATTTACACCGTGCTTCTGTTCCTGGTTACGGATCCGGCGTGTTGAGCTACTCGCTTCGCCCCCTCGGCTGCGATATGAGCCTCCGATTCTTTCATCCTCTTCTGACTGACTGACGTCGTCACCGCCGTCGCCGCCGCCGTCGTCAGAAGCAGTGTTCAAGGCGTGGTGTCGACGACCTTTGTCTGTAATCGTATCATACTCCTCATCCAAATGACGGGGAATCGCTGCTTTACCATGCCGTCGGTTGTGAGTTTGTAGGTCGTTATCGACAGCCTCATCCAGT
This sequence comes from Xylaria hypoxylon, assembly GCA_902806585.1. NCBI lineage: Eukaryota > Fungi > Ascomycota > Sordariomycetes > Xylariales > Xylariaceae > Xylaria > Xylaria hypoxylon. The sequence continues at coordinate 571,290 of CADCXB010000050.1, read as the reverse complement.
GAATCATACTGGTCCTCGCTATAGAAAGATCGAGACGGCCGTCTATGCCGGGCACGGGTAGTACTTTGAGATGGTCTAGGGCTACCGTGAGGCTTATAGCCCGTGTACTCCACTTTATTGGCATTATCATCGCGACCTATATGGTCCCTGAAGTCGTCGACTCGCTCTTGTCTCTGTCGTGCTAAATACTCGTCATCTCCAACCTTTGCAATCTTAAGGAAGCTCTCGAACTCCTTCGTTGTTTCAGCCACGGTACGGAAATGCTCGGCTGTGAGGATGGCAGGGAGAGCTTCGTCCTTGGAGCTTTCTTTGTCGTAAAGAGCAAGGGAGGCAGCAACCTGAACAGCGTTACGGATCTGACGGCCATTCCAGGGTCCTCTCTCCTTTTGCACAGCCCGAGAGTATTTCTTATATTCGCGGCAAATGAATTCCTCGATATCTTTATCCATTACCTTGATAAGGCCTCGAGTGGAGTCCTTGGTATTGTTCCATTGGGGTAATCGTTCAAGATTAGCTCGCAAGATTTTTATCGTGTCGGAGAGACTCAAGTGCGGGTACCAGAGACTAATGTGCACACGCGAGCGGAACGCTTCGTCAACAGCACCAACTCGATTCGTTGTAAGGAATAGGATCCCACTATAATACTCTAGCGTTCGGAGAAATACTATTCTCGGTCAGCTTGTAATAAGTCATATTTTAGGTAGGCACTCCTCCATGCGCGAGAAACTTGATACGTACCTCCCACAATTGCATTCCTCTCAAGGTTATCACCGCCACGCTCTCTTTGCGTGAGAAAGATATCTGCCTCATCTAAGAGCAGGATACACTCCCATAAATAGGCATAACGAAAGATATTCCTGAGAGTTTTCTCGACAACTTTGGGCGAAAATCCCAAATCACCGCAAGAGATTGGAAAAAGCGGCCGGTTATTCTCAATTGCAACCGCTTCGGCTGTTGCTGTCTTGCCAACGCCTGGAGCTCCGTGGAGAAGAATAACAAGCCCCTTTCCCTTACCGCTGATGAAATCGGCATTCAGGGTGGATCCTGCAGCTCTTGAGGTCAGTGACTTGCACGATTCAGATAGTTTGCTACTAAATATAATCTCTTTGTGTTAAATTCGAAGACATGGTCTTCATAACCTGGACGTCCGTGTCGACTGTATGGGGGAAGAGAGATAATAGAGGACTTTGCGTCGTACTCACCCTCACCCCGTTTCTCCTTTGCCTGAGCTTTGAGGTGGGCTGAGACGCTCGACCGGATGATCTTCTGGTGCCCCTTTTTCATCTGAATATTGTCTAGCGTAACTCGTCCTTGTTGGTAGTTTAGATCCACCCCTTGGGTGTCGAGTCGAGCAAATTTTCGCTCACGCAACACGTAGGCAAAAATTCTCTTCGGCAGCAATGCCAGATCATCCTTTGGCAGCTCGTCTATACCCATGCCTCGCCTTCCTCGTTTGAGGGCATTGTTGTTTTGGTATGCTTTATGTCCTCGATCCACACAAAGCTGCCGTTCCCACTCAAGGAGGTCACGACCGTGTCTGGCATCGGATTTGGGTCTAGCGCCTGGATTGGGTTTAGCATCGGAATCGTAATCGGAAGCGGAATCGGAATCGGAATCGGGAGATGGAAGGTAGGCGGGGTTGGGAGGAGGCATATGATATTGATGCGGTTGATTCCATTGCGGGTAGTTCCCTAGCGCTTCCTTGAAGTCGACAATAATTTCGCTCTCTGTATAATCGGCGGTTGCCAAAGGTTTTCCGTCTTCATCACGAAAGATCTCCCCATTTCGGCCCGCGACTAACGTCCATCCTGAGTAGAAGAGACTCCGTAGATGTTTTTGGGTGCAGAAGTGGAATCGAGACCCCGAATCATTAGCCTCTTCTAGAACTGCCGTAGAGTTCACGTGGAATGAAAGCGGGTAGCATGGCAAAGCTGTGACATCTTTTAGTCCACGAAAGTAATTGAAGCCTAAATATTTCCAGATTGGCAGAATCGAGTCCCCGTCATAATCGAGGCAATATACCGAACACTGCCCTAGCTGGAAGTTGGTTGGGGCGTGGAAGTACCTCAATCTCCATACGTTCTGGAACGCCGATTGGTGAAATTGGTTAACACCCCTTCTTGGTACGTAGATTAAATCGTCCTCCGTAAAGAGGCAAGGTAAGTCTTCGAACTCCACGAGTGTAGGACTAGGTCTCTCCCTTGATTTAAAGGAGCTCCAGATTGGCAAGATTGTCGTCTCAACGAACAGTATGTAGCAACGCATATCTTGCAATGGTCTTGTTGTAGGCTGGTGGGAATCCGTGTAGCGCACTTCGTCTACCTGCGGGGAATCACTCTTAGGATCCCCGAATCTTGATGATCAAGGTCTAAGAACGAATGTCCGGAGGTTTGATAAGCAACGGCCGCTCGCTCCATATCGGCCAATTTAGTCTTCATTTGTTCGTAGGTATCCCGAAATGTGATAAACGGACGAGGAAATAATATCGAGGATTTTGGTGATTTCATAAAACCAGTGAATTCTGAGAAGGCGCTGATGATCGTCGAAGACTGAATTCTAACTGCCCCCAAACGCATATCCTCACCGAAAGCCTCAGCCCCGGAGGAGACGATCGTACCAGGTATACTTTCCATTTTATTCCATGCGGGGCTGTCATTCTCTGTAGAGTATCTTTTATACTCCTCCTCAACCTCGCCTACCCAATCAGTCGTAGTCATAAGGGCTTCAATAATGAAACCTCCTGTAACAGCATCCTTTCGGTTCACAAATCCAGCTAAATTGTAGTAGCGAACTTCTCCGATGACTGGTTGCCCTCTCTCAATTTCCGTATTCACCTGATAATAATCAGGGATCTTGCCAGCCTCAGCTGGTTTGTCATGACGAGGTCCCTCATCATTGGGCCTTTGGCCAAGCGACGCAACGAGTGTAGCCTGACGAAAAGTAACTAGTTTCTCTACTCTGCTCGTCAGCCTTGGTATCAAGGATGGTATCGAGGATGATAACGGGCGAGGTTGTGGCCCTGCTCGCCTAAATTGTGGCGTATCGGAATCGATTTCCATCGATCAGAGTGAATGAGTATGTCGGGGATGATGGACCCGGTATTCAGTGGCGTTGGAGAATATAAACAAGTGGTCTAAGCAGAACAAGAAAACTAGTAAAAGAGCCTCGACGGATAGTTATAAATAGGCGCGTTGCAGTACCCAGTGCAGGATGAAGTCTTGTGGTATCGAATGGCATGTTCCAATAGGAATCGCTGGTACTATCTGACTACATGGTGAAAATCATGGATGCGGAGTCGATATGGTGCGCGGCCCATCCATTGGTGTGTGCTGTTTAATTTGGTTAGCCTTCACAATCCTCACTTGTTTGAAGTAGGGTTGCATATTTCAGCTCATGCATGTCCATGCATGCATGACCAAGGGGCTGATTTATGACCGCGATAGCCGGCATCCTACCTATTTTCTTGTTCTCGCTTACTCCATTTTAGATCATACAGCGTCGAATATAACTCTACATCTCACGAGGCTCTATGTTCTCATAACCACCGTGAAAAGACACCATTGTATGTCGAAAATGGCTGATAACAAGTCGCGCAGCGGGATAGCTGGGTGGCTAAACCGGCGGCGGTTGAAGCATGTTGAAGCAGCACCGAACCCGGAAAATGTAGAAAGATTTCTTCGAAAACGGGTGCCTAGTTTTCAGGAAACACCTCCAGGGCCAATGCTGTACAACCATCGCGAACAAGCTTTCAAGCCGGAAGAAGACGGCGCCATCAAGTAAGTTCTTAGTACACGCATCCATAAATACGATATTAAACCCGCAGTGACCTGGAGCATATTGTCACCGCTCATGATAACGAATCCCCGCCGGAGCTGCAGGCACACAGTTGCTCTTGGGACAGAGTCTTCAGCCTCATGTCGGAAGCGAGCGAGACTCACAAGCCTAAGATATATAGCAATCCTATGCTAGCTGCTGGCGGTGACCTAGCCTCTTCGTACATTGACTTGATACCAGACGAGTATGGTCTAGGACTGCTAAAAGGAGGTTTAGCCATTATTTTCGAGGTGCGCTCCTAGTTTGATACACCTAATGCATTAGCAAATTGCCTGAATCATGTCCGTAACTGATAACCCAGACTCATAGACCCTTAAAAGAAAGGAAGAGAATGCGCAGAAGATATTGGAGGTGTTCGAAACCATTCCTGAGACAATTCTAACTATAAACACAGCGTACGCTCTACTAGATCCTGAGCCAGAAGATGAGAACATCAAACGCGACTTTTATGATACTCTCGTTAAAGATGTGCCGCTGTTGATCGCAATTCTTCGCGGCTCTGAGGCATGTATGTTGCCTTACCTTACCCTGCCATTTGCCTACTGACTGCCGTAAAAACTAATGAATCCAAGGGTATAAGAAAGCGGTCCAGTTTCTGACCATCAGATTACCCGAGACGCTGAGTATCGAGGAAATCTTGGAGCGTTGGAGCGGCAAAACAAGTTTGCTGAAGAGCCGCGTCGAACGGATGAACACCAGGATCCTAGGCAGTTTGAAGTCCAAGATGGATGGTATCGAGAATGTTGGGACCCAAATACAAACGGCTGAGACCAGCATCCGAACGCTGCTGTTATCAAATTCATCACTGCAGCATGCGCTTATGGGAAAACTTCAGGAGCGCATTACCAAGCAATATTCATATATCTGGCGTCAACAGAATCTCGCTGCATGTGCAATGACAGGACTTTACGATGAAATAAGAGAATTATCTTACCAACTCTCAGAAAACAGACAGGTTCAAGGGAAACCGCAGCAACGCCGCCGAGATGCCATTGTCACGCCAATACAGCTTTTAGGCATCATCGGAATCTCGGATCACGCGGCCGGGGATGAGTTGGAAATCGTCCTCCGACAGGCACGTTTATTCGATCCGGAGATCCAAGGCAGAGCTGGCTGGCTGATAAAAACAACCGAGTTTCGGGATTGGCTCCGATCAGAGCGCTCTACTATTCTACTTGCTGACGGTTGCTTACCCGAGCACGGCGGCCTCACAACACCTATGTCTGGGTTATGTGGCGCCTTGATTTCTAGTCTCATGGAATCCCAGCACAATAGGGTGTTATTCTTCTTTGTTGGTCAGCATTGCGATATGCAATCGTCCGACCGTGACGGAAACGGGCCAACGGGCTTGATGAAAAGTCTCATCGCGCAGCTCTTACTATGCTCTAATATGGCCAGACTGAATTTGGATTTTCTGACACGCGAATACTTGGAGGACTTAACCCGCTATCACCTTGAAGCTCTCTGTGAACTCTTCGTGCAGCTGTTACAGCAACTACCTCCGACATCGCAATTCTACTGCATCATCGATGGTATATCGCTGTACGAACAGTCGCTATGGCTGAAAGATCTCGAATACGTGGCCGCAATGCTCGAACATGTCGTCAAAGGGCAAAGACAAAGCCAGAGGCGATCAGCGCCCGTGAAGCTTCTGATGACAAGCCCAGGGAAAAGTATCGAACTGGTAAAGAGAACGTGGGAGTATAATAGCGTTTGGAAACATGTTTCATTAGCTTCCGGCCAAGGGATTACCGGGATACCTCGTTTCGGAGCATGAAGCAGACTGTTTTGCATTAAAGGGGCGTTCGGAGGGATGCTGACTCACTTAAGAATGACGCAAAGGACCAGCACATAGGCAGCCAAACCACTTATGGTACTGTCTTACCAGAGATCTCTCTTTTAATCAAAGGGTCGTCCTATATTTAGCAGAGGGTCACCCAACAAGGGTGCTTTTAAGACTCTTTACCTAACAACGTTCACTTCACATATTCTCGATATCCACGAATCAATAAATCTCAAGTCGCCTAGTGGATGCGCTATGTGGTGACTCTTTGATTACGAGTTGCTCTTCTTCGCCCACATCCGTTGGCGTTTTATTTGATTGAACAGTCTACATCATTTATTACCATCATCAGACAAATATTACTAGAGAATGAAACTGATCGCATGTACTAAGAGTCCCCCATAAGAGCCCATGGGTGTCGCTCATCTAAATACGGTTTGTATATGCCCTTGCGTCAACCATAGAAGAAATAGCAGAAATCGGCAGTGCCTCAAGTACCTTACACACCATTCCGAGTAACCAAACTCCTTTACTGAGGCTCAACCCCCTCTAGCCAAGATAGACTATCTAACGCAGTCTATATCAATACAAGGCTTTCCCCCCCTTTTCTTCTTGTACTTGAGATCCGGGTGGGATAGGAATTTGCCGAGTATCATCAATAGACATAGACAAAGACAAGCGCTCATTATCCCATAGACCCCAAGTACCTTGAAAAATACATTTCCCACTCCCTCAACTCCCCTTCTTAACCAACACCCAAACACCCACAAACCACAGCACGATATCACATATTGCTCTACTCACCCAACCCACAATGATGCTAAGTATCGTCCGTTAGCAGTAACTATCGGTCCTTACACCTCCCTAATTCGATCCGGAAGGGATCCGAGTAATCGGCGTCTAGACGCATTACGGAGCCAACAAGCTAAACCATCTACCTACCTCACCGCAACTTCAGTTTAATCCATCTAGAACAAGTCTCGCAGCGCAAGCAAGGGGATTAACAAGTACAAGTGCAAGGGCGTGCACGCACAGCCCATTTTGTTCCGCTATGATTTAATCCTATCCACCCAACCAACAATCCATCTATGTCCGCCTACTCGCTAATAACAAAAATGAGTAGGTAGTGCAAGGGCAAGTGCAAGTGCCAGGCTCAAAAAAGGTCCAAAAAAACCATGCTGCCGGATTAGTAGACAAAACTGCTAATTAATATACAAACGCCAGCTAACAATCGCACAACTCACCCACATCAATTCGCGTTAGTGATCTCATGTGACATATCGATGTCCATTTATCCAGCATTTCAACATCATCCAATCCGTTTTGACCCTGCCAAGATGGAACATTGAAGAAACGGGTTGTCTTTCCCATGCTCGTGCAATCTACGTTTCCGCTGCGATCCAAATCCTCCTCTGCATGAGTTTTCGTAGTCGTCGTTGGAAAAAAAAAAAACCAAGACCTGCTCACAACTAGTCTAGCTAGCGGCCCCTCTTCATCAGTTCGTCGACCTCTCTCTGCAATGCATCCAAATCTGCCAAGATCTCGTTGCCCTGCTTCCCACTTTCCACCATCATGGGAGTAATAGAGTCATTCCTAATCGATATGGAGCCCACACTTCCCTTTCGCCCCCTTCACCGAGGACCGACATATCCGGATTCGGACGGCTGCCACCGCGAGCTCGAGGTGGTGGCGGAGGGGGCGGTGGCGCTCCGCCATCTTTCTCTCTGCTCACTCTTCTAGTGGGAGTTGGACCATTGCTACTTTCCATACTCCTAACGCTAGGCGGTCGTCTCGTGCTCTGTTTCCTCGTCGGTGGTGGGGGTGGGGGCTTATTTTAATTTGTCCATTGAGTCCGGGCTGAGTACCAGGGGAAGCCATTGAGGTGAAACCACTTCCCCAGGGGCTTCTTTCCTTTTCGCTTAAACCAGGACTCATAGCTGGGGAGAGCCCCCCGAGGCTGATATTCGCAATGGAACTTCCCTGCCGCGCATGACCTGGCCGTCGTGGGGGAGGAGGAGCCGGTGCATGGGAAAGCTTTTCGGAATTCGCATTGATACGTAGACTGTCTGCTATGGACCGGCTGGACTCCATGGATGACCTTGGAGGGTCTTCATCAGGATTAGTGGGATGATTAGACGGCACTTTGCTTTCACTTCTCGTGTGTCGGCGCGGTGGAGGTGCAGCAGGTTTGCGGGACTGAGTGCTGGTTTGAGATGCGGAACGGCTCCGAGTCGTAGGTGGAGGTGTCGGCGACCTAGGGTGGGCTTGTAGCACCGCAAATGCCTCGGGTACCTTTCCAGCTGCCTCACGATCAAACGGGGATTCCACATCTTCATCTGCCAAGGCACGCAAAGGAGGCGCGGGAAGGGGTTTGTTGACATTTGTTGTCCCTTGTGGTGAGTGTAGCGGTATTCCTGATTCGGAGCTGGCTATCAGTGGAGTTGCTCCAGATGGTGAGGCGAGATCGGGACCCTCGGAGGCAGTGGCAGGCTTCGCACCGCGAGAGTTCGAGTCCGTTCCCAACTCAATCTTAATCAGCTTACCGTGCCTCGAGCTAGGAGGCGGCGGCTTTTTGCGGGCTGAGGCAGATGGGACCGTTGCTAATGGAGACGTAGGTAAAACACCTCTGCGCTCCTCCGACGCTTCGGACTCGGATATTTCATGAGATGTCCTAGGTGTTTCATGCAGAGCGTCTAACATGGACTGCTTCGATATTGAACTCGCGTCTGTAGAACTGGACCCATCAGGCAGAGTTCCCAGAGACGGTGGGTTTCCGGTGGAATCCGCGGCTGGTTGAGCTGGCTTTGGTAGATTTGCGTAGCCCGTCAAAAGTAGACGTCTGAAAGAATCAACATCAAGCGACCCTTTGGACGCACTCGTAGCAGCGGCGGTAGTGTTAGCATCATGTGCTTGACCTCTCCCTTCAATGTCCTGTAGGGTTCTCGCAAAGGGATTTGGAGGTATCTGTGGAAGAGGAGGTTCTGAGGCAAGCTTGCTATCTGGGTCTAGGGATTCGACACCAAAGGGGTCGTCGGCTTGGTCGTTGCTTTTGCTCGAATCGCTAGCGCTATCATCGTCGTCATCGTCATCGTCATCGAACTGCTCTAGCGCGGGGAACCGGGTCACAGGGACAGCATCTTCGGGTGAGGAGGGTGGCGGCGACTGTACGCGAACCTTCTTGACGATCTTTTTAGGCTTCTGCTGCACGGGTTGCTCTTCTTCATCCCGCCTCTCGTCCTCCGGCACGGCAGACTTGAAGGTGGTAAAGGGAGGTCTCGTCGTAGGCGTAGGGGATAGTCGGGGGCCGTCGGTGCCGAAGCTCGAGCCCGAAGATGCCGCAGTGCTCACAGATACACCTTGTTTCCGGCGAAAGGGATTGTTGGTACCGAACGACTGCCCGCTTGAAGACATGATGAAAAAGAGCGGCAATGCCGAATTGGAGGATATGTTGTAGTGGTTGCAGTGATTGCAGTGGTCAGGAGAGTTCTATCATAGTGTACCCATGACAAGCCCCCATAGGCGCGGGGCGGGAATAGCTATGCTAGCCTAGGTAAGTCGATGCCTAGAGTAGATAGATACGGGTTGACGTGGAAGTGATCGATGTTCAGTGATCGATGTTCAGTGATCGATGTTCGGTCGCAGTCGGTCGCAATCGGTGGGCCAGGTCGGGTCGGGTTGATTCAGTTCAGTTCAGTTCAGTATTGCGCAACCTTGCGTATATGCCTTGCGTATGTGAGGTTGAAGTCTGTTCAGCGTCAACTCACTCGCTCTAGTATTTGATTACCAAGTCAGTCGCACAGACTAGATCAGTTATCAGTACCACATACGGCAGCACAAGGCAGGGGCAGCGGCACGACGGGTCTGAGTGACAGGATACAATCGGAAGAACCGGTTGTGGGGGTGGAGTGCCGGAGAAAAAGAGAACCCAAGCATACCTAATAACTGGTTGGTTCTCGGGAGAAGAGGGACAACATGGAGGTGTCAAGACAGGTGGTGGTAATGAGGTACTTACAGATAGTAGATAGGTAGATAGTACCTACATGTAGGCAGTCGCGGTGGTAGTTCGATAAGAAAACAGAGGGAGCTTCCGATACGGCCGATACCATATCCCCGGCTCTGGTGTTGTCCCGCTCTAGGTAATCCATTCCTTGTCCCGTCATTGTAGGCATTGCGCAGTGGTGACGGGCCCTGCAGACAGACAGAACAGGGGACGGCTAGCGGCTAAGCTGTCTTAGTGTAGTTGCTGCCTGTATAAAACTTCAAGTGCCTACATGTAGTCAGTGCCTAGTCTACATGTACCTAGGTATTTGACGCCTGGTGTACTACTACCTAGGTAGGCAGATATGTTGGTCATGGCATGGTGGGTGTGAATATGTGCAGTATCATCAAGGTTACATCGTTATATATATATATGTATATAGATATCGTACTAGAAAATATAGACTTGGGTGTTTATATAATTAGAGCTGGTATATGGGTGATGTTGATCTTTGACTGATGATGGATAATCGTTATCAGCACCAGACTATACCTAATGTACCTAACTAGAGGTAGGTATAAGCTTACCTAGGAGCTCAGAAGATGTGTCATACAACTTTAATAGGCTACCTATTTATTATAACCCAGCTTTGTTTCCTACCTTATCATTAGTAACTAAATCTGACTGCATCTCGGGTAAGATAAGTTCCCTACTATAAAATTTATATGGGTAAGATATAGTTCTTCAAAGCATACATTATATCTCAAGATCGTGGCAAGACATGTATACTCGTGCGAACAGCGGTCAATTGCGCAAGTGACAGGTTGGCAATGTTGAAGTGTACACTATAATGGTACACTATAATACACTATAATACACTAGTAAGTTCTAGGGCTAGCAGGGGTATCCCTTGTGGACGCTGCAAATCATCGATCGACAGTACGCCGACAAGATGTGCAGCTCACAAATGTGTACAACACTAACACCCTAAGTCCTAGTATAGTATTTATTTACATACTAGTAGCACCAGATCCAATCTCTGTATACGCTACTCAGACAAACAATAGGTATAAAGTTATTTCATTATAGAATTTCTGGGAGTGTTAAACTAAGTGTGACATTCTGGTTTAATATGGATAAACCATTGAACACGACCTCCCAGTACAGTTCCTATCCCCTAAGCAAATAGATAACAACAGCAAATAAACAAGAAACTCCAGACATAGTAGTACTACCTACCAACTGAGTGAGTAGTAGCAAAGGGATCGCACGATTTCATCATTGCTATTCCATTCCACTAGCGCACATGCAACAAGAGCCGAAGTGGGGCAAAGCACAGGCCATTCTTTAGCGCAAACCCCAACTCCCTACTTCCGTAGGTCTCCAGTTACACTAGACTTCGGTAGCTACAGTAGTGCAAGGGAGCAGACTCCCCGCACGTGATGCCCCTTATCGACAACGATAGAAGCTGATTTCCGTTTTCGGGTCAACGTAAACACCACTTATAGACCTTGATCCACCTGTGAGCAGAAGACGCGTCCATGCTATGATTCATCCATCATCAGGGACAACCCTTTTGTTTGGCCTTATATTCATTTTATGAAATCACTTTTCGAGGTACCAACAGGCAGACAGGTAGACAGACAGTTGTAACAGTGTAAAAGCCTTTGGTCATTGGTATAATTACAGGGTGTAGCTTCATCAATCGTCAAAACCCTCTACCGAATGTTGTGACCATGGAATATGTGCAATCCGCCCACGCCCGACACCCAGAATCGACACCCCTGCTGACGATGAGGAGCATTGTCGTTGCCAATACCCTTCCTAGTTCATGTAAAAACCTTTGGGCAAATCGCCCATCCAATCCGGATCAAAAAGCATCAAACATTTGCCCCCGAACCCCTTGCATGACAAGCCATACACATACACGTGCACACATCTCTTTATACCCTAATTCCCTAAACGCCAGTTGACCGCCGAGCCCACGCGAGAAAGATAAAGAAACATCCAAATCAACGACACCGGTCAATAGCCGTCTATGTCGAAGCTTCAGCCTTGGTTTCCTTCTTGGATGCCTTTTCCTTCTTGGGTGCAGCCTTCTTCGGTGCCGCCGCCTTCTTTGCAGCAGCAGGCTTAGCAGATGTCTTCGCGACACGTCCAGATTTAGTCTTGGTCAATGTGGTAGGCTTGTCAACGACAGCGGGGGCCTATATTTGTGTTAGTATGTTGCCATTGATGGCCACGAGACTTTTGACATACATCTTTCTTTGCTGCAGGAGCCTTCTTGGGAGCGGCTTTCTTGGGGGGAGCAGCGGCCTTCTTAGCGGCAGGCTTCTTCTCACCAGCCTCTTTTTCCTTTTTGGCTGCAGGTTTCTTGGTGGTAGTTGCTTTCTTAGCACTGTCCTTCTCCTTCTTAGGTGTAACCTTCTTCACTTCCTTCTCGCCCTCCTTCTTGGGAGCAGGCTTGGCAACTGGCTTGGACTTCTTAGATAGCTTGGTAGTGCCAGAGGGGCCTATGGCAAGTTAGTATCATAATGATCAAAGGGTTGCCATGTCTTGTCCATCGTTGAGATGAATTGAGGCGAAGACACGTCTACGTACCCTTGGGCTGCTCAAATACACCCTTGTCGACACCGGCCTTCAACGCCTTGTTGAACAAGGAGTCGAACATGTTGTCAGTGGCAGTGATTGTGTTGTTGGCCTTGACATATTTCTTAAGGGATTGACGGCTGTGTCCAATCAGCGACTTGTCCTCTGCTTGGTAACCAAGCCATTGTAGACATAAGTTTACATACCTTGAACCAGTACGATCCTTAAGCTGTAGGATGAAACAAATTAGTCATGTTGAATAGATTGGCATGAAAGATTGGCAAGGTCGACGGAGACATGGATGCATTGGTGTGTGGTAGCATGAGAACACTCATCGGAATGCGTCATGCGCCCGACCAACGAACACAGTCCGAGACCCGATGCGCCGGGGACAAAGAAACAGGGAGCATTACAGCAACAATAGCATCAGTGATCATATCCTGCAAACGGTCAGTACTTGACATAATTCCATGCGGGCCGAGTTGTTTTATGCGGGAGTTGTACACACCTGGTAAGAAGCGTGAGTGCTCTTGGCCTTGGGAGCAGCCGTGGCGGCGCCGTCTGTCTTCTTGGGAGGAGCCATTGCGAAAGATGGAATTGGATGATGATGGGGTTAAAAAATTGGAATACCGATTGGACGGATTGAGAGACAGGACGCTAATTGACTTGGATCGAAGAATAACGAGAATTGTAAGGCTGTTTTGCGAGGCGATGAATGTGAGAGAGATGGGAGGAAAACAGAAAGGGAGGGAGGTGCCGCTGGGCGGCGCGTCGGCGAGCAGGTGAGTGCACTCTTATAGCAAAGTGGGGGGATGGGAGATGCACAATCAGTAAAACCAAAAAATTGGTTCAGTTAGTTCTGGATTGCCGGCTTTGGGAGAGAGGGTCCAGTATAGGGTCCAGTATAATCCAGGTGCGGGTGGCCTGCGTAACAGCCCTGCTGCCCGTGCCGCCAGCATCCAGATCTCCCAGCCAGTACTGCCCCAGCTTCCAGGTTCGTTTACTTCTTGACTATAGCCTTCACTCCATCTCGTCTTTATTTTATTTTAATTTACTTTATTTTATTTTATCTTATCTTATCATCTTCTTTTATTTTATTTTATTTTATTTTGACATCCGATTCATACGCAAGTTCATTTTGTAACTCTACATCATCTCCTCATCTTTGCTTGTTAAATAGTTAGGTACATTTGTCATATCCGATCTCGACACATGCCATCTACTCTCGTTTTATATGTTGATACTTTTCAAGGTCAAGTCTAACTAGAATATGCAGCCTATTATATACTTGTATACATACCGTAGTATGTATTTGACGGACTGGTGTAGGCATGCATCTACCTGTACTATAGCATTCATTCATTCATCATGTGTTTTTATTTTATTTTATCCCCTTGGATCTCGGCGCGGCATGTTGTCTTGCATGTTCCATCTTCTCGTGAATGGTCGATGGACCGAGTACTGCTGTAAGCGAATAAGATAGGTAACAACAACCAGATCTTGTAGCATGCCTGGTAGCATGTCTGGCAGCATGTCTGGCAGCAGCTTGCCCTTTGAAACACCTGCTGTTTTACCCCATTTGGCTTAGACAATGCTAAGTGGCAGCTATTCTGCGCCTGTTTTGACACATCGCACAGCCTTTGCCGTTCCCCATGCAGCCAATCAGACAATTCAGAGCTTAATGATTGGGTACCCAGCAGGGATCAGTTGTGATCTGGATGTCTGGATGTCTGGATGTCTGGACCTTGCACGCAACAACCAAACCACTTTGTCTGATGGCATTTCTGGAATATCTGGGTAGGTTAGGTACCTGATCGGTTCTATCTGGCATCCCATCCCATCCCCATCCTATCCCCATCCTATTCCCATCCTCCCTCGTGCTCCCCTAGACTAGCCAAGTGTATCGTCCGACTAGGTCTGTCACTAAGTATTTATAGCCCCCGATTTGTTCAAGTCGAATTTTCTGATTGGTCAAGGCCGCCATCATGCCAGCATTTACATACTCCAATTCTGCGTGTAGTCTGTACAATCAAATCATGCGCCTCCGTCTCGAAGTCCAATTCTCTCACCAAACTCTCTGCCATTCCCCCTCCCCCTCCCTCCGGATGCCCGTGTGTCCTCGTCCTCCCCTTCTCTTCTTTCTTCCCATTGAATCTCCCACACTTGTTAGTCGATCTACATTAGCTAGTGGTTAATTGAGCCATTTGTTCGTCTTTCTATCCCAGCTGGCTATCTGCAGAAATCGCGTCGGGAATGGACCAAATCACCGCGTCGAGTCCGTATTAGTCTTTTCAACCACCTCAGTCTCGTTTGTCTGATTTCCACACATTCCGAATCTCAACACTCTCTACCCTATTCAACATGACAAGCCCAAATCTTTTCATTTCTTAACCCAAAATGTATTGGTTTGATGCACCTGCTCTGCAGCTATTTTTTAGATGCACGAGGAACATTTTTGGTATGTATTCATCCGGCATAGCTCATTAAATATCGAAGGGCTTGACCAGTCTGTCGCGCCCAGTCAGAATCGAAGCTATCTACACCCCGAATTACCACACACCATTTCAACCTTCAAACTGCAGCCTATTCTCTTTCCGCTTTAGTATTTGGTATCTCAAGATAGCTATCATCGATTTTTAATTGATCGCAAATTGCCCACCTTTTTCCCTTTTTTTCCCTTTTCTAACCCATGAGTTCAAGAGCAAACTATCTCAAAAAGTCAGATTGGGCTACACTGTTGCGCCCGATTCTACCACTCTAGAGAGATTTATCTTCCAGACAACAACACAAGGTTACCAAAGTACTTTCATAGAGGTTTGTTTGGTCGCTTGGTTTGTCTTGACTTGTTTTTGTGCTTTTCTAGGTTATAATCCAGCAACTACGACTCAATGGCCGGAACACATGATCTATTTTGGTGGATCGAGAGGGCACGCGCCTAGTCTAGGCGAGCCACGCATCCGTCCGGCCTTCGCCGATCCCTGGCCAAAACAACAACTTGTCACGGCAAAGCGTGCGTTGGCTCACCATTGCCTCATTCAACATATTCCGTGTATCGTTGTCTACTCAATAGTGGTGCCTCAAGGAATACATATGTAAGTCGCCACTGTGGATTTTACAGCATTTACGCACTCTACTTGCGCCCGACAGTAGGTGCCTGATGGTATTACGCGAAATACGATGATTATACTGGGCTCCATGCATTGCTATGGCGTACGGCTTCATCGCTTCTCATCTTACGCTTCGCCGCTACACCAGTATATGAATCATTGCTTAGCTCGAATTTTTCGTCTCACACCCAAAGGAACCAGCAAACTGATTGACCCTGGACCCTGGACCAAATCAGTGCTGGCTGCACGTTGCCAATTCCCGTTGCTTATCCTGCTGTTGCAGAATAATGAAAACACGTGGCTTCATTTCGCTGCTGTTTCAAGCAGCGAGGCAATGCGGGTGACGTAAATATGTTGGCGAAATAAACATACAGCTGGCCAACGCGACTGCTCCTGATGTGAACACAGCACGAGGCGACCTCGATCATCTTACCTATACCTAATTAGATGGAGGTGTATAACGTCCCTAGCTGACACCACCGGATGTTCAAACGAATTCAGAAATTGCGTGATGGCCGAGGGAGTTAAAGTCTTGGAAATCCGTTCCTATGGTTCTCACTGTGGGCGTATCGCTGGGGTCACAACATAGCTCTTCTCACGGGCGGTCTACAATAGTTAAAGTCCTATCATAGGTAAATACGAGTATCATGCGTGTCCAACAAAGTTTTGTACACTTGATCCAGCTTACAAGATTAGGCACATCCCGACCCCAGTGGTCATGAGGGTTAATAGCGAACACTACTATTATTCGTTAATAGATTGTTGCCATCTATTTAGATCGAGCAGCGCCCGACATCCGCACTCTAGATGGTTTAGTTAGATAGTGCCGAAGTGTCAAGGCGATTGCCACCAAGCATAGTGATCAAGACTCAGCGCAAAGCAGCTCATGAGAAACATGGTAAAGTCACTCAGGCTAATGCATCGCATGTTCGATGCCGATTTCACCAAATACCCAGTGTTCTCATCTGTCACTTCTAGATGCACTTCTAGATACACATCTTGATCCATTAGTCCAATTTTGCATACTATATTTATGAGTGGTTTATAACATGTTGGTCGTCGATAGAGACTCGGCTACCTAACAGAGTCAATGGTTGGACACCAACGTATCGCCTCTTCTGCAGCAGCGGCGGAACAATTCATTGGTCTTTTGTTTCACCCAACGTGCATTAAACTTGAAACACCATCGGATCATTCATTGTGACATGACCAACGCATCCGGGACACTAACAAGACCGAATTCTCTGTGATTTTTTGTATTGTTTTTATACACGTAGATTCATCTTCTTAAATACAAAAAGAAATGAGCCTCTAGACCCTTGCTCACCTCAACGCCACACCGAACCATTCTGAATTTCACGTACCCAGTTTCTCCACAACGCAATCACAAAGTTAGTAGGGATTCGGTGATGTCATGGGCACTCGCGCCAATCACGCACCTCGGCACCATTGTCGGCAAGGCTGATGGATGCTCGCTGGGGCGGGAAGCAGGGGGTTGTAGGCGGGTTGTAGCTGTGATTCGCTTAGTAAACTGGAGATGAGGTCCGAAATTGTCACTGTGCAGCTCTTGTCCGACGCTCTTTGAGAGTTTAGCGGACTCGGCTGAGTCGGCTGAGACGGCTGCATTACGCGCGCAATTTGTCCGCTCCCCGGTATTAGCTAAACTAGTGTATGCTACCTAGCCATCGCTTCACCATGCTGATCCATCGAACGACATCATAATATCCCCTTTTTGTGTTTTCTTCATTCACGTCTCAGCTGTATAGACGCTGAATTGCCATTTGGTTGCTCGAATCAGCGCATCGCATCTTGGAGTCAATTGTTTATTCTATCATGGCTGCTTCGAACACCCCAATTCCAATTGAACAAGACCCTCCCCCCAGCAGCAGCCGCCGCACTTCCTCGGGCGACGAGAAGCACAGCGAGTGGGTGAACGCCAGCACGACTTCGGACTCGGACCACGACGACGCGCAATCGAGCAGACACGGGCTCATCTCCTACGACGAACTTCCCGTCTGGCACCAAGACAACCCCTTTATCAAGCATGGCTACCGCTCCATTTCGCGCAGCACCGTCGCCTGCCTCCGCAGCTGGGGCTTCCTGCACAACGAGACCCTGAACATCTACACGCATCTGATACCAGCGGTCGCGGCGCTCTTCATCGGCGAAGCGTGGGTGCTCTCGTACCTGCATCAGAAATACGCCAACCTTGGCACGAGCGACTACGTCATCTTCGCGTTCCTGCTCTCGGCCGCCGCGACGTGTCTGGGTATTTCGAGTGCGTACCACACGCTCATGAGCCACTCGCGGGAAGTGGAGGCGCGGTGGCTGCGCCTCGATTTTGTGGGCATCATCATTTTAATCGTGGGGTCGTTCGTATCGGGCATATACGTCGGGTTCTGGTGTGAGGCGACCGAGCGCAAGATATACTGGAGCATGAGCGCATCTCTCGGCGCCCTGAGCATAATCATCATGATCGCACCGTATTTCCAGGGCCTGAAGTGGCGGACGTTTCGCCTCGTCGTGTTGGTCGTGACTGGTTTGTCCGGTTTTGCGCCCATCATTCACGGCATCCATATGTTCGGCTTTGCGCAGATGGTCAAGCAGTCCGGGCTGCCGTATTACTTTGCTGAAGGCGGTCTCTTCTTAATCGGCGCTGTCACTTATGCGGTAAGTTTGTGAATTGTGCTCTGATGGGCTTCCCGCTGCAATCTAGCGTGTGAGAAGAAACATGGCGAGGCATGCTAATACTACTGTAGTCTCGGTTCCCGGAATGTATCAAGCCTGGGACTTTTGATATCATTGGATCGTCGCATCAGATATTCCACATCATAGTCGTGATTGCGACGCTCGTCCATTTCGTCGGCGTTCTAGAAGCTTTTGACTATAATTATCACAATAGGCAATGTTCATTGAAATGAGGCGGGATCATGAATTTGATCATCAATTATATAATACACGATTAATAATGTAATTACCTTGTTTGTTTCCCTCTACTGAATCATTTATCATGTCGAGATGAGATGCCGAAGGGATGACTTGCCTCAAATATCGCTGAGCTGATACATAACGCGAGTTACTATGGGGAGTTGCTTATGTTGAGCCAACCCGATCGAACGAACACTCGCACTACCAAGGCAACTACTCCTGTCAGTCTTCAATAAGTATACTTATGATGCCTCGCGCTTCAAACTACTTGAAGTCACTCATCCTCGCCTCAGTCTTTATTTGTTCTTGACGAACACAGTGGCGTACGATGTAACCCGCTCAAACCCCCAGCTAAAAACTTACCAAGAAGCTCGCCCAAGAGCATATACAGACACCTATCATGCAGTCTTGAATCTATAACACGAAATTAACTTGAGATCCTAGTTTCGGGGATGGAATACAGGGGCTTTGCCTATTGAGATGTTCGTCAACTTCTCGAAATGAAATGTGACTAACCAACAGGGCTTCAAGAACAGCCTATCAAGCTTCGTAGCGTCTCATAAAAGACCAAAGCTCTTACAACAAGACTAGGCGAGCGAAAGGAGTTGAGTTGTGGATCCGATAATCTTAGATGATTGTCGTTGAGTCTCCCATCGGACATGAGCCTTGTTACAACTACCCGGTAGAAATTCAAGCTGGCCTCGCCGAAACTTCCCAAACTCCCAAGAAGTTTGCAGCTGTAGAGAAAATGGTCGGTGTACGAATTTGCAAACCCTAGTACTAAGAATACATAGAGACAGGCATCGCGTATCCTAAGTCAATATAACACAAATACTACGCGACGCAGCGCGCGTCTTAGAGATCAAACTTTAGACCCTTTTACGTTAGTTCAATTCAGAGCATCTACTGTGAGAATAAGTACACACGCTATGTACCATGACCGTACCAACGCGGAGCGCTTGCCAGCTGAAGACGCAGGTATTCACAATACCCTCGATAACGATATTCTGCTATACTAGACGAAAACAGTGAGTTGCTTCCTTGCTTTCTAAGGGTATTTTTATATTACTCTTTATCGATGTGAGGTTATGTCACGGTGATAGATAATAGCTGTAGATGGTCAAGTACCCGACTTGACGATATTCTGCTGTTGGCAGTGTTGTGGCGGTTTCTGCAGTTACTAGTTAGATTCCATCACGGGTTAACAGGCTAACAGGCCCGAGGCACCTTGCGCAATAGGTCCTGGCTTCGGTTTCTATTATCGCCTGGGACGAATTACCACATAACCAACAAATTTATCTGTGAAATGAGGCACACCAGGATATACTCTAAAAGCCTACTGCGCCGAAGAAACAAGAGAAACATAATAAACTCGTCGTTCGTCATGGTACGGAGACAATAAAAGGCCATCATATACACAGCTAGCCATTTTCTATACTTTCTCCAGGTACCTACGCCGTTATCCCAGCTTGGGATTCTTCTTTGTCTCTCTTTTTACTACGTTGCCACGTATATATTTCTATTTAGACCGGCGACGAGGAAGCGAGGAACTATGCTTCTCTGAGTCGTAACCTAACTCGAGAGTTTACGATCCTTCCTGCGCCAGTCTGGTAGTGTCTGAACCGAAGGGACTTCTGGACGCTGGTATTAGTAGAGTCAGTACGTATGTGCAAACATTAATATCACACATGTACTCCAGATGTCGCGAAACAGGAGTATCCTGTAAGAAGTGTGAGAGGTTTGGCTTCAGTGTTGGCAGTAACTGGTCTCATGTCCCGCGAGGTTGGTATATTGTTACGCCATCGTCATCATCCGATTTGACTGAGTATTCCTGCTAGGATCTGGAAGACAGAGTGTTTGAGGAATCGTAGTCGTCGACTCACGCTGAATACGTAGAGTATTTGTGATATCTACCAGGCTAATAAGAATTCCCATCATAATTTATGTCCCAAATGTCTGGAATAGGAGTGAAAGGAGAGCAACCCATCAAGGTGGTCTGGTAGCTGGGTTGATTAAGACACTTCTTCTAGGGTAGACAGCGTACAATTTCGTCCTTCAGGCCTGTGTAAGTTTCCTATATTAGACATGCGCCAAATGTTGCAAGTGCTAATTAAACATTAACCTATAATTATTACATGCCGAATCTTATTCTTAGTAACTCATTACCAGCAACAGCCCAATAGATATAACTACCGCTATATTTGCTGTATATTTTCTACGCTTGAACTTTGCTCACAACATTGTGTGCGATTCGTCGAAGTTTGCAATTCATTTATTTCCAGCACTATTGCCCTACCAACCAATTAAGAGGTTATAGTTGCTATCCAGTTTCGCATGGAAACGGTCTACATGGGCAAGACTTTGTATCACAGGGGATGGTTCAGATCCTGTTGAAGCTTGTACAACAAGTGTGGTCCTCTCGAGATATAGTTTCACAAAGAAAAGCCCCGACAGTTTTCTTTGTCCTTTGTGGTATTCCTCGGGTAGTAGTCTCGGTGATACGATAATTTACCCATGCCGAAATAGTAAGTACATTTCTCACCACCATCCCCTGTGAACGGAGAATGGAACAGTCAATTATACCCAAGCTAGAAAATTAGGGTTAGATGAAGAGTATCCAAACCCGCTATATTAAATGTCTTCCCAGAAATAGAGCATGTTAGTATAGTATCGAGGAAAACATCTACGTAATACGAATGAGTTTTGTTTTGTAAGGATATCTGCAGTATTTCTTGAAGATTTAACTGGGGTGTCACAATGCCCCTGTGTTCAATGACATGCTACCGGGCAAAGTGAAAAAAACACCAACCTGCTGGGCTTTATGCAGCTCAGGATTATTCGTAAGTTAGAGGGCAGTCTAGTTGACAATATGTAGATAAACATGATCAACATAGACTCTGAGGATCTTTAGATTATTCCGAATCCAAGTACACTCCTTTGTAGCGTCTAGGGTCGTTATATACTCGGCGTCCATAGTTGCTGCCGCCATTGCTTTCAGTCAATGTGATGAGTGTGAAACTGCTCTGACCGCGTAACCTCCAGTAGATTGTCAAGTAACAACGCAAGAGCCTAACCACCATAAGGCTAATATCTAAGACAATCCAATTAGCCCATGCACCTAAGTCTCATTTTGTTTGTTATAAAATAGTACTAGAAGTTACCTGATAACTTCTCTAGGATCAATTATTGTCACGTTCACTAAAGTATCGTGATATTAGAAATATTGATAATGCAGATAGTACGGGTTTAAGGTTTGTTTCCACAAAACAGTTGACAACCTATATAACTAAATTATACGCTTATTCATTATATCGTGTTGGATTACATAGTATAAAGCCTGAAACTATGCATATACCATAACCAGAAACACCATCCAACGTCGGAACTACCCTTCTTTCCCTCGTTGCTTGTCTCTTTTCTCCTTCCTATATAGCTTGTCGCCGTCAGAGATATATAGACCCCCATGTAGTAATAGTGAGCAGCCGTCTAGAAGAAAAAAACACATACCTAATCGCTAACTAATTAAGACCTACACTACATGGTCCCCGAAGCCAACCGTGCGAAGAATTTCCGGACATAAGTAGCGGTACTTCAAAACCATTGATGTAGGTACATAGTTAGATTTAGGTACTTATACAATATACTTTCAATTGATACACTAGATACACTATAAAACAAGTTTACCTCCACCTCCGACACTAGTGTACGTGTTACACTACAGATGGGGCAAAATAGAGTAGTGGGGCAGCTCCGTAGCTTCATCCAATAGTTCAATATGCAAATGCAATTTAAGCATGCCCGTCGATCTGTTTCATAAGATGATTGATGCAGGAAACTCTACGCGGTTATATGCACGTTTGGGGTGAACTCTATTGAATGTGTGGCTTGCCATGTGTCACTATGTGGCGTGAACGAAAACGAAAGTTGGTTGACCGGACTTCCTTCTGGCTGGATTAAGTGATTGTCACTGTAGATACATGGCAGTTCTGGCTGCTTGTCTGACATCCCGCATTGCACATTTGAAACATTAGGAAATCACAATATTTGGCACACTCCCTAGG
Source organism: Xylaria hypoxylon (assembly GCA_902806585.1). Taxonomy (NCBI): domain Eukaryota; kingdom Fungi; phylum Ascomycota; class Sordariomycetes; order Xylariales; family Xylariaceae; genus Xylaria; species Xylaria hypoxylon. Next base: position 549,009 of record CADCXB010000050.1, on the reverse strand, counting down.
TATTGTAGGTATAGTTGCTTCTCGAACCAAAAGCCGCATGGTTCTATGGATCGTCCTTATAGCTGGGATGTTGAGATGAGATGCCTGAAATACGTTTCAGGTTCCAGAGTTAAAAACTAGATCGCAGCAATCTAAATGTGAGTCTATTTCTTAGTTGAACTATAGTTTGCTTGCCTGGAAACTATAGGTAGAGAGGACCTAGTTCCTTTTTTTTCTTTCCTTCTTTTTAGGCTGTCGTGATGTCTCAGCCCTGGGAACCCGGTTCGGTGTTCACTACTTCGTGGCGTTACTCTCTATAATAGCTAGGCGGTGGAGAGGGGCGGACTATATTAAACGATCTTGGTTAGTTCGAGAAAAAGCCACGAGGAATAACAACAAGCTTAATTATAGGACGGACCTAATCGCCCTAGTGCGAGACAACTGGACTGGCTCTTGACAATGGAGCTAAATGTATCGATCGAATTATGCGCCTTTATTACATATCCCAACGCCGCAGTCTCCGGTCCCAATCCTCTCCTTCTCTTCCAGCTATCCCTCCCGATATTTAGCTGTTTACAAGGGGATGAACGCTGCCTCAAATTTGTGTTGTAACAAGGTTAAAACAACGGCTCCTCTCAACTCTAGCTTGCGAAACTGTGACATATTTGATCTCTTGGTTATCAACGGCGCGTGAAACTCAGACTTTATGCGTTATCTGTGATGTGATGATGAATTAGGGAGACGAGTTTACAAAGGGCCGTGATATCCAGTATCCTGGTTGTCTCGGCACTTGGCCCAAATTTAAACTTAAATCAAAACGTTCCCACGATGAGTCGCCGACCTGGCACAGGGACCTTGAGCTTAATCAAGAAAGAGTATCCGACTTCCTGCAATTCTATACGATTCTATAACTATTAGGTTTATATGTTACGACTAAGCTACGTTAACAAGTGCTTCAGGTTAGATGAGATGATCTCAAGGCTGAGAGAGACGGCACTTATTCTGAGACGATGGCGCAAATAAGACCAGTGAATAATTGTAACACAACGGAGGTGCTAGTAACGATGCCATCCCATTAAATTTAGTTAGTGGCTAATAATTCTACTAGGACGGTCTCGAACATCTATCAGTGTGGCACGAAACCGCATAAAATCTCCTACTAGGAGGGTGAATAGAAAAACATCATAGTCTCCGTGGTACCGAACTATGATATCCATACACAAGATAGAAGAGCCAACTGTTCACGCCATCGTAACTATGACGGACAAGACTTACCCCAAAAGCGATTCGGTCCCGGTCTAGACCACACCATCAATAGAGGTACGCGCAATGCTAGCCCACCTTCGCACCGAAAATAGCAAAGTATTTAGAGTTTTCAGGGCTACGCCTTTGACATACTAAGTAATGTAAACACGTTACTAGATGACACCGTTGTTTAAACTAAATTAGACCGTGCATTTCTGTGCATGACTGCAAACCAATAAATACGGACGTCGGCGCTACATTTATTTCCTAGCTCTCTTAAGAATCTAGTCCCGTTGTCTACTAATGAACTGCGTAACTCCGCCGACCCACGGCCAACTACACTATACCAACTTGCGGAAGAGTCCCGGCCTTAGGTTTATTTTATGGGGAGATTGCCCCTTAAATGATCGTCGACGGGAAAATGGTGAACAAGGTAGGGAGGGAGGGAGCTTGCCGATAACTCTAAATCACCCCCCTCTTCTTTATAATGCGGGACGATAACCCGAAGATATAGATTGTGGAATGGAGTAACTACGGGTTCTCTCAATATATTCTCTCGGTGATATTCAATGTTATACCCACCATTCTCCATGTCATCACGCCAATACGAAGATCACTACTGTAGTATATGCCGCAGTTTAGAGTCTGTTATCAACGCCTGCGCCTCTCTTGGAAGATAGTTCGTTCGGATGCTAATCGGATCGCCGCGATAAACTGGGGAGCCGAGGCAGAAGTCTCATGAAACACGGATGAGATCTCAATCTCCGGCAGGTTCCACAAGATCGTCCATCTGTTTACTTTTTCGTTGCTATTTGCTGTCAATGCGTACAGTCACACACCCGAAGCTGACCGGCTGATGGTGCTCCGAAGTGCTAGCCACGTATACACGTAACCCGTACTCACGAACGGCTTGGAAGCGCCCTAAGACTGCTTGGGAGGGAATCCGGAGTGCTGGGAGGGCTAGTCTAGACACTAGCCACCCATGGCGTCTCGTGTGTCTCCCACTGTCGCTACTACTTGCTCACTCACGTTGGTTATCATCAATATACACTTAGAGTTGATAGGCTATGGAGAGTCTGAAATACTGGACTATACCACATTACTCGACATTTTATAGAATATTTATAGAATATTTATAGAATATATAGCTTCAACAAACATAGTGTAGCCCAGACTAGCTAACAAAACTGCCCCCGTGACGTGCTGTAGAGAATATCAAGTAATGCCGCGGGCAGCAGCCTCGGCATGTAATGGGGTTGCCTAGGTGGACACTGCTATTAGTTAGCTATTAGTTACTCAACCGGCCGGCAGCGTCAACGCTATTTTTCTTATCGTTCTTGTTCCTCTTCGGACTACGTCTTAAGACGAGACAAGAGTCCGTCCGTCTCTTGATGCCAAACTTGGCGAGTGCTAGCTAGCAGAACTATCGAAGGCACGAGGCGCTCTAGTGTCACCAAAGGACGCATGCGTACTAGTATAGCAGACAACGCAGACGTGACGTTGACGTCTTGGGGCCAAGCCACCGTAGCTGGAAGAAGGGTATTAGTTGTGGCGCGCGTGCGTGATTTGACAAGATCACCATGTCTCAGTCACGTAGCCCGTGGCGTGCTCACTGACCCTTGTTTGAGTAGTTTGTCCGGAATGCGAGGAATGTTTGTGCAACCTCCTTGCCTGAATTTCTCCGATGGGTAGCGTGACCAGCGGCAAAAGCTACCGTCTATGGAAAGAGGCTCAAGCCTCCAGATGTAACATATTCCCTAAACGGGAAAGAGATGGCTGATCTACGTAGCATGGAGAGTCGCGACACCATATATGTACCGAAGGTTAATCTATACTCTGTAACCCTCTCCCACCACAAGCCGTCGCATTCCGTTGCATCTGGCCCTCCGCTGCAACCGCGATTGTGACCGCGATTGTGTTGCAATACGCTACGATGTGACGGCCCCACGTTTTCCTTCTTCTTGGCCTCCTTTTATTTCCATTCGATGGCCCCGCGACAAGCTGAAAAAAAACCCCCCCAGAAAAAAATATAAAAAATAAAAAGAACCCCCCGTTTCTGCCCATCTAATAAACCCCCACACTCCCCAATCTTGCCTGTCTTGCAAGCAAGCCACATTCCACAGCCCTATTCTGCAAATCTCGAACAAGATTGGTCGGGGCCCTCCATCCCATGACTGACACATGTACTTTTGTTCATACTGCCGATACCAGTGGCGCGTAGATCTCTCTAACGTATACAATTTGCTGCACTTCGCGTTTTCGCTCTTTTCCTGATGCCGATATTAAGAGACATGACTTATACCCCCACTCCCCAGGGAATTAATTACCTGCAGACTGCCACGATTTCACACTCGATCGCCCACTACTGCGATCGGTGTTTACTTCCGCCATGATGCCTGTTCTAGCCGTAGGTGCTCGATATGGCCGGAAGAGGTGTGAGTGTACGATACATAGAAAAAAACTTTCCATTACTCGTGCCAGAGGGATATCTTAGTTCACGGTGAAATGGGCATAGGTTCGAATTCTATCAGCGCTAGTCTTAGCTTTGAGCGGTCTTACCCTATCTGTGCATACCTAGTAGTTGCGCTACAAGGAGATAGGCAAGGTTTGTGAGGGGTTTCCCTTAGTTAATGTTGAAATAGTGTAAGCTCTAATTTCTAAGCCAAAGCTTAGCTATGGCTAGACTGTTCACTACACATGTAGTATATATATACGTTCAGGTCATGATGCAAATGTATATGGTAGCATATGTGAAGTAGTGATGGCAATACGGAAAGAAAAAGCGTAGTATTTGGCCTCTGGTATACTAGACGCACATGCCGTCTATTTATGCTGCCGTACTTGAGGTGTATTTGAGGTGAGGTGGTAGATGCCGGCCGGCTCGGCTAGATCGGGCAGGCTGACATATAACGTGCAGCTTTGCCTGCCGGGTGTCGAGCTAAGTGTTCTTGGGAGGGCGCAAAGTTGCGAAGGATCATTTAAGTATATGCAGTCTTCACGTCGATTTCAAGCGTAGCTTTGCGACGAAAATAAACAGGACAGCGCAGTGTTTGGTAACTACCTAAGGTTGGCATATACGCATGTATGTGTCTTTAAGCCGCCTTAACCCATCGGGAGTAGCAAAACCCGTCTGCCCGGTTGTTGGCGTTGGTTTCATGTACCAACTTGGCCGCGCTCGTCAGCTTGTTTTCCTGCAGCTGAGGCGCAGTAGTCAGGAGGCAAATGCCACGTGAAGTGACAGCTTGATACCCCCGATGGCGGGTCTGACACCACTTACCCCTCTTACCATGGGCTAAATAGTAAAGTTGGGTTTGATTCCTAACAGCGCTATTGGTATTCGCTTTCAGCTCATTTACACCGGCGCGAACTATATACTGAGTATAAGATGTGCTGAAATCAGAACCAGAACTATATCTTTCAATGCACATACTGAGCACACATGCACATGCACATCTAGGTCAACTACACAGGTGATTACGTGGCAAGCAGAAGTGAAACCCGGGGTAGAAACTCTTTACTAGTAGGTACCAACCTAGTAAGTTGAGAGGAACCCAAAGAACGTTGACATAGTAGTATGCTTACCTCGGTGTAGGAATGGGGCCCAGACAAAGTTTAGCTTGCCAAGGTACTACAGATGTTGCCAATATTATACTAGAGTAGCCAAGTGTGCGGCGCAGCAAGAACACAGTAACCAGTATCTATCTAAGTGGCGAATAAATGTGACACCGACAAGAAGTGCACAAGAGAGAACAGAAAAAGAAAAAAGTAATACAGCTCTTACGCCTGCAATCATGAGGAGAGAGGTAGAGAGAAAGATAGATAGATATTTACCTACCTTAAAAAAAGCAAATGGGTAGGTATGGTAATAAGCCGGACTCAAAACACCACCATGTTACGTCCGTCCCTTGTTAATTTCCCAGAGGAACAAGTGCGAGACGGAGGGGTCCAGTTGCAGCCGGATGGTAGAGGAGAGAACAACTGAATGATTATACGATATGTGATGACCTTCACACTCAGAGAACATTTGCCTGGCTGCTATCTACGGTAGCCAGCGAGTGAAGGCATGCCGTCATGAAGCTGTGGGTATAATCATCCTTGTATAACTACACTAGTTCGAATTCAAGATTCGGCGTTAAAAAATATTCTTCGTGCTGACGGTTGACTGATTGCTTTACAATATCTAGGTAATCAGTCAACAGTCAACAGTCAATGGTGAATAGCTTTCAGCTACAGTAGTTTATATGCTATAAATAAGTCGTCTATCCTTATCGTCACCCTGACAGTAGTATGAACCTAAGTTGACAAGAAGATGCATAATCGGACGATAAGCCGTCCGTATTCGGGCGACGAGGGAAAGAAACTGCGTTGAGTTTACAGGCTTAACATAGCTAATTAACTACTAAGTGGTTAATTAGTTAAGCTACTAAAACCTACTCGGCGACCTATCCAGCGAGTTGGGTTCGATTCCTACCAGCGCTACTGGTTTTCGCTACAAGTACGCAATTACTAGTAGTCAAGTTACTAAAATGGCCCCTGTCGAGCGGCCGGTCCGAGGTACTGGGAAATTACGCACGTTCTTGGTTGGGCTTGTTTTCAAAGGATTCGCGGAGGGAGGATTGTGCATGCTCAAGTCCCTGCCTTGCAAGGGCCTTGCAGCACTTACTACGGTGGTAGCCGAAAAGCGACGAACCGGTTCATGAACAAGGGGGAGGGGGAGTCTATTCTAAAGTTGGTTTCGTTGCAAGGTCACGACGCAAAGAGGTGGACTAGTAGAATTTGAGCAATGCTGAATTTGTTGAACAGCCTGCTTGATCATGGCACTAAGCCGAAAATCATAGCAATGTCTCCGGCGTGAGGGTTGGTATCTGGTGGGGAAAAAAAAAAATTGTTTACAAGGCCAATACTGAGTGTCTGGCCTGACAGCATTATCAAATCATCGTGATATCCTTCATCCGTGACTCCATTCCTTTGCCACCCAAAGGCACTTTCTGTAGTAGATGCGCTGTTTTGGGGAAACAAGTACCGTGCCGTTCCAATTACCATGATCTCCGAATCCCAACCGTAACCCACCCATTTTCTTGTTTTCCATAAAACGCCCGAATGATGCTCCACCGATAGGTGGTTTAAAGGCAAAACTTGCGGTCCAGTGACCGAAGCGCCTTGACGTCTGCTGACATTTCGTGTGCAGCAGCTGCAAGAGCTCGCGGCGAGCTGCTCGCACTGTTATTGTTTGCCGGATTGGCGCTGTTGGGCTCAGAGTTGTTTGGTGTCGGGTGTAATAAAATGCTTGATAGGCTCGTCTTTCGGACCGACACACCATTAGAGCTGCATGAGCTCGATGTTTGGGGTGGTGAAAGAGAGTTTGTTCTGGGAGGGGTGGGATGCCGGCTCGAGGATGTCATGGCGGGTAAAGGACCTTGATTGCGAACACCAGTTGCGATCCGTGGATCTATCATGACCGCTTGGGCTGCTTTCACCTGAAGCTGTTGTGATCGAGGAGATCGGCTTGAGGATAAGGATAGGTCAGCTATCTGATACGTAGCAGGTGGTGGTAGCCGCTCATATAGAGGGGCATGACTAATTGGTGCGGATGGCGGTAATTGCGGCGCTCTGTGTACTTGTGGTGGCGCGTGAGCCTGGGGAGGATGGGGAGGCTGGTGGACTATTTCAGGCTCGTGCTTGCTGTACGAGTACGGGGAGTTCGGCCTGGTGAGGGAGGCCATGGTCCGCCTATCCACGCTGGAGGACCCCAATACGTATTATACGTGCCCTGATCTTGTGGCCCAGGCGAACTGCTATACGGCTGCATAGGTGTTCTCGTCAAGGCTGGGGGGTTGGCGTCGTGCATACTCGACTCGGGATACATGCCTTTAGCCGGCGTGATATGTCGTAGCGAGGCATCTGTAGTAGGCTGAGGGAGTTCCGGGGCTCCAGGGAGCGGTCGAGCGTAATATGAGATCAAATGCAGGTGTTGCCCTTGCGATGTTGTGATGCTGAAGGACTGCTTCATAAGGCCGTCTGTCTTATACCGATAACCTTCTGGCTCGCCGTCTTGGTCATCCTCACTCAGTCGGCCACTGTCAGGGGAGCGTCCGTTAGTCCGGCGAGAGCTTCCGAAGCCGCTTCCTCGTTTCCCTTCCATTTCTCGGTACGTTAGAAAACTGCCTGAGACCCGGCTCGCGCTCCAGGATTTACCATCAGTCCAGCGTCGCATGCCGGCTTCCCGTTCATCCCAGACAAATACAGACCCGGATCTGATAGACTGTCTCTCTTTTTCCGATAACCGTCGCTGAACCCGAGGCAGAAGCCCGAGTCTGCATGCTTCAAACAGCTTGATGGCGTCTGCGGGCGTCCGCACGTAGCCGTTGTAGGTTTCCATGGTAGTTACGAGTATAATATGTTGCCAGATTGCTGAGCAATGACGATTGCAAGGGGATGATGTTGTGCCACGTCTTGTAGACTGGTACAGCGGCGCTCTTGCAATCCCGCCCTCCTACCACGTCGACTCCAATCGAGCCTCAATCGTGGGTCATGCAGACGATGGCGTGATGCTGGCTGTTGGACAAGATCACCCAAGGCACCTTGGCGGTTTCTGAAGCACAAAAACGATCTTAGAGGAATGCCAGCGTTAGTGACTTATATAAGGTGTAAAATGTATATCTACGAAATAACGTTTAGCATTGTGGAATGATTCCTGGTAGGGGTGTGAAACGTGCAAGGGGCATGGTTCCTCTATAGATTGTGGGAATGTGTCGATACCTTCTACCATTACCTGAGACACGCGAGAAAGACAGGTGCGACGTTCGACGGAAGAGATGATCATGATGATGATGATAAGTCAAGTACCAATAGCCATGTGTGGATCTTGAACTTACATCTCCATCACAACTGCAAAGTGCCGGGGAAAAAATTGGGGGTAAGGGAAGGGCAAGGGCTATCAAAGGGAATAGGAAAAAAGAAAAGGAAAGGGCATGAAAAGGGAATAGTGCACACATACCAATGAAGTCGAGAGGTGTGTCGGGTAAATCTTTTATTTGAACAGTGGTGAGAAACTGAGTCGAAATGGGGAGGGTGGTAGATTTATGGTTATAATAAATGGATCAACATGTGGGCTAGCTGGTGCCTTAATAACTAACAGCCGTGTTGGTTATGTAGAGGCTTAAGCACTAATCTGCGATGGGATGCTGTGCGCGCGCGTGTGTGTGAGAGACAGATACGAGCTGGCCGCGTATACCAGAAGACCATAGCAAGTTCCAAATAATAATAAAGGTTCAGGTTGTTGTTAGGACCAGGATGATGCGATGGGGTTGATGTTGGTTGCAGGGTAGGGCGTGAGCATGAGCATGAGCGTGAGCGTGAGCATGAGCGTCTTTGCTGTAAGACGGCGGCGTATAAGACCAGACAAGGTGAGATAGCTTAGCCTGGGATGTTAAAGCGTGTGTCGTTTATTTATTTCGACTGTGCACCTCAGACGAACTTGAAAGAGGAACAAGGTTCAAGTGAACAAGTGAGGCTCAAGGAGGCAGAGATAGGTAAGTAGGCAAGTATGCAAGTGGGTATAGAGAGAGGATGAATGACGGGGTCGGGGGTCGGGGGTCGGCAAGGATGATATATGTTTTGAGTTTGAGTTGTTGAAGCTATTAATGGGGTGTATGGATTTAAGGTTGAGAGAGGGGACTCAGTCTCGAAGCTTAAAAGGTAAAAAAAAAATAAGCTTCGGAGGTCATAGGGTGGTGGTGGAGGTGGTAGTAGTAGTAGTAGTAGTAGTAGTAGTAGTAGTAGTAGTAGTAGTAGTAGTAGTGAGAGGTAGTAGGGGCAGCAGTAGTGTAGGTAGGCCCAAGTAGATAGAGGTTCGATGTAGGTAAATTTAGTAGGTAAGGGTGTAGGTATCTGCTAGGGTGGCATGGGTAAAGGTAGGTAATATACTAATATACCAATATACCACTATACTACTGTACTGTAACGGTACCAAGAGAAAAGAGATCACATTTGGCAGTGAAGTTTGCTGTGGGCCCCATGGTACTTCGTCTGCTGGGTTCTTCTGGTGCTGGGTTTTTGTGCTGGGCAGATGCTGAGCTTGGCCTGTTTCCCGAGTCAGAAAATCTCAAGCTTGGCTTGCTTGGCTTGGGCTTGGTAAGGTAGTCTAGTGTATAAGTACTGTACCGCTTTGGCCCGAGGATCGTTCAATGTGTCCGCGGTGGATTCAAGTGTCAAGTGGTACCGCAGATAGTGTACACTCGGTACATCTGTTAGGTATAGCTTTCGCTACAGGGGATATACTGCTGGTATGCGATGTACTTTAGTACCTTGCCTTAGTACCTGCTGTACCTACAGTATAGTGTACACTACTAAACTCTAGCAGTCTAGGTATCCTGTAGTGTGGTATAGTGTAGTGTAGGTACCTACATAGGTAGTGGGGTGGGGAACACACAACCATGTTGCATTCAAACTTTGTACACCATATACCTACCTCCTTACCAGGTATCCAAGTAGGTATCCAGGTACCTACAGTACAGTGACCACACACACTATAAGTATGCCACTGTATGTGCACTATAATAAGTACACTTCGCCTTTACATATGTATGTACTATGTATGCAGATGTGGCTTGCAATGGGCTGGTTCCCGTGATAGCTAGCTATTTGTCCTAGCACGTCTTCAGCACGTGCGGCCATGCTATCTCCGCCCTTTTGTGACAGGGAAAGCCCGGGATCATCATCAACTTGCCCACCGGCTGTTGTAAATGAAAATGACCAACAGGCAAAGGGTTAAAGACAGAGACAAAGAGAGCCATATTGTGGCGTCTGGTCTGTTTCGTCGCAGGTCTGCGTGTATTGAGTGATACCGTTGCCAATCTTTTTATTTTTATTTTCCTTTTCCCTTTTTAATTAATCTTCATTTTTCTATTTTCATTCATCTCTCTCTCTCTCTCTCTCTCCCTTCCCTAGGCCCTGGCTCGCTTATCTAGCCGTTGAGGCTTCTTCGAGACAAGCTGAAGGGAGGGCTAATTTGATTAATGAAAAGCTGATAGGTTCCCCATGTACACAGCTTCAGAAGCAATAAAAGAAACATGCGCACCTGATACACGAGACAGCATGTGAGTAATTTCTGCTGTATCAAGCCGAAGGGACTGGTAGGTAAGGGATCGTATCTTGTTACCCCGGTGTTACGAAGTACATGTTACGAGGCAGAGAAGGGGTAGAGAAGGGGCAGAGAAGGGAATCATTAATCATTAATGACAGGACATCGCCTCTATCCGTACTTAGAGTAGGTAGGTAGGGTAGTCTGTGTCCCGAAGGTTTGCATATATATACCAAGCTACCGTAAGCTTAATTAAGCGATCCACCCCACAATAGAAGAAACATAAACTTCTTACTCAGTACTGAGTAGATGGCGATACTGTACAGTGCAGTAGGTACAGTACATACTCAGTAGTAGGTAGGTACAGACAGTAGTTGCGCCAAGCTTTGGGCCGGCATCAGCTATTACTTAGCAGGAGTGTTCAGATAACTGTGGTGTACATAGTAGTGTAGTGGGCAGGGTCCAGGTTGGCAAAGCCGCCAAGGAATGCCAGTCTTCGTCTAGCATCTGTACCCATGTACCTACATCTGTAATCCGGACAGCACGAGGTACGGCGTACAGATTATAAGAAAAGGGGTGCTTGTATCATCTTGGGGCTGGCTAAGACAAGATCCTCACGGAGGGGTAAAAACAACAGAGGGGTGAATGGATTGGGAAGGGTGAGGTGAAGGAGGTGTGTGAGGTGGAGGAATATTTACACTACCTACACCTACTACACCTACTACTATGTAGTACACCTACATAACTGTACAGAAATGAATGTGGTAGAAGCCGTTGTTTTGTGCTCACTCGGGTTACACGACCTATGAGCCTGGAGCCAATGAATCTTCAACCGGCGCTTGTGGTATTTTTATCACCCTTTTTTCCATTCTATATGGAGATATGCTACACTGCCTAACTCGTTAGTGATGGGATACCCCCTTTTGGCTATAGCCCCACGTAGTTTGTGTGCAGTCAACACTCCGAGCTGCCTGTTCGGATTGCCAACGGCTAGGATGAAATCTGTTGCCTCGATGGGGGCCATGTTACTGAGGATATATCTTTTCTCCTCGATGTTACCGTCCGATCCTCGACTGCATACACGTGTGCGTTTTCATTACATGGCCAGCATCTTTTTTGAGTTAGATACCCAGGATCCTGTGTCGTATGGACATCATGTGCATAAGCACAACATAGCATTCCAAACGGTAACGGCACACTCCTTGTCCCACGTGCTACGGAGAATAGTGACGTTTACTGTCTATCATGCGGCCGTAGTAGCCTGCTAATAGTAGGCTACTATCAAATCGTGTATACGATTCAGATATGTCGTTATCATCATAGGACTTCCTCGCAACATCCATCCTTTCATGTTCACTGCCTGCATTGCATGGGCACGGCACCCTCCGCTCTTCAGCGCCCGGGCCGAATTTATGTAGGTACAATTGGGGGTTACGCCGCCACCGATGTTCTACATATATATAGCCACCCGTTACTGACTGCAGCGTATACCACCTCGACGATCCGTCTTTGCAGCATGGGGGCCGGTGACCTGCTTTTCGGTCATGATAGGACTCTTCCTCTATCAATGCCGACGTCGTACTGCGTGTAGGATTGGGGAGGACTGTCCTGAGGTTGTGCCGTGCATACTAGTACATATGGCGCAAACACTCCGTTTCAAAACTTATCTAGTCTCCCTGGTTGCTATCTAGATATTATCGGTAACGAGATAGACTTGACATATTCTCATTTTACCGAAACCGACCCGAGTACCCCTTCTGTTGGAGACGGTGGTTTTGTGGCATACCAGTTTATGTGGAACTATACACATTCACACGCAAACGGCAGCGAAGCTCGAACACTTCTGGCAATTTCGGGCCTATCACAACGCACAGCACCTGGGTTGTGTCACAGCTAGTCCTCCTTGGGATCATCGTGTTCCCTTGGACGGTCGTTCTGGGACAAGTCTTATCCAAATCCGCTGGGGGGTATTGCTCCTTTCGTACAGTCTAATTAGACGTGACCATGATTGTCCTGATGATTGTCTAACACGGCATTGCCATCAAATCAAGCCTTGACTGGCATGGCTTCCGGTATTACACTACTACCTAACCCTCTCCCGTTACACCACGCGCGCAGTTCGGTTGGTGAGGCTCCAATGTCAACGAAGAGCCTAATAACGGCTTATTAAACAGATCCCAACATGGCAGTCTTCCTAAGAGTCTACTGTAGTATCAGCGTAAGCCTGGTCACGCCCCACGAAGGTATATCCATTTGTAAGTAGCCCTTCTATCTAACCTGAGTAAGGCTATTATGATCCATTCTACTCGATCTCCTTTTTCTTGCGCAGTACTCATACATTTATTTTCAATGCCTGCATCTTCTTACCGCGAGCTACGGACAAGCACTGGCCACATGATATGGGGGACTACCGTATATGCCACGAGGTATCGCGATGGGGACAGGGTCAATACACTAGCATTTGAAATACCCGAACCCGCAGTCTTGGGTAGTCAAGGATCATTGTCATTCCAAATACCCAAAGCTCTGGGACGGCCTGCTATGTATTCACCGCCTCGATCCAACTCTCGGTCCTCAGTAGAGGTTTAAAGTAACAGTGGTATAAGGATCAGCCAAGGAAGAAGCCAAGCTGTCTGTGGACCGCTTCAAGAGGGATGTATTCGCATCATGGGGTCTCGGCAAATGCCAGAAAATCTTCTTGTAAGATCAACTCTCACTATTCATATGCGGTCCACACAATTCTAGAGTTGTGACCTGTGTGCCTAGAAGCTCTAGGCTTCTTCGTTTGACACGGTGTATTACCTCGCATTATGTATCCATGCAAGATGGCACCAGCGACAACCCAGGCTGCCAAATCCGAGCATTGCTAGAGTTACCTAACCAAGCCATTCAACAGAGTATATCCTCATATTCTACCATAGAATCGAGCCACCCATACAGTTGTTCCATCCGAGTGGGCTCATTATGAGCTCGGCGTGCGTGACGAGAGTGGTACACATTAGCCGGCGGCGAAAAAGAACGCACGAAGTCTTACTTGTGGAATGCACTACTCGCGACGATTGGCTTCCTCTTGACGAGAAATGCATTTTACAAACTCCATTACTATGTACTCATTACTCAACGGGTGACCCATGGTTTGGAACGGGATCACAGCCGTCTGACCCACAATTGCTAGAATGTAGGATTAGGAGGAGTAACATTGCCAGAAGACATTGCCTAGGGCAAGAGCATAGATAACAAATGGCAATATCATCGCCGTCGCCGCGGGACAGTGCCATATAAATCTAATCCCTAGCTTTCTAGTCGACGATTCGCTGGGTGCTTCATACGTACGGTGCATCATCTATGGGACCCTAGGTGAAGAAAGGTGCTAAGGTGCGATGGCACACAACCCTGGAGGGTTCCAGGGGAATAATCAGAGGCGATTTGAATTTGTTGGTGGATCACCCTTGCTGAGGCTACAGTATTAGTAGTGGGCTTCTTATGACGAACAGGATGTGCATGTGTCATCAAACGATGCCAGCCCTGTAGTGTAGACTGCCCTGTTTGGAGTTCCCACCGGCTGGGAAGGATTCAAGCTTCTTTTCTAACCGAACCGGGGTGCAGATCTTATGTTCTCTTACCTTTTGTTCCTGCCATGACGGAGCTGACGAAGCGTACGTAGTATACTTAGTAAACAATAGTAGTATTCGGTATGAATCCTACGGCGAAAATCGATCGTCTATTTTATACAGACGAACTTAGGCTATCATTCAGCAGCAAAAAACATGTAATATTGAAGCGTTCCAACGAGTATCATGCATGCCAGGGCCTCTAGAGCGCAATGGCCGATCACACGACACCAGGAATCCAGCCCCTTGTCGTTGACTCCAGTGTTGAACTGTTTTACGCAGCACTCCACTCCATTGTGCTACTGTTCGACAGCATAGAAGTGCGCTACGTGGGACGGGTAAGTTATCCGGCATTCTTGGTCGTCTTCTTCGGGACCCCAACCTGGGGAGGTACACTTTTGATATTTGAGATTCTTCTGACGCTGTCCTCTTTCGTAAGCGGTGATGGGTCCTTGGCGGGTCTTGGCAACCACGAGGAAATCCGTAATCCCATATTGCTTTTTTTTTTAAATCAATTTTAAGCATGAATTTAAGCGCAGTGGCTTCTCCGCCGCTAAAGCCTAACTAGGGTATTTTTAGACCATCACTTTCCCCCCTCCGAGTTAAGCTTCGGGCGGCCCTCTCCATGGACGGACTGACTCCATGAACCCATAGCTTTCGGTTAACGGCTTGTTTGCGCCAAAGTCGCCGCTTGATAAAGCACAAGATCCCCCAAGATTCTTGGTGCTGACGTTTCTCCTTGGCAAGCAAACAAGAATCTATGCAAACAGCTGGTTTGCCTCTCGAACGGGGATGGATCATCTTCGCCGGCGCTTTTCATGCAACTACTACTTGCAGTTTGGCAGACCTTAGACGATTGGTGAGTCAAGCAATTGCCAAGCGCCGTTCAATGCTTGTGTTCCTACACGCCGAGCTACTGGCGCCTCTCGGTAGCCAGTCTATACCTAATGCGTGCCAACCAAGAGTGAGCAAATGGAATGTTGCAAATAACAACCTGATTACCGTATACTACTAGTAGATAGCCTACTAAGTACCATTCGTACACCTAGTACCCCATTATCATTCGGTTTCGGCACAGGTACCGGTACGTGGTGTCGAGAACGTCAAACATGGTACTACGTACAGATACACGGAACTTATCCAGTGCGGTAGAGTTTGTAGGAATTCCTAAGAGATGTTTCGCAAAAGGGCACATATTCATTTAGTGTACTCGTAATACGGGACAGATTGCCTGCTTATACGTAGTATATGAAATGCCGGGCTAGTATACGAGTACCTAGGTAACATCTCATATGCAGTCAGACTTCTAGCCCATCAGGAAAGGTTATTCAGCGACTCACCAGTCACCACCCGTTTCTGCAGTGAGCACTCTAAATTGCTGGGTGTTTGTCTTAGTGTAGTTGCGGGTGGCGCTATACTCATACATAGTTGTTAGAGTGAACTTGTTCGGCGCTAAGGATGAACTACCTACACTACTTGCCGCTCTATTCAGCTGTTAGACTAGTCTTTGTCATACAAGTTGCTAGACTACACTAGCTGGGTTGATGCCGACGGGAATCGTCACTGTGTTCTTGCCGGATCGCTGTCTTGCCCGCCGGTCGGCCTAAGCTGGCCTGGCGAGGGACTTTAGCAAACCCCAACTCGTTACACCTGATTGCGACGGCCGTTCCTCGAAAGGGAAATCCCGTGTCGAACTGCCAAGACTCTGTTCACTAAGCATAAAATAACAAATGTCGTAGCAGCTGCTCTACACGTATTATACTAAGTACTCATACACTACTACTAGAGAACATTATAGCAAACCAACCAGATTACTCGCAGTCTTACAGGTGGGGGGTGCTGCCTGTCCGTGGCGTGAAGGCAGCTGAGATTCATGCTTGGCGGGCAAGTGATCGAACGACTCGCCGCATTCTGGATATTATCTTGCTGCACTAACGTACCAGCAGTATTCCTTCTGTGGCGCGGGGGTAGGGAAGCTAAACTACTATATTGCTGACCCAACAATATGAAGAAACTGCCTCTGGTTTTTGTCCGACATGACGGACGGACAACTATGCTACAACTACTGAGTACAGTCGGTATGTCGGTGATTTGTTCCCGGGAGCTACTGATTAGATCCAGCCGGTCGTTTTCTGAGCGCCTATCTCCTGGCCGACTCTTTATCGGGGCCGGCGAACGGCCTGACGATTAACTTGCGGCCGTGATCATCGGTACTGACAGTGCTGCCATGAGCTATTTTCTATTCTGCATTATCTAGATACTGATCGGGCCTATGCAGTTAGTATGGACTGGGCACACACGGATTAAGCTAGTCCATCACCATCACCAACACGCCGAGAGCACGCTGACTACAACAGCATAACATTGCATTGATCAGAGGACTTACACGCAGTACTGAGTACTAGTAGATAGTTCCTGCGGCCATCGTATGGTACTGCGCCACAACCTTACACGTGCCTACTGTACCCCATGGCATGTTGGTTGTTGGTTCTTTCATTACAGCGCTAAACTTACTCCATCAATTGACAATACCTCGTGCCGGCGCAAAGAATCCGGTCTAAATGCAGGATTCTCCGTTCCGATCTCTTGGAACCAACTTTTTCGGTGTTGGTTTGTTCCCATTCTCGGCTCTATTTGGAGGGTGGTTCGCCTCTTTTCGTGATGTGGGGGATTCAAAGGGTCCCACCAACAACGCTTGAGCGTTGCCAACGGGAACACCAAAGCTGACATGTCTGTGGTTCTTCTATCTTCTACCACACAGGTGACCGTGCTCGCCAACTATTATTGATATCACGAGATTGTTGGTACAGATGGAAATAGGTGTATGTGGCGCTTGAACGCATCGCTCGGACCGTTATTGCTTGCTAAGAGTATGGCCTAGACTAATCCACGGGCATACCGCTCTTGATAGCCACCACGATACCCGGTTTTCCTAATTGTAGTTAGAAAAGACGCTCAATAGTGGAGGAGAATGTGACAGCTCACGGACCCCCCAAGGATCAGGCTTGATGTTGCCGTCCGCTTATCGTCGAGCAATACTCTCCGGGACCTTAGTCACTCGTGAGTAACATGACAGCCCGCGTAATGAATCGACTAATGAATGTGAAAGGGATGCTATTAGCATGGAGCAACTACCAGATGGTCATTTGTGTAAATTCTCAAACAAGGTCACATTTCAACAACTCATATAGATGCCTATCCACTGCCTTCTTCACGGCATTATATCGACACCAACACTGCCCGCTCGATTACCAATTCTTACCACCCGCCCGTGGCACGGTGTTTTGAGTTGAAATCATCTCGTCACGATTCCCCGTCCCGAGGGTATTCACGGAGCAAGATATTCCGTTAGTACATATCGGTTAATGGGCCTATCAAGCGAATAAACACTTACTGCGTACATTGCAGATCGTCATAGTTTTATTGGCTCTTGTTGTGATAAGATACTCTAGTTCAGACAAGCATTAACGCCTTGGAGTTACCTAGTACAGCCAACGTTGGCATTAATTGTTCTAGAAAATCTACCACATTTCATCGCCCATCGGCCAGGGTTGATAAGTGACTCCATCCTTCTTCCCTTTTCATGTCTGTCGGTGTTATTGATGACCCGAGAACGCTTCAAGGGAATTACAAGATTAAAACTCACGCCATACCAGAGTTTATTCGATTGACGCTTATCTATGCCCGACGTTAAGTCCGGAGGAACATTAGTTCAGACGCAGGGTCGCAATCTGGGCCGATTGGCGAAACTCGTTGGCTGCCATTGGATGATCTATCTTGGTAGAAATTATCTGGACAGTGTAGGTGCGGCGCCAGGGGTAAGATGGTTCAGATGTACCTACACGTGCACTACACTATGGGCTAGCTACCAAGTATCGCGAGTTTGTGGTTCGTCTTGAATACACGATATGGCAGGTATCTATCTAGTGTATGTTGCGAAAGATACTTTGCACGCAGAGTAGGCATTCTAGGTTGTACTCCTGTCTACACTACAGTGAAATTCTGTACCCCGGCATCTGGCCAGGCACGCCCTTTGTCTCTGCTCTGCCACGTGCTGGTAGGGATTCGCTACCTAGAATGAGCGGAATCCCCGGATTCGAAGAGAAAGTTTGACAGAAGGATTAGATATTGACAATTCGTCTCCGATAAGAAGCGACTCTCACTACCGTAATAGGGATACCGAAGCAAAGTTCCGTTGACCTAATCGAGTTTCACTCAAATCTAGACGGATAGATCACTCAATGCTATACATACAGATCATATATTAGGATACTTACCTATCTTGAGGCGTACATAGCGCAATGCTAATGCAATCCCAACGGCTGACTTGTGACATCTCCCGACTGGACGCCTCATTACCCACCTACTAGCCCACGGTACCAGAGTATAGAAATGAGATATCCTAATTATGAAAATACTGTTATTATGTACTAATAATGTACTTATTCCTGTATTTAAGTATACTTTCTATTAGCTGAATACTTGTTCACTCATCAAGTAGATATACTTAGTGTTACTATATGTAGTGGTACATATGTCAAGAGAATTTAAAAGTTGACAGCAGCCACAGCCGTCACCTTAACTTAAAAGAGCTGTAACACATTTTTAGTGTACACTATGTCTTATTAACTTATTTCGTTCGCATTTGACTATCATACGATACTAATTTGAGCCATTGCCTATAGGCTATTGCCAAGCCGATCTGCCCAGCCATTTACAGCAGTGTACACTATAAGTCTATAAGAATGTGACCACTGTGTGGTGGGAAAATTCGAGGGGCAGGTGACGCAATTGTGCATCCAAGGGTTCGAGTTGACGTTATCTGCATGACTTACATAGCTGAATGAAATAGCCTTGACCGCCAAACAACGTTGTTTGAGCACTGGATCCCAATAACCACAGAACTATGAAAGTGATGCCAGTACGGAACTGAAATGATAATGATACGTATTGTATCTGCCCTATAATAGATTCTAAGTACAGATCTTCATCATACTTGCAAGACAACCGGTTTTAGCGACTAGCCACTTAAAGGAGTCAAGAGGATCAGAAACCTGCCGACGCGACAATTAGTTAAAGCCAATAAATATGAAATGATGTAAATTAGGCAATCCTTCACGTCGCTAACTTTACCCGAAGTATACAGGGCTGAGGGTGCAGAAAATTTTGATCGCCGATGCCTTTCATCGGAGTTTAGGGTCTGATTCCTACGTATAGAAGACATGCTGTTTTAATTAGGTTAGGGGACCTACGGACCGCTCCGTAAGTCTAGAGCTTAGCTTCCTTAGCGAACCTCATTCGGGACCGATAAATGCGCCGTATTGTGTAGATACTACCATGTATTTTGTATTGTTCAGGCCTTGTCTAGTGTAGGATTGATTGCCTTCCCCTGTATAAGTCATGATAACGCTAGTGTAGGCCAGATTTCCGACTTTAAAGAACTATCAATGGCGAAGCTTTGGGAAGTACTGTACGTTTAGTAATTTGGGAATGCTTGTCTTTTGCACTACAGTACACTAAAGTCCGGGGTTGAGATCCAACTACACTAACCTTTAGCTGGTGCTTCTTTACTAGGTTAAGCTTACCGCCTGGCTGTTCATGTTCCACCTGACACGTGCGAGGCCAGCTTCACCCATGGCGTTCGCCTCGGTACCAAGAATTACAAGGGCTGTTTTGCTTTTTCTTTCGTTATTCGAATCCTTCGAGAAGAAAAGATATTGATAATCTTCCTCTTTACTGTACACTACTGATTATTGACTACCTACACTAGATAAATTCGCCGAAGACGACGGTTGTGTACACAGTTTACTACGCGGAAGACTTCCGAGCCTCAGAGATTCGACTTCAGTTGGACCATGTTCACTATTTCTTCTACCAAAGTCCTTGACAAGGGAGTTTTCCATAGTCTATGTAATGCACATGGAGCCTACAACATAC
The DNA here is from genome assembly GCA_902806585.1 of Xylaria hypoxylon. NCBI lineage: Eukaryota > Fungi > Ascomycota > Sordariomycetes > Xylariales > Xylariaceae > Xylaria > Xylaria hypoxylon. The sequence goes on along the minus strand of CADCXB010000050.1, from coordinate 529,155 downwards.
TCGACACTGACTAGAAACTGATGCCATTCTAGAAGCACAAATCACAATGAGTCTAGCTATCGCAACCATAACGTGTGTGACACAACAGTCTGTTGCAGTATCTACGCGCTCGTACCCCGTGCCCTTCAGTAAAGCTATTGCGCCGTTTTATCGCCGCGTTCGGAGAAAGCAGGTGGCTAAAAAAGCCAAAAAGCCACAAAGCTTTTAGTGTTCGTCGGTCGGTAGGTACCCTGCGGAGATAATTCCGTTCGCGAGGATCCATTATCACATTATCCTCGGCCTGCTAGCCGAATTTCAGCTAGCGATCCCGACGTATTGTAGAATTCGGGAGCGCTTTATTTAGACCGAGCATCTGTGTCTGTCACATGGGCTAGTGTAAAGAGGCACAGCACGCCCTCAAAGGTTTGCTGAATGTGTGTATATTGAGCGACGGTAATAACAATGCAATTATGCCAACGCAAGTATGCTGCCCTGGGCAAAAGACCATACATGATACTATTAATGAAATCGAGCCAATTGGGGGTACCCTACGTAGTACTTCATATGCAGCCCAGCACATACTGCATGATAACAACCCCCAACGAAAGTAACAAGAGAAAATACACAAGCACGTCTCCAGACGGCCCGCGGGATCTGCCTCTAGCATTGCTACACAACCTAGGTCGGTGCTGCAAGACCCCGACACCCTCTTGCACCCGGAGATGAAGAATTCCTCAATTCACTAAGTGCTGAGATAAGCGCTACTTTTTCTACTCCGGCATTGTGTCAAATAAAAGAGAGCCGACGACCGGCTGGCTTGCAGTAGGGAAGATGGGGGTTACATTGCATAGCATTCAGCACCCTGTACCGATGGGGCAGAAACCTAGATGTACCGGGACCTCGGAACTGGTGGCTATTATATGGCGGAAATATAGGAAACACTCTGCGAACATCAGTGCCGACGGCATAGGAAGGATCGCAGAGGGCCGCTTACGGTAACAGTAGCTTACCGTGGGATGGACATCTTGCAGTTGTCGGTACGCTATCATGCAGGACTGCGGCGGCGGAACCGCTGCTGCATGGTAATACCATATACCTAATAGTGATTTATAACGAGGTGACGTGATAAGAGGCATGCCCTCTACTCGGTATTTCTTTTGCGTCGGAAGATCTTTTTCACGCGAGAGATACTCATGACGAAACCACTGTAAGTATTGCCCCCATGCCGCGTGGCTCCTCGTCTCAATCTTCATCCTCGAAATGAATATCCGCTGACAACGAGCGTATCTCACAAGAGCCCCTGAGTATCACAAAGTTGGTCATTTTTTGTATTCTTTTGCATGGATCATCATCCCCCTGCTCTGCTGAACACCAAGCCACATTCATGCATATCTACACATGGCAAGTTAAACCCCGCGAACACACTACGCCAGCCCAATATCGAGCAAGATATGTCCAAAGGAAGACACATGGTGCGATGCGGCGCAGCAAAGACGATAAGCGTATTTGGCGAGGCTGTAGAATGTGACCTGAGATCTTAGATGATCACAGGGATTGTCGAGGGCGCTTGTTTCCAGAAGCCTGCACTACAGTTCTGTTATCTCTCTAGTGTGTTCTAGAATCAGGCCTAGAAGCACAATCACCAAGAAACGGAATTAAGCGCCCAAGACTATTATAAATTACTATGACAACACGCTCGTGACTACTTTGAATGAAGGCAAGTAGACATCGCGAACACCAATAGATAGAAAGCCAAGATCGCGAAGGAACAGTTGTATCGTAATCCTTTTATTTTTATTTTTTCTTAGCGACGAGCTACGCCGCATGCATGGGGAAATACCACTACCATGGTAACCCACGGTCTTTTGATGGTGTCAACGGAAACCAAATTCGCCGACCTCGAGAATGCCAGAATAACCCCCTTGTCGCCGACGCCACTTCGTTACAGGGCTGTTGGTGTGACAGCAGAAGGATTAGGGATCCAGAACTTCATCATGATGTCACCACTACATAATAAATACTATGTATGAGTGTCTACAATAAGCCCGTGCAGTCCCAAGGGCCAAAAAAGACGGCACACCCTTTAGATAACACCAATATGCTACTACTTCAAAGATTAATAAAACAATTAAATAAAATATTAAAAATAAAAGGTTAATTGATTATAAATTTGCTTTGCTTTGTTTTTATAATCATTACTCCTTTTTATTTTAAATACTTTATTTAATTATTTAATTAATCTTTAAAGTAGTGAAGTTTACAAGGTTTATAACAGCTTAAAACCTTTATAAGATAATTAAAATAAAATAATTAAAATAAAAGTAAATAGTCATTATAAAGAACAAAGCAAAGTAGATTTATAATCAATTAACCTTTTATTTTTAATATTTTATTTAATTGTTCTATTAATCTTTGAAGTAGTAGCATATTGGTGTTATCTAAAGGGTGTGCCGTCTTTTTTGGCCCCTGCGACTGCCCGTGCTGGTGGGATTCGAATCCAGGATCTATGTCAAGTGTGATAGCCGTTGAAGCTCTTGTAGTGAGCCAGCAGAACAGAACATGACCTTTTAGGAGTTAGTGTTTTTTAGTGTTACCCACGTGAAACTTCTGTAACCAATTCGTGAAGGAAACACACACGATAGAGTCCGCATTACGTATGTACCTATACTCAGTCAAGTAAGCCTCATCGAGTGTTCTTTTCATATATGCTAAGCTGCGTATTCCTAGTTGTTTCGGCCTTGGCTGTTATAAGAGCAAGTCTAGGCGGACAGTTGTAGCGCCGCCACTAGTTACTTACATAGTATAGACTATAGTGGTAATCTTGCACACTTAACTGTATTTAGCCAAGGCCGTTCGTCCGCGTGTTTGTCTGGTGATGTGCGTGGGATTTTCTAGAGGTGGCATGTTCCGTCTGAGAATCCGTACATACTTAGTGTATATTGGCGCCAATTCGCATGTAGTAAGGGTATTTTATCCCAGCATATAGGTACGGTGTCCATTTGCGGTTTCACTGTTACTCGGTCAGATATTCGTGAAACACGCTGATCTCCTTGGGGTTTTGCCATATTGTTGCGGAGAAGACTGCGGAGAAAGCTGCAGAGACCGATGCACGGTTATGGCACAGGCATACAGGTAACATACAAGTCAGTAGCATACACCTATGGTGAGGATTGAAATCTTAGATATGCACACCCCAAGCAGTCAAAGACGGAAAATTGTTGGGACCGGGGAGGAGGGTAGAGGTATCATGCCAGGCGTGTGAGCGAAACGTTTGATAAGTAGGATTAGGGGGTAGAACCTGTTGGCTCCTGTTGACATGTCTACAGCCAAGTCCTCGAGATGATCTACGAGACTACGACGCCAGCCGTGGATGATGAATATTGGGGGAAATCCGGGATCGGGAGTCGGTAATGCTTTGTAATGTCAAGGAGCGTATAACGTGATTGAAATATCTAGTACTGAGTAAGATCTTCCAAGAAACTTCTTCGTAGTTCTGTATGGGTACTATTATCTACATCTTGCGCAGTTAAAACCCTCTCTGATGCCTCCTGTATCTAGTGTAGTGGGGATGGATGGCCAGAGAGCGTGGGTTACGCTCATTAACCCCAAATCAGGCAATTGTTAGCCGTCGATGTTGACTCCTCGTTGGCTCTGGGCTGCTTATGCAGATGCAGAACAGATGCAATGGTGTACTTCTGTTGGGCGCCTCGCAGCCCTGCCACAGCAGCGCATGAGCGACACTAGGCTGCGAAACCCAGTCGACCTCGTGCTCGGTAGATCGGGACGACGGCATAGACCAGGAAACGGGGGTTCGGAGAGCGTTAGCTGTGCATATGCTGAACTTCCAACTTAGTACTCAGAGTGCCTGCCTGCCTGCCTTCGGGCCCGAACTACAGCGTTAGATGAAGTGAATCATGCATATACAGTTGGGAAATATCCATAGTCCTTGGAGATGTTTTGGGAAAATGTAGCCTCAAGAGGGGTGTCAGTCAGAGTGCATTGTCAGCCAAGGAGAGGGTCGCTCCGCCGTGCCCCGACTGCCTGCGCAAATGACACGTAAGGCAATAACCGCAACTAGCCCAACGCTCATCATGTGTGCGCTCGTCAATCTTGGGGCGACACGATACAGTAGGGATGTACCGGTACAGTCACTTTAAGCCTAACGGGACCGGCGATCATATTGGATCTCCATGCTATAACGAACGGGGCCAAATGCACTATTCGCATGGAACGTTAGTTAGTAAGTGCCCCGAAAGCGACGCTATATCGGTGCGCGGTCGATGATAAATCGGGATGACGCATGCTGCGGTTGGAAGTCTGTGCTGTAGGCAGGAGAGCGGAACAGCAGCCAGTCGTAGATATTTTAAGAAAATAGTGGCACTTTGGGGGAATTTTCCCCCCCAAGTCCCCAAGTCCCCAAGTCCCCAAGTCGATTCCCGAACCCCATGCAACACCGAACAAGCTTATAAGCTTAATTCGAGGGACATGCAGCCATCGACGAATCAGGGCCCGGAGACAAGGACGCCACACGACGCCCACATGTGAAGCCTGCAGGACGAAAATGTCCAATACTACTACACCTCCACCAACACGGCCAACTTGCTTTTATTGGAGAATGACGGCCGCTCACTCGTTGCTGCAAGACTGTGTTCGTGTGGTCGCAACGAACGTGTTATTTCCATTCGGATGAATGCTCCTGCTCACTACGCCGACCTGCTATTGGGGGATCGGAAAAAGACCACTGCGTCACTTCATCTACCCCCCAAAAGCCCTCTTGGATGCCACGCACGATAATGGAGACCGATAGGCAACGGTTGATGGTGATCCTTGAATCGCCAGTCTCCTGCTCGTCGAAATGAATGAGGTCGGAGTCACGGTAATAAAGGGCCCCCACTCCCCCCCCAATAGAATCAATAAGATTATACGTTTCAACCTCCCCGGGATGGCCAAGTGTCATGATGGTTAGGCGAGCCAAAACCCCACCCGCCTTATGTACGAGCGTTGTGTTTAGATCTGCCGAGAGAATGGCCGTCTTTCGCTGACGCTGAGCAATAATACAGTGGTGTAATACCGCAGTTTGTCTCATCAACCCAACATCGCCCACGAGTCGGGTCTCAATACTGTATATAGTCGTGATACCAGCACTGATGCCAGGATTGACGAGCGGACTGCATAGCGAAACAAGCAACTTGGCTGTCTCGAATACCTAACTCGAAAGCTAAGGGACTCCCCCGCCACGTCCGTGCCGAGGCTCCTATTAAGGCAGATCTTATTAAAAATTCGACCAATATGGTTCGACAGTTGGTCGTGCCACTATTGTGACGACCGCGTGACCACCAGATTAACTTCCTTGGCTTCACGACGGATTTAGCGACGCATTAGCACTCGGGTGAGGCACTATGTTGCGGGGGGGGGCGGGCGGCATCACCAAATGCGACCGTAGCCGTTTCGCTGCTTCGATCCGGTCGCTTTGCGATCTTCGCGTGCAGCAGCTCGACCTTCTCCAATTCCCCGGTATGCGAGTGAGCGCCACACTTGTGGAAGTTCGATGAAGTGCAGTATAGCCTATAAGTAGGGCCGACCGAGGGTAGAACATGGGCACAATTAAAAGAGCGAGAGCTATACGGTTTATGCAGTGGTTACCCGAGAAAGCGACGATGATCGCTTAAGCACCGCTCGACTAGCTGTTTTGTTTAGGAGAGATACGCATACTTAGATTGCTCTATTTTAGGGCGACATGAGTGAGTACCTGTCAATATGACTCGGCTTGTGCAGAACTGAACATCTCGCTTCGCTCTCTGACGCATTTAACGAAATAACACGCCTCAGGTACTTTGGAGTCCGCTGGTCGCAGCCTGGCCGCAGCCGCTGAGGGGCGGCGGGAATAGTCGAGCGAGTGGTAACCAGCACAAACGATAAAAGTACAAAGTAGGAGAATACACTGCTGGGCATGTACCTACACACTAGGCGATGGAGACACAGTGCTACTGTAAATAGTGCTTTGCGGAAGAATAAGGTTACCTGCCTTGCGTATGCATTTGCAGGCCATGCATGGCCCATCGCTGTTGTAATTAAGATCTGGTCAATCGCGAAGTAGAAGCGGTGGCTAAGAATGCGTTGGTATCCGCTGCATACCAATAATGTCACGTCAATATATTTGCCGAGCATTGGCAATAACAGGTTGTGCCGCGTCTCCGCCATCTTTCGCCCCGACGTGCCGCTCTATGCGGATGGGTGACGATATTACTCAGTAGATGACTGATGACTAGGTAAGGGATGTGAGGTTTTGTTTGGCCCTTGAGCTCATTTGGGATTGCTTGTGATATAGTGTCTGTCATACATCGGATGTTGATGTGTAAGGCCCTTTTCGAAGCACACGTATCTACTAGTAGTCGGTGGTGGTATATTGCTTCGTTCTGGATACTTTCGTTCTGGATACTTGTGAATTCGCGGGCGGTACCTCCGGACATGCGTTGGGCGTAAGTCGATCTCGCCCAAGCAGTCGATGATACACAGTCGCGCAGACAAGACAGGTCGGTCCGCTGCAGAGAGCGGGACGGCGCCGTCGTACCAGCGCATGTGCCCTGTTGCTCGGCCACATGCAATACCTTGCACTGGGGAAGTAATCATCGGAGAGCAGCAGAGCGGGGACGTGTATTGCAACCGACGTGTTCCTGTCGGCCCTACATCCCTTTGTGTTCAATTTGCTCGCGTGTGACTTTGACATTCTCCTGCTTGCAGTTACTTGATGCTCTCGGTGTAGCTGCCGAGATGTGGCCGTAGTTAGGGACTACAGGTACGCAGAAATGAGTACACAAATCTTCTCGACTGCAATGTTTCGGCCACTCGCCCAAACATGTCACTCAAATGATATTTTCATGAGCCGAGGGGTAAACGAGTGTTAGTAAGAACGGCTTCAAAACAGTATTGACGCGTCTGAATCGATCGACGAGTTATATTACACATAGACCAGAGTCAGTCATATGGACAGACTTCAGCTAATTTTAGATCTAATAATCAGAAAACTAGTGTCACATATTAACTCTGGGGAAGGCAACAGAGTGAGAATCATCGCGACTGAAGGATGACGCACAGACTGGGCCTGTCTGGTCTGTCGAGAGATGGGTTCGGCAACTAGGCCTTGTCTTACATGAAAGATGCCTTATCATTCCAATCTGGCATCATTTAAGGCGAGACAGTCCTGTCTTGTACGAGCATCGCACAAGCGTTTGACAAAATCCAAGAGAGGTAAGGCTTAACGAGCGATACTTTCCATTTCCATCACAGGGTTGGCCACTCAGCAATCACATCGACCATACCACCGAGGGAAAGCGACTGTGTCATGTATCGTCTGAACGCCAGTAAGATAGCACATCAAGCGGTCAAAGCCTAAGCCAAACCCACCATGTGGTGGACAACCCCATCGCCGAAGATCAAGGTACCAATCAAGATTATTGTCGGGTTGTTGTAACGTCTTTGAAGGGTCTTCGGAAGACGTGGGACTGAGTCCGCGGGCACGCATAGACTCGATCAGGTTTTCTAGCCGATGCTCACGCATGGAGCCTCCAGCAATTTCGCAGAATTCGGGTACGAGAAGGTCAAAGCACTCGACCGTGCCGCTAGGTGATGATACGCCGCGATCTGTTTCTCCTGCCTTCATGTAGAACGGTTTCATATCACGAGGATAATCTGTGACGAAGACGGGACTATATCCTTTGCCTAATTTGCTGGCGATATACTTCTCATGCTCGGTGTGGAGGTCTTTCCCCCATGACGGCTTGTGAACAAACGGCACATCGGCAGCTTCAAGTAATTTGACGGCCTCCGTATATGTTATGCGTGGCCACATATCCCGAGTCAGACCACGCCAGCGTTGAGCGACTTGTTCCGTGGGGGCTAGGTCTGGAGAACGATCACTAACGGGGCTGAGAAGCTCACCAACTACCTTCGAATCTGAAAGATCGGAGGCGACATGCTTCAGCATGTTTTCGAGTAGGTCCATGACGGCAGTCTGGCTATCTGTGAAGCTAAGTTCGGCCTCTAGCATGTAAAACTCGCTTAAATGCCGTGGCGTATCGCTCTGCTCCGCTCGGAAGGTTGGCGAAAGCGTCCACACGTTACCAAGTGCCTGGGCCAAGGCCTCTAAATGTAGCTGGGATGACACAGTCGTATAAACGTGTTGCCGAAAGAACGGTTTGGCTGGGTCGGCAGCTGAAGCACCCCGCTCATGGTCAGTGAGGATATGAAAGACCTCACCAGCGCCCTCGCAGTCGGAGGCAGTCAATATTGGCGTGTGGGTCTGGATGTACTGATGGCTGTTAAAGAAGCTCGTCAAGGATGCAATGACTTCTGAGCGGAAGCGTAAGACAGTAGAATTGAAGGGGATTCGTGGGCGAAGATGGGGTAAAGTCCTTAGAAACTCGGGTGTCTGATATTTCTTTTGTATTGGAAATGTCTGGGAAGTTAGGTGAGCATCAGGCCACAGGGATTCAGGTGGTTTATGAGTTTCGAGCGCACCTTCGCGTCAGATGGACCCAGAACGGCGGCTTGTGACACCTGTAGCTCATGACTCTGACCGCGACCCTGAGATGGGACCCAGGAGCCGCCCAGCCGAACTGCTGCACCTATGGTCAAGCTGCAAGAGCACTGTGTCAGCGGTGAAGGCTTGTGCGACCATCGTGGGGACTGACAGCCTACCCTTCTGCTTGATCAGCAGGCACTACCGCTTGCAGCGACTCGAGAGACGAGCCATCCCCGAGAGCCACGAAATGGTGACGTTTCTGAGCGCGTACGGATCGCACATAGCCATCAATCTTCACATTTTCGACGGCCTCGCTTGGTTTAAAGTCAAGTAAGCCCGAAACGTTGGTGGGTAATGTCGATATTGAAGCACGTGAAGAGGCTGACGAGACAATGAAGCGGCTTCGAGATGTCCTGGACAAGGCTCCTCGTACACGCGGAAACAGTACAGACATGTCAATCTAATCTAAGCGAGAATGAAAAACTATATTAAGAATGAGAATGCTCATGTTTCGCTCTTCATGGCGAAAGGACCGTACTTGCCACAGATAGGCAAAAGAAACGAAGTGCTTTTGATGAACTGAGTTTGATATCGACGAGTGAATGTGATGATGAGGGCTGGATCATGAGGGCCGGATCATGAAAAGCGCCAGCCAGTACGGGTCCAGTTAGCCAAGCCAGCTAAGTAGAGTAGGTATCCTAGATGGCGGCCTAGCTCTCTGTTTTGGTTGGCTGTAGTGGATTAATCGAGATTAGATAGTGAAGATAGTGCACTTCGGACTCGGAAATATAATGCGCCGGCCCGCTTACACTCCACTATTTCTAAGGCTGCTATGCTACCTAGGTAGCAACTCACAACTGTAGCACCCTCTTGTTTCCTTCCACAGCTCCATATCAACAATACCTTACTTGAATTGAACACCACAAAAGAGAATCACTCACCTAAACACAACGCGTATTTGAAGTACGATTCACTGCTACCGTTCTACCGTTCTACCTACTAGAGATGGGACAAGGACTGATACCTCGGTATCTCGTTACTCTTCCTTCCCTTCTACAGAGGACAAACAAGAAGCTTGATATCTCACAACGTAGAGACAATCCATACATACCACGTCTCTGGTACGGGTATCATGGTGATCTATGACCCTATTAGATAAGTATCGTCTATTATTCGCGGCCGCGGCCCGAAACTCGTCTTGCCATCCCAAGAAAAGGGAGCAGAGCTACATCACTAGTCCGCTTGTCATCTCAGTTGAGACTCTCGTCTAAGCCGTCTGGCCCACACTGAACAAACTATCTCTCGTTGCTTCTGACTCGGAAGTTATATCGCTAATTGCGCCATACGTATCTCTCGCGCCGCTTGCTGATTTCTATAGCCGTTGAGAGGGTTGATAGTCTTACGTCAATCTAATCCTCGGCTTCTTTCACATGTCTCTGAGTCGCCACTAAATATACATATTCTGTGCTAGGTATAGGTGCAATGTCTCTCGTCTGATGGTGGTGCTGACCTAGATTCCACAAATCGAAACCTAGATCGGAACATTAACTGAGCAACTACTCAAGTCCTATCCATCCCAACCATCCCATCCATCACAGAGGAACCTAGTTCTCGCTCTGGGTGTCTGCCTCTGGATTGGATGAATTCGGCTTTGGGCGGTACACGCCAGGGTCCTTCGACAACGGAGCGCCCAATCATCTCATGTTAGTCCCAGACAGTCTCACGATGCTGCACGGTGAGGAGTACGACTGAGATCTGTGCAACCTCGGCTATCTGCAGTGTGTTTCCTGATCTCACCTAGAATATCGATTCCCGTCTACCTGGGAGATCTATGGTGTTACGAAGCCCCAGGTCTGGTTCTTTGCCGTTTGTCGATGACAAGGAAGAAGGAATGGTCAAATTCTGACCCCTTTGAGCGTCTCCGATGCCCTGCTTCTCCATTCGCTCATTTCAATGTCTAGGACATATGGAGCTTGATCATGCAATCAATTTGATTTGGTGACACAGGGTTCATTCTGTCTTCCGCCGTCTCGCTGTTTACTGCTCGAAACATTCACTCGAATGCCGCCGAGATGCTCTGTTGAGCCAGATGTCGCAAGTGGACCGAAACGTATGCATTATTCTATAAGTATTAGTGAGTCCCAACTATTCATGCACGCCATGATGCACCCGTGGAGGAAGGTAGCTACTAGCATAGACGAGCATCAGTAGGGGTACTCTTTGCTCTGTTCTTGGGACGTTCGTCGAAATGCCTCCGTCTAAGCCGAAGCCTGCTGATGTGGCTGCTGAAGCTAAGAGACACTACATCCCGATCATTCGAAGTGAATATGCACACCAATGGCCGACCTATTCTTATCTTTTTCAGAAGCCTCTGGAGCAGATCCCTTTGCAGCCTTTAGGTCCTTCGCTACCTCGCAATCCGGAATTCTGTGAGTGTCTCTTACTGCCGACCTAAGGGTTATGGTCTAACTTGGGTGAACAAGATGTGTGCGCCGGAGACCCTGTTGACTTTACCATTGACTGGAAAGAGCGGGTGCGGACTCGCATACCATTCATTTGCGCCGCTAACGACAAACGGGCTGGGGGTGATTGGGAGACTGGAGTCATTGGGTACGAAGAACGCCTATGTAGGCGGAGTACTCTTTCGGCTACGTTGAGTATACCGGGGCCCGGATCTCAGGTCGAGTGCAACTATCCCATCCCATCCGAGGGCGGCATTTACTCGGAATTTGTCGTAGTCTTTCGCGGGCCCCATGACCAATACAAGAAACTAGATCAATGGTATGATCTACCTGTCGTTTCCATGCCAGCGGCACGATGGCCGAAATTAAGCCAGATTGGCCTCAAGTACACGTTCCCGATCGAACGAAGCCTGGTCAAAAACAAGATCCGGTCAGCTCTTCGAATCTGTGCGTACTATGGCCACAGATCTGTCGTCATCGGAGACTTTGGTCTAGGAAACGGGCACCGCAATCCACCTCAGGAGCTGGCAGAGATGTGGAGAGAGGTGTTTTTGTATGATCCAGATATCCGTGGCCGCTTCGATCATGTAGCCTTTGTTTTCGAGGACGTCTATCAAAGCACAGCAATGCTCATTCTCGAGGACATCGCTAAAAAGAGTAAGCGCGGCCCCTCCGGCAACTCCAAGGGAAAAATGAAGCCATCCGCTAGCTCAAGCTCGCATTCAACTGGAGAATTGGCGGCTCCGACCGACTTCGAGATTTTTCAGCATGTCTTTAGTGCGGGCGAAATGCATAAGTTCATGAATTGTCCAGATCCTCGTTACGATATCTCTATGCTTACGATTTAACAACGGTCGTAATCAAACGGTCGTACGCCATTACACGACATGAGGATAGAGGACAATGCAACCTGCGCCGGATCTATCCGAACACCACTGATCTGGGTCGAAGAACCTGAGATAATCAAACCTAGTACCACTTAAGTCTTTTGCTTCGGAAAGTCTTGGCGTTTATGCTTTTATCTGGAGCGGCAATCTTTCATGGGAGTTTGGGTTGGTGGACACGCTGCAGTATCCAGAATTTCGACTCACAGTCTGCTGTACTATTTCATCTGTCTTTTCCTCGCCAACAACTTACGATAGCCCGCCATCTTAGAAAGTATTAGAGGGGAAATACGTCACCATTCAAGGATTGATGACATCTACAATAATCACGAATTGAACGCGAAGCTGGCATATCTGTCTTGGCGACCGAATTCGGTTTGCCCGAAGCTTTGATAACGTGCGCAGCTGTCTCAATTGCCTATAAACTAAGTTGACTAGGGGCGCCGAGTCTACAACTTCCGATCCTACCCTCACCTTTGAATCTAATAGGGCTTCATATCCTAGTAGTTGTACAATTTTGCGGCTTTCGCGCATCAAAATCATCATAATGATGTTTAGCTTTGACGTCGCTGACGAGTGAAGCCCAATCTGGAAGCCCGTGTTCACAGGCGGTGAGCTTATCTTCTAATATCACATGGGCGGTGAAAAAGTGGCTTGATACTATCCGTCTGATGTTTAGGCCACCACAGGTCAATCTACTATCAGACCGCAATAAGCTCAACAGTCTTGTGTCGGCAGCGTATGCATGGATGAGACAATTGATAGTTCAGCTTTGACAGGCATGCATGCAAGCATCAAACACGCCATATATACTTCAGAGAGGAAACGGAACAAATTAGTTGAAGCCATTTCTTAACCAGCTGCAAAGTTCCGACTCTAAGCGCTATTTGAGAGTCACTATCGTTGTACGCACGTAAGAGCTCACCACGGTTAGATTGAGCACCTCGGAACTTGGCCAGCTGCAATACGATGTCCTTCTACCACCATCTGAAGAAATTCTTATTATTAGACATCGTGACGATCTCATATCTTTTCCATCGCTCTAGATTCTCTAAAAAGGAAGATTGAACCTTCTCAGATGGATACCATTCTAGATAGATGAGATGACCAAAGGGAACCTGACGGAGGTAGAAGGTCTAAGATAGATTGACGCAGGAGAAACTGAACACTTTACCCAATTGGTCTCGAGGCGTATTCACAAAATAGTTCTAAGATCCGCGCATCACTCACCTTGGCGAGGGGACGGTGAAATACATATTCGTCCCATCATCTCTAACTCCAGCTATGATGATCGTCAAACATGACTAAGGCGCGACAGATCAGATCGCTATGTGGCAGCTTACGATGAGGGGTAGCTTCTGATGAACGTGTGGCCCTGATCCCGCGGGCGTCCGAACAAACTGTGAGATCATTTCAAGTAACACCGCTCCTTTCTACCGGGTCCGTCCGATCTGAGACCCAAGAGCCGCCGTCACCTCGAAGAATCGCTTTTCTGATAGATAACATCTGATTCAACAATATGCCGCCCGCGCCACATACACATCCATGGTGCGTGAGCGGGGCGGATAATTTTCTCCTTGCTTTGCTTCGTTTGTGATGAGATTGGATCATGATATGTGCGTGATCTATCACAATATTGTCGCCTGAATGACATGTGCTTCGCCCAGCGTATACCCACGATGCGGCCCGTGGCAGCGGCCCGCGACAGCCGGTCATGTTCCACGGGGTGCCTTCTCTATGGCGCGGTGTGGACATCCTGTCGACGATTGCTTCTTTCGTATACATCGTGCGTAGGTGCACTAGCGGGCTGACTGTATGTGAGTAGTTACCCTACGGTGAGGCACCAAGCCTTCCGCTGTATGGTGCCCAGGCTGGTGATGGCCTGGCTACCAGCATGTAGGTCTGCAGTGTGTACATATAAACAGATCTCCCTTTTCTACTACTGAGAAGCCGCGGTGCTTGCCCCAGTGTGACGGGCTCTAGGTAATGCCATAGGGAACTAGTTTCCTTTGTTACTTGATTCGGATAGAGATACTTAATAGGGATTGTAGGGCCCTGAAGGACCTCACAGTAATATCACTCACGACGCCTTGTATCCGGCCTATACGAATTAATCCCGAGACTCACTGCGCTTGGTACATGGAGTTATCCTATAAGTCCTGAAAGCACAGATGGCGACTTTGAGTGATATGAGCAGAACCTCTGGCGGATACGGCCTCCTACATGGTCGCAGACCGGGCCGGTAGTCCTACATATATGTCTCAGTTAGCGAGTAGCTAACCAAGGGCGTATTGGGCGCTGGCCTCCAGCTTCCTAAAATGAAATGGGAGTTCGGAATGCGACAGTGTGAGGTTACTGATATGCGCAACCACGGCTTCCACATACAACCTTCGGTGAGCGGGCTGCTAGCTAACCTGCGAGTGTTCGGAGATTAAAAAGAAACCGGAATTTGCCAACGAGGGAATCGAACCGCCGGTGCCTAACGATGCAGAGTAAAGATGCTTACGCTGAGTAACGATATTGTGCTTCGCTAGGCCGTACGAACACGGCCGTTGGGTGTGGTTTAGTGTTCAAAACTGTCTAAGTTAATTTTCAATATACACTTCTGTCTACTACTGCTACGCAGGTCGGAGTTCAGCTTACCCAGTAGACAGACGAAAGTGACTACTGGAGGCAATACTAAATTAGAGACGACGTTTCATCATGGTCACGCATATGTATTTGAATATTCGGTATTCCATCCCATCTGGCAGTGGATGACCTGCCTGAGATAGGTCTATGAATCGCGCTATCTGGTCGACATCCTCGGCTCAAGCAACCACCTCCCATTTCCCCCTATATCCACTTTCGAATTCTTATCACAAGATCTTGGGTTAATATGCAAGCGGGCTGAAGAAATTGTCTATACTCATTCTAGAGTGTCCTACCTAGAATAAGCGTTGTACTCCTACCATTGGGATACAGCTGCCGGGCTACTACAGTTACATGGGAATCGAATCGTGGCCCGTAACTTAACGCGAACTCCTCGCCAAGCATAGAGAGGACTGTAAGCAGTAATGGACAACGTGACATGTGAAAATTTCTGCCGCGAACTTGTTATGTAACAGGGATTGCTACAAGTATTACAGTAGCTACGGAGCAGAGCCCTAGTACTCGAAGTGTACCTAGTACGACACTTGTCGCGCACTTTAGCTTATCGTGCGAGCATTTATTCCTCTTCATGCTTGGCTCATGATGCATCTAAGAGCTGCACGGCACTTTCAAGTGACACCGTCCCTGAAAGTTCCGGTGGGGACATCTGCTGGACTTGGCGTTGAACGGCGACCCAAAGTCGCGTCGCTATCAACTTAACGCGTTCAACACCTTATTTTTACATGAAGAGCCGCGTATTGAGTCGTGCCCGAAAGGTCCCCACGTTAGGGATTTCCTTGGCAGAGCGCATTGGAGATAGTGAGCGTGCCTAGCCTGTCGGGAACTTTCACGGCATACGATGTTGGATCAGGAGAGGAATTGGTTGCTAGTCCGGAACTGCTATGCCTAATGATACCGGGCTGGTGAGGGCTCTCATGAGCAGGGTTTTGATGAGGACGTGTGGGGATGATTACCGAGAAATGCGTTGTGATTCAGTTGAATCTGTACTTGTAGAGCTTGCGGAGCGACATTTTCTGAATTTGCTTCTCGTACCTAGTTTGAGGACACATGATTCAGCATCAATGAAAGGCATTTGACACTGTGATCTCTAAATTTAATGTATTTACTACTAACAATGATCACACCACCTCCCGTGCCCGCCCACAAGTGGTGGAAGGAAGCAACAGGATACCAGATCTATCCGGCGTCATTCAAAGACTTGAATGGCGACGGCTGGGGCGACATCGACGGGATCACGTCGTCGTTGGACTATCTCGTGGCGCTGGGCGTAGACTTCATCTGGATTTTCCCGGTATACGAGTCGCCAGACCACGACATAGGATACGACATCAGTGACTACGAGGCCATATCGCCTAAGTACGGCACCATGGTGGACACATGGACTGGCTGATGGCTGATGGCTGAGGCTAAACGCCGCAGCCTGCGCGTTCTCATGGATCTCGTCGTCAACCACATGAGCCGCGAACACGCGTGGTTCCGGTCTAGCCGGACATCGCGGGATAACAAGCACAGTAACTGGCATATCTGGCGCGATCCGAAATACGATCCCGAGACAGGCGTCCGTAAACCGCCTGATAACTGGCAGGCGGGTTTTTGGCGGCAGCGCCTGGACCTACGTGCCGGAACGCGGCCAGTATTACTTCCATCTATGCTTCCCGGGGCAGCCGGAATTGAGTTGGGAGAATCCCGAGGCCTGACGCGCTGTTTATGACGGCGCGGTTGAGTTCTGGCTTAAGAAAGGCGTCGGCGGGTTCCGCATAGACCTCGTGAACACATGCGCGAAGGACTAGACGTTTCCCGACGCGCCGATTTCCGATCCCTCGCGGGAGGAGCAGTTCCCGCCTCTGGAGTGGATATGGAACGGCGCGGGGATGCACGCGTGGCGTAAAGAGCAGCGCGTCGAGGCCGTGGATAAATACGGCTTCGATAAAAGCCTGATCCGCGAGCTGCCCGTCACCCCGCGCGACGAGGTCCTGCCATACGTGGCGGCCGAATCATGAGTTGGGCGCCACGATTGATTTTTCGCTGGACGCCTAAGCTGCACGAGATGCGCCAGCATACCCTGCCGGAGCTCAAGCGCGCTATAGCGCTCACGCAGAGCCTGGTGGCGGGCACGACGGGGTGCTCAAGAACCACGATAACGCGCGCAGTGTCGACCACTTCGGGCCCGGCGACGGAGCCTACGGCGCCCCGGCCGCAAAGCTCCTCGTCACCACTCTATCTGGCACGCTGATCATCTACCAGGACAAGAGATCGAGATGACGAGTTGCACCCCGAAGACGAGGTCCGAGGACGGGAAGCCTTCGAGGGAATATTGCGGCGCGGCCGCGACAACGCGCGCACGCCGATGCAGTGGACGGCTGAGGATTCGCACGCCGGGTTTAGCTTCGCGGGTGCGCGGTCCTGGATACGGGTTAATCCTAACTACAGGAGGATCAACCTCGCAGATCAAGAGCGTGACGAAAGCAGTGTGCTTTCGTTCTGGAAGGCGGCTGTTTCGAACCGCATGGCGCACGCGAACCTCTTCATTCACGGCGAGTATCAGGTATTTGACCAGGAGAACGAGCGGACGTATACATACTGGAAGAAGAGTGCGTCGGGGCCGGAAGTAGCTCTCGCAGTGGTGAATTTTTTGAGCGAGAAAGTGGACATGCCGTTACTACCGGAGGAAGAGATGACATCGCTCAACTTTCTGATGTCTACTAGAGGCAGTGAGCAGCTAGACACCGTGATCGCTCCATTGGAGTCTTGGGAGGGGATGTATCCCTAAAGCGGTAGCTGATTTTAAAGCGTGATTGGCTTTCATGTGTCGTCACAAGAGAGATGCAGTTTTAAATAGTAATGGGTGGAAATCAACATAGGGTGGTGTCAATGCCGGAGCGAATAGACATTAAACCCCTTGACAGCGTCGAGATAACATGGGACAACTGGGACATGATTGAAATTTGTCTTTGAACTTTACCCCGTGAGAGTGACAAATAAATCGAAACTGACAGGGTGATATATTGCTTGCTTTTGGATGACGAATTCTCTGCAATTTGCGATGCCCGCCCACTCTCGATCCAGATTCTATTGCGCCTTCCAATGCCATGCGTGTAAATTCATAAACACTTCATTTCATCATTTGTCATTTCACCAGTAACTTGGACGTAAGCCAGAGAAACTTGACATCATGGAACTTCCCTCATCCCCATCTTTGCGCCTCTGGCCGGCCAGCTAATCATTGAGCGTCAGTCTATATTTATCATGAGGAAGTAATTTGAAGGGTAACTCACCTCAAGTTGCACACCCTTATGAAGGTGAACAAGCCAATCTACGTAGCTCTGGGCTTCATTGTTCCGGTCTTCTATCAGCATTCTAGCGAATTCGTACTCAGCGCCGTCAATGCCTTGCCTTGCTAGCTGGATTGTTAATGCCTTCGAGCCGCGAAGTGACTTGAGGAACTCCAAGATATTCCGGACTTGAGCATTTAGATGTGTTTCTAGGACTGGCAGGGTCGCACTATAGGGATCAAGCGAGCTGAGGCTGTCCTTGTCCTCGCCAAAAAGGTCTGTGAGTAGGTTTGGCGAAGTTTGCGTATGGAACCACAGTAGACACTGTTGGCCATTGTCAACCAGATAGACGCCGCCCGGCTCGACCCGGCTAAACGATGTTCGGATGGAGGGAGGCAACTTCAAATGGCCCGTTTTTTCATCGGGGAAACCATCCTCGGGGTTGAGATTGTGTATCGGAATCATGCGAGGATAAAGATATAAACTGAGTTCCGTAGTACCCATCGATCTAATCATGCGCAATTCATGTACTCGCCGATCGGAAGTTTCATTGCCTCCTTTCAATGCTCGGGTTTTGATCAGACCGAGCATGTACATCGAGAGTTCCTTCAGCATCTCGGGCATAACAAGCTGTCCTGGTGGGTAGGGTTGTTGTGAAGAAAAGTTTTTACGATAACTCGCCAAAATGTCGATTGTTTTCTCCGTTACGACCTGCCTTACTTCCTTTAGAGTGCTTGAACTAGAGGACAGTTTTGACGCGGCCTCCTTTGCGATGATGGTATACACAGAATCCTGGTCAACAAACTTCATGCAATCTCTCGTATTATCGCTTACGCTGGCAATCACGTTGCAGCAACGAACTCGGCGTTGACCTGAAGCAGTTGTGTAAAGGAGGGCGGATTGGAAGTGCGCATCGAGTTTGGAATCAAGCTTCCCATCGTATCCGAACGTGACACCTATCGCCTTGTCCGCGTCGATAACACCAATTTCCAAATCTGCGCCGAAAGTATGCTGAACAAAATTGCCATGGTACGAGGATATTTGGAGTCCGTTCGAGCATCGGACTTTCATCAACGCCTGGTAACCAGTCTCTCGGGTAACAGTATGCTTGATTTCCTGTGAAAGCTTGGCGTTATCCCGACCGGCCACGAAGTTGGGATAATAAAATGTTTCGCCGCCTGTTGTAGAAGATACGTAGCCTTTGTAAAGTCAGTTTCCATTCGGCCTCACTTTACATACGAAATGTGTGACTCACCAATTGTCGCAACATCCAAGTAACCACCAGAGGGAGCTGCAAGGAAAAAGTCGATACCGGCACCGGCGGCGACCATCTTCTCTGCGATCTTCTTCCAGCCGGGGTGCTCTGTTGTAAATAATTTCTTGTCGATTTCGCCCCCGGGATATTTCCCGTCATCTCTCATAAAGAGACGCCCCGGCCCCCATGTCGGAAGAGCCGATAACGAACACACCATTTTCCCTCCTGTCTTCTCCAAGGCGGCCAAAGAAGCCCCTAATGCTGGCAATAACGCAGGCTCGGGGTTTTTAATATCGGCGAAAAGAGTCGGTAACCTCGTAAGAAGCGAGCTGATAATGGCCTCTGATTCGTACGGATCCACGAACAGACCATCACTGAGAGGGACAAATGGATCCTCAATATCGGGCATGATCATCATCTGGGCTTGTTCAAGGGCGGGCTAAGAGGTATTAGTAAAGGCATTTTAAACCACGATATGTTGCCCACGAGGTCTTAAGAACTTACATTGCAATTGTAGAAATGGACATCCTTATCATAGGTCACGAATCCGACCTTGGCTCCGAGCGGTATCTGCCGCTTGGGTTCTCCATTATCTTCTGCGTCTTCACCTCCGTCAGGTGCGTAAAGAGCCGAGAGAATTCCCTCGCAGAAGGCCTCTAGAAAGCCCTTGTTGAAGGCTTCTTGGGTGACGTCGATGATAAACAGCCAGTTCAGACCGGTCGGCTCTCTAGTCCAGTACTCCTTAGGTACTGTAAATTCTACGGTGCCTCTAGTCAATTCTGGTCTCTGGTCGCGGTCTCCCCTGACTCCCTGTGGCGTCGTGGCGCAGAAATATTCCGGGGGGGTATCATTTGGATAGGTACACAGGTTGCAAACAAACTTGCCGCCTCCAGAACGGAACATCATAAAAGGGTTGATGTAAGCTCGACATCGACGACATCTAGGAGGACCCACGTCTCCAAAATCAAGAACCGGGATTTCTAACTCGCCGGCTTGAAGAGATGCCAAAGGCTGTAGAATAAGGCCCAGAGGGAGGCCGGTACTACTAAGATTTTCGGCGCTAGCAGGTATATTGTTCATTGTTAATCGCGTGAACTTGGGGGATGAGTTCCCCTGATCATACGCCACGAATGAGACGGTAGCAGGAGGCGGAACATGGCGCTCGAAGGTAGGATAAACGTTGCTGAAGTAATGTTGCTGTGCAATATCTCTCGACACGGGTACACTGGGAATTTCGTCTGGCGAGACGGCACCACCCCCTGAGGCCGATACGAAGGCTGGCGCTTGGTGCTGGCCAGCCCTGGCGGCGAACTCAGCCGGCGTGGCTGAAGAAGCGGGATTATAGGGGGCATTGGCGGGGTTCGGGAACTGGTTTGGAGATGCAGGGCCATAGCCTGGGGTGCCCGGAGTCGGGAACAGATTCGGAGAGGTAGGCGGGCCAAGAAACTGTCCGCCAGGTGTTACCGAAGGGTCGGCATTCAGAAAGGATGTGGCCGGGGTTCCTGCTGCCGGGATACCATTGTATGGCTGCGAAGAGCCGAGGGGGGCCTCGACGGTATGAAATGCATGACGGTCCTTCTTCTTTCTCCTTGCGGTATGCTGCCCATCCAACGACATGCCGGCCATCTGCGAGGCGAGCCCTGCCCCATCTGCAGTAGGAGGTGCAAATCCAGGCACAGCTCCGGCTGGGGACGCACCACCCACCGGCGGAGGGCCTCCATAATATTGCTGCTGACCCTGACTAGGAGGCATGGGCGACCCGTATTGCTGCTGGTATGGGTGCTGGGCGACGGGTGGTTGGAATTGAGGAGGCGCCGGCTGGCTTGTTCGGTTGGGGTCGTTCGGATCGAGCTGTTCGCCCTGCCCGAGGGTGTGATACATGGCGTATTCGCTCATGGTCGGTTCGGTTATATCGAGGGTCTGGGTTGAGGCACGAATTGGTGGGATGATCGGACGCGATGAAGCTCTACACTGTTTTACTCTAGAACGACAGCTCGAGACATTCCCCGGCGGCAGGTGATGAAGAGGCGAGAGAGGGAGAAGAGTGCACCGTCAAGCTGTAGAGTCAAGCTGTAGATGGAGGGGTGCAGTGCAGGCTATAGCTGGGGAGTATTTGGACGACGATTTACACCGAGGCGAAGGGTGTCATTGCGGCTCCTTATCGCGGACCTAAAGACTTGAGGATTCCAACCGCCAGGGTCAATTGTTCGGACGCCAATGGGGGAAAGGAAGCAAGGGGGGACAGTCAAGACTGAAAAATGCGACCGACTTGCTAGATCGTTGTCTCTTAAGGTATTGATTACTTAATGTGTAAAAGTATGTATAAAGTATGTATAAAGTATGTATAAAGTATGTATGTATTGAGGCCACAGTTACGAATTCGTGTCCAGGCGATGCTATTCCCAAACTGGTGATAAGGTCGGATGAGAGACAGGGGTGGGCTAGCTGGATTGACATGATGGACTTCCGGATATCTGCCGATGTGTGTGAGAAGAGGTATTAGATACACTATGAATCTGACAGTATTGGTCTACGAATAAGTACTCAGTACTCAAGTGGCCTAAATACTACGTGCATGCACCTACTACGTAGTTACACCCCGCTATATACAGTATCTAGGTATAGAGTACCTAAGGTAGGTATGTATGTCTACCTACATGTAGAGAAGGACTGTTATTTTAGTGGAGTAGGTACAGCTGTAGCACCTGGGCAGGCATACCATGTACAGAGGTAGGTAGGCTGCAGACGCTTAGGCAGTCCCCTAGGCAGTCCCCTAGGCACCTTATCCAAGTTAGGTAGGTATGTATTCCTGACGTGGAATTCTTTGACGCGCGACAACATTATTCAACCTCCAACTTCAGATCAGAGAGTATCTATCTACCTGTAAGAGACACCACCTTCGCCACAGGAATCCTCTCACGCCCCTCAGAGCCCTCTACCCAGTTTTCGCGACAACCCGTATTTCACCTCGAGATCGACATATAATTATAGATGGGCTTATAGCAACACGGCGCAAGGAACAGGCGAGGGTATCGCATAATATCATGCAGCCATGTTTACATTCAGCCCATTACTAGGGGCCCTCTCCGAATCGCCAGCATCGCAGTCCATCCTCGAGCTAGACGGAGGCATCAAGATACTTGTCGGCGTCGGTTGGGATGAATCATTTGATCCTGCGAAGCTCAAGGAGCTGGAGAAGTATGTCTGTCTGTCTGTCTGTCTGTCTGTCTGTCTGTCTGTCTGTCTGTCTGTCTGTCTGTCACCTACTACCACTTTCACTCCTCTCTCTCTCGCCTTTACTTCCTTCCACCTCTTAAGACTGCGGCCTGTGTGACCGACCCCTGCGACTATGACGAAGACATAGATGAGATTATAAAGCTTACATGAAAATACCTGCGCAGACAAGTGCCGACTCTATCCTTAATCCTTCTCACTCATGCGACGACCGAACACATTGCCGCTTTCGCCCACTGCTGCAAACATTTCCCTCTCTTTGCCCGAATCCCCGTCTATGCGACAAGCCCCATCATCGGGCTTGGTCGGACCCTCCTACAGGACCTGTACGCCTCGACGCCTGCCGCTGCCACCACCATCCCTTCGAGCGCCCTGGACGGCGTATCCTACTCGGGCCACGATGCTTCATCCGACTTTCTTCTGCAAGCCCCTACCCCCGACGAGATCGCCACCTACTTCTCCCTCATCCATCCACTGAAATACTCGCAACCACATCAACCTCTAGGCTCGCCCTTCTCTCCGCCCCTCAACGGTCTCACCATCACCGCCTACAACTCGGGCCATACCCTAGGCGGTACTATCTGGCATATACAGCACGGTCTCGAGTCCATTGTGTACGCTGTCGATTGGAATCAAGGGCGTGAAAACGTCTATGCTGGTGCTGCGTGGTTGGGTGGTGTTGGTGGCGGCGGCGCTGAGGTTATTGAACAACTGAGAAAGCCTACAGCTCTGGTCTGTAGTAGCCGTGGCGGTGAAAAACCATCTCTCTCTGGCGGCCGAAGTAAGCGAGATGAGCAACTCCTCGATAAGGTGAGGTCATGTGTCGCCAAGGGCGGGACAGTCCTCATACCTACAGACTCCAGCGCCCGCGTGCTAGAGCTAGCCTATCTACTAGAGCATGCATGGAGGGTTGATTCGTCCTCTAGCGACGGCAATCTCAACTCCGCCAAACTGTACTTGGCAGGACGCAATGTCCATAGTGTCATGAGATACGCCCGAAGCATGTTGGAGTGGATGGACGACAGTATTGTACGCGAATTCGAAGCTGTTGCCGATGGTTCTAGAAGACCCAATGGGGCAGCAGATGGGGCGAAGCAAGGGAAAGAAATCGGACCTTTCGACTTCAGGTACCTACGGTTACTGGATAGGAGAGGGCAGATTGATAAGGTGCTTATGCGCGACAGCGCTGGTAATACTTCGGTCGGTAAGGTCATCATTGCCAGTGATGCAAGCCTTGAATGGGGATTCTCAAAATCAGTGTTGAAGCAGCTCGCCCAAGACCCTACTAACATGGTCCTTTTGACCGAGTATCCATCTTTAGCTTCATCGTCACGCCCATCCTTGGCGAGAACTCTATGGACCTGGTGGAAAGATGGACAGGAGAACGCTGCCGAGGGCACAGCAAACGGCGATATCTCGCAACACCTCGACTTCACAGACGCCCAGAAACAGGCTCTGGAAGGCAACGATCTCGCCCGATACCAGCAATGGCTCGCCCAGCAACGGCAACTGCAGACGACTCTGCAGGGTGGAGGAGTAGCCACACTGGAGACGTCCGGGGACGTGGCGGATGACGTTTCCGAGTCGTCGTCCGAATCGGAAGATTCCGAGGATGAGCAACAGGGTCGGGCTCTGAATGCGGCAACGACTCTCGGCCAGGTGGGCAGGAAGAAAGCTGCACTTACCGACGAGGATCTGGGTGTTAATATACTGCTGAAGAAGAAAGGGGTTCATGATTTTGACATCAGAGAAAAGAAAGGGAGAGATAGGCTGTATCCTCACCCGGTGCGACGGAAACGTGATGACGAGTACGGCGAAGTTATCCGACCTGAGGATTTCCTCAGAGCAGAGGAACGGGAAGATGGTGATGGAGTTGACGTGGATCAGCTCGGCAAAGGTGATAGCCACGATAATTTGGGGAAGAAGCGCAAGTGGGACGACGCTGCTCCTGCAAACAAGAGCCATTCATCACATACCAACAAGCGACCAGCACTAACACGAAACGTTACTGATGATTTTCAAATGAGCTTACCAGACGACGGTATTGACGATGGACTGGACGCAATTCCCGATGATCCGGATGATGGGGTGAATGGTCCATCCAAGCTGGTGCTTACGACGGAAAGGATTGTAGTCAAACTTCAGATTGATTTTGTCGACTTTGCCGGTGTTCACGACAAACGCAGTCTCCACATGCTTATACCGCTTATCCAGCCTCGAAAGCTCATTCTCGTCGGAGGAAGCAATGAAGACACGATGACGTTGGCTTCTGACTGTAAGAAGCTTATGGCAGAGGGCTCATTCGATATATATACGCCCAGAATGGGGACTACGGTCGACGCAAGTGTTGATACGAATGCTTGGGTGGTCAAACTCGCCCCAACTTTGGTAAAGCAGTTGAAATGGCAGAGTGTCCGTGGGTTGAGTATTGCAACCGTCACGGGACGTCTTATCGCCGTTCAGAGACCGCTTGCACGAAACAGTGATGAAGACACGGCAAATAAACGCATCAAAACAGAAGAGCCACAAGCAAATGAGCCGAGAGAAGCCCCAGTGGATCCAACTCTGGATATATTACCCATGAATATGGCGTCAGCAACTCGCTCTGTGGCTCAACCCCTCCACGTTGGCGATCTTCGGCTGGCTGACCTACGGAAAGCGATGCAGCAATCCGGCCATACGGCCGAGTTCAGGGGAGAGGGCACTTTGCTGATTGACGGTTCAGTGATGGTTCGGAAGACGGCGACCGGTCGTATTGACGTCGAGAGTATCGGGCTCCCAGTTGTTGGTGGTCCGGCTAGCCAGATAGGTGGTACCTTTTATGCTGTGAAGCGCACGATATACGAGAATTTGGCAGTGGTTGCCGGGGCGTAATATGATAGGCATATTTATGTGTATTTATGTGTATAACGATGTAGCACCACGGCCCAAGAGAACGCACTATCATGAACGGACTCAAATCTTATAGTGGTTACAGCATATGTTGGTGATCGGTACATACAACTGACGACAGCTAGAGGTACATACGTAGGTAGATGGTATCTTGGCCGCCTACAGACTCTTATAAACCGCATGGACAGCTTCTGCCATGCTATGCTACCTGCGAGATCCCTTTCAAATTGAATCATGACAACTCAATATTGGGAACCTGGTAGTCAAAACAACACGG
This sequence comes from Xylaria hypoxylon, assembly GCA_902806585.1. Classification (NCBI taxonomy): domain Eukaryota; kingdom Fungi; phylum Ascomycota; class Sordariomycetes; order Xylariales; family Xylariaceae; genus Xylaria; species Xylaria hypoxylon. The sequence continues at coordinate 503,727 of CADCXB010000050.1, read as the reverse complement.
ATGATAACCATGAGTTTTAATAGCTGCTGCACCCTGGTGGTGTCTTTCTATCGTTTGATTACTGATAAATACCTGAATATATATATACTTGGGTCATATCACTGCAGTGACAATATCATATCTCAGAGGTATTTTAGTAACTCACTTGCAAGCAAGAAACAAGACTTGATAGACAAGCCGCCTTGTACCCGCGTAGAGGCGTACCTGCCTTAGCTGGACTCGGTCATAACCGTGAAAACACAAGTACCCTGGTATCTACGCTGGTTTTGTTTACCTATATTCCCATTTCAGGTGAACGACCTAATAAGACCACACTTCACCTACTTACTCCTCCAGGACGTGGCCTACTGGACAGGACCAACACTCATCTCTCCAATCACTCAAGTTTATGCAGCCGGTAAGGAATCATTGCCTCCATTCTTTCTTCCACTCCCACACAGCCTCTTCTCATAGCCTCATCAACCGGTATATCTATCCGATCGCTGATCGGTGCTTGGTTCTTTCTTGTCTTCCAGTTACTTTACATTGGATGATCATCTCAGGCATCCTTTTCCCCCCGGTTTTTACATTCAATACACCCAACGGATAGGACCGGCTCTTGCCCACGTCTTCAGTACGCCTTGGAAATACACTACAGGTTCTACGAACAAACTTCCAGTTCGTCTTGAGGCTGTTGCAACAGATGTGAAGTTCCCCGACTACCGTCTCGCGTTCAGCTATTTGCTGAGAAAGTATCTACACCTCTACCAGCCCACTCCCTCCTGCCGTAAATTCCCAACTATTCTTATCAAGACAGGTTCACACTGTGACTTATTCATATCAACCAAACATCCCTCAACCTCGTGAAATACCTCACTTCTCACCTACATAGCCGTACCACTTCCTCCATCTCACACCCTTGACACTGTTGTGCACTACATATCCTACCAGTTGAAGCCATTCAAGATTCAGGTTTGTCAAATTCGAATGTTGTACGTTTACCTTGAGACTCATATTTTTCAGGTATGGAGGTAGTTGACAAAAAAGAAGAGTCGGCCTCATCTACCAAGGTAGCGATCGAGTTCTACTTCTACCAACGCTTCCCCCCGGAGCTGAAGCTGAAGATTTGGGAGAAAGTTTTTGAGGATTGGTCTCCCGGTGCTCACCGGTTCTACCTCATTATACGCCCTCGCGATCCCACAAGACTTACCGTCTTGCCAGACAAATACCAGAAGGATGATGTGTCTGCCTGGCGCCAGCGACGCGCCCTCTCCCGCATCGATAAGTATTCTTTTGACGGCCTGCTCAAATTCGAGCGCACTGCTGCAACTCTTTACAAGGAAACGTCAGGCCGCCATACTGTCAGGGTGGAAGAGAACGGCATCGCTGCCATGGTTGATGGTAGAACTGACCTCATTAACTTCCGGCTCAGATACGGCTTCACACTCGCCTCTATATCTCTCTTAAGTATCAAGGCAAACTCGGAAGTCTTCGCAAACATTACTCAAATCGCGATAGAGAGTGAGTTCTTAAATTACGGCACCTGGTGGAGTCACAAGTACCGACCCTTCATCTGCTCATGTCCTGTGTCGGATCCAACTCACAGTCGGTGGTGCCCGATAGCATTTGTTCGATTTATACGATTCTTCAAGGACCTCAAGGTATTTTACCTCGTTTTGCCTGTTAAAAACAAATCTCGTTCAAATCTCCCGGAAAGCCTAAGTCTCCCGCGGGAGCTACCGCGACTATGTCACACCAGTTTTGGAGTGAGTCAGGTTGGTCTTGACATCTTTAGACGTCTACAGGGTGAGTTCTATTCCATCTTACCAAACAGCCACACATGCAGTTGGCTTACACAATGGATATAGAAATCGCACAGCAGAAAGGTCTCAGCCAATTCCATGATCGCACGGGAACGTACTGCGAGGTTCTCAAAGGAGACGGGATTCAATTATTTGGTTCGTGGATCTGGACAAGTATTGACAAATTAGAGTCAGCATGGGGTAGTTACAGACAGGGAAAAAACATTGAATTTAAGGTTGCTGTTTGGGCTGACTTGCGAGGCGTCACTGTTAGTGGAGCTGAACAGCCACTACGAACGCGTGGACCATGGTACTAGGATCTGTGAGCATCGTCGGCGTATCTTTCGCGGCATTGCGATATCTAACTGCGCTGACTACTGATATTGGCGACATCTTCAACCTTCAACCTTTGAAAAGAGGACCAAAAAAAGGGAACGACGTTAGATTTGAATGAAAACAATAGGATGCGATAGAGATGCATCTTATCTTGATGTGATACAAGGAAAGACACACTCAACCTAGTTTGCTTTGCGATGGATTAATTGAATTTTATTCTCTCTAATTTGCGATGTTGTTATTAATGCTACTTAGCATTAGGATAAGTGCAGAGTCTTCCGAGATCGGGCTTCCTTTCATCCGCTAGTCTTAACTAACGTCCCCGTCTTACTATGTAGGTTTCACATGTGATTACCTATGTAAAATCAGCAAACTAGGTACCTAAGTATGTTCGTTACTCTACCATATGCGACAGGCTGACGATCAATTGACATGCATGAAATTGCACATTGGATGTTTCTACCATTCTAAATCGTCTTGTGATAGAATCTAGGTAATGCCCATGGAAGAAGACAGCACCATAGCGAACGACTTGTTCGTCGCAGTCCAGCTAGTAAGCTACAAACAGCCCTGTCTTCCTTTTTGCCCCTAACTTTCATTCTCACAAGCATATTCAATTCACAGGTAGCCCGAAAGCCGGCGAATCAGCTGGTAAAGGCCTGGTTCTATGTTCCGATCGGCATCGTAGCAATTCTTGCGACGTCGTTTGGCATCAACAAGCTACTGCAGTTGGGCGCTATTTCTTTCCCGGCCTCTGTCGCGTGTCTCGTGATCCTGTTTATTAGCTTGCTGCTACTAGAACAAATAATCGGGGAGAATAAGACGAGGCGTATCATCGCTGTCATCGAAATACCGGTTCGTTGGTCATCCGCATCGCGCTGAGATACTCAAAGTCGGGACTAACCTCCGGTTTAGGGCGGATGGTCGCTGCGATGGATCAATATCTTTTTCACGCCGTCTTTCGTGCTGTTGCCTCTAAGCCCTTCAATCGGCAGCATTGAAGTGCTTAAGATCATAGCTGTATTCGGTGCGTGATGTGCTGAATATAGGAGTCAATCCCGCTAACGTAACAGTGCTACAGTGCTCGGGTTCCTCGTGATGATGGCATTGGCTGCTTATATGACTCGAGGACTGCAGCTTATGCTCGGATCTTCGAAGCGAGCCATGATAGAACGAGCGGAAGAACTTGGGTCCCGAAATGATGAGATACCAATGACTGCGACGTCAAGATCGGCAAACAGCCCAACTAATGGCTCAGAAGTAACTATGTTGGCAGAGACAGCAGAATCTCAGCCCGCGCATCAGGGTTCTCGCGAACCATCACAGGATTACGATGGGCGTCAAGCTCATTTCCCAGTTCAGATTCCAGTCCCGCCTTCACGAGCGACTAGATGGGCGTTGATTATATCGAGCAGGCTAGACATGATTATCTACGCTCTGATTTTCACATTTGTTGGTGTACCGATCTATTACACCGTTGGCTACGCGATGCCTCTACAATTGACATTCGCCGTCCTGACCTACTTCGCCGCAATGTCCTTTCCACCCAATTGGAGGCAATACCTGCATCCCGTCTTAGTGTCTTCCTTATTCACAGTTCTCGGCTTCTGGGTCCTCGCCTTGATCAAGGGCCACAGCCTCGATACGACATTGAGAGAATTTCGCACCGGCACCACGTATCTGGAACTCTGGGACGGTACACATGAGCTTCCGGGTGCGAGAGATATATTCGCCAGCGTCCTCGACGCCGGCATCGTCTCCCTTGCCTTACCCATGTATCAATACCGCCGCGAGCTAAAACAGCATTTTCTCTCCATCGTTCTCCCGAACGTCTTGATATCCATCGGTTCGCTGTTCGCATATCCGTACATATGCTTCGTCATCGGCATCAGTGCTCAGCGCAGCCTCGCGTTTGCGGGGCGGAGTTTAACGTTGGCCCTTGCTACGCCGGCTGTAGCCAACCTCGGAGGCGACTCTAACACGGTTGCGGCGTTGGCGATCACGAGCGGTATCGTAGGGGCCTTGATAGGACAGAGAATGCTTGGTTTACTTAGGATCCCCGAAGGTATGACTCCTTTTTTGTTCGTTCACATGGTTTTTTGAGGAGGCACTTCGATTCACACTTGACTGATTTCACAGACGACTACGTCACCCGAGGCGTCACGTTAGGAGCGAATTCTTCTGCTATTGCGACTGCTCTCCTCTTGCGCACCGACCCGCGGGCGGCGGCACTATCTAGCCTTTCCATGAGTCTATTTGGTGCGATCACGGTGCTGTTTACATCCGTCCCGCCCATCGTGGCTGTCATTCGATCGCTTGTTCAACTTTGAACTGTCGTGAGTAAGGCTGCGTTTATCGCAGACACATTCCTTACTGCCAATAGTTGCATCTTTCCCACAGCTCCAAACATGCAACCAGTTCCCCGATGTAGCGCCTATGAACTCCCTAGTCCAAATCAACCGATCTTTGCCTGCCCCAAGCAATGCCGTCTATGTCGCATGGCCGAAGCCTTTCTGAGATTTAATGGTCCTGTTTATTCGACACGAGGCTATGGAATGTTAGCTTTCTATCCTGCAACATGATGAGATGCTAGGTATTCTCACCCCAGGACAAGTACAACGATGAAAATGAGGGCGATGGCTAGCACGACGCAGGCGGTGCCCTTGAGATGGGACGTGCTACCCGGTGGCCTATGCATGCCCCAATCGGGCATTGCGCCGCAGGAAAACCCGGTCCGGCGAATCGTGGATTCCGAAGACAGGCGGTGGTGCATTATGGGCGGCGGCTCGGCGGGGTGAGGTCCTGCAGGAAAGTAGGCGGTGACGGGGTATCGAGGCACAACTGGGTATGGGTGGTGATGGGGCGCTGGCCGGTTGTGCCTCCACTCAACCCAATGATTTTGACCGTTGCGAACTGAGAACTCCGACTCCACGACGGCGGTCTTTTGACTACTAGCTGACGATGCCACAGTCGGAGCGCTGTTGGAAATAGTATGTTGTGTAGACATTGCAGCGAGTAGGATCTGAAATCGGTTGGTGTTATTGAGCTGTTTTCAACATACCCGAAGTCAGGTTTGGTAAAAGGTAACTCATCCAGACTGGGATTAGGATAGGGCGACTGACAAGAAGGAGAGTCTCTCTTGTGTGTGACTATCGATCAATTAATGCACTAAGCCCTGGAATTGTGAGGGGCTAGGTATACTGTGAATGGAAAGCTAGGGATCGACACGCTGCTTTGGGGGGACGGTATGCGCTGCTGCAGCCTACATGTGATGTTGTTTTCGTTTCGTGCACCACAACGCCTCGCTACCCGGTCGGTGTACACGGGGACGAAAATCCTTGGTCGGGGTTGATACCGGCTGCATTCAAGGCGAGGGAACGTGGGATGCAGCGGGAAAAGCAAAGAAGATAACCAGGGAGCGTGCGGGATGAGTGGTGGTGGCGGTCGCAGCAGTGAATGCGGGCGGGAGCCAAGAACCCGAAGCAATCGAGCCTTTAGACTCGGTGGCATATGGTGTATTGCATTCAATGGGTTGGTTCTCTAATCTCGCTGTCACCGTGTCACAGGTTTGCTTCTCGAGATAGGCAATTTAAGTAAGGCGTCTTGGGCTCCCGTTGCATGGGATACACTGCTTTCTGTGCCGTCGAGGTTACATTCAGACATAAGTCACCATCGGGATATTTCCTCTCTCGCGTTACCCAACCTCCCCTCCCCCGCTACCGGTTCGACCCAAACCGCATGTCGTGTACTATGTCGTGTACTATGTCGTGTACCTCGGATATGGGATCTACTGTGACACATCGGAGAGTAGGAAGGTGGTTTTCGGATGCTGGGTCGGCACAGCGAAGGATAGCGATAATTGTCAGATTGTATGTATTGTTCCACGTTCAGCTGGATAGATGATACTAGATACAGTCCTCTCTAAGCATAACAGCTGCCGCAAGCCAAGAAACAGCATGATTCCAACCAGCGCCGCCTCTAATGATACAACAAAGGAAACCCGGACCTAGAGAATGTAGTAGGAATGTAGTAGGAATGTAGTAGGAATGTAGTAGGAATGTACACCATATTTGGTACAACACATAGGAGACATATTATGAGATGAGCTCAATCTCATCCTCATCTTCGGTCAAAAACCCTAACCCACTGTCATACTTCCTCCTCTTATTGCCCTTATCAGCCCCCGAGCGAGCAAGGCCTCCCGAGAGAAACTCGCCCGGCTGAGGCTCCGGCGTCGCGAGCCCTTTCCCTGCCGCCGCGCTAGATCGAGTTCTCTTTCTCGGCGCCGGTGTCGCGGCAGCAGCAGCAGCAGCGGTGACTTTCTCGAGCTCGGCTTTCATCGTATCGACAGCCTCCCTCGCGAGCCTCCGCCCCTCTTCCGCTTCCTCGGCCCGGCGTTCCAACCCAGCGTTTTCGAGACGCAGTTTCATAATCATCTCGTGCGCGTTCCGCAGACTCTCGTTGATCCCATAGATCTCGCGTCGCAACTCCATGACCCGCGCGTCCCTCAACGCCAGCGCCGCGCCGTGCGATTTATTCCGCACTTTCGCCTCTGCGTCTTTGCGCCGCTGCAGGTCCTTCAGCTTCGCCTGCAGCTCCTCGGCCAGCTTCAGCGTCGTCGCGAGCTTGGTCTCGAGATCCGTGAGGACGGCCGTGCGCTCCGAAAGTTGCGTCTGCGCACCGTCGAGATCGCCCCGCAGCTTCGCCTCCGCCGCCTTCCCGTCGCCGTCGAGGCGCTGCACGAGGGTTTCCAGCTCGCCGATGTCCCGCCGGTAACCCTCTGCCGCGCCCTTCAGCCGCGCGAGCCCGACCTCGAGCTCCGCGATGCGATCGTCGCGCTCGCGCAGCACCGTCGCGTTTCGCTTGTGCTCCTCGCGCATGTTCTCCATGGCGTCAACGCGCGCACTAAGCTGTTGACGCAAGGAAAGCTCTAGCGCGTGGTACTCGTCGATCGTTTCCTCGTCGTCGCTCGCCTTGCGCGCAAGCTCGCGCAGACGCGACACTACGAGATCCAGCACCTCGGCGGCGTGGGATGTGAGGGGCAGCGTGAGCTCTCCCGGGGTGATGTACTCGAGTTCGAGACGCGCCTGCCGGAACCCGGACGCGATGGACGCGATGATTGCACTGGCGTCCGAGCCTGCGAAGCCGAGGGAGCTCAGGGATGAATTGAGCTCGGACAGCACTGCTGTGCGGTCCGAAAGGGCCTGAAGTACCGAATTGACGCGTTCCTCTAGCTGGGGCTGCCTGCCTCTGCTAGTAGAAGCCGGCGAGCTGGCGGTCGATAGCCTTTTTGATAATCGCATCTGGAGCGCCGCGTGGGTGTCAAGCGTCTCCGTTAACTTGGTCAGTTCGAGCCGTAGGGATCCGAGCTCGGCTTCTAGCACCTCTTTCTCGGGATCCGGCAGCGATGCCTGAACGCCGGCGTGGAAATGCGGCGTTACTGGTGTGCTCGCTCTGCGCACTGAGCATGGTGTGGCTGGCATTGTCGGGCTTGTGCAAGGCGGCGTGGGAAAAGACGCGGATGCGGACTTCAAGGTCACTGCGTCTGCGCTCTTCCGTCCTCGCGAGGGCGTGCTACACGCCACGTCCACGTCCATCGCTGTGAAGTCATTGCCCCCGTCTAGAGAGATATCTGAGAAAGGATCCCGCGCAGCCAACGTCCAGTCGTAGAAACTCGATGACGGCAGATCGTAGTCGTCGCCGCCGTCGCTTACATTGCCATCCTCGTCTTCGGCTTCATTACTTAATGGAGGAAGCTGTTGTTGAGCTAGTTCTGTACGCAAAGACTCAACCTGTCCCTCCAACTCCATGATACGCTCCGTGTCATGGACAAGCGTCTCATTCTGGCGGCGCTCAATCTCAGCGTCACGGTTAGCTAGCTCAGCACGCAGACGCTGTACCTCCTTAGCTGTTATTGCGCTGTTCTCCTTGCGACTTCGTGCCTTGGCGCCTCTTTTCTGGGTTGTGTCCTTCTCACCAGGAGACCCCCGCCGCCGCTTCGGAGCAGGCTCACCCAGCGACGAGCGCTTGATCATGGGCGTCAGCCCTGTAGAGAACAATTCATCCGTGGAGTCATGGTCAGAGAGCTCGGGTCCCGGATCTGAGAAGCGGACTCGCTTCTTAGGTCGCGGCTTGCTTGGCGTCTTTAGTATCGTTGGCAAAGGCGCAGAGACTACTCGTGCCCGAGCCGGCTGTAATGCTGTAGTGCTGGCGCAGCGGCGAGGTGTGCGCCGGAGAGCAATTGGAAGGTCTAAGTCGTGTGGATTGGCCATCTTGCCCGGCGCAGTTGGTCTTTGGTCACTATTAGCCTCAAAAGCATGTATACAGCAAGTTCATCCTCATCATGATACTTACACGGCCAATATTAGATAGAAAACAGAAATACAATGTTTTTCAGTTGCCAAAAATTCCCATTACCTCAAGGGAACGGACTTTTGTATTGTAGCTTCGTCTTAGATCGATCCACAGACACGGTCTTCGTCGTGCTTGTTTGTAAATTGTAACTATGGACAGTCGCGTCAACGGCGTCGTGCAAAGTAAACAATCGCATCCCTTGTCCCATCGTCCCTCCTACCTTGTTTATTGGTTTCCTATTCTGGTGTAGCGTGTATATGCGAGTTCTCTTACCCCGCCATCTTCTAGCCAATCAATTCTCCATGACATGGATGCTTTGGGAATTGAGGCTCCTGGATGTGGATCTGCTATGTAAGGTGGAGAACGATTCTTCTTGGAATACTTACCTATTATCAACTATCAAACTTGAAGAACCCAAGCAAGGGCTACTTCCCATACCGCTAGTTTGTGCAAACTCTTGATATATCAGGAGATTCTCTCCAGGGTTGTAAGTTATACCTGACAGTGGTATCAGCACTGAGGCAGGGCTATGGTGTCTTACAAGCGTGGTGCATTTGGGCTGGCTTTTGGTTTATGAGAAGATGTCTTGATACTTTCTGCTTTTGTTAAAAAAAGAATTACGCATCTTTTTAACAATCCATCATCTTCGTATTCAATTTTTGCTTTCTTCCGAGGCTGTTGGCTCATTTGTTGATATTATTGACAAGCCCTTGTTTCATGGCTAACCCTGGATCTAAGGGATAGTTTTTCTTGGTTCATAGAGAATTCAAGAATACCTCCATCATATAATAGTTTTACTTATATACACATTGCTTCCCTTTTTCAAAAACTTTTATAGCAAGTATTAGATTGTCATATAGTGGTGTGGGCGGGTATATAGGTGTTGGTTGTCTTAATCGTTTTTCGTCCTTCTTTTGTCATTGTGTTTGTAACTTTCTAAGGTGCCAACTATAGCCAATTTTGAGTAATTTTCTCTGCAGATGCCATTCTGTTCATAGGTGCTGTTGCTCTCTATGCCAAAGTTGTCATAGCTCACACTGCTGGTTGTTCTAGTATTGACTTATTGTTATTGCACGAAGGGAGAAGTTCTACATATGCTAGCAGGATCTACCTAGTCAGCTTATATAGCCCGGGCCGGGGCCCGTGTATTGTTGAGTCTAAGCTCATAAGGTTCCGTGACGCAAGTTGTAGTTATTTTAGACCTTTTATCCTAATGAAACAACATCTAGAGCACTAATTTCGAATGGATCACTCATCCCGTGACCATCTTGAATAATGGGATTATGGCGAGGGTTAATACACTGTACACATGTGAGATGTTAATATTCTCTTCTGTAAAAGATTGTCAATAAATGTATATGTATACTAAGAGCTAAACTAAGGCTTATGGAATATACTCGAATTAAGAATAATCTTCCAAGGTGCCAAAGGTCATTTAGCCCTTTGAATGCATCTAGGAATAAGGTGGAAATACTAGGTATATGCATTTTAGCCAGTCAGCAACTATACTGTCTTGTATTAAAGCAAGGGCTAACTAGCTGAATCGCTGAGCCTTGGACTCCGAGACCTTTTAGATGACTGATCATGAACATCAAAAATCCTACCTAGTCCATTCCGGTATTATAGACCAAGACTCACGGAAACTCGCAGGGGTTACTCCCAATACGTATGATAGTAGACTTGTCTTGTGGTGAAACGGTACCTGTGGTCTGTAGACCGTAAAGAGCCTAGTTAGGACCAATTAGAGCGGAAGGGAAGATATTCAGTCTTATATCGCCAAACTTAATCAAATAAGAAAGACACAAGAGGCTAAACCTAATATTTATGTATAAATATAAAGGAGCAAAACAGTCTTGTTATCTCTACTATATAAGTACACCTATAAACCTCTTTAAACTTTATATAAATTTTAGTTAAATTAACCATTTAATCTAAGGCGGCAACACATAAAGTGATTTCTTAATTTCTTGTGCAATGTGATATGTTTAATATCTAAGTGAAAAAATTAAAATATAAGTCTAGGTTTAACGATCGGAGATAGCTTAGTTCGCAAAACCTAACCTAGAGTTCCAATTATGCTTAGCACTTCATGAAACTCAAATTAAATTATACTATTAATTAAATTATACTATTAATTAAATTATACTATTAATTAAATTATACTATTAATTAAATTATACTATTAATTAAATTATACTATTAATTAAATTATACTATTAATTAAATTATACTATTAATTAAATTATACTATTAATTAAATTATACTATTAATTAAATTATACTATTAATTAAATTATACTATTAATTAAATTATACTATTAATTAAATTATACTATTAATTAAATTATACTATTAATTAAATTATACTACTATGATCATATAGAGCTAATAAATGTGTTGCCATGATGCTGTTGAATTATCATAAGTGCGTAATAATACCTCTACTATAGCACTCATGTCTTAGAACCCTATTGCATTGATTAAGTGTAATGTTGTTTGAGGGAAAATCCACAGGGATTGATAATGGGAGCGCCTGACAACCTTCTTATTGTGTCCGTGAGTTTAAACGCTGCTAGTTATCTCCATACTGCTTGACAGTCTTGGATATTGTCGGGATTCGCTATGCACGTTATCCATTAGAAACTTCTAGGCGAGTCGGAAAAAATTCGGCCAAGGAAATATGCCAGTACAGCGATGCATTTAGATAAGATGTAACGTGTGACACAATTTCGGAAATAGCACAGGGTTACCTGCAGAATGCACATGCATGCACGATGGTCCTCTACACCATATATTCCGACAAATTAATGGTACGACACAGCTATGAACGACTTCCGTCTTCTCACGGACTACTACCCTACTATAGTATGTGTTGACAAGGATTTGCCAATCCTTTCTTGATATCTTGGCGGGAGCATTGACCTCGGGGATGGAGCCGAGTTTACTATGTAGCATATGCGGCGATGTGTGCATTGCGTTTGTCGCTATAGAATACATCAGCAAAATTTGTCATGAGAGGAACAGGGGTTGATTCAAATAGGGAGAACCAGGACTGCCTGTCGAAATAAAAGCTTTACAGGCAACGGAATTAGAAGACAAGACGTCAGTACCTGGTAACAAGCAAACTAAATAAAAACTGTAGCTTGGCAGACGTTGAGATTGTCTTGATGGGGAACGCCCAGCCGGAACATTGCCCATTAGCTCGCCACACTAAGAGTGTCAGGATATACTACCAAGCACGGTAAATCGCAATGCCGTATGCCTCCCGAAGCTTTAGAACACACTACGAAGGTCCGTGGGGGCTATTTTGTTTCTGGCTCTTACACCAAAAAACTGCTCCAGAAGGCTCCACCTGCCTCGAGCGTTGCCATGCCTAAACTTCCGCAGGCCGACACTGAAAGATATAGAAGAAAAGCCTATTATACATATATCATAATCAGTAATGCCAAGTGTGCAGGATACAAGGTGGCTTTTCCCTAGGTTAAGAGCTAAACATAAAGTATCCAGTAGTATTCTCGCTATAATAACGGATGTTAATATATTGTAGACTGCGAATATGTAATTACTCTTCAACGAGCGACTTTACTAACGACATATAAACCGCTTCTTTGTCCAGAAACAGCTGTAGCATAGCAATAAATGGCTATATACCAACAAGTGGTATGGTATACTTTTCCTTGTTCACTTTGCCGGCTGGTCTTGGCATCGCCAACACGTGTTAGGGTGTCTCTCGGCCGCCGGAGCACTGTCCGTTAAGCATTGTTTAGTAGCTAATATACCTGGTTTAAATACTCCTAACGCTATTGAGAAAATCCGGTTGGCACGCTACCCTAGATCTACCGGTAGTTACGCATTACTACGCTACGCACTTACGGTCGCACTAGTATTCACGCCTTTGGTTGACACTGCTTCGCCTCTTGTCTGGTCATGACGTGCGCATATGTACACTTTCATTACCGCCGGTAGGCTTTATGCTTGGCAATTTGTCCAACAGAACCCCTGCGAAGGTTTCTCGTCAGCCCTACCTTGATCTGTGTCCCTGTTAGGTCGTTATTCTGTTATTGCCTTAGGACATTGAATGTTGAACTCGAGTCCGATTCACTCAATTAAGAATAGTGTATAACTGGACTACCTAGTATACACTCAAGGCAGACACCGGAAAACAACTACACGTGTACAGCAGTAGTGTAGATCGTTTTATTATTATTTTGAGTGGATCTACCTAGATCTATGTACAGTGTACGTACCTCAGATGCATAGTAAGAGAACCAACCGGCTTGCAGTAATAGTATATGTTCCGGTGTTGATCCTATGTAGATAGGTAGTATCTGGGCCGAGTCTAGCTTCTAAAGGGAAGAGTAAATAGATCATACTATGTGTTACGGTGGGGGCTACAATCTACTGCAGTGCGTGTCGAATGATGTGAATAATATTTGAAAAAGAGACCAAAAAAAAGATGCTGACTCAGCTAAGTATTCAAGAACCCTTTGATCGATTGGTCGAGGCGATGCGAGGGACGCGTACCTGCTTTAACCGGCAATCGTATATTTAATATGGATCACGCCAGCATCCTTCAGGAGTGCAGACAGCATGCATCTCGTCCCAATCGAAGTGGCCCTTGTATTTCACATGAGTCATGACCCTACGGTTGGAGATGCTTAGGAACGTAAGTAGGGTTCGGGCAGGAGCCGCCTATTGAAAGCTTGGTACTGGGAACTAATTTTAATGTCCGATACCTAATAAACTATTATCGTGTACAAGGTCGTCCCTCGTCAACTCAACTAGGCCCATATCTAGATGTGAAAAGGCGGTATCCTTACGCTTGCCGATCCTAAAACTGTTATGGCCCTTAGTTGGATTCCTCATCGCAGGAAGATCGCCTATACGCCGGGGAAGCTTGGAGGATGGGTGTCATTTGCAACGACGTTGCCAATCAGGATTTTAAGCATACATTAAGCTTTGCACAATTGAAGCCGGTAAAGGCATTGTGGATAGATACAAAAGTTCCCCACAATCAGCACCAAAAGCTTGGTCCTGGGGGGCAATTCCTTGGCTACGGGAAAAATCACGCTAGATATCTCGGCAATTTTGGCCGGGTTACTTTGACTTTTTTCTTATTGGTCAAGCCATTCAACAAGACCGCTAATTATGGTGCTTATATTTCCGTACCTGTCTTACGTCCCTTATCATAGAGTGTTCATTACCTTAGTTCAAGGCGAGAATCAGCATTGACCCAGGGTACTGCCTATGTACGAGGTGTGCTGTGTGCATCCTGGATTTACACTGGTTGATCTAGATCATCAGATAACTGTTGCTCGGGTCAATGCCTGCCGATTCTAGAGGTATGCGGGCTTACTATTAGTAGTAAAGTTGGATTGCGTATTCAACCATGGCAAAACCTCGACGTTCAGGGGCTCAAAATATACTAGATTGGCTCTTCGCAGTATCTAAATTGTAAACTACAAATGCAGTCAGCTTATATTCTCCGCATTTTCATGCTACCTAAGTAGAGTTAGGCAAGTCCGCCGTCAAGCGGTCAAGCGGGCCTTGACAGGTAAGCCCAGAACTTGGCATAGCTCGGGCCAGGATCCGATAACCCTGGTGTAGTAGCTCTTAAATAAGGATTTTACGGAAGATAAAACAGTTACACTATCTGACGTTTATCTTCGACTTCGGTAGGGTTTTATGGTTTGAGATTGATAACTTTATAAATACAAAGGTCCTATTATTAGAAGACTTTGCTGACCAGTGACCTACACTGACTAACAGTAGTATGACGTCGGAGACCGGCCGGCCCAAGTACCGAAGGCACAAGCCCACGGAGCAATACCAATGACTCGGACTTACCGAGTTGAGAATAAACATGTTTTAGTATATGCGACCTTAATACTTGCATCCATCTATTATTGTGAGCATGATATGATTTGGCTCAGTTCGGAAGCTCAGTTCGTCCCAGAAACTCACACTATGTCTAGATTCCGAGATAGTTCAGTCCAACGGCCCCCATGGCATTGTACTTGCGTCGGGGAGGCCAAAAGCGCCCCCACAAGTGACAAGAATGTTTGAAGGGCAGACCGTGCCTGTGACAGAATATTCAATACAGTTCGAGTATCGTATGACCTCTTTCACTTGAACATACCAAGCCGTAGCATAAACAGCAAGATGGACTTTCTTGATAGGGGTACCAGGCCGCTCAGCAAATTCGCCGATGTAGTGAAGCGATCGATACAGATTGGATGATATTACCCTCAGCGTCAAGGTGGCGAGTTTCAAGCCTGAGCTTGTTGAGTATAGCTAGGAGATGACTATTAAAGTCAATGTTACAGGCTCTAGTGACAATCGAGTTGCTGCCGCTGCTCAAGGCAACCCAACCCCGGGCCTCGCGTTGAAACTCGTGAGCTCTATAAGCTACTGTAATGTAACAAATGAAGACCTTACCCTTTTACCGAAGATCCATCAGCTAGCAAACTTAATGTCCTAATGTCCTAATGTCCTAATGACTCATGGCGCTGGGCAGCATAGAAGGGATACTACGAGTCATAGCTCTTGTTGATGTTTGTATTGCAAGGTCCAATAGCATCTCTCGGGCCTCGGCGGGAGCTAGTGGAGCCTTGGTAGCTCCTAAAGTCTAAGTGTTCTAGCATGTCGCCCGGGAGAATGCTCTACGGATCTCTATGGAAACTTCCCTCTGGATGGGAGATTATTGGGGCCATGTTCAATGCAGTTATCGCAAGGCCGGCCGAGCAAGGCAAGGCAGTAGAATTCTGGTAACGACGATACTTCGGGGCGAGGAGCTGGGGATAAGCGAGAAAGAGTGGGAAAATCTTACAAACGAATATGTAGGAACCCTGTTCATGTATAGGCCACTGCTGGTCATTGACATTTCTGTAGAGGAACTGGATTGTTACGTAGTACACACGTGAAGATGTAAGATAATCTGATGGCGTTTCCGTTATCTTGTGCACAGCCAGACTGCAGAATTGGCTGATCAATAAGGAACTAATTACTGGTGCAAGATGCAATGTACGTAATTTCTTATCTAGCTAGTCATCCCACAAACTGATACGTTGGGTCTCTAGACACAGCAATCGGGGCAAAAACCAAGGGATTCCTGAACATACGGCGGCGACTTTAATAGCTCCCCACATTCCAGTATAGTAGAAGACTAGTGTAGGTAGCCGTGACATTGACGTGTATGGGGATAAGTATTTATGCGCCTACAATAGGTTTAACGGATTGTTGCTGTGCCATTAGCATGTAACCAGAATATACATGTAGTAGGCGGTTTGACGCCATCACAAAGCAAATAAGGATCGTCTAGAATAACTGCATTGTCAGCAAATAACGTATTCCTGCCCGTGTAGCGGACCAAAAGCCGCAAGTAGCAGGGCACACGCAGAAATTAGTAATATCTAGGTAGGTAATCTATTGGCGCATATATCGATGTAGGTTTATTTGAATCAGCTGCCGCAACTTCGTCTTTCTAGAATGTGCCTATATCACATTGATCTTAGCTGTTTCACAGCGTTGTAAGGCTTAATTGCCAATACGCAACGGGCTAATGCACAATCGAAAGGAACTGCATCAGCTACCTAGAGGTCTGTGCACAGTGAGAATTCGCTCGCTATAATGCTGTAGGATTTGGAGAAGTGGAATGCGGCCGCCTTAAAGTCATCTGATATTATGTAGACCCTGTAGCTACCATGCCGAAACTATCACCGTACACAACTAGATAGGATACTCAAATTTCCATTAGACCTGCTAGGGAAAGTACATATACTTTATGATTGAGCCATCTCATATTTATTATTCTGTGAAGATTACAAGTGCGTGAGAACGTGACCATGCTGACGCCATATTTATATAATCGCTAACTACATTGTAAGTCCTTGGCACCGTTCATACCATGTAGGCTATGAACTTTTTTTCAAAGTCGTTCCTTGAGAGAATTCTGCAGGCGTTACTGGGTATAAGCATTACAGGAACTCCACAGCAACAGACCTGCGCTAAGGCGCTTGCAGATACTGTAGTCTGTACTTTAGACGAGCATCGCCTCACCGTCATTTGTAGGTCAAGGGTAGTATTACTATCTTGTCTAGGACTAGTGATGAGTTGCTCGTCGATCGCTGTTTTTGCACTGTCCACATCCCGTAGCATTATCTCCACGATCTACGCTACCCTAAATTGTCATCCTGGTCACCTATAGCCAGGGTCCTGATAATGGTAATCAAAGAACGCCAAATACCTTGACCAAACATCTCTACATAGTGAACGTGTATAAGCTTTCAACAGTGGGTTTTGGTGAGGGTATATGCTCGTCCTGATAGTGTAATCATTTCCGCTGCATACCAACGACCATGTTTCAAACGCTGAAAGCTCGACGCAACAATGCTGGCGAGTCTGCATATGTTGTGCAGTCCTCTGGTATGCCGTTTGAGAGGAATAAAGGAAAGAAACAACGGGCGTGCACATTATGCAAACTGAAGAAGGTGAGACGGCAGCATGAGATGCATGCCATGATGTATCGCTGACAACCCATCTAGTTAAAATGTGTTGCTACAGATGAAGGCGATAGTTGTGTGAAATGCGTGAAGCAGGGTTTAGAGTGCTCATACCGGAGCACGGCTAAGTCAGGCGCATCTTCGGCATCTAAATCGTCTAAGCGGGCAGCGAAACTTGAAGACCAAGCCTTGCAATTAGCTGACAACCACGATGAGGAAAATGAACAGTCAATGGACGACAATCTTTCTGTCACAGTTCGGGATACGGTTGCGTCATCTCCGAACATGAACAATACACCATCAAACTCGGGTCAGGACGACCCTGCTTTCTCAGAAGGGTTTTTAGATCTCCTTGAAAGCAGTGAGATAGGATTCGATTTCTGGTCATTATCTAATGACGGTGGTAGTAAGTTATCTCCGGAATCCGAGACTCGACATGTATGCAGACCTTTACTGATTTCACCCCTCTTAGTGGATATTGGGGATGTGCCTATTTATCTTGCAGCGAACAACGGTGGGGAGAATGATGGTGAAGTTACGGCTTTTCCCCGGATGCACCCATCGAAATCAAATCACGATTTTCTCTTAGACTATTCCCGTGGGGGCAACGATGACCCTAGAGAGGAAGGAATAGTCGCACTAGGGGGTTCATCAGAAACCACGCCGCAGACCACATCTACTCCAATTCTAGAACCGTCCGGCTGGGACCCTAATTTCGGCCAGGAAATACCATCTTTGGGCGAGTCCTCGAAGATCGCGGGCCAACATGGGGTAGCCTTTTCGGAAGTACCCGGGACAGGGCTTCAAGAAGCGACGTCCTCACAGCCTCTACCCGCAGTGTGCTATTGCCTGGAGCGACTAATGCAAGCAAATGAGGATATGCAGGTCAAATTAGTCTGGGGAGCTTATCCACTCAACGGGGTCACGGTGAGCGTCGACGATATGCTCCAATGCCAGAAGGACATATTGGTCAGTTGCGAGACGTTGCTCGAATGTAAAACGTGCAGTTTACGATCAGATTACGTGATGCTGATTGTATCCATGTGCCACGAGATGATGAATGGTATTGGAGACTTGAGTGCAATGTTATTGCCTGGATCTCAACAAGGCAGCTCGAAAAGATCTCGCTCAGAATCAGATGGCGGGAGAAAACTGGGGCTCAAGGCCGGCGGGTGGCGTCTCGACGACGAGGAAGAAATTAACGTGATCCGGTCACTCATTGGTATCAGAATTACGAGACTGGGTAGTCTGATTAGTCTGCTCGAAAAAGCTGTCAAGGCCAATCATCCTGCGTATGAGTGGGTTATTCGTGCTCTCAGACAGTCAATCACGGAGAGAATAGCGGCTATAGGATCAAAGCGGGAAGAATTTGGCCTCATGGTGAACTTATAGATCGACGAAATAAAAACCATCAATTCTTGTATTCATAAACCTTTGAAAGTAATGCTCAATCTACCGCTCAACTTCTCATACTGTACAAACTCCTACAAAGTTAAAATTCTAGCTGTACGCGCTTGAACTGCCTCTTCTGCGTTCAGATAACGGCCACTCTTGAAACTAAGGGGAAATGAGTTAGAACCGGGTGTAGTGGCGGTATGGAGGATTGCTTACCTCCACCAGAGATTGGCTCTCGCAACATCTCGACATGCTCCGAGGTATCTTTGTACCTCTTTGTCTGTCTCTTCACCCCAGGAAGGAAGGTTTGCTACTGCGTTGTCCCAATCGTTCTGACACTGGTCCATAATATCACCAGTCCTGTCCATTGCTTCTTGCTCTGAGCAGCCTTGCCGTTTTAGGAGACATATAAGGTTATGCTCTACTCCAAAAGCCTACAGTTTGGGGTATTAGCTGAAGGGCTCGAACTTTTGGGCGGATCTTTTGAGAATGACTCACCATGTCCTTCTTGTACGACAGCACGTCGTTAACCCTGAATCAAAGTGGTTAGCAGTTTGTTGACCCGGGGTATAGAGAGGTGTTTTGTCTGCCTTACAGCCAGGTGAGATCAGCCGCAGCACGTTCGCAAGTGATCACCGACGGATGATCAAATATATCCTGCGTCAGCTTTATGCCATGCGCCCATCTAATTTATGTTAGCTTGGAAAGTAAATTTCTCGTTTAACTCTTCCTATAATACAGGAAACCTACTCAACTACCACGAATAAACAATATGAGCCAATCGACTGTCGTCGAGTCTCCATATAGTCGGGGATGGTAACATCGAGCCCAGTTTTGGATTGGGCTAGCCAGACTTGTTGGAGTATGGCAAACAAGCACTTCCGGTGAGATTCTTTCCATCGTTGCTGAAGATCTGGTAGACTGTAAGTTAGTAAGAGTACAGATACTGCCTGACTGGAGAAATCCTGCTAAGGAACCACCACAGAGGGTTCATGTTGAAGAAAGGCCGACTTGAATACCTGGTGCTGGGTTTCTCTATTGGTCACTAATTAGTTTGACGGGTTTCGAAAAGCTCCCTACGATGGAACACCACAAACCTGTTGAAGTCGGTGCCAAGTTGTCTGGAACATATATCGAAGTGGGTACTTCTTGGGATCAACCGGCGGATAGGTATCATCCATTAAGCTTAGTGTGTAAATCTGAAGAATCTGGAGTCAGTATTTGCCATTTATGGTAGGAATTGAGAAGAGTTTCGGAAGCTTGCAGGAGGAACGGATAGAGACAACTCCTGATTAGGCAAATTATGCTCCTAAGACACATTAAAAGGGGGAAAAGAGGCTCTGGCGTACTGACCATCTCGTGACTTGACTCAATAGTTTTGTCTCTCATCGCACCTTCGTCGTATTCTTTATCACTATAAGCAAGTTTCCATCTCTCCACGGATATAGCACTTACGGTCGTCGAAAACAAAAGCCTAGATAGGTCGCGTTTAGTAGCGCTCATGCTCAACCTTGGCAAATTTAGACTTACCCAAATACACCAATCAACTGCCATACGAAATGCTTCCGCATCCGCCTGAGGAGCGGCTAGAGATATTAGATAAGCGAAGTTTGCCTTTGTCAGAATCTTTGCCGTTTTAGGGTCCATTTTTGTGAGCCTATTTCGACATTAGTCGTCTCTATTTTAACGCTGGCAAGTTTAACATACGCCTTCGTCCATTCTTCGCTCATCCGGCCTATCTCGGGTTCTCGAGGGTTCTCGACAGGCTCGCCTGACAAAATGCCCCCGAAGAGGTCTGGAATATAAAGAGTCCTCGACTTGGTCCCGTTAACCCCATTGGTCTTGCTGATTCCGTTTGTTCCATTGATGCCGTTGGTCACATGGTTGCCATTGAGCACACTGTCTCCATTGGGCCCGTTGGAACGGTTGGTTTGGTTGGCTGCTGGCATTTTGTTCAACTTGTGGCTAGTATGTGTGATGGTGATAGAGAGTGGCATAAAGGGAACAAATGCTTGCTGTCAACCGGAACTAGATTGAACATATAGTCGGAACAGCATGTGATAAATAACTGTTGATAACGACTTGGAACTATGACGTGAACAGGCGCTGTTGCTCATGCACGGAGCGGATTCGGCAACTTCCCTTTTGGTGACCATAAGACCTAACGTTAGAAAATTAAGATACAGCGATACTATTGGCCAGAAGCGGCAATTTGTATGTTGATCATATGGATACCGCATCTTTCATAAACACCGTTCGGAATTGCTATATAGAGTATGCAGAAATCAAGTGAACAGCCGGAAATGGGAGAAATGAACAGTTTTCGGTACCCGAATAAAGGGCCTCGGCGTCAATATAATCGTTTCTGAAATCTATACTGAAACTTACAGGCTACGCCATGGAAAATCGGACAAAGAGGAAAGATGTTGATGATCCAAAGTAATATCAACCAAATTGACTATCAGCATCCTAATATACGAACTAATGTTTTGATTACTAAACCTACTGTTTCTAGAAGCATTTCAATAGACATAGCTAGACACACCGACAATCAATCTATTGAATCTCTACACTGAGTAATTGATAACTGCCACTTAACTTACTACTGAAGCAATGTGCAATTGGGTTTAGTATTGATATTGTAGAAAGCGATTTAAGGGCACGAGGTCCGCCGGGTTCAGGGGAGGCTATTCAAGTCACTCGCTCTATAGGCATTCTTATAATGGTCCCCAAGGGAGTAAATTTATTGTTCAATATATACTATTTGCACTCATCTTACTGTACTTGGGTTATTTTCTCTTTCGCATCATGAGTGTTGCAGTTGGGTCCGGGATAATGAACTCCATCAAGTGATACTTCTTCGGCTTTGAATCGCCAGGCTTGAACTTGAACTCATAATCTACGAGCATCCTGGAAAGAACCATTTTCAGGACCGCAACTGCGTAGTTTCTTCCCGGGCAAGCCTGACTACCATACCCAAACGCAAAGTTCTCCTTGCTCGGTTGTCCAGCTAAATGTTTATCTCTCTCCTCGGGTGAAGACTGACGCTTGCGTAAACATCTCGTTGGGTCGAAAACTTCGGGATTTGGTGCGATTTCAGGATCAATCTGATTGTGGACAGCGACAAACCCTACCAATGCTCCCTTAGGAATTCTAAGGCCATCCTTAAAAATTACCTCTTCGTACGCATATCGGTTTGGCGTAACTGCGGCAGTCAGTATATATCACATTTTTAATCGATTGTGAGCTTTCATATCTTAAGAGCAGACTTACTTGATATAGGTTGACTCATTCTCTGACTCTCTTGAAAAAAGCTGTCGAGAAACTCGAGTTTCCCAGTCCAGTCCCTAACTGGAAGTTTCTCTCCCAAAAGACCGAATTCATTGGTGACGTCAGTTACCTCCGCCCGAAGCTTCTCGGCCCACTCAGGATGGGAGCATAGGTCAAAAAGCACGTTGGAAATAGCCATGGCCGTTGTGTGAGCTGCGGGGACAAACATGACCAACACAATCTCGGGCAATATTTTCAACACCTGATCCTTGCCTGCGTTGTCAATTACCCAATTCAACATTGAGTCTTCCTCGTCGACCTTTTCCCCCCGAGCTCTCTTCTTGTTTGCTTCCTCATGTCGAAGTACCGCTGGATCGACAATGTCTCGGGTCTTTTGGAGGCCTTTCCTGAGTCTCCATCTCTGAGGTAGGATATTCGTGATCATTGGGTGCAACCACTTGGGCAATAGCCTCATAATAATGGAGGCTGCAACGAAGTCCTCTAGAATAATTCAGCTGTTAGGACGTACCACTCGTAGTAAAGATTCGGTCTGTTCCCCGCGGGGTCTCGGGAGTGTATAGGAGCGAATGTTTTACTAAAGGGGGAAATAAAACGACCCCGGAATACGTACCAGTAAAGTGTTCTCCCAAGTGTAGCCATTCCTCGCTGCGACATGCGGGATTACCGACTATCATCTTACCGATGATGCGCACTAGTAACTTCCGGATGACAGGTTGAATATCTATTTCAGTCCAATCTGCAACTAGTTAGTTGATGCACTTGTAGGATAGCAGTGTCAAGCCTACCGTCCATCTGAGGCATCTCGACCTGGTAGGCATAATCAAGTTCTTTCCTAATCGCTTCAAGATATTTAACCATTTGGCCGGTACGATTTTCGGATATGGCTTTTATGGGCCATTCTGAATGGGACCACAGTGTATGCATTGCCCATTGATCACCCCACTCCTATAAAAACATGTGAGACAGGAAAGCGAGAACGGCGATTTCCATCAATTGTGAATCGGGTGATAATACTAACCAGAAAGTTGGCTCTCCCTCGACTGAGCTTCGTATTGGGAATTGTGCGAAGCTCATTAACATACTTCGTGGGGAGAATTGTAATATCATGGTCTTGGCGACGAAGAACAAAGGGTTCATTTTTGTACTATAAGATATGTTAATTACCTATACAATCTCGACATTTCAAGAACGCTGCTTATACTGGTTAAGGATGAGACACACCTTGTGATATCCGCTCACGATCGTCTTGTGAGCATCTTTTGCATATCTCATTTTAAAGAACCATGTTGGTTCAAACCATGACCAGTAACCATGGACAGGGGCGCCGGCGACCTTCACTCTCCGGTTTGTAGAAACTGATGAGACGCCCCAGGAAAGACAGAGGAACAAGACAAGTCCTTGCCAGGCGCTAAAGGTGGCAAAAAACGTGGAAACATCGGTACCCAAGACAGCATTCAGCTTGTCGTAGGTACCATTGTGCAACAATGGTGCATTAGGAGCTTCCATCTTTGCAACGTAGATTTGTACAGGAACACACAAGAAAAGAATTGCAGAATGAGGGCATTAAATTGATAATTCTTTATTTCAATATCCAATCACGCCGGACTTTGTTGATTTGGTTTCTATCTGCTGCCAGGATTAAGCGGTGAAAATTAGTGTCCGGCAATTACCTATTCGCAATTACCTATTCCAGAAACACCGGACCCTGTGTGTGAAGAAAAGACAACAACTGCTTTTTACCACGTTGCAAATGCTATCATCTATTTCAATAGATGAAACATGTCTCATAAGTTTTGTTCCCAATCCTGGATTGACACTGGCTAAGACGATGACTGAGATTAACAGTATCGCGTGATTGCTCAGTCAAGGAGTTACAAGCGCTAATTATATCCCCCCACTAAGCTAAGTTTAAGGTGGATTCAATTGGAAGAAACTTTAGATATGTATAAGAAGACAGCTTGAAGTGTAAGCAATCTTTTATCGTACATACTGCGCGTCGTATAAAACTAGGATAAAAAATGATCACCCACTATTGCGCTTTTTAGATAAGCCTAAATGGTAGATAGAGCTGAAGGGGTTTTCGTATTCAGAACAGCGCCGCTAGAGCCTGAGCAACAATCAACCTCTAACCCGAAGTTTCACCGGCCTGTATATTCTGGTATATTTGCGGCTAAGTAAGCATCCATGCAAAGAAGGTATTTCACATAGATGTTGTGCTATAGTACTTATTATGGGTGACGTAATGCGGCCAGCAAATTATTCGTACTGTACTAAGTCATATTAGGATGTCAATCAGCTGTAGCGTAACCTCGTAGCTATTTAGATCGCACATATTCCCGGCGCTTTACCGATAGGAGTTCTTAAAATCCACCCTGTTAGGCAGTAGCTAATAGATATGAGTTTAGAAGCTATTATTCATGGATGTCGTAGGTCTCACTGCTGGTAGTTCTAGTACTGACCGACTTATTGATATCGTAGTAAAAGATAGCGACTCATGCATAGCTCAATATGCTGGCCACCGTGTTTCAAGCCGTTGTGTAGTTTATATTCATTAACTAAATTTTTGACCATTTAGATGCTTCACTTGAATAAGGATGCGGTCATGAAGCACATATTATTACCTTAATTTTAGAATTTAGCAGCTTCGTTGTGGTCGAACCAATAGCCTCAACAAATTCCTGGAGGGGAAGAAAGTCCCCTTGTTTCTCCAGCCTGTGGTGAGTCGTTGGATACAGACTACTTCATCATGGAAACATATATACATTTTTAAGTGAATTCTAAGAGCTGGAAACTTGGGACTAACCTATTCCTACTCATTTTCGGTTTCTTATACATGCCACCGCTTAGTTGTCTTAGTATAGCTGCCTGTGTTAGGAGCATTAAACATAATTTCTTTCCTCAACACGCATATAAGCACACTGTGATAGGAGGCAATTCACGGCATACTCAAACAATCTTACGTCTCTTGCTACTCATTCGGTCTCTATAGGAAGAGGTGCAAGATTCGTCGTATTGCTTGAATAAAAGTCTGATAAATTAGGTATAACGTACAAGCCAACGCATGATATTCTACTAATTGAAATTTTCAGGAGCCCGTGTCGCCTAGATAGTAAAATTATGCTGAATACAATGGCTTTATGCCATCCACTCCACTAGCTCTCCCTCGAAGCGCTGATCATCCAGAACCCTTTGCTCCAGACAGCCTCTTCGCTCTTGAGGGTAAAACCTTTCGACTTTAGCAAATCCTCTATCTCGATTCGGACTCCGGAGGCGTCCCACGTTTCCAGCACAATGTTGCGCACTAAGCTCCAGTGGGCATCATCTAAACCGCGCAACACCTCAAGCTCGGCGCCCTCAACGTCTATCTTGAGAAAGTCAATTCGGGTGAAATCGGGATGGCTATTCAGGATATTCGATAACCGTTCCAGCTTAACATCTAATTGCTGAGCGCCTCCGAATCGCTGCTTCGCTGCTTCTTGACCATTCCTTTCTACAGCTAGCTCGTAGAGTTGCTTCTTTTCTTCTGGCTTTAACGTCGAATTACCGGGCAAATTTGGGAAGTACGTCAACTTTTCGGTGCTTGCCTGTGACGCTAAGCCGTAAGGAAGAGCTTCGACATCGGATAGATTGTGCAACTCAAGATTGCGACGTAAGATGCTGTAAGTTTCCGGGGCGGGCTCGAAAGCGAGAATTTTTGCTAAAGGGAAATTCTGCTTGAGGAAAAGCGAAAACATTCCTACGTTCGCTCCGGCGTCGATGACAAAAGGCTGCTCTGGGAGGTTCGTAACATCATAGCAACCGTCTTCGAAGATCTCCTTGTAGATGAATTTTGCTTCATCTTCGCTCATGGCATAGCATGATGTCTTTTCGAATTTTATGAGCTGCGCCATCTTGAATTGGGGCTGAGAAACTATTAGGGGCTAGGACGCTTCGCTGGTCTCCGCTGCCGGAAAAACGATGGTGAAGTGTGATATGGCAAATCTGATTACACGAGATATTGAGGCTCCCTATTGGCAAACATAAATAATGAGCTTGACGTGGACTATAGTCCTGTCTGTTGTAATGTCCGGTCGTACCTGATTAGGGTTCGTCCGATGTTCATGACCTAGGAGCGATGGCGGCCCAAATCTGAAATAGTCCATGTAGGTACTTACGTTATGTGTTGTACTGTTTAATCAATGACTGAAACTAAACTACCGATCCTCTAATACACTGCATTTTTTATAAAAAAGGATGTATTCACGACGATAAAAAAAACACGGGCGAGTTAAATGCTGAATTTGGATTCAAATCTCTGAGGGCCCTTTTTCTAGTAGTGGGCCAAGTAAATTTAGAGGCTCAAGACACCTCCCTCCAAACAGTGAAAATAGAAATCATGCAGGCAATTATTATGACCTTCACTCCCATTATCTGCAAATGCTGCTGAAACAACAGTAGCATTAAGTGCATTGCTTTCATTCGGTACATCAGCAAACCCTGGATCTGCTGCCGAAACAGTACCTAAAGGAGCAGGATGGGACTAGCCCTATATCTGATATAGTAGTAGAATGCATTTACTCTAAGAACTACCAATCAGAGCGAAGGAAAGTTCCCGCGTCCAAGGTTTAAAAAAGCTCGGCGAGTGAGATGCCCGGAAATTTCTGAATGAGGTAATCGCGAAATGGAATGTGGGCTTTGTAACAAACAGATACAGTAGATTGACATTTGTTACTAAGCAGGGGATGGAGTAGGAGTATGTTAGTTGATATGCAATATACAGTTTATAGACGTATATTGGTGTGTGTGCTGCGGGTGGAAGTGCTATTTCTCTACTTTGTACTATTGAACATGGAATTGACCTCCCTTGTGCGAGAGCTTGCTATTGAATTTTGAACTATCTAGCACTGAATGTCAAGGACTTGAGGGTTATAAGTTCCCTATACACCATAATAGCTATGGCAGAACGCAAGACAGTCTTATTTTTTACGAATAGCGATTTCGGCCAAGCCAATGTCGTGTTATCGACAGCCTACGAGCTTCTCCGCCAAAACAGACTCAACATTCATATTGCATCATGGGCACCCGTGAAGCCACGCTTGGAAAGCCTCTCGCAGAAAGTTCAAGACGAAAACCCCTCTCAGTCAATAAAATCAATAAATTTTCACGACCTTGCATCGTTTCCCGGGTTTCCCGAGTTTGCGAAGAAGAATGCGAACAGAAGGAAAGCTGATGTGCCTCATCCGCCCGGCCGCCTTGGGGCAGAAAGGATCGCCTTACTAGCTGTCAGGTTTCTCTCTGCTTGGGGACCTGAAGCGCACTTGGCGCTGCTTGGATGGGCTGCGGATCTGACGAAGGAGTTGGATCCCGCATTTATTGTGGTAGACCCTCATCTTGTTCCTGTGCATGATATGGCCCGGAGTTTAAAGCGAAAATATGCTGTTTTGAGTCCTTGCACCTTGGCTGAGGGTTTAATATCGGAGCAACCTTGGCTCGCTGCCTATTGGAAGTACCCGGCGTACGATTCCCCATCCCCTCCCGATTTTGAGCCTCTAGTAATAAGTGTGATAGATTTTCGACAGGGTTTCCGTACCCTTTGCCCTGGAGCAACCTTTTGGAGAATTACTATTGTAAACAGACTATAGAAAACGCCGCCTACGACCCGCAGGTCAAAGCTATCAATCAAGCAAGAAGCGCTCAGGGTCACCACGAACCCCTGGGAAGCTTCACGCCATGGGTTAAAGACGTCCCGCATATTTGTCCCTCACTTCCAGAAATTGACCTCCCTCTGAGCTTCCCTTCAAATGTATACAATTGCGGGCCAATAATGCTACCCACGCCTCCCATGACAGAAAGTGACCCAGACCTTCTTGCTTGGCTTCGCAAGAGACCAACGGTTCTTATGGCACTTGGAACACACTTTGAAGCTTACGCAGCAACGGTGCGGGAGCAAGCCATTGGTCTGCGCGTGCTCCTTGATGCGCGGCCCGATATTCAGGTGCTGTGGAAATTGAAAACAGAGGAGACATCCGAGGGCGACGGTAAGGAGTCTCTGAAGACAATTCTGGGAGAGGAACTAGAGAATGGGAGAGTGAGGGTTGAAAGTTGGTTGAAACCTGATCCTGTGGCAATTTTGAGGAGTGGCCATGTCGTGTGTGCCGTGCATCACGGTGGTGGGAATTCCTACTTCGAAAGCACATGGTAATTCATCTCTAACCGGTGATTTTCCTGCGATACAAAGCTGACTTATACAGGGCTGGTGTTCCGCACGTTATCCTTGCCATGTGGTATGATACGTTTGACTACGCTACGCGTATTGAGTATCTTGGCATAGGCGTATACGGAAATCGAGCTGCAGGCCGGAATTGCGTCGTGAATAAAGAAAATTACCAAGCGCCGCTTATGGTGGATGGACAGGAGTTTGGCGATGCTCTTTTGGAAGTTGTCGGGCGCGTCAAAGGCGACCAAAATGCTGACATCATGAGCAAGAAGGCAGCACAGTTGGGTGAGGTGTGCCGGAAGAGTGGTGGGAGAACCGAAGCCGCGAGGATTATTACCGAGTTTTGTTTTGAAGATAGCAAGATATCCTAAGTGTAAGTAAGTATTTCCTGTTGATCGCTTGTCAATGTAATTGCGTATTGGTAGAATATGAGCCTATATAGTACAATGTCTCAAAGCTGTCAATTTGTCTTCGTAATAGAGTCTCAAATACCTAAGTATACTTGAATTCAGTGTCGTACTTGGTTTTAGCTTCTTGCCACGGTGAACGCTAGGTCGCTAATGCATTATTGTTAATACCTCCATGGCGCATAATTAATTACAGCGGCCTCGGCATGATACCTAGTGAAGGAGCAAGGTCAAATAAGTCGCAAGATTTCACCGCCTGAAATGAGCGAAACACATATATTCTAGGTAGTCTAGTATTTACATATTGAAGCATTGGTCTTATCTTCACACCTAGGGATCTATCTAGGTAGATAGTTGTTATTTTAGCATCTCCATCAATGAAAGATCTATGTGTCCCTAACCATAGCAACAAGACCCCTGGAGTCATACTTCGCAACTCCAAACTCGTTATCAATCACAGGGAAGACGTCCGACTCATCGCAGCAGCCGTCTAGGCGCAACCGGTATTTCTTATTAGGTCGAAATAAGGTTGCTAGAATAAGATACATCTGCGCCCAAGCCACACTAAAAAAGTATCTATGATTAGCCCTGTGTTTAGTGAGTAAGGAATGAAGAGTTTGGTTCTTACTGCATGCCAATGCAAATCCGCGAGCCCTGTAGGAAGGGGTTGAGGTTACGGTCCATGCGAGGATCATAGTTCTTGCCTAGCCATCTATCCGGGTTGAACACGAAAGGGTCGGGGAACACTTCTGGATCTATGTGCATCGAGAAAGGGGACATGCTAACTGGCGTCTGTAGATATATACATTAGTAATCGGCATTGGTTATGAGTTAATCAGGCACTCTCACGTTCTTGGGAATGGTCCATTGTTTATACTGAAGATCTTTGTCAATCGAGATGCGGCCTTTCCGGCGGAATAAGCGCAGGATTCTCAATCCTTCTTTTATGCAGGCACCCAGATACTCGACTTGTTCTACCTCGACCCAGTTGGGCACCTAAACATTTCATTGTGTCAGTGGATTGGCGATTCGCTATTTTCTCAGTGGTCAGATACAAACGATAAAAGGTAACTCACCTCGTCATCGAAATTAGCCATGACAGCTTTAAGCTCTTTGCGAAGACGCGCTTCTATCTCTGGCTTCGCAAGGATATAGTACGCGGTCAATATGAGAGTAGCAGCGGTTGGGTAAGTTCCAGCACCGAGGAAAGATACAGCCTCAGCCGCCAGTCGGGCAGGGTTCTTCTCTGACTCTGGAATGTCACTTCGGAGGAGGTGATGAAACATGGAGCTGTTCTCCTCATATTCTACTTCTCCTTTCTTCTCTCTTTCTATCTCTTGACTTATTCGATTGACTCTTTGCTCACCGAGCTGATCGGGTTAGTAAAATACCCTGTAGAAGACATTCTGCACTGCCTAGGGTCATGTATGCACTTACTAGCTGCAAAATCCTGAACCCTGTGGTGTTTGGGACGATCGTTTGCACTAACCATGCAGGTACGTATTGCGTTATACTTTGCACTATCAGTCATCCATCGCTCTTCTACATAGGTAGTCAGGTGAATATTACTTACAGACCAACCTGTGGGAAATGACGCAGTAGAGGAATGATCTTCGCAGCGCCACGTATCATTGTGTACCTAAATAAGTATTAGTTATCTGCGAAGCTCTGCATAGACGACAATGTAATCAATCATACCATTCTGGTGTAAAATCTTTGCCTTCTAGGAGCTGTGGACTTTCGCCGCAAGCAATGTGTCCAACAATGTCTCCAGTGAAAGCAGTGAAAGCGCAGTCGAGCCTGACCGGTACCCCCGTGGTTTGGGCCTCCAGCATCTTTCGCTCCAGCGCCCTGATTTCATCATGAATGATTGATTGAAGTCGAACAACATTTTGGCGTGAGAGGTACTTGTCAAGTGGTTTTCTCCTCACTGCGTGAATGTCATGGCCAACGGTGGATCCAATGGAATCTATATGGTTTCCGTCGAATTAATCAACGGAGTCCATCATGAAATTCAATGTGTCCACCTACCGTCCATACCCAGCCCCTGAGGGGGGATGATTTCAGTCCGGTGCTTTGCAGCAGTAGCAAAGACAGTCGTCACGAAGTTGGGATCGCTAATATGTATCTCCTTGGGTGAAACCCGCACAATAGGACCTAAATCTCATGAGATACTGCTTAACCATAACCTGATTTGGACTTCTCACCGTACTGTTCGTGCATCCTCGCTAATCGCTCGGGGAAGTCATGACGGAACAGATCCACGAACGTCTCATACCATGTGCTTGCTGCCACCAACTTGGGGCCAGGAAATTTAGCTAGGGGGTGAAAGTAAAGGCGGTAGGTGACCAGAGCGACATTGTAGATCACTAGGAGAGCCGCTGTAGCTCCCAGGATTTGCCAATAGTTAGCTTTGCGGTAGGTGAGGTCTAGAACCTCAAGCCCATCTTGAAGTGCACCCATGGTGTTTTTGACGCTTTCATTCACCGGGCGTGCATATAGTTAAAGGTATATAGAATACTACAAACAATCAACAAGCCGTTTATTTATCTCATGTCTTTGTGAGACGAGATTCACACTCTATACATAGTAGTTACGTATTTAGGAGGTAGTGTAAGACTTCAGTCTTAGGCGGACCTTGAGTGCCCTAGCGGGTCTTACTTAGGCAGGTCCGGGCCTCTGTAAACCGTTAAAAAGAGCGCTGAACACGCTCCCTAACCTCCCTATTAGGCAGTCCCGAGTTTTCTCTTACCCATCAACATTCCTAATGGGATGATTCTACTTATATCGCTAATGATTATTGAGAGATTTGAACTGAGAATTTTGGAGCGAAAGCACAATTATCAATCATCTAACTAGTGTACACTGGGAACACAATTAAACATGTCCACAACTAAACTCACCGCGCTTGAGGACCCGGAGGCATTCCTCTCCAAGGTAAGTCAGGTTCATGGTCGCTGCTCTCGTTAGCCGTAACTAACTTTAATAGGTTTTCGAAATCCTAGACTCTTATGATTTCAATCGATTTCATGAAGTCTTTGCGACGAACCTTGAGTATCAAGGCGGCTTGCAGAAGGATGAGGGACTTGAAAGCTTCACCCAAGTATGTTCAATCCGATCAGCTTACCTACAGCGATTGACCGGGTTTCGCAGAATCTGAAGAAACAATTGCAATTCATGCCGGCGATGAGAACATCGCATTCTAGATTCAAGAATGGTGAGCACTCTCAAGTGTTTTTGCGATTGATTGATCGAATGAGCTAACTCTGTGAAAGATGTTACGAACGGTACCATCTATAGTTCTGGAACGTCAACAGCAATCTTTGATGCACTCCCCGACTCACCCTCAGTGACGATTCCCATGATCGGTCGTTTTGATGTGGTTACTGATGGTCCTGAGTCTGGAAAGATTAGCAAGATGTATATCTATAAGGATCGTGTACCTTTCTTGCCGTTCATTCAGAAGTTGCCTGGGATGAGCAAATAATTAAACATGAATAGATGTGTAGCGGTTTAAGCGCTCAAGTTCATCACGCCACTATATATTAATACGTGCTATGTATCTCTAAACCAAGATAGTTGCTTGTGTTCGATATACAGTAGACCGGTGACTAAAGAGGGAATCATGTCTACGCAATTTGGGGGAAAATATAAAATAATTAAATTTAAATTTAAATTTTCTTCAGAGGCCATTATCATAGCACACCCCTACGATATGTAGGTACATTTAGGGTTGTCCCAGGGGAGGGCTTGTGAACAACTACAGGCGGCTCGACGCTTAAAACAGTACAGAACTCGACTATAAAAGACCCTGAAATTGGTGGCTGGGCACTTACATTAGTGTCAGCATCCCTCTTAACCGCTACTTCGAGCAGTCTGTTCGAGCTCATCAGTGAAAACATTGCTTTTCTACCTACCTAATCTAAGTAGTGATGTGCAATATGTATTTCGGGGCTATTGTCAAACTTCAACGAAGAGTGCCTCTGGGCAATAACTTGATCTGCACTGGGTTCTTCATCCAAACATGCCAGGCCTTCGCCTTCTCGAACGGCTCTCTATCTTTCGCATCTATTGTCCAGTCAAAATTCCACAACATTTTGCCCAAAATCACCCGCATTTCCATCCAAGCCAGGCCCCTTCCAATGCACACATTAACGCCTTGAATGAATGGCTGAACCAAATCCAATGAATCGTTTTTGAACTTGGGGTCGTTTAACCAGCGCTCGGGGCGGTACTCGTCCGCAAGGTGGAAATGAGATGAGTGCCGATTCTGAGCAAACTGGGAGACGTAGATAGCAGTCTATAAGGGTTAGCTTTGATGAGATTTCTACCCAAACACTCCTAGATAGAACTCACATTCTTGGGAATATACTGATTTGCAATATCAATTCCATCAACGACGACCTTTCTCGCTAGCCCGTTGGGCTCCGCGGGGGTCATCCTCAAGGCTTCATCTACTGCAGCTCGAAGATAAGGTAGTTTTCTAATATCTTCATCATTGATTTCCTCCGCTGATGAAAATGCGGATCTGATTTCATCAGCTGCCTTGCGAAAACACTCCGGATTTGTTGCGAGATAGTAGCTGGTGGCAGTAAGGATAAACCCTGTTGTCTCGCTTCCCGCAATCACCAGAGCAGTCAGATTCCCGTCTATCTCGGCCTGATTTAGAGGGTCACCGGCTTTCGTGAGATTCGAGAAAACGCTCGCTTTCTTGGATTTCGAACTTAGGTTTTTCTCGCACTTTTTGCGAACCATGTTGATGAATAGACCTTCGACCCCAGATGATTTGACTAGAAAGTTTTTGAGCCCAGTCCACCACGCCACAAACACGATGAATGAAGAAAATGAAACGAGATCCATCGAAAGCGCCAAGCAAGGATGGCTGTGCTCCTCTGCCACGCAATCAAATGGCTCGCCGAAAACTACATGAGCGACCATATCGAAGGTAAGCCATTGTAACCATTGGGTAAGATTAATTTTGAGATCTCGATTCTGAAGCTTGGCCGAAAGCTTTTCGATGAACGCATCCGTGCCTTGGTGAATTGTCGGTTCGTATTCCTTTGTAGCCTTCTCACTGAATGAAGGGTTGAGAATTTTGCGATATTTCGCATGGTCCGGCGGGCTGTAAGTCAACAGATCGAACCTAGCACCATTTGGCGTGAGCGCTGGGAATGACTTGGGATCGCGCTCTATCTGCCTGCATCTTTTCAGGCTGTAAATGTCCTTCCAAGCCGCACCATCTATAAATGAGACTTCACTTGGTCCCAGTCGAACCACTGCCCCATATTCTTCGTGCAATCTCAAAACATGGCGGTGCATGTAGCCTGAGAACCAGTACTTGTACCAAGGAAACCAAGAGACAGAGCACCAAAACGGCCCCGGAATCTTGCGCAAGGGGTGGAAGAACCTATTATAAATGACTGATGCCACAGTATATACCTTCTTATTGTTAGTTTTGAAATATGAAGACGAAGACCTCAAGGGACTAAACTTGCCATAATGCAGCTTGCCCCAATGGCAAGTTGGGACGTGGAAGGCATCATGCCCTCTAACCACCCAGATAGGGGTATCATGATGAATGACTAATTATTTGACAAACTATCGTCACCAAACTTGAAACAGAATAGTTTCATGAATTATATTTTTTAAGAATGATGTTTTCTAGATCATCATGCCATTCTTTGATGTATAGGGTTCCTGCTATTGTAATATGTGATAGTTCCGGATTTTCCTTATTGAGCAGAGCGCTATCCGAGCTCCGAGCTCTCATACTCCTCCGATCTACAGCACTGTACAGCGCCAACATTGACACCCCCCACTTACTCCATTTGTTTTAGGGGATTGCTGGGTACATGGTGTTGGATATAGATGAGCATTTGGCTTCTTTGTCGCAACATGGCTGTTTCGCTTCAACTGTCGAGGTATCATCTTGCTGACCATGGATTATTCGACACTATTTGCACGGCCGTCTGTTGCCATTTTGCCAACATCTATCACGATATGGATTTCGTATCTCGTTTGTCTTGTATTTTACCGCCTATACCTCAGTCCACTATCAAAATTCCCCGGTCCGAAACTCGCCGCCGCTTCAAAATGGTATGAGTTCTATTACGACGTTATTCTGAGAGGCCAATTCACCTTTCAGATCCAAGGGATGCATAAAAAATACGGTACGAAAATAATAACAATCACTTTCATAATCTATTTTTTTCTAAATTCTAAAAGGACCAATCGTCCGCATAAACCCTTTTGAGCTGCACGTGGAAGACAGCAGTTATTGGGATGAGCTTTACACCGGCCATAAAGAGTATGAAAGGTATGAGTGGATGTCGGGGAGATTCGGCGCCAACACAACGACATCATCAACTGTGAAGAGTGACCTGCATGCTATCCGCAGAGCTCCGCTCAACCCAATGTTTTCCAAGAGAAGTATTACAAAGTTCGAGCCCGTTATTAAGCAGAAAGTCGAGCTTTTGAGCAAGCGCATAGCATCATATACGGATAGTGGGAAAACGCTCGCTCTTAACAATGCCTTCAATGCATTCTCCGGCGACGTTATTGCATCGTATTGCTTTGGATTTTGCTGGAATCAGTTGGATTCACTTGACTTC
Organism: Xylaria hypoxylon; assembly: GCA_902806585.1. Classification (NCBI taxonomy): domain Eukaryota; kingdom Fungi; phylum Ascomycota; class Sordariomycetes; order Xylariales; family Xylariaceae; genus Xylaria; species Xylaria hypoxylon. The sequence continues at coordinate 468,855 of CADCXB010000050.1, read as the reverse complement.
AAAGACAATTTTCACCCCGCTTATGAGGCCGTGCGGAAATTCGCCCACCTTGGACTACAATTTCCTATCATGTTTATCGTGAGTCTAACGGAGATCCTAATCTTCATAACTGTTTGAGCTGCTTTTCTCACCTGACGCAGGTACTAGGGTTGAGTCCATCCTGGGTGATCAAGTCGGTAACACCTAATATTCATAAGATGTTCATGCTACAAAGAGTATGTTTTCCAAGTGACTTCGACATCTTACTCGCTAACAATGAAAAGGACCTGAAATCAAAGATCACGAATATTATCAACGGGGCTACCCAGGAACGCGATCATCCAACCATATTTAGCGAACTGCTTGGGAGCGATCTACCGACGCGGGAGAAGACGCTAGGTCGCTTAGGTGCTGAGGCGCAGCAGTTGATAGGAGCTGGGCTGGAGACCGTGGCCTGGGCATTAACGACGACAGTCTTTCATCTCGTCAACAATCCTTCCACTCTGAAGAAGCTGCAGGCTGAGCTCCAGGAGGCCATTCCGGATCCTGCAGCTATACCAGATTCACTCTATCTAGAAAGGCTTCCATATCTTACTAGCTGCGTCAGAGAAGGTGTCCGAATGTCCACCGGCGTGTCGGTTCGCCTTCCACGCGTCTCTCGAGATAAGCCAATGAAGTACAAAGACTGGGTAATCCCAGCGGGAACTCCTGTCTCGATGACAACACTTGATGTCCTTAATGACACTGAAATATTTCGAAACCCCCGGACGTTTGTCCCAGAGCGCTGGTTAGATAATCCGAAGACTAGTGAAGGCGATCATCTTACTCGCTACTTTGTCCCCTTTGGTAAAGGTCCTCGGATGTGTATCGGCATCAAGTAAGTATGACTAATCTCATAAGATAAATCATATACTGACTCTGTGGTGCGACAGTCTAGCATATGTAGAGCTGTATCGAGTGCTTGCCACTCTGTTTCGCCGTTTCGAATTTGAGCTCTGCGATACCGACATCTCTGACATCGAGATCGCACACGACTTTTTCGTACCTTCACCAAAGCAAGACACAAAGGGGTTGCGAGTTAAAGTCACTTCCGTCAAGGTTTATTGAAGGGACCCCGATTGGTAAACCGGTCTACACCCTGTTATGTCTCTGGTTATCTAAATAATTGTAGAGATAGAACAAGCACTGAAAGCTTATCTGACCGTTTGGTACAATTCTATCAATCTCATAATCCGCCCTGACCCTATCTTTAAGCAAGCGCCTAACTTAACAATAGTGAAATAGCATTAGTAGTGCAGTATATTTTTGTAGCAACATCTAAAATAGGGGGAAACACTAGTACAAATGAGTCGCTACGTCGCGTGAAACAGGCATGTCTCACTATGATGTGAGCTAATGGGGAACAAAGAAGAGAGTACTTTTGGTTGAACCACTATCCACCCGTGCGCTGGACTTGGCCAGCACCTAGACTAGACTCCCTGTCAACAGTTGCGTTCGGACACTCCGGTTCTATGAACTTGTTTAACACCAATTGGTTATCACGGCACGTCGCATGGCCGGGGCGAATTTGAGTCATGACAAAATCCCGCCATCTTCTCTGTACGGTGGGTAGAAGGAAAAAGTAGTATCGGGAGGATGTGACGGTGTACCGTAGACATGACAGGTTAATACTGAAGGACTTTGGATGACTGCGGTATTGAAGTTAGCTAATAATGCACTACAAATAGAGAGCGAAATATACCTTTGAAAAGACTTAAGGAGACATCTGGTTAAGACATTGCTGGGTCAAACTCTTTTATGCACTTGGGACGTGGTATGAACTTCAGCCACGGGCCATCATGTGTCGAGACCACGATGTCGTTGAGCTGGTATTCGTTTTTTTCGTCGTTTTCGAGCCGGTTGCTCTCCATGGTGTCGCTGGCTGCCTCCTCGAAATCATAGTACCAGAGCGTCTTGGCAATGACTAGGCTCGCTTCAAGGTAAGCCATGGCCTTGCCAGCACATCCACGGGGGCCGACGGAAAAGGCGGCGAAAGCATTTCTGTTCGTCGTCTGATACTCTGGGCAGTCTGGAAGCCACCTCTCGGGTAGGTATGTAAAAGGACGGGGGAAATAATGCTCATTATGATGGAGCGAGTAGGTGTTGACACCGATCTGCGTGCCGGGCGGGATGATGTGGCCGTCGATAACAAGGGGCTCGGAATCTAGACCGCTATTGGCCACTTGCTGGCGCCATAAGGTCCCTAGGATCGGGGGCGACATTCTCAAAGCCTCGTCAAAACAGGCACGTAGATAGGAGCAACCGGAAAGCGAAGGACCGTTTCGTATCTCAGCAGCTGTGCCGAAGGTTGTCCTAATCTCCTCTACTAGCCTTCGGTAACATCGTGGGTTTCTTGCCAAATAGAAAAACAGGGCGCTTATTCCAGTTGGAGTGGTGTCACCACCTATCAAAGCCATAGCATCAGTACGTGGAACTTGAGTCGCTAGTGAAAGGTCGTGTGGCACAAGCCATCGTGAACGATTGAAGGGGACTCTACCTGCAGTGAGAAAAAATATAGCTTCGGACCATATCTCACTAGTCCAGATTGACTGATCCTTGGATATTGCCATCTCCTCGCTGACAATGGAATAGAAATCGTGCTCAGCGTGCCTATCTTTGGCAAGACGGGCCTTTATCATCTTCTCGATAGTTCGAAGGTAGCTCTTCCCACGCAACACGGCCCTCAGGTAAATAAACAGCTCCGGACGAAACACAGCCAGGGAGGGCATTTGCATGTTGATATTAAGAAAGTAATTTGCGGTGGCCGCCGAATCGATAATGAACCTGTAGGTTGAGTTTGTTTGCAGGTTCAAGGGATATGCAAATGAGAGCTGTCCCACAATGTCAATTCCGAGCCATTTACAGCGCTCGGCCATATTGATAGGGGTACCTGGATGGGCCAGGGTGGACAGGAAGATCTGGCGGATAAAAGTATCGATCTCCTCCAACATGATAGGCTCGAAAGCTTTCATAGACCGTTCGCTGACCACTTGGCCGACCATCTTGCGCTTGGAACGGTGTAGGCTTTGGTCAAGTGCGCTCCAGACACTGTATGTATCGGGCGCCCTCTGAGCGACGAGGTACGCCCGAGACTTGGTTACTCGGTCATTCTGGTATATCGCTTCTCTCGTTAAGTCAAAGGTTCAGAAAGTCATTGGACTAAGGGGCTGTACCTTGTAGGGCCGAGACCGAGTTGAATACTAGTTTGTTTGGGCCGTGTCGGATTACTGGCCCTATCAACAACGGTTAATACGAGGCGTTGCAAGATTGTCCACATATCAGAGGCATCTCACCGTATTTGAGATGGTCTTGTCTGGTTCTGCGATGCAAGTCGGTTCGTGAAGCAAAGTATACACCGTAGAAGTTGCTAAGTCTGGAAGCAAGCGGCCCCGGGAACCTGCTGAGGGGGTGGAAAAGTAACCGGTAAATACCGGTCAGTAGACACTGTTTACAAGGCTGTTTAATATCAAACTGGGTGAAAGATGAAGCTTATGCACATACGTATGAGACTGCAATGATGGCTGCATATTGTGCCGTGGTAGTTAGCTCCATTCTGAAATCTTGCCGGCTATAATGATCGTAGAGGGGATGGTTAGGCGCCAACTGTGAAGATCTTTTTTCAGGTGGGAATAAAAGAGGGAGAATGTTTAGTCTGAATAAAATGTAGATTGTCTAGTTGTCCCAACCTTCTGGCAACCTCTGTGGCCCATGGGTCTCCCTAGCTAACATCTTATTGGCGGGCCATAGCAATCATCGGTAGTACGAAACCGACCATTTTAGATTATACCGGTCTGCCTTGCTTCGGAGGAACGTCACACCGCATCGAGTCTGCCAGAGCCTGCTTCTGAAGTGTATTAACTTCCCCGCTTTACGCCCTCCAACAGTATTAGTGTTCTTTGTGATATGTGGTTCCGCTTACCGAAGCCTGACAGCCTTGCGATTGCAATTCGACAAATATCTATTGACACATATAACCGGATTTCCGTAGGCTTTCACCTCCGGTACACAAAAGTATTTAAACCATGCATTCCCTCGGTAAGGGATGGGGGCCAAAGATTTTCTCCTATAGTATGAGCACTTCCCCTCCTGTCACTGGGCAACGGATAACGGATGCGTGCATACATACACGACATGGTATTGCTTGGCCTCCTGAAGCAGTCCTATTAGCGCGTTAGTGTAGTACTCTGTACGCCCTAACAAGCGCCCCCTCGCGACAGAATGAAATACACAGCCCCGTTTCCTATAGCAATTATGTCATCGTAATATAGCTAAATGATATGATTTGTTTACCTAGAGTAGATGGCTAGAAACGATCTTCCAAAGTCTTACTTCTATAGTAGGTTCACCACCACGACTCAGCGGATAGCTGCAGCGGCTTAGGAACTAAAAAAAGGAAAGAAATCTCAAGCCTCGATGAAAACATCATATTGGAATGACGAGGAGGATGGTACTGTCCCCCCAACGCAGCCAACATGAGGCTTGCTGCTTGCTGGGTGTTCTTCACAAACCAGCGAGGCTCTAACATTGCCATGGTCCTGATCTGTGTGGCTTTGAATGGTTATGAAATAGAAATGGTATTTAAGATGACACCATGAAGAAAAGATATGGTTCTTTGTTGGAAAGACATTATCATTCTCCCTTTCATATGTACTTTGTCCTTGCGCCAGACTTGTTCCTCCATACCATTTTATCCACATGTCTCTAGACCAGCTATATCTGCTGCCGCCAGATCAGCAAGAAGCCATTCTCAATGGCCCTGCGCTCACTCCACCTCCTGGAGTCGTACCTAACCTAGAAAACCCCCCGAATGACAATGTCTTGTGCATAGCGATTATAACGTTCCTACTGTCCCTCGCAACGTCGGCGTTCGCGTTGTCGATATATGTCAAGCTGTTCTACGTCAAAAAGGTTTACCTCGAAGATTGTAAGTGCTGCTCCCCGCAAGTAGATTTCCATACGATTAGCTAATTCCATGTCATAGACCTTGCATTTGCAGGATTTGTATGGCCTCTCTCTCATACTCATTATCAAACACGGACATCTGACTTTAGTATAGGGGCTGTATATTGGGCAAATATACTGCGGCTTGAATCTAGTCGCCCATTATGGGCTATTCGTACACCAATGGGACATTCGTGTAAAAGACCTGGCCGGTATCCTCTATGTGAGTGGCACAGATGCTGGCGCTCCAGCGTTACATCCGCTCATCGTCTTCGATTAGATGGTTCACATAGGCTCCGAATTCTATGCAGTCTGCATTGTTCTACTCAAGTCTGCTATTATCTTGGAGTGGATTCGAATATTCGTCCCCAGGGTGACTCGGGGGCGGTTCTTTGTGAGTAAAGTTATCTTAAGTCCACTTAAACATTGTATAAATTCATATTTATTGCGGGTTGGCGGCCCCAGTGCCCTTGGGGATGCTGTTAGGCGAATTAGACGATGTTAACTATGGTAGTAGTGGTCATGCCATGCTCTGCTGTGGACAAATGTTTTGTTCTATACCGCCATTATCATCGCTGGGAATGCTACTTGTCAGCCATATGCTAAGCTGTGGGACAAAACCCTGCTTGGAACATGTAGCAACAACAATGCCTTTGATGTTGCTACAGCTACTTACAACTTCCTCTCCGACTTTCTCATCTTACTACTGCCACAACAAGTAATCTGGCGATTACAACTAAAAACCACAAAAAGATTCGGAGTAGCTGTTGTATTCGCTATTGGAATTAGGTACATATTCTCTAACCTTCATACTTCCGGTGTCATTCTATCCTGCGATATACCGAGGGTTCTTTTCTACCGGTCGAAGCAATGGGTATAATCTTACAAAATCTTCGTCTAGTGCTTGTGCCGCTGCCGCTTATCGACTCTATGCTTCGATTGGGTTCCTGACAAGGGAGGATGAAATCTACGGTGTCGCTGACCTTGTGCTCGGAACCGAAGCCGAAATAGTGTGCGCCATTCTGGTTTTCTGCGTGCCCATGTTCCCGAAAGCTTTCGTGAACACTAAGGACCCCTTTAGACTCCTGACTTCAATTTTCTCACGGTCCAAGAGGGTTACCAGCACGTCGGCAGCCATTGCACATCAAGAATCGCAAACCCAAGAAGACAAGACAGTTCAACTAAAAGATTCACAGCAGTCTGCTGAAAATGTGGGCGGTGGCGTCTCTAACCACAACGCGTTCGGCCTCACCCATCCACACACACACGGAGTAGATTTCCCGCAGATGTCGATCATCCGCACAACCCAGATTAGTATTGATGTGGAGTCCGGCTCCGGATATTGCCGTAGTGCCGGACACGATTCACCAGTAGGCCCCGCCCCTGTAGGATATTGGCACTAGCAGGAGATGCAAAGTTGGCTACGCGAATCAATGCCGCTATCAGTCCTTGTTCCATACACTCGCTTGGACGATAATGTTATCTTAGGTAGCCTTAGACTAGAAAGCCAAGCAATTGTAGATTGGCAAACTGACTGGCAGACTAGGGGGCTACAATTGACCGCATTGGCCGCGTTGGCTGCGTTGCCTATATTGGCTGTATTGGTGTAAAAACTGAAGATTTTGGGTAGCTAGCACAAAAATCAACATAGGTGCCTCAGATAAAGTGGAAAGACTGTTAACAAAACAGGCAAAGGCTCTAAAGTCGCAAGTTTGATGATTGTGCCAAGACTCGCCGAGAAGAATTATAGCAGTTGATAGGGCATCATCATGTGAACAATCCTTCACGATCAGTGTACTTTTATCATAGATGTATTATCCTCGCGGTGATGCATATCCAACAATTTAGCAGATTCACCTTATCATGGAACTGCCATCTTCATTCTTATTCCTTCTAGGATCAATTAAATGCCGAGCCTTATTATGTGTAGGTGGTCCTGCATACGATGTTTGCAGTACGTATAGCGCCTCCGAAGATGCGACATTCGACGTGGGCGTCTGTGAGTCCTTTTTCCGTCTCCGAGCTCCAGCTCCACTAGCCGGTAGTTATTGAATTAAGGGAATCCCACCCAGGCACTCTGTACTGTTTGAATCTGCAGCGATGAAGTCAAAGTCAGTATTTGTAGCGAAAACCAAAAGAAAAGGGAAAGGAAAGGAAGAAAACAAGGCCAAGTCAAGCGAGTTTTTTCCGAGTCCCACGTACCCAAGAAGTATTGAGCGCCTTTAGGTCCGCCAACCCCAAATTCGCAGCGTCGCGCGAGACCTCGTTCTTGAGGAGCTTGATGGCGCGCTGCACGCCGTCGACGCCGAAGACGTTGGCGAACATGAACGGGCGCCCGAGGCCGACGGCGCGGACGCCGAAGGCCAAGAGCTTGAGGATATCGGATCCGTAGCGGACGCCGCCGTCGGCGTAGACCTCGATCTGGCGGAAGATCTCGGGCGCTTGCAGGTAGATCTCGTGGGCGACCTCGAGGGCCGAGGGGCTCGTCTCGAGCTGGCGGCCGCCATGATTTGAGAGGTAGATGGCTGGGACACCGTTCGCTACGGCAGTCCTGGCCTCGTAGACGTTGGTGATACCTTTGAGCACGATAGGGAGTTTGGTCATATTGCAGAGGGTCTTGTAGTAGTCCCACTGTATTAGTAATAGTAGTTAGTATTCGAGGTCAGAGAAACTTCTTTGAGAACTTGGATCGAATCCAATCCGCTATGTCCTTACAGTTGTGTTCCGGTAACCGCGATTCTCGCTGCTCAGTTGCCAGTTAGCAAAAGGGGAAGGCTGTGAGGGAAGCGTGGTAGGCAAGATAGACGCACGTGATATCAAAACCGTAGCGAAGACCCCTTATCCTCGAGCCGTACGACTGCGTGTCAACGGTCAACATGATGGCCTGGGCGCCTACCTTGGCGATCTCGTCGAGATTGGCCTGGTCTTCTTCGAGTGTCGGCGCGCGATAGAACTTGGAGAAGGGACATAAGTGGAAGCTAACAGAGGGAATGTGGTTATTTGGGCTACTGGCACACCTGCTGAAAAAGAACCTGGCCAGGCATTTTGAGCGCGTGAACTTCCTCGATAGAGAGCGTGGCGAATTGAGATCTCTGCATGTCCTCTCAGTTAGTAGAAGCGCGGGTTTGGCAACTGATAGATAGATAGATAGATAGATAATAATCCTACAGCGTATAGGATGCCCTCGCGACCAGCCGCCTCGACAAGGCCAGCCTCGGCTTTCGGATGGCCATAAGCTGCACGAGAGGCTGGTGCGATGAAGAAAGGCACGCTGAAGTTGTAGCCCAGAATAGATGTCCTAATAAGCCTAGGTTAGATGCCGCGACAATGCAATACTCACAAAGCGGCCATGGTCACGCACGGCAAGGTAGAGTTCAGGGTGGTGACGTCCTGCATCTGCCTCGGAATGAAGCGGTAATTTGCGAAGACCTCCAGGTTATTGCGGTATGAACCTTCACCTCCGGCCGCCTGGCGATCTAGACGAGTGCGTGTAAGTCAGCACACAATAAAGAAATGGTCGCAGACAATACATACAGTAGGTGTAGTTGAGGGCAGGCAGGTAGTTCTGGGCTGCCCAGTCGAAGTCGTGCAGACAGACCATGTCGGTGAGGTTGGGTAGAGCACCAACGGCGAGATCCCCGACGGTGCGGTCGAGACCCGTGTCTGGTTCCTCGAGAAATGGACGTGCCGCGTTGGCGGCCGCCACCAGCGCCACGACGATGATGCCGAATGTGTGCTGCATGATCATCTTGAGATCTCGCGTCGCCGAGCGTCCCACCTTAACTTGAGTGAGTAAACCTGACAGGGAGGGGGGGAAGTGAGCTGTCTTATACCTAATCATAATCCTAGTTGTGCCGTCGGTAGCCATCGTCTCCAATTATCGGCGCCCTTTCCGACGACGACAGTCTCCAATGTCCATGTCGTCGCATATGCCGGCACTGCACTACGCCAAAGACAAGGACTCCCGCTCGGCGCCAAGTTCCTGTTGCAGACTAGTGGCCGTGGACCCCATTCTGGGGAATTAAGCTTCGATCGCCCTTGGCGTCTATCTAATAGACAGCACTATGGTTGTCCCAGCCCCATACGTCACATGACACTACACAGATCCCCGAGACCGGCATGCTAATTACGAAACTCTAGGGACAGAAAGCGAAAAGAATATCCCAATTGAAGTCGATATTAGGGTGGGCAGATGCTCATAGGACTGTGTTGGGATTCGGAAATATGAGGTTGCCATCGTGTCAAACGCTGCCCACTGGTAAACCAATGTTCAGCAACTTGAGATGGGTTTGAATGGCTCATCATCTCACAATCCGTTGCACAGCCATTAAATAAAATCCTCAATCCTCTATTGTTTCCGCGGCTCGTATCTACAAGCATGGCTAGTATCACGAATACGATGCGAAGTAGTTTTGATACCTAAATAGCTATTAGGTGACAAGTTATCGGAGAACAACAACCTCCCTGACCTCTACACTACTAATAATTTCACTCACGTCGGACAGGAATGTATCATAACTGTTTATAAGTCAGAATTGAAGCCACTGATCTGCTGAAATCTGCATGGTCATTTCCATCAAAGTCCTATCCGGTAAAGTTGTGGTAAAACTGTGCCATGCACCGCCGAAGAACATATCCAGTGATACAATACGGCCAATAGAATCTAAGCTTTTACGCAATGAAACCGTATTCTTTCCGGATCTATACATAGCATTGCACCATAAACAGCTAATTCTGACTAGTGTCCACAACACTTAACGAATTGAAGATAGGGGCTATGAATGATCCTGTTACACAGTCTCGCTCGCCTCCAAACACTCTTCTCCTACTTTTAATATCGTGTTTTACCTACTATATATCCTCGTTGATTGAAGATCTTTGACTCTTTTGTACTAGTTCTCTCGCAATCTCAATTCTCTGCTGGATTAATCATACACCATTTGTCTAGTTGACAACTATGGCTTTTAAGGGGGAGCAATTTTCCAACCCTTCTTTTGAGGGTTGGTCAACAACAAGCCATGACGATAACGAGTGCGATGTGGTCCTTCTCGGCGAGCGCAGGCTGCCACCCCGGCCTCGTTCTCACCGGGGTCCACTCGCCCTCCGAATCGTCTTGTGCGTCACAGCTCTCATTTCCACCACTTTGATCCCCTATAACACATTCGCTGCTCGTGCAACTTATACTACGGAACCCATCGACTTTGGCGACTGCGGCTTGAGCGATACGGCCGAGGAGGCCCGCGCCAAAGGCTGCGTCTTTGACCCCATGGGGTGGGTTTGGGTGCGCCCAGAGTGCTTTAACCGCGAAATGGTTCATGAGTACTTGGACCGGGGCAAATTCACGTTCCACACAGACCCGAAGCTCACGCCCGAGTCGATGGTTCCCATGGACATCATCTTCCGGAGTGATCACCCCAAGCTGTTCACTCAGAAATCTTACTATTTTATCTACTGTATTGTAGGTCTAGTCCAGCCTCACTATTCCATTGCAAGATATTTTGTGATACTGACAGTCTGAACGCTACAGTACATATGGAAAAGAATTCAAAAAGCAGCTGTCGAGAATCTCCCCACCGACAGCTACCTGACGTTGCCGGACCATGTCAGCTACTGCGAGAAGGTGCTACTGAATGATCTTCTACACGAAGACACCGAATGCACTCCTGAAATGGGCTGTGCGGCTTGGACTCAGGCTACATGGACGTCTTGCAAGAAATGGTAGAATCGATAGGTATCGAAACGACTGGTCGAAGATTGTACCAAAGCCATTGGCTTCTCTAAGATCAGATAGAAACTTCTTTCCTAACGTGTCACTTGGGCTCCCCGATAGGTACTTAGTCTAATTAACCCGAACCATGCTCGTGGTGGTGGTGGCTATCTGATGGTCATAATACTCTTTAAATTCTTTAGAAAAGAAAAAGAAAAAAAGGCTGGCCCTTCTCAGTAGTTTCATATCAGCTCATCCTGAATTATACTATGTGGCAACTAACGTTGGTATCGGGGGACCTGAGAATCTATGCCCTGCTGCTCAGTTTGCGATTCAGGGTCTGTCGACTCACCAATAAGGCGAATTATATACTGGTTTCTAAATGACAAGACATGACACAGTATCGAACAATGCCAATGATAGTAATTGTACTTACCATAGTGCTTATGGACTATAACGATACCGCGTCTAGTCAGGCACCTCATTTTCTTTTGCCGGGTTGCTAAGCTGCGGAACCCTTATGCCATTATTTTTGGAATAAGCACAACAGGCTACAGGAAGAACGCGGCAGTCTGGCAGTCTGGCATTATGGTAGTTTTAGTTCTATTGCGGCAGGGAAAATAAGACGGATAAGACGTAAATTTGACATGAAAAGATCAGGTGTCGTTGGTAGTGTAAAGACTTAATACCCATAAGTTTCACTGCATTCTTACTATTAAAGAAGGGTATGATATACCGGACGGCCGTTACTCGGCCGGTGAAGACCCACAACAGTCCCAATACGGCGGACGGGGATTTCTAGTTTTCTAGTTAGTAAATAGGTATGTACCGCGCGTTGGTTCCAGGACGCCACACTTAAGAGAAATTCCACCCGGCACAATGATAAAGACGCAAAACCGAACCCGACAGAAAGGAAACCACCTAGAGAATAAGAGGAACAGCAATGAGGATGACGATAATGAAGACGGCGAGCCTAGTGTTGGACGAGACAATGCTTTGTCTGTTTCTTCGGTGATGAGTTTTGTGCTACTAAGTAGTACATTTGAACTCAAAACGAACTGTTTCGCGGTAAATTGTCAGAACTCGTCTACTTATTGGCGCGTCATTCATTCCAGTAGGTGGGTGTCGTAGATTCGCTCTCCAATTTAGGGCAACAGAGGCAACACAGGTAGACATTCAGAGACGCGATATAGTGGAAATGTGTTGCTTTTCAGTTAGGGCTTCCTACCGGGTAAGTTGGGCCAACCCGGGGGACTTTAGTGGGGGGTACTTTAGTGGGGGGTACTTAGCTACCCCTCATGGCTTACCCCAACGAATGCCGCCGGGTAGTCTAGCTCGTGCATGATGGCAACCACTTCTCCAGGTCGACCTGCAATTCCCTTGCTTACTTACGCCTCTTACCACCAGCCGAGCCACTTGCGCAAGACAATGTCAACAAATATCGCCATCTTTCTCACCATGACCATACTTATGTTTTTAGAACCTCAACATTCGCTGCGACTTAAACATTGATTCCTCTTTAGACGACGCATCCCGCCAACTCATCCAGGCGATACATCTGTCAATCCTGCTTCCATAGCCCAGGAAACAATAGAACATCCATCATGTTAGTACTTTCACGAACATCACAAACATCACCACGAACATCACCGACATCCCGCGACACGTCTGTGAAGCGCTCGTCAGTACCATATGATCCAAAATCCACCCGACTTACATGTATGCGCCCTGCTAGGATCGAGCCACCGCAGCGCGTACGTCGAGCCGTGCATAGCAATGATGCCTCGCTGGTCAAGCGCATCATCGGCACCCATCCCGGCCTTATCCATAATCCCGACCACTCCGTCGACGGCCTCTCCAACTCGAATCTCCATCTCGCCGCTAGCCTGGGACACCTTCAAGTCTGCAAGGTTCTCGTTGCCCTCGACCACGAGAAGCCCACGCCCGCCCTCAATGACAACCACCAGACCGCTCTGATGCTCGCTGCCGGCGCGGGCCATACCGAAGTCGTTCACTTTCTGGCTGAGAACGACCCCGCCACCATCCTGCGTCGTGATATACGCGGCAAAGACGCTATTATGGAGGCCAGCCTTGGTGGCCACGATACTGTTCTCCAAATTCTCCTCACATATGTGCCTGGGGGTGCTGAGTCGGCCGTCCAGAATGCCGACATAGACGGCAATACCGCTCTCCATTTCGCCAGCAGCAATGGACACCTACTCGTCCTACGGACCCTCCTCGCCGCTGGCGCCGACGCCGATAAGAAAAACGTTTGGAGCTGGAGCGCCATCGCCTACAGCGCAACTGTCCAGGCTGAGGTGTATTTTAAGAACCTCGTGACTGAGGTCGAGAAGCGAAGACGCGCCAAGAGCGAGGCCGAGGAGGGGCGAAAGGGCGGCGCAGTACGAATTGTTAGCCCAGACACCACTTCCTCGGGTTGATTGAATGATGAGTGAGAGGCATAAACCTCCATTCCTCTTCTTGGTACCCGTCTTCGCATTTGTGTGCTTTATCATCATACTCGCCGTGGGCTCTTTGCCGGGCTATCGAATCAGTTGATGTGTTGCACTATTGTCGTCTTTACTCGATTTCGGATACGTGTATTGACCATACAATCACTTCATCACTTCATCACAGACCATGTGTGGCTGATGAGCTTCACAGCCATATCTGCCAGCAGCCACATGGCTAGAGATCCTACTGAATTGGTGACGGGATACGTACCTATCTGGCCAGCACATTGGCCACCCCAAACCGCCTGTTCTAGACACTATGAACCCTCCAGTAGGTACCTAATGTCCAGCAAGCGATTTGGATGCCTCGGTGTGGGGCTGTCAGCCTATGGTAGGCTTCTTTAGCCGTACCTGTTTGCCTTGACTTGGTCGCTATTGATCCCGTGCACGGTTCCTGCGTTGTGATGACTCACATGCAATGGGACCGTTCTTTAGCATGCATGCAGCTCGGGGCACCCGTCCAAACCATCGGGTCTGACCAACTTGTGCCATTGATGGCCCTTATTCGGAGGAAAAATCAAAATGACATCGTGAGCTCGCAATTAGGCCCGAGAAGCTGTTTGCAACCCAAATCTACAAACCTCAGTTACCCTCAATGGTACTAGCTGCACTTAGGTTTTTATCGTTTTTATCGGTCTCGGCGCATTTGTTCGCTTGGACCCTTGGTCACACTGAGCTATTGTCCATTTGCTTGACTCTATTCTTCTAGTCATGGGAGCCTATCATGAATCACGGATTGTAAGTCGGGGTGGGCGAGGATATGTTCAAAGACAACCCCTCCCCCTCTATTAATTTATGCTTTCTGGTTCTCTCATCTTCTCCTCCACCAAGTCACTCAACTCGTTCATGATCTCGGAGAAAGGCTCGTCGCGAACTGGCTGTTGCCCAACTTATTCCTTATCCCTCTACCTTTGCACTCGTCCATATTGGTTCCAAGTGCCGACTCACTGTTCATCTCCTTGTCGCGCCCCGATACGCGACCTTCTTTTCCCATAGTGCACGCGGAGGCCCTACTATTAATAGCTCGTGCACCAGCCGAGCTGCCAGGTGGCCATCACCCAACCTGGATTCCCAAGATAATCAATTCGATTCACTCGAGTTTCCCTACCCTGCCACGAAGCTCATCATAGGAAAGTACCTCTGGAAGCACCCAACTGGTTGCTCATGGGCTTGCCTGGTTATTGGATCGTTCTACGACGACGCGGACCGTGAGATCTGGCGCCTCGAGCTTCTCTTGGGAGACAGAGGTGACGAAGACTCAAGTTCTGACTTCGACTCTAATTCCGAGCCTCACTTTTTGGCAACAGACACACCTGGAAGTAGTAAGTCTATAATCTTGTCTCTTCATGGGTCAATTTTTGCTTTGCACATATAAGCCCAACGTTATATTCACACTAGCCTAGTGCCCATGCATTCCCCCCGTTTCCGTGTACTAAATCCTCTTCCTAGATAACGTCACCGCGACATATCAACATCTTTGTTTTACTGAAGACGGCTACCTGATTCTCACAGCCGGGACACATATTGACATTGACGCGTACCCCTTTCTACAGAAAGCCGATCTTACGTCATTTGCTCACGTTGAGCCGACCTTCGGAGTCAACTCTCACATAGAATTTAACCACCCATCTTCTAATCCTTTCGCTACCATGTCCGGACGCAGCGGATGGAACCCACACTTTGGCTGGGATGGTGAAGGCGGTGGTCCAGCTGCTGGGCAAGGCTATGCCAATGCAGTTCCTCCTATGCCTTACGGAGGATTCGGGACTAATCCCATGATGAATACGGGCGCCTACGGTTTCCCGGGGGCGTATCAATCGCCAGGATTTCCCCAAGGACAAGTACCCGGCTATTCGTATCCGCAGTACGGATATCAAGGCGCTAATAGCTACTGTCCGAATCAACGTGTTCCACAACCGCACCCTCGCGTCAGCCTTGATGTCCCCGGTATGAACATGGTGAATTCCACGGGTGGCGCAGGCTGCGAGCCTGGCTATAACTACATCTTTCACGACGAACACACCAAGATTCACGTCTTCAAGACGAAAGAGCCTCCCTGGAGGGCCCCCCTCATGAACTACTCTTTCTCCAAGTTCCAAGTGCCCACCAACACGAAAATCTCGGAACTAATGTTCCGCTTTGGCGCTTGTAACCCGGACCCCAGGTTGAACAGAATTACCGAGGTCGTCGAGGGAGGTGCCGGCAGGTGGTATCGTGGTATGATATTTCAAGGAGATGAAGCCGATATCCATAAAACACTGAAAGACTGCGGCTGGGATCACTCTCGCTCCGGCCGGGAGAAGGCCGTGGTCTGGTTATGGGTTACAAAGGACTAGCTATTGCTATGGTGTATCTTTGCGGCGATGACCTGTGTTGTCTGTTGGGTCGGATAAAAGGGAGGAAGTGATGAACCCTGTTTCGTACGATACAGCGATGTGGAAGGAAAAGGGGCGTTGCGTTGACTTTGTGCCTTAGGAAACCTTGCTATGGTTAGCGGACTAGTCATGTTGTGAGATGGATGGTTTATTGTGTAGCTAGCTGTGTCGCCACGCTGCTTCCTAATACGGGTGGCACGCAAAGAGATGAAGCCAGATGACTAGAAAACTGGTGTGTATTCTGGATGTAAGGGAGGTGTGCGTCAGGGCTAGCTGCGAGGGCTATATAACCTGGTGGGTCACCTGGTGCCTAGTGGAGTGCTAGGTGCCCAGCAACACTTCTTCTCTTCCTTATTCCTTCCCTGCAGTGAAACACTGGTCTACGCGGCCAGGTTTGCGTGTTACGAGATAGAGACACAAAGCATTGGATTGTGTTATGGCAATGATTCTGTTATAAGAGATTTAGATAGCGAATCAAACCTAAATAACCATCTCTAGGCCGTGATTCAAAATGGTAACTATAGAATATATATAGTGTCTTTCGAGTCTAGCTGCTGACTATATCGAGATGATGCTATGCATATAATCGTAAGTCCCGTACGCCTGTATATCATATACGTCTGGTCTGCACGATAATGACGGGTCTCCCATCACATGGGGTTTCCTTCACTGGCTACGTAGCATAGTGCCTGATTGATATTAGTGCGTAATAGGTTCTAAACGGCCTTACCAGGTATCCCTTGGCTATATACACCCTGTTTCTATGTCCTACAAGTGTAGCACTACAACCCGTTCCAAAACTTAGAACTGTGTGAGGTTGAGGTCACCACCGCCCATGACTTTTCCACACGTGCTCGCAATAGTGTGACACAAATATTGACTTCGAGGAGTATAAAAAGGGATGAGCAGCTCTAGAAACCCAAACCTAAACCAGAGAATCATTCTTCACACAGTATCTCTGTTTACAACTTATTTCCAATACGCCACGGCCCCCTACCTCGAAATTAATCGTCACTCCAAGCCCCTGGGTTCCCTAGTAAGTACATACTTTTTCTGTTTCTATGAACTTTCAATGTCAAATCGACAAAGATTGCCAAAGGTGGGAGATGTGAATCACGCAGCTCTACTAACAACAAAGTTAAGAGATCTTATCCTGCCCACCATGTGTGTATACAATGACACCTTTTATTCCTGCGGTTGTTCCTCGCCGCAGGGGACGCTTTGCGAGGCCGCCCCGAAATGCCGTTCTACTAGACAAGGCCCAACCGTGCACCTCAGTACACCGTGCTACCGTCACAAAAATTACAAGCCGCCAAAGCCGCCAAAGCCCCAACGAAGGAAGCACCACAAGAGCAAGAGCCGTTGCATAGTCCAGTAACTGGCGTATGCGTTTCCGATCTGTTAAGGGATGATGTAGCAGGGGGCTAGAAGCTACCCACTTAGGTGGATACAGCGTATCACTTGTGTATATAAAGACAAGAATCCTCCCAATTGTTAAGGAGAGCCTCTGTTCAGGAATTGATGCTATTAAGCCCTTACCCCTATACTTCTACCTTGTTGTTACCTACCTGTGACCTACCTTCACTCTAGAGACAAAACCCCTGACAGGAAGTGTACATCCTACCCCTGCCCCAGCAGACCTAAAAGGGGCGAAGACCACAATCTTGGATACCCGTGCCTTGAGCATACAGATCATCCTCATCGAAACACAGGCCACTGCACATTCCAGTAACTGGTATCTGTCTCTGCCTTTCAAAAGATCGTTTCTCGCCCCCCATGTGCGAATTAAACGGTTACTTCTTTTCCTGCGGCTGCAAAGGCAACATCACGAATGTGCATCGTTGCGAAAACTTCCTTCGCTGCAAGGAGAAGAAACGTGTAGATGCCGTGCATCTCAAGTACCCATGCCCCGATTGCAAACGTCGCCACCAGTGCACGGTCCAGTAACTAGCCTACGCCTTTCCGCTTTGTACAACAATAGCAGTCATTTCTGGCATCACCATCAACAGAATCTGTCACACGAGGTTCTCATTGACTTTCTTACACGGGTCCCTACTCTCGTTTCTTAAACCCCCCCTTTCCCCCCCTACGGACCCTCTTTCGCTTGTGTGCAGTTGACTGGCTGCTTGGACGAAGACGGAGGCGATTTTGGATTAGTGGCGGAACTACTATCTGCCATTCATTTGATAGATTAATAACTATTTGTTATCAAGAAGCTCGTTCCACATTTTAGCTTTGGGTTACACATGACTATCCTGTGCTACTCCTTTTTCGTACGAAGAGCTCGGGCTTACTCACCAGCTACCCGGGAGAAGTGTATGCGGCTTGAATGAGCACCATGCCGCCCAGTTGGTGTTTGCGTGGTCGTGTGCGTGTAATGATTTGACAAGCTAATACGGGGGCTAACCCGACGAGTGCATCCGTGTCTCAGTCCGCGGATCCGGGTCGAATCTAAAGCACGTAATCATACATCCAACTTCACGTTAGTCGAGTGCCGGAGTGGGCGTCACGCTAACGGTGGAGCATGACGGCGAGATGGCGACGACAAAAGCTCGCGGTGAATGCATAGGTAGTTCTATTACCCAACAAGGCTAGCTCTTGCACGTCCCTTTCGGAAAAGGGAGAAGGCCTTTTATAAGGGCCCTCTCCCCACTGGTTCGTACAAGGGGATTTTCCTTGTCACCTCACTTTGTGGATTTTAGCCGTGGTCGAAGGCTTTAATCCTACCTACCGTCCCTTGCTTAAAGTTCTAGCCGTATGTGGCCAGCTTTATAGGCGCACAGAAAGCTAGGCTTTAAGCTTATGCGTGTGGTGCCTATAGGGCTGGAAGAAAGGAAGGGAGGATTGCGTTTGGGTAGTGATTTTTTGTTTTTTAGACTGGGCAGTTATTCGAGTTCTAGACTAGCCGTTTCCGCAAGTAGCCAGCTGGCCTGAGTAGACGTCATGCTCCCCTAATATATGCGTTCAAGCCTTTCTGTCAGCATTGTTGAGTCAATAATAGATACCGCTGAGAAGCCGCGTTTCAGAAGGTTCGCGGATGTGGCCGTGTGTCACGCAATCAACGGAACATGGCCCCAGATACCGGGGTCAACACTATACGAGCCTGGGTCTGTGCCATAAGAATACCAGCCGGGCAAATTCTGCTGTTACACATAGAATTTCCCTCTTTGTGCAATAACAATATGTCAATACTGGACCCGCCAGCAGTGTGAACTGTGACACTATGGTGGGTATTTATAAGCATACAATATCAAGAGTTCGCTCTTACTTGCTATACTTTACATCTGTTACAGACTTGTATCACAATTGATGGTGCTCTGGGCAATCCGTTGTATTCTGGTGTATACTAAGTACCTTCGTTTTAGATATTATTGAGGTTGGGATGAAATACTTCTTTATTCAATCTAACTACTGGACTTTATAATTGATAACACTATAATTTCTATGGCGAATAAAAAGAACTTAATTAACTAGTGCTAGAAGATGGACATGTCATACGTATTGAGACTAGTCCCTGTGACTCTCGGCCTGTAATACAGGAGGTCATCTCAAAGGTCTTGGACTCCAAGGCTCAACTATCAGTTATCCAGCCCTTGCTTTAGTATGAGACACAAGGGAGTGAGGAGATAGTTGCCGAATGGCTAGAATGTACATATATAGGTAGCTAGTATTTTCGTGTCAGCGGTTTTGTAAGGGCGTAATGGCATTAATTCCTGAACCTCTCCCAATTAGTTGGGAGGGTTCCTGTCTTTATATACCCAAATTATACGCTATATCTACCTAGGTAGGTCGCATTTACCCACTTGCTACATCATCCCCTGACATTCCGCCTCATTTAAGCCTCAGCAGACGCAAAATCACTCGTAGGCCAAGGTGATTGATCGTGACCTCCTAGATTGTGGGTGAATTTTGGGATGTAGGGTTACCTGAATGAGGAACACGAGTTCTCAAGCAACCTTTTTGGTTATGAACCGCATCTTAGACTCAGAACGTGCTCACAGAATGTTCGATGTCACAACATAGCTACAACTATCAAGAGAAGCCACGCGAGTAGCGCACATCGCCTAACAACATGAATTGTTGGTAAGCCGTTTGCAAATAGTCGTCTCAAACCGGATATAGTCCGGTTGAAATTTCATACGGTGTACGGTACTTGAGCTAAGTTTCGATGAGCTCTACCCAAAGCTAGACGTTACTTAGCAAACTATGACCAACATTGGCCAAGGCAATTGCTCTGTTGGTGTGTTGGTGATGGTGCTGGTGTGGTACCGAGAAGGGAAAGGAGGCCGAGTCTAGGCTCCCGGCATCGGATGTTGGGCCAACATAACACAGAGTAAAATTAATCTTTCATCACGAAAACACTTTGAGCAGATGCAATCCGATATTGTTGAGAAGAACCCAGGCTTGCCCCGGGTTTGGAAATTTCATAGGCGGTAGTCTCATTGACACACGCTTCGATAGACGGTCTGATAACCGACGAGTGTTTAGTCTGTCCACTCATTTTGGACGCAGACCTTACTCTATAGCCATACGATGCACCTCAAGCTCATAGTCGGCCTGGAGACCCTCCTGGGGCTAGGGCATGTGGCTCTATCACAGGTTTATCTAACATAACTGGACCCCTTCCTGATCTCAACAGCACATGTATTCAGGTGATGAATCAGGTTGTCAATTGTGACGGTTCACTTTTGAAGATTCCCCTGTCACAATTTGAGTCAGATGCGGCACTTTCAAAATTGTGCACTACAACGTGCACATCTGCCTCAAAAACTTTCTAAGGCGAGTTAACGGTGTATGCGGAACGAGTCGGTATGGCGGTGGTGATGGGTTCTCGTACTTGGCAAGCCATAACGGCGAAGCTGTATGTTAGAAAACTGGGTGCCAGTGGAGTTGGAAGAAGTATGGGCCAGTTCCTACGTCGTTAGGCAAGGAGAGGATGCCGTAGACGAATAGCTGCGAAGGTCATATTCTCCTATCTATGTCGCAATCTTCAACATATCAGAAATGAGCTCGAGGTTGACAACCCCAAGTACAACACACAATGCAATATTTTCTCTCAATATCTTGTATTGTTTATTTTTCTTTTTGGGGAGAGATACTAATGATCTTGTTATTCCAAAAATCTAACTGTATATTGTAAGTTATTAAATTTTAAAGATTTGGTGTCTCAAAGTGGCAGGTTGCAATAGGTGGTACGTTGCAAAATGGGTTCAAGCGATTAGTCCTGTAGGCCGGAGATGGTATAGGGACTTCATTTTCGGATCCCAGAACGACTAAGCCTAGAGGCTTCCATACCAACTCTTCCACATTTAAATGTAAGAGAAATACGACGATACCAGCACAGTTAGACCAGGTAGGTTCTTACTGCTTTAGAAATCCTTATTGGCTCTCATCACGATCCTTTCGAAACCAATAATTACGTACTAATTCTTCTCTTGTTGCACTTTCATGGCTGTGAAATATTCTTACAGTCTCCATGAGGTTATGATTTAAGTTTGTCTAGCTTTATTGCTTACCGTTTGTGCTGGTATTAAGCTTGTCTTAGGTACTTAGTGCTTTAAGGATGAGCTATGGATACAACAACTTCCACCAAAGCAAATTTAATATGCTACCTACATCTAGAATACATGTTATAATGCTATACTTTTAGGATAAAGTAACCATGGCTATAAACAAGGGCTAACTAATAATGGATTTTAGAATGCTTCACATAAGCCAACAACAATTGTAACTGATATCTATAGTTGGCTCTTTAACTAGATCATCAAAAGTGATAAACTAAGAAACATTTAGCTGTATTTTGTTGCATTGCTCTTGGTAGCTCTTTTCTTCACCTTGAGATTGAATCTATTCATGAATTATCAGATAGGGCCTGGGTGCGGGTCTATGGGTGCGCTTGATGCTGCCTGCAGTAGAAAGAACTCTTAGAACTAACTAACCTATCATTTTAACATTATAACTCCATGTAACTAATATCGTGGGCCAAAAGGTATCATATTATGATTGTCCATGGATACTAACCCGCAAATTTCTTTCTCTGTGCTGCTCAATGCACCAAAAAACCATGCACCTTTATACATCAGTAGGTATTGCTGCCTCCAGCCATACCGAGATAAGGCCATAGTGCGAGATGTTTTCACTGGTCCCACGAGCAGTTTATATTTTCATATTAATACCCCAAGTTGCTCCCATTCTCCCACCATTTGACTCTTTACCCGTCTCGTCTCTACCCTGGTAATCACTCGGCTCACCACCACATATGTCGACCAGCCTCAAACACCCACAGTCCACCAAGTCTGAAAGTCCAACCACATAGCCAAAATGGAACTTCTTAAGGAACTCACCACTTCCGAGTTTGACGCCCTCCGCGAAGAGATAGTCGAGGGAATCTGGCTGGTGGAGTTCAAGAATGGAGATGATTTGGCTGTCACAGCTCGAGGATGGGCATTAGCAATAGTGACCAGAGGAGAGGTATTCTTTATCACGCCGAAGATTGTCCACCCCACCGGACCTGTGGAAACGGACTTCAACACCACGAAAGACCACGGCGGCATCAATACCGGATTCGAGAAGATGGTGGCTGTCACAGCTGCTGGTCACGGGCGTCGTCTCCTTGATATGTGGTACGACGTGACAGTTAACTTCCTCTTCATAACTCTGGTTAACTCTGGAATCACTGAATTCAAGGCAATAAACGGTAGAGGTATGTTGCCATAGTTTATAAATACCCTTCTTAGCTTCAGACTCTAATGCGCTACGCTAGGGCTTCGATACTGGATCTGCGGTATCTTGTTCTTATTGGCCGAAAACACCATGGAGCCTACGGCCGTTGAATATCTACGCCTAAAGGCCATCAGGCTCATGAGACGTTGTTTCAATGGTGGTGACACGATGGAATTCATGCCCATCGAGAAGGGAAAATATAAGACGAGAAATCTGGACTTCGAGGCGAGCGCCGCACTGAACTCTTGTGACTGGGAAATGGCGCAGCTGCGAAACCGAGAGGGCTTTTAAGCCAGTTCAGGTTCTAAGGCCATTTTGCAGTGAAATGGTCACAGCAAGTGTGAATTGGTCTATGATGAATAGACTAAGCCGAACAGCTACATGCGCTGGCTGCATGGGGTCTCTTAGGATCAGGTCTCCTGGGATACTAAGATGGACAGACGTACATACACAGTGATGAAGAGTCTACTATGTACTGACTTGACTAATCGATAAACCCCCTAGCTATGAAGTGACAACTGCTATAGAAGCGTGGTATACTGATGTATGATGAGTGATGAGTGATAGCCAAACTTGGGGTTTGTAGGTACCTATGTAGATGTCCTTATGCCTGTAGCCTGTGCCTGTAGCCTGTACCTGTAGCAGTACACTGGCCCCACCTTATGTACCCTACCTGCTTGGGCCTGTACACTGCCTGTAGCACCTTGGGCACTGCACATATCGATACGCACGGACTGTATTACAGAAAGCCGATAACAGTGCCAAGACTTTCCAGGAAAGCAGGAAAGCAATCTGCTCCGCACTAAAATCAACGGCGCCACCAAAAAATCAGTCTGCCCGCCATCACCACCACCAATCACGAGCATCCTTCACCGGTTCAGCCCACTTGATGCTGTAGAGACTATCGTTGGTCCCGAACTTTTTTTTCCTGCCTCCTTGTTGACAACCAACCATTCATTCGTTTGCCGTTCGTCCCCGACCCGTCCTACATGACAGCTGGAGATACGCACGCGATCCCTTGCCAATATCAGACATCCGACGAACATCGATAGAGTATCCCATCCCCATCGGACTAGACCTGCTGCTGCTACATTTGTTCACAATGGAGGATTCATCGCTCAAGGTTCGTGCCCGCAACCTCCCGCCTTGCTACTGCTTGCTCGTATGAGCTGTATGAGCTGTATGAGCCGTGTCAGCCGTGTCAGCCGTGCGGAAAGTGGCTGTGGAGATCACTCAGGAACCAACATGTCCAATTAACCAACATGTCCAATTACAGGAGCGCCTCCTCAACTCCCAGAAGGCCTTCGATGGCTTGTTGTCCCTCATCCCCGCCAAGATGTACTATGGCGACAATGCAACCGTATGTCAACCCCCCTCTGTCTATAGTCCCTCTGGCTACTTAGCTGCTGCCCTCCTTCACTTGTTGTTATTATTCATGACGGCCTTGATGGCCGACTGCTACAACGAACCAACCACTCACTCCAAATCTCCCTTCACAGGACCAGTGGCAACGGAAAAAGCAGACAAAGGCACAAGCTGCCGAGGCGAGACGGAATAAGCTCGATCCCGACAGCGCTTTAAACCGAAGCGCCAAGGAAGTCATGGATGAGCAGGCGAGGAAGAAGCGGAAACATGACCAGCTGCAAGATGGCGACGACGACGACTGGTCAGAGGTCGAGGGTGTCGAGGCAGAAAAGCCCCGCCAAGGCATGAAGAAGAAGGCTGCGAAGGAGACAAAAAAGAAACAGAAGCAGGAGGCCGAGGAAGCGGAGCTGAATGAGAAGGAGAGGCACAAGGAAGAAAAGAAGGCCGCGCGCAAAGAACGAAAGGCAGAACGAAAACTCTTGCGGGAGGAAGAAGCCGAGTTCCTCCGGAGAAATGTCAAGGGCGTCAATAAGATCAAGCTCGGCAAGCGAGAAGACAGACCGAACGGTCAAGTATCACAGTCCGACCCTACGAATAAATCCGTTGAGTCGATTGGGGAGGATGCAACCGATGCAGATGAGCACATGGGGACAGACGACGTCAATACCTCAGACCTTCCTGCAGATACCGATGAAGCCCACGACTCTCAATCCATCATGTCTCCTACCGATACCCCACAGTCTCCCGTCTTCGATGTGAATGGGACACCCGCAGATTACACTGGGCAAGCCCCTAGTATTACAACTTCTGTTTCCTCCACCGACCCAGCATCTGAGAAGCCAAAGCAAATTAAAATACCCGCAGACAGTGCTGCGCTACGGGCTCGCCTGGCTGCCAGAATCCAAGCTCTCCGAGATGCCCGGAAAGCCGACAAAGATGGTAAACCAATCCGTACTCGGGAAGAGCTATTAGAATCTCGCCGTCAGAAGCAAGCAGAACGTAAGGCCCATAAGAAGGAGTTAAGGCGACAAGCTAGACTGGAAGAAGAGCGAAAGCGTGAGGAAGCATTAGCGTCGGCGCGCGGGTCTCCGGGAGGTATCCTCAGTCCTAGTATTGATCTCGAAGAACAACACAATTTCGCCTTTGGCCGTGTAGGATTTGGCGATGGCTCCCAGTTATCACACGACCTTACCCACGTTCTCAACAAAACAGCCAAGAAGGGTCCATCGGACCCCAAGACAGCACTTCTCAAGTTTGAGAACCAGAAGAAACGGTTGGAGGCGATGGATGAGGAGAAGCGAAAGGACGTCGAAGAAAAGGAGGTCTGGCTTACTGCTAGGAGGCGAGCCGAGGGGGAGAAGATCAAAGATGACGAGAAGATGCTCAAAAAAGCTGTCAAACGCAAGGAAACCACTAAGAAAAAGAGTAGCAAAGAGTGGGCGGTTAGAAAGGAGGGCGTAGCGAAGGGCATCAAGGACCGACAAAAGAAGAGGGAAGACAACATTAGACAGCGACGAGATGAGAAAATTTTGGGCAAAGCTGGCCGGAAGAAGGGCGGCAAGAAGTCGTCGTCTAAGGGTCGAGCTGGCTTCGAAGGTTCTTTTATGGGAAAGAAACGATGAAAGCCATCAACGTAATCAACATGTTTATACCACGAGAACCCTCACTCAGCCAATGAGTAAAACCAACACCGTGTACATACGCTACCATCTTTTAGGCTAAGAGACGGTAAACAAATTCCGTTAAAATAGCTTTATCTCAGTTTGAGAAAATGCCTTCAATCTCACATTATCATTGTGCCTCTGGTGAGATGGCGGCCATTTGTCTTCCTGGTCCCCCACCGACATGTGCGCCTATAGCCAGTTCACAATTTAAAGCAATGTTACTAAGCGACCCCCGACTCGATATCACCGTATCTGTGGAACGGTTGAAAATAGATTTGGCTATACGTTTGCAGAGAAGAAGGGGAGAGTCATACAGCCCGGCCTCCCTGAATCTTCCTTATCCAACGTTCATTTTCCAGTGCTTAACAGCTTGTGGGTTTGATCTGTCTGCAAGCACTTGAAGCCCATCCATCCTAGGTATGTCAACCACCTATTACTCGAGAGCATTGCCTTGGCAAAAGGTTTCTAGTTTCTACTCTCGAGGTCATCAACTAAGTTTAGTTGGTTACGCAGGGTAAGTCAAGCATTCTTACTCGGTGACAATTCAATAGTGATTAGGTTCCACGAACCTTCGATCATCTAAATAGACCGCTTCACAATAGCTGGGAACGATGCGTCGAGTGTCCCGCTATTCGTTCCCACTAGAAATGGCATTCCCGGTTCGAGTCAAGCTGTTAAATCTCACCAGCCTAGACAATAAGTCACCTACCTACTTCGCTATTGCCAAGAACCAGGAACCGTCCCGATTGCATCACGCAATATCCACATGGAATCACGGTTGGAGAACCCAAGGAAGCAGTGCAGATCTGAACCGCCTATCCGAACCCGGCAAAAATCCACACCGAGACGCACGGCAAACAATTTCTGCTCTACGCCAGCACCACCTGCCTTGCCGGGAAACCTGGGCATGCCACCACCATCCTATCACATCCATGGACACTGCCTGCACCGATGATGCTATTTGGCACAATTTACGATATATCCGGATCAGATAAGTTTTACTACAAAAGATTTGCAATTGTTTGCCAGATAGAAGAGGATATAAGAACGAAACTCAGATGGGGGGGACCTTCGCAAGTGAGTTGAAGTTCCCCTCGAATTGCTTATACCATCACCCTGCCCACTTTATTGTCTACGGGATTTTGGAATCCGGCAAGATCAGAACACCGGTTCTTAATCCCGCTACGCTTAGTGCACATACTATACATTCTTACAGCAGCCCACAACCCCCCCCCCCAAGAGCTCACCATGCGCTTCCCAACGCCGACACTTTCCGCCCTCCTCCTCCTCCTCACTTCCCAGTCCACGATGGCAAGCGCCGCGGACCCCGTCGTCGGCCCAGTGAAGGGGTCGTTGGTAGTTGTTGGCGGAGGCACTCTCAGCGACTCCATTTACCAAGAAGTCATCACTCGGGCAAAGGGAGGTCCGATCATCGTGATCCCCACAGCAGACGAACTACCGACCTACGACCAGAACGCGGCGGGCGCATCGTCGTTCCGGCGTCTAGGCGCCTCGAACGTCAGGGTCTTGCACACCTACGACCCGAAGGTGGCGGACACGGACGCCTTCATCGCGCCGTTGCTCAATGCCTCGGCAGTCTGGTTCGGCGGCGGCAGACAGTGGCGCCTCGTAGATGCGTACGCGGGCACCAAGACGGAGGCCGCTTTCAAGGCCGTGTTAGACAGGGGCGGCGTTATAGGCGGTAGTTCCGCGGGCGCCAGTATCCAAGGCAGTTTTCTCGCGCGCGGGGACACCCAGACGAACCAGATCCTCGTCGGCGACCACACGGTCGGCTTCGGATACCTCCGCAACGTAGCTATCGACCAGCACCTGCTCGTGCGCGGCCGCATCTTCGACATGTTCGACATCCTCAAGGTCCGGCCCGAGTTGCTCGGTTTCGGATGCGACGAGAACACGGCGCTTGTCGTCGATGGCGACGACGCACACGTCATCGGGGCTAGTTATTGCGCGATTTACGATGGCGGGTTCTGGAGTCGCGAGGGCAGCGACGAGAAGAATCTGCCGCCTAAGGACCGCATTTTCTATTTCTTGAGGGCTGGCGATAAATACAACCTTGCTGCGCGCAAGGTCGTTGAGTAGAGGGCTGCGAAGGAGACTGAGAAACCGAGAAACCGCTACAGAGGTTGGTGGAGAGGGGTACTAGATTTGGTACACCAGTACTAGTTTCACTACCCTCTAGATACTAAGTGAGCTTTATCTAATGAAAAATGGATATCCTGTAGTGGGAAAAACATAGGTTATTTACAAACGATATTTATGATCTTCTAAGCCATGTTGGCTCACCACTATGTATCTTTGTCGACTATATGGCAATACTCAGTAGTTTCTTATGAACTAACCGCAGAAATAGAGCTCGGATGCGTGATGACAGGATGCAAGATAGACTGTAAACCCCTATATTTACATATATATAACTGAAGGTCTGCAGTAGTAAACAACTCCTATTCAGACAGGGAAAGGGGGATATGGCGTCATTTGCGAATTAGACGTAAAGCGGAACACTATATGATATTTAGGTTCTCTTGATGTTATGTCTATAGTATTTCTAAATCGGCTATATAATTTTTATCATTTGAAGCTCACGATTTCGGAAATATGAGAGGCTTCCTGCTACTGTATAGGCCAAGTCTCGAATGACCCAACTCGACGATATTGCCCAGGGCTTCTAGCCGGGTGGATTACGATGCCATATCCATACCTCGAACTATTTTCTTGCCCATAGTCTTGGTCGAGGTCCTCGTCAAAAATCAGCTCCAACTTCGGCCCCTGGTCTTTCCCATGGCCATGGTTACCTTCGAAAAACCTACTAGATTCGGATTCCTCTTCGTCTTCGTATAAACACGTGCCTATCAGGACCAACAACAGGTCTTCAGCCGATTCCTGCTCTCCTCCAACGTTCCAGTCCAACCGCACCACGGCAACAAAATTTCAGTCTTCTGTATTCGCTCTTAGTAATTTCTCGTCGGAGTCACTTTCCCACAGGCCTTGTATGTCTGAAAGTTTAAGCCGTCGAGGACAGGGTAATATCACCCCCTGGAAGGTCAACCTGCCTCCCATAACCTTTCCGAATCGGTTATTTATGTTCTCGAGGTCGACCTGGGCTTCTAGTTTGTCATATTCTTTTCTGTGCTCTGCAGCCACGTCATCGCCCTAGGTACCGACATGGAGGCCAACAAATACAACGCCATGGCTTCGGCTTGCCCAGCTCCAAGACGGCGCAACGTACGAATGTGGATCCTCAAGGCTCTCCAAAAGAGCTGCTTTGGTGATGCTCAGCCCGTGGAGCAGACTCGACCAGAATAGATCCCTGTTTAAGGTCTCGTTGCAAAGTCCGGCTAGGTATTAATCTAGACAAGACTTGAAGAACGTGCTGGCCAACCCAGATATGGCAGGAAATTTTGTCCAATTGCTTGTGGAACCTCTTGTCTAAATATTGTTTGCAGATGTTCACAGAATTTACAGCCCTTTGTTGCTGATTCCGATAGAACTAGTACCGTGGAAATGAGTCTTCCCAATCATGTTGGTGGGTTGGACGAAGCTTATCCGGGTACTCGATCTTAAGCGACAATACTACCCCGTCGTATATTCCTCTTGACCCTAAGACGCTATCGTCTAACTCAAGCAGGCGGCATTGATTTCATAGCATAGAATCGGATAGCAGATACGTAGCGCTCATATTTGTTTCATTGCCTGATTTACTCCTACAGTATACCAACCGTGGATCCAGACAGCCAGGTATTTATATGTGAAATAAGCAACGAGGGGGGAGCGAATTAGGGGAGCATACAAAGTTATGGCTTAATGCAGCCCAGACAAGGGAGTAACCAATACTCCGGGCCGTACGATACCAAGAGATATAGGTTGGAATACTGGTTCGCGGTTCGCCGCCTGCGCATTTCATGCTGGCTAACTTTGGGGTAGATGAGTTCAAGGGGTAAAGGGTCAGTCCAGCCGAACAGCCACAATGAGTCAGCAGAGCACTCTGTACAGAGTATTATCCAATAATTATTACTTTATCTACATAAGTAGTTCTTAGAATCAATGTCCTTTCATGCCGCTTTTCTTCTTCCCAGGACAAAAATGAAAACAACAACAATTTAGATGAACGCTTCTTTGTTGCGACTAGCTGTAAAATATATATGAGAAAGCATAAACGCTTACATATGAATCTCATATATGATTATATATAGCTGCAACAGATATTACCCCGGATGATTTATTAGGTACGGCGAAAGCGTTGCAATTGAAACAAGTAGCAGCATGCAGCTTTAACCTAATAATTTTTCCTAGCCTTTAGGTGTAGCAATTAATCTAAATCGCCTCTCCCTTTAGTGGACAACAAGCAAGCAATATGGGTCAAAAATGCGACCGAAATCCTACGGAAGTGGAGTCGCCTAGCGAACTCGACTCAACTCAATAGGGCGTATGGTCTAGAGGTATGATATTCGCTTTGCATCTGAACCTTCAGAATAATGCCTGCGAAGGGTCCGGGGTTCAATTCCCCGTTCGTCCATTGATTTTTGTTGCTTTCACATTCATTTCTACTCCTCTCCTTTTACAAAAAAGGGCAGGCTTAATTAATATTTTTATCACAGCCATGATACATATACATACATGTAAGCCTAACAGGACGTTCAAGATACCAGCATGGTGCCGACAGTGCCTAGTCAAGTACTTAAGGCAGCAGCGTGTATTGCTGGTTTGCTCCAGTAGACTTTAGCGATGCATCTTGATCTATCTAGGTAGGTGCTTATGGAGAAACTTGCAACAAAATAATGCTGCATGGCCTATTTAACATACAGCCATTCTTCTACAGTACCGTTAGACCGATTTTGCAAATAATTGATAACACTGCTTTGCAAATACTCGAAGAAACAACTTTTGGTAGCTATCCTAGAGCTTAAATAATACAGGACGCCTTGCTAGCAGAAGATTAGACAAAATGCGAGCAAACGGTCAACAGGTATCTACCTACTCGGATACAGGATTTAAAGGCAGTAACTTACATATATTTCCAATGATGAATTCAATATTATCCCCCGTCCCCGTGAATCACATTGTCCCCGACCCCTTATCCACAATGTCTAACAATAACCTGATCTCCAGCGCGGTCATTCTCCCAAGTATGAAGTCTTAGAACATTGTCCTTCATTTCTTTTTACCTCGTTGTCTACCTACGTGATACAAAGCTTGATCAACTTTAGTCGGCCGCGTGCAAGTGTATTTTCCCTGCTTTGCGTCTTCATTAACTCTCAGGTCCGCTAGAATATCTCATCAACTTCTTTCTTGAAGATCTCTCGTGCTTGATGTCGGGAAGCCATACGCCTGAAAATTATAGTCACATCATCTCGACCTCCTGTCATGTTACTACACTCGCGGGACAAATAGGTAGCATATACATAAACAAGGACTCATCAATGAATGAGCTAAAATACTTCGCCCAACAGTATCAATCATAACCTATACCTAGAGTTGACCATTCCTAACACCTAGCCTGCGATATCACGATAAAAGCTGCGCCTGATAGACATGTTGCCACGTGAGCGTGTTGCTGCACTAGTCGAGTATACCAGCCAGGGTTTGTCAGGGGGGTTCCTAACAATGACCCATGTAAGCCTCTCATCTAGTCACAATAAGCTTACAGTCGAATTTGAATACTACGTCACTATTCAATTACATCGGCGGTAGCCATGGAAATCAAATATACAAGGGATAAATTATAATGTATATGGTAACAGCATAACATTGCCTTTGACCCTTCTCTGTGTATATTAGGTTTAGTATCATGAAACAAGTTAGCACCTACTTCTTTGAATAATAAGTGAGCTGCCTTTTTAGAACTATTACTTACATATAACTGTTACTAGCAACAAATACATGTTAAATAAACATACTCAAGCTATATAATATGATTAGTTAACAAGGGATGCTTTCGCAAATGAGTATAATGCATTATAAAAAGGTCTAGTTAGGTTCTCCATCATATAATTAACCTAATTACCCCCGGGCACTTAACCATTTATCGCTTAGGTTTTAAAGTACAGCAACTACCTTTATCTCCTTAGTTTAACTTTATACCTCACCTTAGATAAGTCTTTATTATCCAGCCTTGTCTTCAATTGTTTGTGTTTATCACATCTTCAAAACAAAGAAAATGTTTTATGTATTAGCAAAGATCACCAGTTTCATAGGTTTAAGCTATTTGCGCAACAATAAGTATATATGACATCATGTTTTAAGGGTTCAAACAGTTTCTTTTGCTGCGTGTTAAACAAAAGCCTATTGTTATTGTTGTTTTGCCTCGGGTTGGTTATAAATATACTAATACTCAGGTATGCTAATAAATGGAAAAAGGTAAACCACAGTCTTAGAGGCTTACAGGCATCATCTCTTATCTTAATCACAATCATCGTTCAACAAGGACTTTCACATCGCTTACAAATTATAAGCGTAAGACCAATCGCTATGAGGGAACAATGCGCCGCCAACCTAAGCTGCGAAGGCACTGTATCTGCCGACCGGAAAATGTGCCAAGCACACTTAGAACGCAGGCGCATCAATGCGAAACAAAAGAGAGCGAGGGACGCAGCTTCTGGTGTATGTATTTACTGTTCCGGCCCAAAGGAAAATCCTTCTAGGAGCCTGTGTTCTAGATGCTTAGCAGTGAATCAACGAAATAGTGCGGAGAGAGCCCAGGCGCAAAACATTCTTCTTTCCATTCAACCCCCCCATGATATCTGTCAGGATACAACTACCACAAAGAAACCTCGAAGAAGAAGATCAAGACAATCCTATAGCCGAAACCGCAGGGAGGGGTTTAAATCGTTGGGACTGTGTATAAGATGTGGCAAAGTTCCACACGCACAGAATATTCAGAGATGTCGCCCTTGTCAGGATAAAGGCAATCAAGAATCAAGAGAACACTACATCCGCCGAAAAGAAAAGGTAATGAAGGCGGTCGAAATGTTACTTGAACAGGAGCCCAATATCCTGAATGCCCAGGAAGATGAGGAACAGGAGGGCAATGAGAGCAATGAGGGTGAACCTGAAAGCACAGATGATGAAA
This sequence comes from Xylaria hypoxylon, assembly GCA_902806585.1. Classification (NCBI taxonomy): domain Eukaryota; kingdom Fungi; phylum Ascomycota; class Sordariomycetes; order Xylariales; family Xylariaceae; genus Xylaria; species Xylaria hypoxylon. Next base: position 436,462 of record CADCXB010000050.1, on the reverse strand, counting down.
ATGATAAAGAGGATGAAGATGAGATTGACGATGAGAAGCAGTGTCCGAGATATAACCTCAGGAATAGGTGAGTTTTTATTTAGGGTCTGGAATTAATGTAATTAGGCCAGCTCTAGCTCTGAGACACGTCAAGGGGACATAGGAGGCGCGAAGCACTGACCTACATAATGTAAAGTTGTCCCGAGTCTAGTTCTTTCAATCCTTTTACATGACGCAGCTCTAGGCTAATAAGTTAGTTGTGACTTGATTTCAAACTAATGTATAAAATTATTCTCCCTTTGTATAATTATGTATACGTATAATGCATTTAGACTTCCCTTACATTGGCTTGTTTACTCCATGTAATAATGCCAATTGTAAAATACTTAATGTTAAGCTTAACTATATATAAAAGTTAAGTATTCTGAAATTACAGTTGGTTGCGTCAACTATAAGCTCTACTACTTATATACAGAGCGATGTAAAATCATGATGTTCTTTACAGCCTAATTTCTAGAAATAAGAAAATTATTACCACGTGGTAGTACTGCAGCAACTACTCCTATCCCTCTATTTCGGCTTTATACTTCACACCAGGTATGTCTTTGTTATTTAGCCTAGTCTGCAATCGCCTGTGTCCTTTGCAGTGTGGATTGATATTGTAGAGTAGGCTAGACTACTACATAGTAACCAACAACTCTTTCTCAAAGTTTACTATGAGACATAGTTATCAAACCGCTGACCTGTTGGCGGAATCCTTGTTTTTCAACTAATATTAAGAACTTATAGTCTCGATAACAGCTATCTCAGTTGTTCAGCGATGACGTCGATTCATTACGTTTCCTTATCTAATTCTAGGAGAACCCCGATTGGTGTGACGTTCCGGCCTTAATATGTATAGAAAACCAATACAAATTGTTTTCTTACGTACTTTCGAGATAGTATTATTTACTAACACGACATGTCGAATAGTCCTGATCCTACTAAATAGTTGAGGGAATTGGTTAGACAGTTCCGGGGAGTCCGGGCCCGGTTGTGGCTTTGTGATCAACGCCGGTGGTAGGTGGCCATGTGATGACAACAAGTCAGCTTGGTCATCTGAGCAGATCAGACGTAATGAGCCTAAGTTCCGGTCGACGACGATGCGGACAGGTATCACTAAGGCAGTGTTGGATGGGATAACTATGTCTTTGAGTGTATGAACTTCTTTGACCACTGCTTCCCCTTTTTACGCCTGGCTATCTCCTAAACCGACGTTACTCGATACAGTGACGAGTCACTAATAAAAACATGGTAGTAGCTGAAGTATTGATCCGATTCAAGGAGTGTCGGATGCGAAGATCGCTAGGCACAGATTGGCAGCATCTTGGTTTCGGTAATGTTTCGGTAGATAACCGTCGCAGTTAATTAGGTCATAATGAAATGTACCCTAGAACTGGCGTTGTAAGGATCGATATGCGAAAACATTACACTCCGCTCATTCGAAACTATCAATCATAGGACTAATTTGGTATAATACTCGAGTTACCGCTCGGTACTGTCGACCGTATAGGTTGCGTGGTTGGCATCTTGGCTCGCAAGATCATTCACGATGAGTTAATCCTTGTCCTCACTACCGCTAGTATTGGCCCAAAAAGGAGCAAATAGATGCGCTATTGGCTTCTTGTCGTAGTGATTAGAATTAAACATGCATAGCATGCGTCTATGCTTCTAACTCCAAGTCTATCAATCCCATTCCGGTCCAGTCTAGTCCGGTGTTGCTTAACCAGACATGAGTCTATGTCTTCTCTTTTTAAGATCTTCTGATCAACCCAATTCTATCGTTCCCGTCTAGATTACGCCTGTTGCTCCGAAAAACATAACACAATGCCCCCAAATAAGAAAAGGCAAGATTAATCGACCGATCGATTGTGTTTCGGTTCGTTTGTATTCCCGTTTGAGATTCGCTTTATTCATCGGCGGCGTCCGCGAACCACGGGTGATCTAATGCTTCCTCGGCCGTGATCCTTTTCCGCGGATCGAAGTTCGTCATCTTGCCGATGAGATCCTTGAAGTCGGCATCGAGGAGGTCGCTCTTCCAGAGAGCGAAGGGGCGCCGCGGGCTTGACTCGTCGAACGAGTCCGCCATCCGTCTGAAGTCGGATGCCCAGGGGTGTCGCCGACCGAGGTACTTTAAGAATCCATCGAAGTCGTTCCAATTCGCGAAGTATGAGATCTGTCGCCTCAGGATGTCGGTCGTCGGATCGAGCTTGCCGTTGCCCTCGGTGAGGAAAATGACGTTGCGTAGGCGGAGGAAGATGAACTGCGTTGTACGTTAGTTTGATTGGATACAGATTTCGATGGCAGATGATGAATTAGGGGAAACGTACGACTATCGCCATGGAGAAGATATCCGATGGCTTGCCTACTGCCCCCTGAACATGCGCCTCGGGACTCCGCCATAACTGGTTGCCGACTTGAAGGCCGCTGAGCGCCTGCCCTGGTGGTATGTGTGTAGAGTCCTCCAGATCCGACAATTGAACTCGGTCTACGACGATGCCCTCTGGGGTCTCACGGTAGTCAACCATGATATTATTGGCTTTGACGTCTGCACGATTAAGTTAGTCCTACACTCTCATAGGCGAAGCGTCGGAGAGCTTACCGAGATGGGCGATGTTCTGAGAATGCAAGGTAGCTAGACCTCGCAAAGTGTCCCGAAGAATCCGCTTCTGTGTCGCCAAAGAAATATCTTTGAAGGCGAAGTTGAGGAGATGGTCTGTCAAATATTCGTTGACGAACATATTCTGCTCCGGGACGGTATCCCTTAGGGCCCTCAGATACGGGGATTGGTTGAACCTCAACTGTAGAGGCAACGAGTATTTGAAATCTTTCTCAAAGAGACTCTTCAACACGAACATCTTCTCATCCGCCCTAATATACATGGTTAGTCGACTGTCTATGCTTTAACTCGCAAGACTGTAGAGACTCACCTGGCCAGATAAACCTGGCGGTTCTGTCTGTCCTGCAGCACATTTTGGATTGTATACTCCTTGCCGGAGTAGCCCCTCAATATTACACCCGGTTCAATTACTTGCGAAGGTAGCACGGACGAGCGCTCGATGGTGCTAGCACGGCGGGCACCACTGCCGTGGATTACGCTGTTAAAAGCTTGTCTGGATGACGACAGGCCAGTTCTGGTGATTGTAGCCAAGGGCTGAAGCGCGGTCAATGATGGCGGAATGACGGCGCCGCGCATATTATATGCTTCTCGGAGTTTAGAGATGGAGGTTTATCAAATAATACAATACTTGATGAAAAGAAAACGAGTGTCCAGTGAACTAATATCTAAGCCCTGGTAATTTGCCCGTAAAAATATGTCTATGTCTATGCCAATATCAAGGAAATCAAGGAAACGTGAACGAGGGGGGGTCAGAGAGAGTTTACATTAACACCTATCTATATACACTACTTCTTAGTAGGTAGATTAGATATCGATACAAGTTTGATGGTGGGTTTCTGGAGAATAATTTCGTTCACCGAGGGCCTGGATGCACCGAGTATCGGACCCCCATGTCTTAATGGAAAAGGGACCTGATAATACAATACCTACATAGTACAGTACAGGGCTGACAAGGGGCTCAGGTCACACGGTGGCGAAGAGACTTCTCTGAGAGACTGTCTGAGGCAAAGAGACCTTGACAAATTTAGTGTTCGGTAGGGGTTCTGCTCACTAAAGCCCACTATTACTTAGTAGTTTCCACAGAGATCTAACGCGCCAAGCACATGGATTCCACAGCGGTGGCTAATGTGGCCACCGGCACGAGATTGCTTCTTTGCATAGAGATGATAGGCTTGAACAGGTTTGACATTTTTGGATCTGGGTGGGAACTAGTGAAAATCCCGAGCCAAACTAGAAGAGATATGGAGACGCTGATAGAGTTAAAGAGGGCCGAGGCCCGTCAATGCATTCTTAGAGTCTTGTTAGACTGAGACGATCAAAACACACCGCATTGCTAGCTATGTTGTCTAATTATGATCCAATGAAGCAGTGTTGTTGTTGTTCGTGCTGCCCATAAAAAGTCAAAGTTGACGAGCAAACTCTGCGGCCGTCCGCTTTTATGACATCGCTTGGCGGAGATAGCACACCATCTACCCGTAATTGATAGCTAGCATGCAGAAGCTATCCAACATTTGAATTTGCGGGAAGACGGAGGAGGCTATAGTAGATTAGGTAGGTAAGTAGCTGTGCGTGGAGTGTACAAACGATAAGTGAGAGAAATAATAATGTACTCATAGAAACACAAACAAAAAAAAACTAGGCCGGTCATCTGACAAGACAATTATTAGCTACCCATGACATGACCTATTCAAGTAAGTATCGTTAACAACGGAAATGGCAGTCAAGACTCAAATGTAAAATTAGCGACCGACCATCCCGCGAGGCGATACCTATGATACGCGACGAAGACCGAAACAACTCCACCCCCAAATTTTCTTAAATAGGGTCTAATGTGGCACTGGCTGGCTGACTGCTGAAGACATTATTAATGGCGAGCCACACATCCAACTCAATAGCCAATTCTAACATCCACCCGTTCTTTGTGGCTAGGGCTGACGCGGCGACTCAGGGAGTCTAGAATCTCCACCTGTACTGATAAAATCACCGTCTCTAACTGGTGAACGGTTGCGTCGAAAATAGAAGTTTGAAGCAGGTCATCTACCTAGCAGTGTATAATGCAGGTTCCAGGCACAACACAACTGTAACGCAAACTTGCATTTCACCGCTCTTCTAGAGTACCTTCATCGGAGTTAACGCAGGGGAAACCCCCATTCCATGTGTAATGTAATGTAGTATACCGGAATTACACTACACTAATTAACTACCTATTACTACTACTGTACTACTGTACTACTGTACACTACTGTACACTACTGTGCTATACTGTACTCTACACCACGGTCACGATGCTTGGCGAGTGGGTAGAGGAAGCTAACTCCATAAAAGGAGCCGGCACGCCGCCCGGGTGGACAAGTGGTCAAACTAATATAGCTCGGTGCACCACAGTGTTAGTGGACTTCGTCCGAGAGCACGGGTTTGCAGTGTACCTTGAAAGCTTGCTTGCTTGCTTGCTAACATTACGGGGAAGCGTTACGTGTACTTATTTGCTGTGCATTGGCGAGCTGTCACGTTATTTATTCACTCACTCGAAACCGACGTTTCGGGAAAGTCGAGGAATTCGGCACCACCTGGTGTGCATCGTGGGAAACTTGAAAGCAAACCTCGTGGCCCGGAGACTAGGCACCTAGGTACCTCCTCGCACATTAATTACTACACTCCATTACCCACTGGATAGGGTGATACAGTTTGTGGCACGCGCTGCGTTTGCGGGCGGGCGTGGGGTTTGCTCTTCCTTCTATAGGGCGCATAGTATACGAGGAACGAGGAACGAGACGGAAGGCTGGCTGGCTGCGTGAGATTGGCTGACGAGACGCACATAAGGACCGGGTAAGCTAGCTTCACCACATCTACGGCACTCGTAAACTTAAATACGCCAGGAATGTCAATTCGGACCTCTGGCGGAGGTGGATAATAGCACGTGGGGGCTTCAAACGAGAGCAAGTCAGCTGTGTGTGTTTTCATCACTTAAGTTAGTCACATCTCCGAGGCTCCGGGGCACGAGGGGGTCCCATGTCGGGTTTTCCGTCAAGTGTAGCAGTGTGAAACTACGCTGGCAATCTATCTCTTTGTCTATCGATTATGTTTTGAATCCCATTCGCGATGCGAGCGCATCTCGCGAGCCTAAACATATTCGGCGTAGGGCACCTGATTCATATTCTAGTTGTACTGCGACACGATTTCTATGTACACTATGTGGCCCGGCGACCTAGTAAGTAAACCGATGCCGGAAAGACCATGGCCCAGTTGAGGCATTTAAGCAAGTCATACAGCTGGTGAATGTTCCCGCAGTCTCACGTGTATTGGCATGCCGTCCTTAGGGTGGACAATACCGTCACCGGACGAATACAGACGCTCTCCATCGATTTTGGCATTCGGGGTGGCCTTAGAACCTCTACGGATACGTAATAAATATTAGCATTCAATCGAGCGAGATTACGGAGGGGAATTTCTTCCACGACCGAGAGGGAACAATCTGACTCACTGCAGCTCATCCCACTTGTCCCATGCTTCCCCGATGTCAAAGCGCCGGGCGGTAAGCACGGCGAAGATTCGCAGCTCGATCAGCGCGAGCTCCATTCCGATACAGTTCCTCGGGCCTATCGAGAAGGGCGCCCACGCGTTGTTATTCACCGGGTGTAGCGGGTCGCCCTCGGGGACTGTCCATCGCTCGGGTATGAACTCGTTGGGCCTCAGCCAGTAGTTGGGGTTCCGTGCGACTCCTGGAGCCGATAGCCACATGCCCCAGCCGTCCATTGGGTAGCGAGTCGATGAACCCGGGACTGTTAAACTGAAACCCGGGGGCGGTTCGCGTAAAGTCGCCGCTAGAGGATAGAGCCGCAACGTCTCCTTGATGCAGCCGAGGGTGTACGGAAGCGCATATAAGAGGTGAGGGGATTGTGTGAGAACTGCTGCTGCCTCGCTCGGGTCGGGTCCCAGTACGGCGTCGTGCTCTGCACGAACCTTAGCCATGCACTCGGTGTTGTCCTGTAATAGCTTAGCCATGAAGCAAATCGTCGCGGCCGTTGTGTCGTGTCCTGCAAAAAGGAAAGCCTTGAGGTTAGCAATAAGCTTGTCGATGAATTCCGCGTTGGGCTTCTCTCTTGAGGCGCTCGGGTCGTCTTTGTCGATATACTTGATGGCTAGATCTACGATGGTCTTGACTTGGGAGTCGTTCGACTCGGCCTGAAGTTTACTTTGTATTTGTGGCATTACAAGGTCCTTTATTTTCTTATTATTGACTCGCGCAGCCGCATTGTGCCAGGGCATGCGTCCAATAGGCAGAGCCCGGGAAGCATTGGCACCGTAGTTCATTATTCGAATCTGATCTAACAAAGCGATTTTGAGTGGGCTAGACTCGGCTCGTTGTTGCTCATTCAGCCGCATACCACTACAAATAGTCAGACGGGGTATCCTGGGGGTCGCCTGGATGCTGCAGGGTCTAGTCTTGGAACTCACAGCGATGCTCTGACAATAATATCAAAGGTGAGGTTTATTGTCTTCTCGTCGAGCCGGAATACAGACCCCCATTTTCCTTCGCTCCCAGCTAAACTTTCAAGCTGTGAGGCAAAGATGGAGACTTCCTCGATAAGCGCCGGGAGCATTGCTATCAAGTTCCGCTGGCTGAATCCGGGGTTGAATCTCGATCGCCATGTCTTCCATTCGATTCCCTCATTGGAAACGATGTCGAGCCCAGAGGTAAGTGGGACGAGGAAGTCCGTTGACAGTTTCAGCTTGGGCAGACTCGGCGTCTGTGTGAATTGCGACGCGGCGACGGGGTCAAACACAAGTGCAAGCTGCATCTCGACGGGCCAGAGATCCAAGTAAACCACAGGCGGCGGAAAGTCGAGATCGGGGAAATACTTCCTGCAGTTCTTAATAAGCCATGTGTGAAACGAATAGAAGTTGGCATCTGGAGGGTTATCGGCTCTCCAGTCCCCGAGAAGACCCAAGTGACCGAACAGCAATGAGTGAGGCAAGATGGGCTATGATGGTTGATTAGTCTCGCAACCTCCCTCTCCTTACGTCGTTCGTCACGGGCGTTCACTCACAATGCCCTGCGCTTTCAGTGCCCTCACTCGCGACCGCTGTAAATAACCTCGGTACAGGAACCGGGCACCCACTGCATGACCCAAGGTTAGTGATTTCCATCGAGATCGAGGTTTGCGATAGTAATTGAGGTGAACGTAAAGCCTTCAATGCATCTCCTACACTCTTGAAAATGGTTAGAACGAGAGGGTAGTAGTCAAATACTTACGGAGCACTATAATGGCCCCAACGGCGCGGATAAGCAACGAATTCGCACCAACGCCCATCTTACACAGCATATGATTGCATCCGAAATGGTTGGGAGAACGTGAGAAATTGTTATTGGTTGCTGCCTCGGTTCAAAAAATGTGGCTGCCACCATGTAATATATTAAATCCCTAGGTAGATAGGTACCAATTCCCGTAGAATTCCGTAATTAAACACCATTGATTGGCGGGCGAGAAATCAGGAATTAGCAAGGGTGGCCAATTGTCACGGTTTCAGCTTGTGGCTTACAAGGGGCGCTAGCATTATCATGACACTTACATAGTGTTGGTATGCAAGTGTGATATAATATATTAGGAGAATGAAGACGGATATTACTATCCTCAATAATATATCTTATCGCGAACGGCGGATTACTACAGAGGGCATTCCGGGGAATCGGGACTTCAAAACGATGGTAATAACAATTACTGTCTGCAAGGGTCTTCAGGGTTACATATTGTGAATACAGCAGGGGGCCGAAAGCCAGTAAAAAGGTCCATCGAATCCTACATAGATAGATAGGGTTTCGAGCATCCCATTCCAGATCATCAGCGATTCTCTGCCCATCGCCTCGACACAGCCGGATTGCCGGGAAGCTCTGGGAGCCCTATACAGAAGGAGAAATGTTATCAGCCATGACGAATACGAGTACGACCCCGAAGACGCGACTACGTGTTCTGGTTTCGGGCACTTACAGCTATCGATGTCCTCCTTGAAAGACTGTGCGAGTTTGCACTTGTTCTGGTCCGCCACGGGCTGCGTCGTGAGCGTCGGGCAGTTGACATAGCAAGGCGTGTCCATCGTTTTCTGCAGCGCATCGCCTTTCCACCCGAATAAATAATCACCATGGCTACCGAATCCCGATCTGCGCGGTACGAAAACCTGTCAGCGAACGTTGTCTCCTAGAAATCCGTCGTTCGTTACTCACTGGTCGCCGAAACTCCATACGAATGGCTGCGAGCCGTCCTCGGGCCAGTCCTCCGGATTATTGAATTCGCGCGTATCCCAGATCGTTTCGTACTGCGATGAGCGATTAATTTAACAATACTTCTTGTTATATGTTGGGGAATAGACATAATTTACCATCAGCTGCGGCACAGGCACCGGGTGTGATGCCGGGCATGGGCCTCTCGAGTCGAAAGTACCGTTGGCTGGATAAGCCACTATTCGATATCAAGCATTAAACTTTGCCGCTTACTGATTCATTCCTGTTGGTCTCGGAACCAAGGAAGAGCACAATCTTGCTAACATGGCAACGGAAGACTCGGCAATACTTACTGTGGTCCATGTGGTTCAGAGTATCAAGGTTCTTGCCATCCCAGCATCTAAAATCTCAGTCAGTCGACTACTTGACTACTCGTCTCTCCACGGCACTTACGTTGGGAATCGGATGTTAGCCATGATGCCAGCTGTGGTATGGTGGTTAGTACCGTTGAATTCACGGCGGACTACGGCAAATTTCAGCAGAATCACCTACCTGGGCAAGGCTTGTTCGGAAAGCTCTTGGTTTCGGGGAAGCGAGTCCCAGGGTCTTGCAGACAGGTGAAGGTGACTTGTCTGAAGCGGTTGGAGTCGGCCGCGGTATGCGTCACCGGGTCGCCGATGATCATTCGGAAACCAGGCTTGAACGCGGTGACCTTCGACGTCTGTTGGTAATCCGCCAGGCCGTTCTGCATGTAGTAGACGGTCATACCGCCCTCGGCTCCCTCGAAGCCAACGTTTGGAGTGATCGGGACGCGCTTGTATGTGCCGTTTCTAGCTCGGAAGAAGAGGACCTACGACAATGATTATGAATATAGGCAATAAAAGGTAGTATTGGGCACACAGCTCTTACCGCGGTCCAATAGTTGGATGAATCTTCAAGGAACTGGCAGGTCGTACATTCTGACTCGGCAGGCATGTCCTTGGCTGGGTTCATGGTTACATTGAATGAGTTCTGTCAAGCATCAGCGTACTGACTTCATTCACTTAGAGACTGATCAAACCTACGCCGCCGATGATTTGATGGAGATGAGGACTGGGCGTAAGACCCGGGTTGACCACTGGAGATCCGATCAGCGGGTACTCTAAGATTTTGCACAGCACATCAAGGGAGTCGAAGCAACGCAGTACTACAGATAATAGCAGGACAAGATGAGGGAATAGTCTCTAGATGCTACTCACGAGGATCAACTCGGTCGATTGTGAGCTGGGTGCACGAGAATCGGATCAGGGCAGTTGTCCGCGCCGCCAAAGCGAGCGCAGTCATCGATTTCCAATGCATCTTGATATGGACTGTCTCAAGCCGTCTAGGTTTCTCTTTGATTTGTTCAAGGGGCAGCCGCAACGACTGTATTCACGGCGAGCGGGTCTAAAGGAAGAGCCAACAAGAGGATTGATGGCGGGCTCGGGGATCTTATCTGTCCCAGCGGCTTTACCCTATCCTTAACTCATTTGCTGAGTTAGCAATCTCGGACCATCGGTACTGAAGCAGGGCGTCATATCTATCGCCGTAATGCTCGAGGTCTAGGCTGTCGCTTATTCGCTATCTCGACCGAACCGCAGCCAACCGACCCAACCTTGACTCCTCCTCGCCTTCCAACCGACCTACCGGTGTGGTCGCTAATGAAGTGCCGGTTACATTAACCTGCGACTATATAATTTATTTACTTTACAGGTGTAGACGGGAGTATCCAGAATGGCGAGGGCTAAAAGGGCTATATCCCGGGATGTACGTTGTATATGTGAAATAAGCCGTACCAATGGGATCAATGCCTAGTGAGTTCGCCGCAACTGTCAAATGGGCTCGGCAATACGACTGTCGTAAAGAAGCGCTTGGCTTAAAGAAAGAAACAACACTTGGGGCGCGGGCCCTTATCGAGGCCTCTCGATGCTATAGTGTTATGGTGCTATCTTGATGAAGTGCACATCTCTATTCATCGACAACATCAAGCTCCTATTCTTATCGCTACAGCCGATCTCTACGTCACACTCTAAAGCATCACTTCAACAGGCTACCGCGTCAAGCTAAGCAGCACGTGGAAACACTCTATGGCGACTGTCGCCCGCGGGGAGAGACAATATCAAGCTGCCTTTTCACAGAGACAGCTTTCATAATAGACCCTCGCTAGTGACTCTTTTAGGGGTGAGAAAACCCATCCCTCGGACCACGGGTCCTGGCCACCGTCTTCATCGTGTATACGTCGTTGTCGATATTCCCTAGGAACGGCTGGGTATTGGTTGGCGTCTCCAAGGTGACTTCGGGGTGATGATAATGATATCCACCAGTAGGATACGGATTCAGGTGAGTCGTATTAGGGTAAGGATATGGACAGCGTCGGAATGGATATTTATTGTAATGCATATACGCTGGTGGAGTCTGTTGGATAGTGAGGCCGGGCGCTTTCTGATATGGTGCTCAACTTAATCAGCTCTTGGTTAACTTCGCCCCTTGATGGAATATGCACTCAACCTCGGAAATCATGATGCGGGAGGCCAGCCAGTGCGCCAGGCAGAACAGCAGCAGGATCTGGGCAGAGAAGTGCATCTGCATATTAATCCCGATCTTCAAATTACAGTCAATGGAAATTTAAAAACCTGGAGTGATATCGCTGAGCCAAAGTGTCTACAGATGCTATGTATTTACGCGCGGTATAGTTAGCTCCCATCGAACACAAACGAGGCCATCGCCTCAAGTATTTATGCCCGCCGTCCGAACAATCCCTATCAAAATACCACAGAACGCACGTCGAAGCTATTAACGTCAGATGAAAACCAGAGACACTGGATAACCTACGACAGCGCGTAGAAGACTCTTTATCGCGAGATCCTAGGTCATTATACACAGGTCATGAACCCTAGGTATTGAGAACAAATACTGTAATCATTTGTCCTCTATAGGTTCATGACCTGCGTATAATGACAAGGCTATGTGGCTTCCACGTTATAGACCTTTTCATCGAGGATTTCTACATACATCGCTTCAATAGCGCAGCAGTGAACCCCGAATAATCGCTATCCTCGCCTATTCCTTCGCCGGAATACACGAAATGCGGATTCTCAACACCGCGTCCGTAAACGTTGTCAGTCACGCTATGACAGTTCGCAATAAGTAGCGATCACATGGCTAAATATAACCTCTCTTGAGGCTCATAACAGTATGATGCCAGGCCTGCTCAACAATTCTTCGAAACATTCCCCCATCCGCTATCCATTTCGTATGTCTACAGCAAGGTCAAGGCACCTAAGTACATCTGACTATATATTCATTTCTTTGCCTCCTCAGACTTGCCATCCAATTTGGCTAGCTTCATTGTAATCCTAACTACTCCCTCGATCCCACGAGCCTAGTCTGTCAGCCTATCGGTATTTCTCCTACAGTTGTATCAAATTACAATTACACTCGAGATGTGTGCAATTTGACTGCATGTCCCAATCGTAATACGCCTCATTCAACACTGTTAGCGATGTACACGGTAGAATAAATCCTCCACGTCATAAAAATAAATTTTGTACATTCTGTGATCGCTACACTTCTATAAACGTGTTAAGTGAGCCATCACCAACTTCTATCATCTAGTGTTTTCCCCTAGTTGATTCACCTCGTCGCGTTTCGTAGGTAGATATGATAATGGGTGATAAACTCCCTGTCCTTCATCACCATGCAATCCTTTCCATATTAGTCCAACTTCTGGGTATCGGAGCTGGATGGGAGAACAAATATTTATCAGGCCGTACGAGTGCACCTCATCATGCTGCCGTCCTCCATGCAATTAACCCTGAATAAGGTCGTTATGTACTCCAAGCCAGAAAACGCCCGCTTCGTAAAGTCCAAGGAACTATATCGACAAGAATCGAATGACCGGCATATTTACTTTTCGCATCAAATGATGTCTGTTTGTTGTACAAGCCTCTCATCTGAACGCAGCGATCCTGGTCATGTAGTGCGACTTGAATCAAAGGAAGAAACAGATGGGAGTTGGTTACTGCGTACGGATCACTCAGATAAGACCGATAGCTCATCTGCGGTTTTGCCGTAGGTTCATCTTACAATTTGCTTCTATTGTGGTAGAAGCACCCCCTTCTCGTCCGATGGGAGTTTGATATAACTAACAATCTTTTGAGTAAGATTCGCGCACCAGGGATCCACATAACCAGTCCAGAGCATGGCTGCACCGTAGTTGAGAGGAATCCAGAATGGCAACGCAATCAGTAGCCTTGTCGCACCAGGGAATATGAGCTTGCCGTGCAAGACCTCGCCGTTCTCATTCGTGATATCAGGCGGGACATAGAATCCGTATACCATCCAGCAGAGAACGCTGCGAAGGAGAGGACCATGGAGCAGATAGACGGCGAAAGATTGCTTTCCAAGCCACAAGAGATACTTTGATGACAAGAAATCGCGTAGAGCAGGCATAAAATGCAAACCAAGAGTGATCAGTTGCAGACCGATACCAGAGCCATACCGGGGAATTTCGCCGCCTTTCGGGACGATGTGGACCAAGACTCTGTATTGCCAACGAGACCATGTGGACCATTCAGGGTGTCCTTCGGGGTATGAGGCAACATAGAGACCGAGGGTTAAGAAGACGATAGCGAGAACGCGTGAAATTCTTTTTCGCTTGACGAGAAATTCGTTTGCCACGGGAGTATTCTGTAGATCGCACATAAAAACACCCCAGAAGAATTGCATACCGAAAGCAGCTAAACTTAGTTAGCAAGAGTACTGTTTTCCGGGTCGATCAAAGACAAAATTGAAATATAATCAACTTACCATCGCCTCCAATGTAGAAGTAGAAGTAGACGATCAAGCTAGCAATCATTCGATAGCGGGGTTGCAAATAGGCTGTTGCGACAATGAAAGTATAGACTTGCATACTTCCCCTCAACAAGGGCAGAAGAGTCCACTGGTTCCCATCATATGCATTGGCACCGTGCGTCCAGGTATTGATGATGTTGAAGATCAGGTGGTTGATGGAGGAGAAGATATTGCTCATGCGGTCCGGAGCGGTCTTACCACACCACCAGCAATCACTCGACTTCCCCACAAGGAACATGCCTAGTTGTGCCATAAACCAGATAATAACAGTAGCGAGCGAGCAAGGGATGATCAATCGAGGAACACGACTGAGCGCGGACCTGGCGACGGCGGTGAAGGCGGCATCCTGGTTATTTTGGCGATAGAGTTTAATGGGTTTTAGGGCGCATACATAGCCGGTGACGAAAGAGAAGATTGTAACACCGATACGTCCTTGGACGAGGATTCGGAGAAAGGGCCATTGAAGGACACGAGGGATCGCTTCGGCGGATGATGCAGGAAGGAAGAGATCGCCATCAAAAGCTCGCGCGATGTGGGTTAAGACGACAAGTGATGAGGCGAGACCTCTCAGGCCCTATAAGGAATTGATGGTTAGTTATCGAGCACATTCAACAAGTAATGACTTGACTAATTGGATGATCGGATTTGCACCGGCAAGTCCCAACGACTCTCATGAAAAATACAATGCCATGGTGTGTAATGACGATTCGGTATGCACTTGACCAAGCACCAACATCGCCGTAACTAATGCCTGACAACCATCGCGACACTCCAGACTCGAAATACACACCACAGCCAAACACTCCAGATCTAGCCGGCACGGTGCAGAGTCCACTAGGGCGAGGAGCGCTAAGGAAACATGATGTTGTCATAGCCTATTACAGAGTCCCCGTCGTCGACACCATTCCATTCCATTTCGGAGGGCAGTTAAATAGACTGAAGGCTGAGACAATATTCACTTACATCGACCCATTTGACGTTCCCCTCTTTGCCAACTGGCATCTTAACGTACTATTCAGCAATACCTCCAATTTCGTTCGCACCGATGTCGTTATATCATGCCTCGAAGATATAGATAGGATCGGTATGGCACTCCGTCTTTTGGTAGAGGCGGAGACAAGATTCGGTTCGTTCGACAACAGCTCGGTGGTGCTCGTGTTCGGAGTCCGGTAATAAATAGCAAGGACGCTGTGTATGTTGACAGCTCGGCCAAAGTTCACAGATTACGACAACGGTGTTGTGGCACGGACAGACAGTGTAACGTTCGTATTGGAAAACGGCGTCGCACAGAGATGGGAAGGAATGAACAGAGGCGGCGCGGGAATCGGCAAATGGAAGCCGGGATTCAACTCGCTAGATCTGCGTGCGTATGTATATTATAGGTAGCGTAGGTGCCGTGGGTGCCGTGGGTGACAGATCTGACTTGTTTTTATGTATGTTGGTAGTTGAGAGAGCGACAGGCCGCGTGGCGGGTAAAATATTGGGTAGGGTATGATATGATGGGGTATTATAGACAAAGACGCTATCGGTAGGTATCGTCGGGTTCGTATAGCAAAGTAAGTACGATATGATTTATAAATAACAAGAGATCCGAGATGGAAACAAGCGATCGTCCAAGATCAAACAACCAGCTGGCTTATCTGTCGGAACAGACGGCTCTGGTGAGGAGAATTGAAACAGAAGGGAAGAAGGGACGAATGGACGAATGGACGAATAATCACTTCAGCAGAGGTAGCGACAGACAATGATGAGGACGGGACGGAACCTCGAGTTATGAAGAGGCTTGGATTGGAGGGGGGTTGAGACGAAAAGGTCATGGGCTCCTGGTGGATAAGAATAGGTGGTAGGTAAGTACTAACCTAGGTCGTAAGTAGTGGGTGGCACCATCAGTTATTAGGTACAGGCTCCCTCTGCTCTATGTACTGTACATTACAGGTGACGGACACTAGCGCATAATTAAGTTGATGTAATGTGGTGGAAAAGGTACAACTACCTCACACTGCACCAGGTGCTGACCAGGCACTGCACCAGGTACCAGCGAGCGAAAAGGGGAAACAAATTGACAATACAGGGGGCTATGGGTGCACAAAGTAGTGTACATTAGGTACCTAGTACACTGACCTTGCTGAGGTGCTCCGTAGCGGAAGGGGCTTGGGCAAGGATGCAGGCCGCTGCAGGCCAATCAATCAATACCTTGCCCCGAGAAATCATCAGAACAAGGAACCCCAGATCTAATCTACTTGCATCAAATAGTTCACCTAACGAAGGTCTGAGCCCTGGTTGGACCATGCTGGACCATGCTGGACCACGCCGCCGCAAGAGGCTGAACGACGAGAGGAAAAGCGAGTATAGCGTTGGCCCTACTATTCAGGTCCTTCATAGTAGTATACCTACTATGTAAGTGGTGTACTAATTAGGGAGTAGTGTAGTGAATAGTACTTACTATAGTAACGGTTCTGCATTCTTCTCGAATCTTGGGATCTGCACCCCTACTGCAAGTTTAAGTAGGTATGTCTTATTAGTACACTATTCCCCCATCCTTATTCTCCACTAATGGGGGCTGTTTCCTTTTCACATGACGATTATCTCTGTTATCGTGTAAGTGAGCATAGTTGTATACATCTTGTACTTATATCCTGCTGTTCCAAGTCCAAGATACGCCTCTTCCTTCAATCAGTGCCAGACGGGATGCGACGTGCAGGCGATGTGGAAGTCGTGTAATCTGACAATCGAACCGACCCGACGACTTACACTAGGAAAAGAGGAAAAGAGGAAAAGAGGAAAAGAACTTATCCCTGTCCAATCAGTGAAAAAGAGTACGTAGTACACTATTGAGTATTAGTACACTAAGACCAGGTTATCAGTCACTTATATCACGGCTTTTACCATACATACACTTACATAGTAGGAGGTTGGTATACTACGTAGTACTATATAGTAGCTAGACCAGTGCCAGACTAGTGGATAGTCGCCTAGTAGTGTAATGAATCAATGATATTATACAGGTATTTTCTTTTGCCACGTGAGCAGCTTCTTATAGAATTCTAGAATAAACCTCTGATAATCTGATACGTAACTAATATGTGGCTATATCGACTGCAACCTCTGAAACGCTTAATCAACAATAATCAGCGGTATACTTATTATATACAACTGTCCCAGCAGCAGTTATTGTTTCGGTTATCACGGCGATGCTACTCCTGCTTGCCAAGAGTCCTTTCGGTGTTCCGATCCCCTTGGCATCTTGGCATCTTGGCATGTATTAACTTCTTGTGGTGTAGATGATCAGCCCGACTTCTTGGGAGGGAAGGAAAGGGGGAATAGGGGGTTTCTTTTGGAGCTGAGAATTTCGCTCAAATGACTTTATTCAGGATCTAATGCAATAGACTAATAGTACTGCACTAGACTATGAGCAAAAAAAAAGAAAAAAGAGAAGAAAGAGAATAGGGATATCTGACCTAGCATCTATGCTCCAGTATACCTGCCTACAATACATCCTACTACGTAGCGGAGCGTAAATTTATCCTGATCGTCGGGCTAGAGTTATGCGTAAAGTTACCTTTCGCTTCTATCGGCACTGCTCCCAAGACTTTGATTTTCGACGTGGGAATGCCAAGGACCATCCAAGCAACGGCTCCGCCATGCAACATTACCGTTTTCTGTCTGCTTCCATATGGGTATTGGCATTCTAATATCTAATATAGGATCACATCACTGTACGTAGTACCTCATCATTATCATGCTATCCTTGCACTTTAATAGCCTGCTCGTACACTATTCCATCTCTAGCAGGAACTTGAGAGGGGCTAGTCCGATCTGACTGGGAAGACAACGAAACGCGTGTACACTTGATGGTATTCAGTGCAAGTCAACTAGCATATATCCAGTATAGGGTAAGGGATAGATAACCATACCTAAAACCACCTAGCTGCAATTCATTAATCTACAAGTGCATAAATCTCAATATTACAATATAGAGGGTATCTCCATCTCACATGCACGCGTCGTCACATGGAACTGTGACGAGTTCCGAAACATGATCTCCGACACAACCTGCATAGCCAATAGCACCATCAGTTGTCTTCTTGGCAATGTAAATTAAGATTTCTAGGAATACCTAGTCTTATCAGGCAGGAGGTCATGTCATAAAAGAAATCAGGAATATTACAACGCTTTCGGCAGCATATAAAAATATAATCCCGCCACGCTACCTAATCCTATTATAATTTAACTACTGAGTACACTACGTTGCCAACATCAATGTTAGAACAAGGCGCAGAGTCCATCGACAACCTTAATCCGACAAATTAGAAACTAGTATCTGCAGTCTCGTATTTTCGAAGAAAAGAGGTACATACCTCTAGTAATTGTGAGAAAAACATCTGAACATTTTGATTATACTATAATTATTTTCAAGTCAGGCTGGCTTCTACGCGAGGTGGCAAGGTAGCTGCTGCATCTCATTGCTTACAATTTAATACACTACACCAGGGTCGCTCGTACTTCTCGTATCAGCCACTTACGATCCTCGCGAGACGAGCTGCAATCCTGCCTTCACTCGGACCAATCACAATGTGTCTAGTCAGTAAATCCATTAAACTAAATAGGTAGCGTAGATAAATATACTACATATTGCGGCTTCACTCGTAGCAATAGGATTTAGTAGTTGAAAATGCAAGTTGCCTTACGCTATCTACTATAATCAATCTCACATCAGCCCTAGACGTTGTTTAATGAAAACGGATGGATATACCTAGCTGGTGTTGGTGTTCTTTCTTCACATCGTAAGCGAAGTTCGAGTGTTTCGTGTCTATAAGATCCGACTTCAATGCAGCCATCATATACCCATATGTGCGATCCCAGCCAAGTCCTATCAAAGATAATACACAGGTCCTATAATGTTCACCTACCCCGGGCTTCTAGGACCTTTTTTTTTTTTCTTTTTAATTTCCGAAAGTTCGGTCAGCCCTGAGTCACATGCATATTTAGTACCTTCCTAGGTGATGGCATTTTTCAGCCTCTGCACACGAAACGCGAGGTGACCGCACTGGACTCCCCATGCATATGCTATCTATCATATCAGCACATGAACCTGGCGTGCTTCATCTTGGCAAAAAAAAAAATCAATCGTGTCTAGGTTTACTTCGCGCCGCCATAATATCAAACAAGGAGAGATGGGTGACTACCTGCCGCCATATCCTAATGTGTATACTGTATAAATTTAGATGCTCGTTGTACAAATATTGAGTACAAGACCATATCTGTTATAAATAAAAAGCCAACAAGGCTGCTCACCTTTGAGCTCATTTGCAGAGTTTGACGAAATCGGACGTCGTGTCCACAGTTATCATCATACTCAAAGACCCCGGTTTCTCAGTCTTCAGCAATGTAAGCCTTCCAGGTACAATCGAGAAGCTGCA
This sequence comes from Xylaria hypoxylon, assembly GCA_902806585.1. Taxonomy (NCBI): domain Eukaryota; kingdom Fungi; phylum Ascomycota; class Sordariomycetes; order Xylariales; family Xylariaceae; genus Xylaria; species Xylaria hypoxylon. The sequence continues at coordinate 417,315 of CADCXB010000050.1, read as the reverse complement.
TGTATAATACACGCTCATATTATTGTTAACAAACTGTGAGAGAAGACAACGATTCCGATAACCACTCCAAGCCAGATCAAAACACGTGAAACCAAGCACTACCAAAATAGTACGGCCTCAGAAACAAACTTGGTGGGGGCACCAATGTATAATTATGTCCTTTTCACCCGTACTACTTAGTGTACGAAGATTTTCCAGGAGTGAGGTACACATGGATCAAATATTGAGACTAAATCAGTAGTTCCACGTAGGCGTCCATATACCTAAACGATTACTTGTTAGTTTGTCTCGCTGTTAAGTGCACTTCGATACCATACCATGAACATGGAACAACCTGAGAGTTATATTTATTCCTCGGTCATACAGCTCCTCCAAAGAGAGCGAGTATCGCACGTTCATAACACATGAGCCATCATATAATATGTTATCACGGTAAAAAATCTATCATGTTGGTAAGCATACTAGCTGTCACGCACCTTTTCAGATCAAGAAGGTGTTCTGTGTAGTGTATACGGTTAGAAAAGACCACTGGTTTAGTTCTAGGCTCTTCGCGCAACAACTTGTATTCATCACACCTCATACTTGGCTCGTGACACTGGTCAATCCTAGCCGGGATATGATACAGTCATACTATATCCTGTCCATATATATATAATTCCATATGTACACTATGAGAGAGAGAGGCAGTCATATTAGAATCTAGATCGACGAGACTTTCGCCCACAAAACCTCTCTACCCCTGTCCACCTTCCAACTAATACTCGACTCTCAGTATTAGGATGTTGCGCAAGTATGTCAAACCAGAAAAGGAATCCAGCACTGGTTTAATTCGCCTTCGCTCCCATGGCGTGTCCAGTCTCCCATTCTATCACGACCAAACTCGACCCATAGGGGTAGTGATCACTGGGTCTTCCGACCTCAGGATTGTCGCAAGTGCTCGCATCAACAAGCAAATGATCAATCGTCCTGGACGCGACGATCAGATAGACACGATCGCAGCTACTCCTCCAAGCTCCTACTTCGCGGGTACCAGCTATACCGTCTTTCGTCACGGTACACGGATCTGAAGATACCAAGACCATTGAAACTCGCCAGCCTCCCCATCAATCCGGTACACCTCCCAGGACAAAGAAGGTGTTTTGTATATGGTTAGCAGAGATCACCAGTTTAGCTCTAGGCTCTCGCGAAACAACAAGTATTCATCTTACGTCCATACCTAGGACGCTGACGCCACCTCTTTCTCCTCCTCTCTGCGCCGTATCTTCATCTGAACGCTCTTCACTCGATGCGCCTCTTAGCCCTCAGACCGGGCTCACGGGCCCCATGAGAAGACGTTCTCGCTGGAAATTTCTAGGTTAATACATGCTACCGCTGCCACGTCCATAGGCTTTGGTGTTGGACACGGATATCGCGCGCCATATTCAAACCACCCATAGTCACGACGGCGAAGCCCCTATCTTATAACCGCCCCGCCTCACGCAGTACCTCGTACTGCCGTGCGAGTTTCCGGCTATACCGTGTTCTGGTAACGGACAGCGTGCGAGGGAATCGGTCCGCGCTGGATGTTCCGTCGACGGCGTATATCGACGATGTCAAACTTGACATCGTCTCACTTGTCTTCTTGGATGTAGGTGACCACGACTCTGTTGAGTGGTATCTTGGCTGTGTGATGTTACTCTTGAAGCAGAATTTGCTTTGAAGACCGAGATATCGATGGCTAGGATGGTTTGGGACTCAAGGTGTCTATGAGAAACATGAGGGCCTCGTCTCGATAACCTGAGGATAGTCATATTTACCCATGCCGGACGACGAATCGTGTCGATGTACGCCCACATACTGTCTTTCCGGATCACCGTCCCTACGCCGTAACCCTTACCGCCGACGGCCCGTGTATGATGCAAGTCTTAGGAGAGGTTGAATTGCACCTCGTATGCGATTACACTTCGTATGCGGACCTCTCTCTTGTAAGATATCTCTTTCTTGCCCTTTACCCATACTCTGCTCGGCACTCTGCATTCTCACTATCCCCTCAGAGGATAGCGAAGAGCCACGGCTATTAGTAGACGGATCCAGGATCGTTCGCGTACCACTCATAGTTATACGGACAGCATCCGTAATCCGCATATTCCCATGCTCGACCTTGAGCTCCCCCAGACATAGGATATGTGACTAATCATACCACTGGTACTCTTTATCAGGGTCTCACGGCCAGACGCATGCAGAATCTTGCAGATATTGTATTGATTGTTTTGTCGACGCAGATTTTGCAGCCCGCGTCCTTACTCGTTAGGCTACTGGGGGGGATGTGCTGCGAATGGGTATAGGCCAATTTCGTATTCCTCTGAGCGAGAGAAAGCAATGAGCCACTGAGACCATGGACGTTGTATATATGGCGGCATCTAATGTTGAAAAAAGGGTGCCTGGGTACGACGATTTATTAACAATTTAGAAATTCTTTCCGTTCACTTTGATCATATCGTCGTCCATATAGACAATGATGCAGCACAAGTTGACCAGGAACCCCGAGCTTCATCAAAAAGCTAAACATGTTGATATCACTTTCCATTTTATACGACACCGAGTCATCAAACACGATGTCATCACTTTCCGAAGAGACGGTGTGCCCTCATTCCCATCCTCGTTGTTAGTCTTTCTCCGCTTCGTTAACAACCATCATCTTCGGAATCCTGCTATTCGGAAGGTCTCGATGATCTGTCCCGAATAACGCCCTAATGCCATTTTTCTCCCTCGGATGCCGTAGCCGGATATATAGCGCCGCAGAGGGGGGTAGGGGTGGTAGTATCAACAGTTTATACGGAACCGAGAAATGTTCGTGTCTTAGCTATGTCTTGGCTGTAATGCTAGGAGCTACGGGTAAGGCCCAATTCCAGATCGTCGATCCCGCCCTCCTTACGGGAGAGGCGATCCGCTGCGAATCATCAAACCCGGATCGGATAGCGCCCTAGACCGCACTTCGAGAATACCATCGTATATATATGACTTGGATGGATGAGAACTAGGGTAGGTGACCCAAGGGTAAGGGGCGTGACGTGACGTCAGACCGAGCTAGGAACACCTATGTATAGCGTACAGTCCCTCGCCCACTCGCATCACTACTGGTCGTTTTGAAGTTATCAGTCTTATTCTTTAGGGCCAGTCAGGATTCATTAATTCCGAACGGTTTCCATTTGAAGCTATAAGACCTCGAGAAAAAGATAATCCCAAGCATCTACGACACACATCTGTTCGGAAATATAGTCACTCACTCGATCTCGTGATTAAACTCACACGAGATGTAAAGAAAGTTTTAGTGATAAGAGTACTTTTAACCTCGTTGTACGGAAGGCAAATAACAGTTACGGAATAATTATTGTATAGATGATTGCGTCATAACTTTGCATAACGCAGTCCGTGGAGGCAGTAGGTAGTGTGAGCCTCCATCATGTCCAGTCAAACGCCTGGGGATAGTTGAAGGACCATTCGTCTTCCATTATATACAATGGCAATCAAACTTCTTTCTTACAAGGCACTCTTGACCGTCCCCTCAGCATTTTTTGCGGCGCCCTTGACGGATCCTTCAGCCTCCTTAGCAGCCCCTTTGGCCTTGCCCGCAAGCTCCTCGGAATGTCCCTTCACCTTGCCTCGGATCTCCTCGGCGGTGCCGGCAGCTTTTGGGTTGGCCTCGTGTGCTTTGCCCGTTACTGACTCGGCGACTTTTGCTATTAGGAGAATGACGTGTTAGTGACAGGATAATACCTTGGGGGTCATGATGCTTCGAGCAACTTACAGCCCATGTTAATTCCGTCGACAAGCTTGTCTGAGACCTTGCGGTCAACGGTTTTTATTGTGTCTTTGGCGCTCTCTGTCATTGTTTTGCAGGCGGCCATGCTTGTGCCGAATTGACGCGGAGCCTGAACCCAGGCAACTCGGGAGGTGAGAGCCACGCGGCGGGCGATTGTTTCTGTAAGGAACGACATTCTGATCATGGGAGTTTAAAGATGTACTCAAAATATATGCTATCGTGAGTATCGGATTGTTGATTGTTCCGGAGTGAAGAGTGTGCAAAGCGTTGGTGATTGGCTGAATAGTATGAAACAGGAAGAATCTGTTGAAAGAATTGAAAGAGTTGAAAGGTTTCAGTTAAACATGGAAGAGTTAGGTAGTTACTCTAGGTGACAGAAAGGTCAAGGTCAATTTTGTTTGCTCTCTTGTGCCTACCTCTATGTATGATGATGTTTTGTTGATGTCATTATGCTGTGGCTGCTCATACGTAATTGGCTACTTGGGAAAATACGCCCCTCATGGGGTAAAATGCGGAGAGGCCTTCGTTGGCTTAGGTAACTGTTGCACTCTATAGGTACCATTCCGCTATATTTCAGTGGACATGGACTTGCACTGTCGAGATGAGTTGTGGGGTATGGTGTAACGGGTTTTGCAACGGGAACTGGCACTGGGAACTGGCACTGGGAACCATGACGCCACACTGCATCTTGACACGTGAGGATTTCTTCTTCGTATGTCTATGAGTATGTTATATGTTTTACACTCATCGGAAAGTTTGCACTTGTACTGGTGCTTCGAGCTTGAACTGATTGCCACCCACTTCTGATCTGCCTCTTGGTGTCTGTATCTATGTAAGGGGATCCAGGGGTAAGTCAGTGATCGAATATCGTATAACAGCCACCCACCCTCGATAGGAGTCGATAGTATCTACTGCGTAGGCTTAATGGAGTGGGGGTACGGGACTTGTATTGGGGACTTGTATTGGGGACTTGTGTTCTGGAATAACACGGAAGTGATGGCTAACGGGTAGTCTTGCGAAAGCGTTCTGACATGGACCACTCATCTTGAACAAATAAATGCTTATCGATGGAAGCCTATCCGGTTGTGCCGAATATGCGTTGGAGTGTTGGTGATTTATCTAGTGTACATAGTATGCGTATAAGCTGACAAGTTTAGGCCGCATGGGTTTCGGTTCTCCGGGCCTGCCGGCAATTACCATCCCCGAGCGAATCGACAAACAAAAAGAAAGTCAAGCCGTCTGACATGACACGATGCAGTGTTCTGGATAGCACCATATTCGCCTTGCATGCAATGCAGCCTTGATGACACGACTGCCTAAATGCTTGCGTCCTGCATCAAGGCTTAGCTGCTTAGCTGGTTGTCTTGTTTACGTAGTACGAGATGTGTTCCTTCTGCTTTTGGGCGTTGGAGCATCAATTGACTGACCGGGTGTAGGTTACTCTATATGTGCTCTTTTAAATCTCACCCATCTCCAAACAAAGCACTTTACTGACGGGGAATTTTGGCCGCGCTTATGCAGTAAGCGAAACATGCCTTGAATCGTTGTCGTTGTTAGAGAACTAACCCTGAACAAGTAATCATATCGTGGATGCTTGCTAATTTAAACCTGTTGCGTAACTGTTAGTATATCGCAGTGCCTTGGTTGTTAGCTATTGGCTGCTTGGATAAGAACGAGCAGACTGAACGAGCAGACTGAACGAGCAGACTGAACGAGCTGGCGATGAGTAATGCACCAAGTGTCTACCTACTTGAAGCTGAAAGGCTTAAGTTAGTACTTTGCACTAGCGTAGTAGTACCTAGCTTGACTACCAAGCCTGCCCTTGCAGTTTAATTTCTGGGACGAGGATGTTAGCGTTAAACGGTGTCATGATATAGAAAGAGTAAACCCTAGACGCAAAAAGTTCCAATTCTTATCTCATACTGAACCTTGATATCAGGAGTAGTCAATGCCAGTGCCAGCTGAGAAAAAATACCCCAGGTATGGGTAGTGGTCCGTCCACCTTCGGTCCCGAATTATGAGTGCGGTGAGTCTGCATCAATAGAGAAGATCAATCGTGGCACTATTAAGTTTTCAAGTCAGCTTTACAATTCCTCGTGGTCCTCAACCGGGATCAGAACTATACCGGTTTGATAAACAAAAAAATGGTTGCCTTATTGTGCATATTATGAATATGAACCCTGCATTCTTGCGTTGGATGTTTCATGCTGCGAAGATCCTCGGCACTTCTTGCATATAAATTACATACATAATGTACAGGATAGCAGCTTACTATGTAAATTGGAGCCAAAAAAGCTTAAGTGTGTTTATCTGAACAAAAGAACGCGAAATACCATGTCATAAACAGTTCCACACGCTAATGAAGCGCTTTGTATTTCGGGTTGGCTAGATTTTCTTTTTTCACAATGTAGGTACCTTGAAGTATGAAGTTGTCACTCCTCAACAGGACGCACTAATACTGCGGCCTCATTTCCAGAAAGTCGGGCCAAGCTCGAGGCACATGAACTAAAATAAGCTGGATCTAATCACGGCAGTGCCAGCCTGGTGGGAACACGGGCTCAAATTTCCGGCGATTCCCATTCGCGCATACTTACCAAGTTACCTATACAGGGCGTACATAGATATATGCACGGGTTCCCTAGACTCTAGTTGAATGCGATACCTATTTGCCATCGTCCGAATATTAACCCGAAGTGAGTAATTAGGTTAATACGTTTACTGTTTTGTCAGGGGGACCTAAGGAAAACGCTGTGAGACACTACAGATCATCGGAATTAGGCAGACCTTGGCGTTGATAAAGTCCTAAGGCGTCCCCAACTAGTGTAGTTTGTGCCTAGTGTACATACTGTGTATACTCGCAATCAATACTACAGCACAAATCTTACTTGTAAAATTGTGAAAACAAAATATTATACTACAGATATGACCTGTTGGTTACCAAATTAAGAAGAAAAAAAATATTGCTATGCAGTATTTAATCCATTTGTTGTATGAGGCTTATACAACCAAAATATCTTGGTTAGAACGATGCTGGTCGGGACTTTTTAGACACATTATAAGTCATATTCCATCCCCTGCTCTACAAAGTATCTCATCTACACTACAACACAAGTGATCTCTTCTCAGGAACTGCTTGGGATGCAGGATAGGGGGTGCCGTCAACGTATGCACTACTACAACTACTGTACATTCATGGTGGATAACGTGTGGACGCGCAATACATTTAATTATATTCCAACGTCATCCCGAAGGCTTGGTTATCTTTCGTACGAGAACGGAGATGCGACCTATACATAGCCTCCAATGATGATAGTGCTTAGAAGTCCAAGCTTCTATCTAGCGAAAGGAATAGCCATCCCAGCAGTTATCCATGAGGCATCCATGAGGCAGACAGGTATCTAACCCGGGATCTCATAGCAAGAACCGAGAGAATGGATTCGTGGTCCTATAGGACAAGCGAGACAAGGGTATGTCCAACATACTAGTGTCAGAAGTTAGTCTAAACTGCTCTCTCGCTTGATTTGGCTGCATGATCTATTATCGAGCGTGATCCGTATAGCAGTTATTTCAATCATGAGTCATGCATATTTACTATACCTACTACTTTCTGACCATGCGCTCCTATTGAGTACACTACAACCCGATTAGACTAGAGACACTACTATTAGTGTACATAGTATAGCGTGGCGATGTCGATCGTCAAGGGGAGGAGGTTTTCACCGACGCATGCAACTTTACGTTTTGAGCCTGCAAGCACGTTACACTGCATCTTGGCTTGCAGTAGGGCTGGCTGTTGCTTGGCTTGGTCAGACCTGAGCAAAATGTAACCCAAGGTTATGTTGAATCAACGCCCCCCCTCCCTTGCCCTCGCCCCTCCCCCTTGGCATGACCATCTTAGTATGTGCGTTCTACCAACATGCATCATTGCGCAATGCTGATACCTACCTCAGTGGGGAGGACCTCGTTGGCTTTTCCCGTTGCGCCAAGAAATCACGATTGGTGCGCAATCTTGCCGGGCCGGAGCGTTTCCCGGGGTACTTCTGGGATCTCTCTCTCTAGCTGTGATGAGATCCTTGATGTATACGCCGCGCCCGAAGCGTTGGGTTTTTGAAGCATTGCCTAGGTACTACTACTCCTTCGACTTCGTTCAATATTGTAGTTTTGGAGACCTCCTGACTTCGTGGCTGTGGTGGCAATGCTACATACACCACACGTGTGGCCTGATTCTCGGCCGGCATCACGCAAGGTTAAGAGGCCGAACCAGACAACGACGCATGGTCAGCCAGCCGCATACTATAAGACCTGTCATGACCTGTCATAAACCACAAGCCCGCCACCGTATTTTACTGGGTGTGTTGCTGAGTTCTTGCTCTAGCGTAGCTACCTACAAGCTTGGATTTACCGTATTTTTATCAAGCGCTAGTAACGGACAACGGCTTTTCATCTTGAACGGGAAAAGGCGAATATTGCTAATCTCCCCCAACTAGTCGGTCCACGGCAACGGACATTTACTTAGTGCAGTGTAGACCATCGCAGTTCGTGTCCGATCAAGTTCGCCAGATCTTTCTAACGTAGGACGCGGACCGCCGGCTCGCTTGGCATGGGATGCAGCGCGATCGAGCGCATTCCAATTGGGCCAAAATAATTTAGGCCTCAATTTCTTGGGTGTCTGTTTATTTTTAAGTCACCGATCACGAAGGTTGCTGACAGGGAAGTGTTCTGCTCTATCGTATAGCAACTCACTTCAATGTACTCGACCATCTCCTCCCCTGCCCTTCGGTTTCATGATCGGCATGCCACACATACTGTCGGTACACTAGATAACAGCTGAGCGCCGACAGGCAGGCTCTCAATTCGTCATCGGCATTGTTGATTGAGATATAGTACCTCGTGCTTTTTGGCTTATTCGATCCTGTAGGCAGACGAGAAAGAACCTTTCGGCACCTTCTATATTGATATTGAGTGCTGTTGTGGACTATATTCTCTCTCTTGTTTTTATTGGTAGTTGAGAGTCGACAACAGAAACACAGCCCAGCATAATATCCAACCGCTTACTTGATAACGAGGATTCCCTTTCGGACGTGTCTCTTCTGAGAGCTACTAGGTATCGCCAATATGGAATATGTGGTGTATGCATTCGTTCAGCTTTGGTCATAATTTAACGACGATAAATCGCTCTGTCCTTGGATATAAGTAGCAATGTCATATCCTCGCCCCTCCACGTCAGGGCCGCGTTTCGACACCATCCATGGGTTTCCCTGCCTGGGCGAGTTGCATGCCATTAGCAGGGGTGATATTAACTTCCACCCTCCCAGAATATCCGACAGAGCGAGGTGGAGGGTCGGGAACCATAGTCCTGGAACCTTACCCTAGCAAGCTGGGTTTAACCCTTGTTTACATATACTGTACACTATACGGTAGTGTAATTCTCACCCGGAATGGTGGGTCAAAGTTACCCCAACATCCAAACCAGGTGACCAAACATGTATTCCGAGTCCCTGTGGAGACATAGATGTGTAATCTATGTGTAGGTATGTGTACCTAGTGTACGCATAGAGTCCAAGGGAGGAGATCCGTGGTTGGGCACAACCAAGACTAGTACCCAGACGCTGGTTTTCTTCTCTAGTGGCACCCATGGCGCTACCCATCACGGCTCGTCCCCCGAGCGCCTTTCAGGATGATTGCCCTGAACGTGGAGTTGACGAGCGGCCTGCAGCCGGCCACATTGGGATCGCTCCTCCAGACTAAGCCCAGCCCTTGACGTCTTTAAGCCACGGTCAAAGGTACCTACATCTCCCACTATCAACCAGGTTTTTATCTAATACAACTCCTAGGTAGATTAAATCTTACGTATACTCACTCAGCCTTTGGAGGTGTTTAAGAGATCGTCATTCTCTTTCAGCGCCATCTGCGGCTGTCACAATCCTCCTGTACTATTTCCAAAGTCTTTTGCCAGACGTTACTCGACTCCTCCCTTATTAGCAATATCTCCTCGGAACGAATCAATTAGCTTACCACTATTTCATCTCATACAAACACTCGTGACGTTTCCATCTCTGGTGTTAGCAAACAAGAACCCAGCAGTCGCTTGTTTGCTCATTCACCGCCTCTAATTCACTTCATCCAATGACTATCAATTGAGTGATGCACTTTATTAAAGACCCGGCCAACCAAGAGATTCTCTATCCGTCTTCTTTCTTTGGAAAGATGCATATAGACCTGCCACATACCTTCGCCCATGCTGTACGGAAACGTCGTCACCGTCATCATCTACTATCCGTTTCGAAGCCAGATAAAGTACTTAGGACACCGCCACGACACTTCACGATGCATGCGCCGCCCTGTTGCTGCAAAGAGGAGATGCTGTCAGTGTTTAATCAGTGTTCACCTCGTGGATATATATGTGTTGTGCTTTGCTTTCCTTGTGATGATCGTCGGCGGGAAGATGCAGTCCACCATATTCGACAGTCACTCACGCGACTTGCACACGAGCGTCCTCTCTTTGCTGCCCGATTACACAGCAACAGTAATGGCATAGCTTTCATGCAACAATCATGTCATTTCGATATCCCACTTGAGGTCATGTCCAGTAAGGATGGGAAAGAGGTTGATTACGAACAACTAAAACACGAAGAGTTCCCTCCAGGGCAGTTCATCGACTCTCGGTATGGCATCCCAGGCCTTGGGGATTCAAATCCCGGCCCCTTACCAGTGTCGAAGGTCGGCGTTACTTTTGCCCGTGGTGGACTACTACTTTCAATATTCCTTCAGCACGCTATCACAGATGGAAGTTCATTGAGAGTTTTCCTAGAGGCCCTTGGTAACCAGACACGGAATGTCCCAACTTATTCACCCTCTGACCAGAAGCTCTGGGTTTCAAGTCCTTCATTGCACAGTATTGCGAGTCGCATGCTTTTAGACGAGTCTGCGTTCAAGGAATGGGTAGAGAGATGTCCAGAGTATGCAGTTCTTCCAGATCTCAGCGGCCCAACACAACCGCTGATGCAGAAGACCAATCCACCCATTCAAGACCCCGAGAGAATAGGCAAAATATTCGTTTTTACGAAGGCGCGACTCGACGAACTCCGAAATTGCATTCAAACTAAGAATGAATCAGATTCTCGGCCAACAGCATACATGAGTCTCGCGGCTCTCGCCTTCGCCCATATTACCAAAGCCCGTGTCGAGACTGAATTATTCCCGATAGGACTCCCACCGAGCCAGGACGCGAAGTTATGGAATTCAGTGAATTGGCGGGAAAGAGCTTTCCCTGGTGCTACAGAGAACTATTTTGGTAACGCTGTCTTACCGGCAGTGACAAGGGTTAAGCGGGAGCAAGTCAACGCCGCCTGCTACGATGACAGGGGTCTTGCACTTCTAGTGCCATTAATTAAGGAGTCCGTCGACGTGGTAAACGAAGGATACGTTAGCCAGCGCATGTCAATGATGTCTCAAGCGCCCGACCCACGTATGGTGGGGGTCAACTACGACCCTCGCTCACCAGAGATGCTTGCCTTCAACACATGGCGCCACTTCGGTGCAGACGTTGAGTGGCATATTCCCGGAGTGCCTGTCACGAAACCAGACACGATTAGGAGAGCTACAGGTGGATTCGGCCTGGGTACGGCACTCATTCTACCGACCCAGTTCGGGTCTGAAAAGCAGGAGTTGTATGTGAGCTTGTCGGTTAACGCCATGCAGGCGCTTTGCGAGGACAAGAGATGGAGGCATTGGGTCGACAGGATTATTGGTTAATAAGGATGATGATGCATGGGAACTAACGAATGGCGCATTGGACTAAGACAACTATACCCCTGAATTGATACATGTACTACTTTTCTATGAAACTGTCTCACCAAGTCTTGTCGTGGAAGCCTCGTAACCTGACTTGTATGCAATGTGTAAGAGACGCCCATCTTCATAATCACTGCCGATAATCCTATGCACTCTTCGCACTTCTGCCGTAACAATACCTAAATCATTACTATTCTCATGTTACTTACACTAACACCGCCGTTCATCTGAGATATACTTGGCTGGCATCACTAACTTGGCTGACGGAAAACGACAGAGTAAGGGATTATAGACTACCTACTGGTACCTAGATATCGTAGGCTTAGTCACATATACTTCCACCAGCTAGGTACGTTCATCATGTACGTAATTGACCATTCCCATCACCAATGTCTCACAATCCCCTAATTAGGTGTACACACACGGCACACCCCGTACCATCCAAACTGTGTATGTAGCTGGGTCAGAAATCAACGACCCGCTGTGATTATTGGCATATGTGCCTGGCTAAGAACTGCAGTACCCATGTACGGGGTACAGATCAGTGTCATTGGCAAACAAAGTAGTTCGCATATTTCTTACAGCAAAAGTAACGCTGGCCACATAGCACGACCCAGCAGTAACTACTTAAGGTAACATAGGCCCACAAGACCCCTGACCAGCCTCGAAACGGGCAATGGTGCGTGTGCCAAGCTCGTAATCACTAGAACTCGTACAGTTTAAAGCCATCTAGGCCAAGAACCTAGCGCTGAAATCCTGTAATGGTGGTGGGGTAGAAAGCGTCCTCATTTAGTGCGTGTACCGATATATCCATGAAAGTTCGGATGCTAATTACACCCCTCATGGCTCGGGAAATACCAGCGACCAATCACCCAACGGCAATGAACATCTCTAATCATCGGGAACGTGGATCCGGATATCCGGGGCCCAAAGAAAAGGAAGAAAAATGGAGACAATCACCGGGTATCGCTAGGTCTCATCCGGCCGGTGCAGTAGCCTACTTGGATAGTTTAAGTAGAAAAAAAAAAGAACGAAAACTCGTCGAGCCAGAAGGAAAAAGAAAGTGTGCATATGCACACTTTGTTACCCCGTGCACGACGATATGTACAATCCCTCGCATCAATGCCAAGACATGTATACTTTGTAGGACCTGAAAAACAAAGGAGGCCGAACGCCACAGTGGTTGTTACCAAATAATATTCTCGTTCTCGTATATTACGTAGGTGTATTAGCAAAATAAGCTAAACCTAGAACAACAACTTCGATAGGCTCCATAAGAATCAACTCTCCCAACACTATCCCAGATAACTACATAACGAGGATGTTTACTATTTCCTTAGTGTACCCCAACATCACGAAACCATTCACGAACCATAGCTATAATAGCACGGGTTTATCACGTAATCATTGTTAAACAGCTTGCATCACATGATAGGCTCCTAGTCAGTTTTAGCAATTTACCCTAGATATTTACATGGCGTTAACTGTAATAACTGCCCCTCAAAAATATAAATATAAATAGAGAAAGAGAGAGATATATATATATGTATGTTATACGTAGAAACCCCAGTACCTCTAAAACTACCTAGGTAGTTAAGGGTTGTTTTGGGGGAATAAGATGTCGTTTCCCGAAGACAGGGGGTTGAGGTGAACTCCATCGGTATGGTATAATAAGTGTTAAGTACTATCTAGCCAAGGTAAGAGGCAGTTTTAACAAGCTTCAGTGGCGTTTTGAATCCATGCATTCATACCAAATTCAGCTTATCAGCCGTTGCCGCTATTCGCTATTCAGCTTGGGCTGTATTCACAGAGAAATGCAGTGATTATTAAACTCCATGGATTACATATCACAGAGTTCTAAGTATAGCCTGACTACAAAGGTTCCGTAACGATAAGAGTGACGAAAGAATGCTACGATGAAGCTACCTGTGTATATTACTAATGTAGTACTCTGAGCTACGGGTTCCAGTTCGGCACTTGTGGTTGTTGATGTATCACAATTATTAGTGTGGGATGCTTTCTTTCTCCTCTTCCCGGCCGTCCGGGCAGACGTATACACTACGTACATATGATACCTCTGTCACCGCTTACCATGTCAACCTACTTGATTGCCACAGTGGCTCCTTTCGAGGTGATTGATATATTACTCAAGAACTATAATCGTCGTCTCTCAACCTCTCTTAGGGGCACGTGGACAGGGCCGAACCGCACGGGACCGATGAAGTGTAAACCCACTTGTCCCTAATACTACTGCACGGATAACTAGTTCTCGTGTGATTTCCGACGTATCATTTTCGCACGACATAGTCCCCGCGTGTCGGTTAATCGGCGACCACTAATCTATCATTGTATGCATATGTGTCAGGACTCATGACAACAGAATAGCGGAATAATATTGGATGAACCGTGATCTTGGGAGCTAATGAACACTCTACGTAGCATATTTGATATCATGCTGCTGTTAATAGCATCACGAGGCCCACGCACGGAGGGCGGCTCGACTACTGAGTTTGCAGAATACCGTCTAAAGTCAGTTGGAGACTAACCGCAAAGTACACTACCTACAGTACTACACATTAATACGGAACATATGAGTTGCAGTAAGGTATCCCAATCTGCATAAATGCGTGGACTGGTTCTGAGGCTGACAAATCCTTCCGTCAGTCTAAGCCGGGATTAATCTTTAAGGCCCGTCTCTTCACACGAAAGGTTGGTAGAGTTACGGTATGGTAGTGTACAACTTCTCAACGGGCAAAGATCCTAGCTGGGGAACCGGTGGTGGTTTAAGAGACTAGGAGAGATTGCGGTTAGAATCTGAACTCGATCAAGCTGGTGTGGGGAGAGGCTATGCTCCACGGTTTCGTACATACTTAGTAAGTTAGTACTAAGTAGTACTTTCGTACCCAAAAAATACTTGCTAGGAGGGGCCGGCAGATGATCTACACTACCTATGCCCTTTGCATTTCTGTGTAACAACTCCACAATTTCCTTAAGAGAAATAGTATCCTGCAGGCATTAATTCACATTAAGATGATGCGAGTTGAGGCATGTTGTGGGGACCGCGTCAACAGCTCCCAAGGGGGGCATCTAGATTAGGAAGATAGCCACGCGCTGTACACTATGTACCTATTTCATAGTGTAGGATTCATAAAGACACAGCTCACATCATATTTATCCGTAAGCTTACAGAGTAGTAGATCGTGGGGGGTGTACGGTTGAAGCCTAGCTCCATGTGTGAGGGCACAGCCACAGTCCCATATGAGACCGGTCCATAGACTAAGAATGTACTGTGTCACCCTGCCGAATTCAGTATGAAACTCTGGTATATACATAGTAGACAGATTTGTTTAGCAGCGCTCTATATCCGCTATATAACAGTCCCCCACCGAAGGATTCTAGTGTACTATTTGATGTTTTTAGCAGTACGACTTTGCCAGCGCTGCTCCACATGTTTTTGTACACTGCATTAGTGTACGGAAGCCAGCAAATGGTCCATATGCTATGCTTCACTCCTAACATCCCTACAACAATTGCCGATCCTGCTAGTGACCGCGGAGCAGAGCCCTTAGGCCCCGATGCCACGTTGGAACCCCTTACAGTAATGCAAATGCGGATGGAACCTGAGACAAGCTGAATACTGCGTAGCCAAGCTATTCACACAAGCTTTTGATATTCCCCTGCCTTACTAGCCATACACTGCAAGTGTGTGGTACGAGCTTTGATCTACCGAGGTCTGTTCCGACGTAACAGCCCCAGGAACAGCATATTACATCATAGAGGGGTGAAGCATCATACAGCAAATCAGAGCTCGTCGTTGAGACATGGTTTGAAGGTGAAGGACTCATACCCCTGTTAACGTCTAACTTTAGACATGGGGCTCGAAGTGCCCCTCTTCAGGTAGTACAAGACGCTGCTCTTTGTTTTGTCAGATGTTAGATATACTAAATTACACACATCTGTCTGAGAACTCGAAACCACGGGTCTATTACGGAGACAAATTCTAATTATGTACAATTACATATCTATAATCATTCCAAACGAGTCTGCTCAACTTCCATGAATTGAAGTTTTAAGTCGGCGGTCTGAAGTTACCGTAGCACTAGCGTTATCAAGCATTGTGACAAGGAGATACCTAACCCTCAAACCCTACCTACTAGTAGCTATGCATCCTATCCTAGAGACTTAATCGGTTCTCTTAACTCTAATATTGCTCCACCGCAAAACTATTAGCCTGTCGTACGCGTAACCCACCGTCCCACAGCGGGTCTCTAAGATCATCGTAAATATTGGCGGTATCGTTATCCTAGGTAATATTGGAGAAATGTGCGGTGGGCGGTCTGAGTGGGGGGCCATAAGGCATCGGTGGCATGATTTCCTAGCCTAGTCTAGTGGTGGTCATGTAATGCGGCTCACAACTATATCAAGAAACGATTGCATTACAACAGTAGCGTCACTCAGCCAGCAGTTTCTTCGCCTAGCAGGGACAATAGCCCCAAGCCGCCTTTGGCCGTTTGGAACGAATTAGGCATCCCACTAGCTTATATCTACAGTAACAAAAAGGATCAGGCTTAGATTATTAATACTATATATTCAGATCTTAGTTACAAACCTTCAATAATTATAAACTTTTACTACATTAACTTACTATAATGTTATTAAAAGTGCAATATGTTATATATAAAGTCTCGTTGTATAATTTAAGTAAGAAGTAGAAGGTATTATCATTAAGTGATAATCTTAAGTCGCTAGAGAAATGTGTTTTACTTCCTAATGATTTGATTGATAGATTGAGGTTTCAAAGGCTAACTAAGCTTTAGATATTCAAATAGAGACCATTCACTTATATCAAGTACGTAACACATCATGTACCGTTGGTAAATATATCGTTGGTTTTATTTAAACTCCCATACAAGCCTTTTCTCGCTATCTTTTGGTAGCTACTCTAAACGAGCAGTTGATATGTAGATGTAAATCGGAAATCTTCCCACAACAACTAGTGTCACGGTATTATATAAGAGCTGCAGATGGTCAAGTGCCCGACTTAACTACATTATACTTTTGGTAGGTCGCGGTATATTACTGTAGTCAGATTCCGTGACAACTAGTTTGTCATAATTCAAAAGAAGAAACCTGTATCATGATGCGGAACATATTTTGCCCTGTTTTAAGGAGTTATATACTTTAGCAACCAAACCAAATAAATTCATTCATGCCAGATAAACATGGTACTTTAGGCAAATTGGATTATCAATAACTGCTGTATTGTTTTTAACTCTATCGGGGATAAAATATGTATCTTGTAGATTGACAGTCGAAAACATTTGAATACCTAGTTGGCTTAACCAGTAGGTTTCACCATCTATTTTATTCAAGACAAAGTGTTCATATTTAACAGCTTATGATACTACCACGAGCTGGACGAGTATTTGTATGCTCCATAACACAACTCGTATTTGTATGCTCTATAACACAACTCCAGATCTGTACTTCAGCTTCTCGAGGCTTAGCAAGAAGGGACAGGGAAATAGCAATGGCTAGAGCCTACAACTACTTATGTATGCTGAAGGTTGGAACCGTTACGTCAATATTTTGTCTATGAAACCTTAATGTGAATTGGGCAGTTATTTTTACAACTCGAAGCCGTATATTTCTTTGTAGGGCTAATATGATTTCGTGTCTAAAGGTGGTTCGTACTGTTGTCGGGTATCACCGAGGTTGGGGTTAAGGTTGGGGTTGAGCGTTTTCTATGGTGTTTAATACACATCAAAAGCTCACTGGAAAGTCAATCGCTATCCCCAAACCTCCATGTGATCTCGATACCTCTCAATATAGATCCGACTCTCAATACATTTTACTGTTCCTATTCAGTGTGGCTAGGATACAAAGAACCTATGATGGAAAATATATCCTACTAACATAGCCACATAAGAGAGCAACCTACTTTAACACAGCTATAAGAAAATTCGGAGGTTCTCGAGAATGGTGATAAGTAAAATTGTTCCCTGGTAGTTATAATTCATTTACTCATTACCACAATCAGAACAACTGCGAGTGCTTGTTAATGTGACTAGGGCTATAGTTCCGACGGTATCTGGGTGCAAAGGCTAGTCCTTCAGATGGCTTGCAAGCTAAATCGAATGCTTATTGTAAAGTCGTAAGGTGTTTCTCAGTAGAGACCAACAACCAATTCGTATTTTCTTGTCCTAGACATATTAGTACCCCCGAATGTAACTAAAATCAAGAAACGTCGAAGATTCCGCGTAGGCATAACTCTCCGTCAGGCTCTTAAGTGGATCGGCGGACTTGCTAAAGTACTAAAAATACCGCGAGAGAATGATTGTCCGCGCGGTAAAATATTCAGGGCCCATCCTTTTATACATAAGAAAGCGTAGTTGGGAAATATTAATTATGCTGGACATATAGGCGAGTTGAGTGTAAACAAAATACGAATATGTGACTATATGCCGTTGGAGCCCAAAATGATTGGCTCCCGGCTTACTAGCATGTAGCCGATATATTAGGTACTGGATATACTCTTCCGAATTATATGATAGCTAACCTATAATTAACAGAACCCGTGCCAGCGCAACACAAGTGGTTACCGGAAACAACACACAATAATGTTGAATGTCAGAGTCAGATCGCAAATATAACTGGCATTTGGTAGCTCATACGTGACAGAAAACAGGAATGAAAATGGTATTCGAGGGCGTCGCCATTGAGGCCGACACAGAACTTATGGCGGTTGAATGACGGTGCGGAATAGTTGATTCCTTAATTCCAAATGCCGAGGGAAATAAATTGGGTACAGTGAAGGAAACCGTCGGAAAATATTCTCAATCAAGACAGTAATTTGGAGTCTCTCCTCCTCCTCCTCGTCTCCAAGAATTCTAGCTGCGTTGCCGTGACGCGGCCTCCTAGCGCCCGACCAGCAGCCGGCAAAATACCCTACTAGTAGTCATGATCAAAAGTATTGGCCCATGTGAATCCGCGAACGTACGACCAATCGTCGGCCCGTCATGCTTAGCATCCGAGCTTTCTTCCATCGACAACACGAAGGCCGGTGGTCTACGATTTTATGAAATCACCCACCCAACCACACATGGCGTGCGAACAGATTATTGAGGCGTGATTCTTGTTACGGGATAAGCTATTCCGGAGAGCTTAGCAGCGAGGAAGCGGGGATCTTCACGTTCACATGAGGTTGTGTATTATATAGATACAGTATGCTATTCGTGCTTTTGAAATCTGCGCAACCCCATCTCTCTCGTGTTCACCCCGCGCGGGAATCTCGTGGGCTTATTTAGTGATGACAGGGGGGAAAGCGGATAGAAGGGGCCGGGGGATATACCCCTGGTTTAAGCCATTAGATATTCGGATCGGATCAATGATCACGTATAGGTCTGACGGTCATCTCCATGGCACATGATTTACACGTTCCTTAAAATATCAGTTGCGGCTCGTCGATCGGGTGCTGCTGCGTTATGCACCTGAAGGGCGATCGAAACGTCGTTTAACACATGGTAGTTGCTTACTCGGATTTTCGGCTCAGACAACATATTAATAAATGATCAACGATAACGAGTTATTACTTTCGCGTTTGAGGCTTTAATAAAGGAATCAATCAACACGAATACCATGTCAAATCAATAGCCAAAGCAGTGTGGAAATCCGAAGACCTCGCCACCCACTTCCCCGGGCGTATACAGGGCTCAAGCACGAGCCTCAAAATAGAAAGATCATTCTCCCAGAAAACATCATATTTGCGCCATAGTCCATCATTTACCATGGAGACAGTTATGAATTGCGCAATATGGCACTCAGTAGGATTCGACTGGTTTCGCGTATTAGCCGCCGGTAAAATTGAACCTCCTTAATCTACCCTACCCAGATGATACTGCTCGAGCAATATTCAGCCTCAATAAGATGGGCGGTTATAGGACTAATTCCCGGGAATCGACGAGCGTATGCATGTTGCACACTTCCTAGTTCGACTACCTGGCACGTAGACACCGACTCACGTATATAGCAGGAAGAGCAGCCCGAGCAGCTTAGCTGAACAACCTTCAGCCTCTTGACACTCCACTGATCAACGAAAGCCAAGACGAATATCCGGTCAAAATGCTCGGTTCATCTCTTCTCGTTACTCTTGCGGCCGTTGCCGGCGCCATTGCGTCCCCCTTGGACCTCCTCCCCCGTACCTCGCCTGGCACGGGTACACACAACGGGGTATGTGATTCTGTGCCCGAGCGATCCCTCATGTGGACCTATTCATGATCGACATTGCTAACCTTTTTGTGTAGTTCTTCTACTCGTTCTGGACGGACGGCAGGGGGTCCGTCAACTATAACAACGGCGACCGAGGCTCATATGATGTGTCTGTAAGTTCGAGGTGACAGACTCGCGGTGACGTGGGCGCCCAATCAGCCCACGTCAGCGTCCATGGTCGTCGACTGACCACATCTGCAGTGGAGCAACGTGAACAACTTCGTCGCAGGCAAGGGATGGAACCCAGGCTCGAGCCGCGTTATCTCCTACAACGGAACCTGGAACGGCGCCAATGTCAACAGCTACCTCTCCATCTACGGCTGGACTCGCAGCCCGCTGATCGAGTACTACATCGTCGAGTCCTACGGCACCTACAACCCGTCCAGCGGCACCACTAAACGCGGCACGATCCAGACCGATGGCGGCACCTACGACATCTACCAGACCCAGCGCGTCAACCAGCCCTCCATCGAAGGCACCGTGAGTCAGCTCCCGTCCGTGACGCCGTTGAAGCAGATACTAACCGCCTATGCCGCAGTCCACTTTCTACCAATTCTGGTCCGTCCGCCAGCAGAAGCGGGTCGGTGGCACTGGTGAGTAACACTCCTTACTCCATCCCTATTTCGATGATCGTCTGCTAACGAGTCCCCCCCTCTAGTCACCGTCCAGAACCATTTTGACGCCTGGACGAGTGCCGGCCTGAAGCTCGGTAGCCACAATTACCAAATCGTTGCCACCGAGGGCTACCAAAGCAGTGGTTCGGCCAAAATCGAGGTCCAACAATCTTAAGACATCTGTTCTTGTCTCCAAGGGGCTGAAAAGCCGACGGAGCTTGACGAGGATTGTTTGATGGGCGTGTGTTGGTAGTGAATTATGGAATAGGAATTCATGCCTATTGTTTGTGGGGAGAAAAGGAGGATGCTGTATATAGCGTATAAGAAAGTAGCGACAGGCTCGAATATCTATGCTGCGTTCTGCATGCGTATCAGCTATTCCCGATTAGATGCGTGAACGCCTTGTCTGACTATTGCAAACTGTTGTAGAGAGGGAAAAATGAAAGAGCAAAGGCAATTTGCAGCACGATGCACGGAGATTTAGATCGGCTAAAGAGTCGGCTTGGAAACAAAGTCCTCATGCAACGCCCTGATTGAGGTGACAGGGTTGATACTGAATACCTGGTGATACGCATCATGACTGAGAGGGGCTGGTGATGGAAGCGAAATTGTCTCTTGTAAAGAAAAAGTGGCATGGGATTGGAAGGACATATAGGGAAGTAATGAGAGGTAATAATTGGTACTTGAAATAAGCATCAAAGCGAGAGGTTTCGGTAAAAACCGCCCCTGAGAACACGCGTCACACATTCTGCGAAAATCAATCAAATGCAAGAGCATGCGTCATATCATGACCTCTAAGGGTCCCTCATATCCTCGTTGTTCAAGCGATGGCCGATCGCTCATTATGCTACTTGTAATCGTCTTGAGTGGAAAAATTTACACGGGGGAACCAAGCTCCTCCTGATACATATGTGATTTGCAAAATTCTTTCATCATTGCCTCCTTTTCGTACATTATCGTGAACCCATCTAAGCCTCGACGAATTCCTTGATGTTCTTCAACCAGGTTTGGTACTCTCGCTGCTCCTTCACATCCATGTAGTCGGGTACAAAGATGGCCATGGCCTGTGAGATGCCACGCTCACTGAGGAAGCGTTCAATCACGAACTGCAGGTCCTCGTCGAGAGTGCCAAAGGGCGGGCCAGGGTAGACGTCCTCGGCGCCGTGAACAGCTTCGGGAGACGAGCTGTGGGCCATCTTGGCGTCCTTGTAGTAATAAAAGTTCTCGACGAGGATGGCCCCATCTTGTGCAATAGCCTCGATGTTCAGAGCGCCCTTGTTGGGCTTCTCGACGACGATGTTTAGACGGCAGGGAACGGGGGCCTCGGGCTCGGCCTCCTCGTCTTCGAGAGCCTCTTCGGCCTCGGTCTCAGCAAGTCGCTTGCCCTCAGGTGTGTCCAACTCCTCGTCGGTCAACGCGTTGTCCTCGTTGTACATATCGGGCTCGTAGTTGGCAAGGTCCGAGATGGAGAACGAGACGGTGATGCTGCAGAAGGCGTGTTAGCTAGGAATTGCATGGAATGGTCTTAACTAGTATAACTAGTGATAACTAGTGCATGCTACTCACGTTTCGTTACCCATTTTGCGGACGAGGTAGACATCTTCCTGGCCGGGCTCGTCCTTGAGTTCGTAAGGGCTGTTATCAAGGAAGTCCTTGATGCTGGCGGGGAGCTGCTCGCTCTGCTTCATCTCACTCTCGAATTGCAGTTCGCTCTCAAGCTTCGCCAACAGCTCCTGGTCGGCCTCAGTCGCGGGTTCTTGCCTCAACGGTGTCGATGAAAAGGTGGCAGCGAGCTGTGGTGTGCGCAGAGGTGCCCATGCCGTTCTCAATAGCGAGCTTGGCTGAGCGACTCTCATCTGTCGGGTGGCTGTTGAGCTCATGCGACCCAGCGCACGAGGCGCCGAGCGGGCGACAGCTCGAAGGGACATCATGTTTCTTATGGGGTTGTCGGTAGGTAGTCTGGGGGTTAGGAAGATGGATGATTATGGATGATTATGGATGATTATGGATGATTATGTTGACGTCGATAGAGGTGGTGAGGTGAGTAGAGCAAAAGGAGAAGAGCGGGTATCTTGATTTTGCAAATACCTGGATTACCTACTTAAGCTTAGAGAAAAAGTATCGCGTATGAGGTGGAATTTTATTTTGACGTCGCAATGAGATTTTCCCTCTGCACGGGCCAATAATGAGCCAGGGTCTTCTACCGGGCGGCCAAGCTAGCCAGCTAACAGGTAGTCCAGTCTACACTACATTAGGTTAGTCTACTAGAGTACTATACTACTAGTAGTACCTAAGTAGTGGGGAATTACCCCACTTTCCTTGCCCTTGCAAATGGTACTTCCCATGGTGTAGGTAGTCTAGTCTCTACAGTAGGTAGGTAGACAGACTATACCTAATACCTAGTACTGCATCTAGACACCATGTCATATGTAGATTTTCTATAATACATCAATGTAGGGAGGAGGTATTGTCTGTCCGTTAGTTAAATATCTCCCACCTACCTGGTACCTTACCTACCTAGGCAGCTAGCTCTATGACATCTACCGCCGTATTTCGCATGGACGGTCACGTTGCATAGACAAATATATAATAGGTACGAGTAGAACAAACTTGTATAATCCATCCTCTTCCTGTCAGCCACCAGCTCAACTAGATGGAGGCCGTCTGGTGACTCGAGATATCTGGAGAGGCTAAGCTTTTAAAACACCATGTCCTAACTTGAAATACCGCTGCCGCATCCAACCACCGAGTGAAGTCTCTTGATTAGGCTCTTGGCCTCATTTTGTTACATCCTCCTCCCATGACTGCTGCCTCCAACCTAACATACACCAATTGAAAACCTGGAAGTCGAAGATGGGGATATGCTGAATGTGCAAGGATCGTTTATATCATTCCCAATCTTAGAGGCCGCCTATATACACGCCCGTGAACCTGTTGCCTACATCCCTCACATTGATAGTGAGACTTGTTGCTCTTGTTCCTGTTACTTATGTTTCTCCCACAAGAGCCGAATATGCTTTTCTTGGTTGCTGAGCAAAGTCTTTCCGAAATGAGGATCGTCTCCTCCGCAGTGCATAAACAGCACGTTCTCACGTGTGTAATAAAGCTGCACATGTCTTGATCGTGTTAGGATGCTGAGTACATCCGGGTTTGAGAAGAAACGTACTGCTAAATTGTGTTGCGTACGGTTTTTACTGTAAGAGGTCTGGGCGAGAGGAACGCGAGCGCGGTGTGAACAGAGTTGTTATGGAGGATCGAGATCACCATTTATACTTGAACATTTATACTTGAACATGATACTTGAACATGATCTTGCCACCCCGTTGCGGTAATGGAGCTTAGGTAGCGTTCCTTTGCCACGCACTCCTGTCTCTACTGCTGGATATGCATCGAGACACCCAAGGGAGCCAATAGGCGATGAAATAACATACATATTGGTTGCTTCACTCAGGGGAGCCGGGACCAGGATGTGGTGTGTGCCCAACCACGGCAAGCGTTATTATCAAATCGAAAATGTTGGCACATGAGGTTGTAAAGTCCATCGGATGCTTGACACAGGCCTGCGTTTCTTGTGCGATTCAAGTAGTCGAGAGAAGGGCGGTCAAAAGTTCACAATGATTGAGTTATAGACACGAAAGTTTGATTGGAAGGTAGATTGAATCTGTCATCTCTGATATTTAAGTCGGGAACCGTGTAAGCCTACGGTCAATATTTGGAAGAAGCGGATGGACCTAAGCGTTGCGTGCTGCCAACTTCTTGTCAAGCCAAGCTGATAACACCTTACGGTCGCGTATACACTCGTTCGAGGATAGTATGACATCCATGTGGAGCATCGTTCTCACTCAGAGTAGTATCTTATTCCTGGCGATGAGTGCCCGACTGACGGATGTTGACGGGATCCGTGAAAGTCTCGGGCAATCTACTCCAACTGCAGTCCCATCTCTCTAGGCGAATCGGCGTTGAGAATACCAAAGGTTAAGCACAGGAATGAAACTACATGGCTTGTAGGGGGACAAGACTTTTTTTTATAAGTCGGATAGCTCAACAGCCCGAGCGCATTCACAGACGTGACTGGCGCGAAACAGGTCGTAGCTGATGTATGTATGCCGCGACGTGGGCACCCGAAGTTCGCGACTGCAGGTCTGAGCAATGGAAGTTCGAGCGAGCCCTGCATTGGCGGCTGCCTGCTGCTGGGCGACATGCTTGCAGGCGTCGATACAAATAGCAAGATTAGCCGAACTCGGCATGAGCCTCGCTATAGGTCCTCCAGCGTGAACTGCGGGGCATAATTCTTCCAACCATCCGCTGGCTTAATGGTCACCTTTGGGTGGAAAGCTAGCGGGTTTGGCCGTCCCATTAGATGGTATCCTCACCCATTTGAACGTAGTAAGGTATGACCATGAGCCCTCCCATTTCTGTACAAGGGTGGCGTTTTCCGGTGTATCGAGAACCGGGAGAACTGAACAACTTATTAGCTAATTGTATTGCTTTGAGCGCGTAGTGACACCGACGAAAGCCATTATGATACTCTTTTTGTAGATGAGCGATCGTGATTTGTAAAAGATCTTGCCTGGCCTTGGCGGGCTGCCCTGGTCGACGTGCCTTCTTTACTTCATCGAGCTCCTCATCGTATTGGTGAATGTACCTATTAGGACATTTAGCAACAGCCTTGAGAAATCTAGAATCCGGAAGTTGCATACGTCTTGATGAGTCCATGAATGACATCAATACTCAGTGGTTCGCCGCCGTTCTGCTTCAGTGCTTCCTTAAAGAAGGCGACTCGTTCGACTGCAAGTTCAGCGATCAGCCATTGACTTCGGTTACTCTGCAAGATGGGACATACGGTACGGCTTGTCCTTCTTTTTCCTGGCGGCGGCAATCTTCACTAGCTTCTCATCTCTCCCTTGTGCGCGGTGAAGCCTTTTGGAGTCACGAGAATACTGATGCAGTGAGTCGACGGAGCCCTTTTTCTTTGCGATAGCCTTGCGCGCGCGTTCCAAAGTTTTCGGCATCTCGAGGGCTAGAAGATGGGAATAGGACTTATATGGAAAGGGTTAGAAAGGATTTATGATATTGCTTTCCCAATGTAAGAGCCTATATATACCTAGGTAGGCATTGGGGACTTCAATCTACACAGCACAACCTGAGAGTGTTTAGCGTTTTGGTGGGGTGAAAATTGTATCTGGGTGCCATCAAAGAATATTGACACTGTGAGTATTAAGCGGTTTAACGCAATATTATAGTATGCATGCAAGGGATATGAATGTATACCTATAATTCCGGTATAGAGGGATGCAAGTGGGTCTGTTGACTCAGAGTGGATGCTTTGTCAACCCCACGTTGCTCTGGAAATAGGTAGACAAAACAGGGGGGGCAAGTCGCGGTCCACGACGCGCTCACTCGATTAGTCTTATCGATTATTGGACACTAGACAAGGCCAACCTCGACATGGGGTTCCCTCGCACGCTGCTTTCCTTCTTGCCTGGCCATCGATATGGTGTGACATTCAAGACTCACTCTCAATTGTAAACTGTTGCGTCTCTGTTTATTGTTTCTTTGTCTTTCTGATCTTCATAGCCTATACTTCCTCTGTCTAATTTACTGCATCTTCAAGTCTTGTGTACTTTCGGTATTGATATTCGTGTGTTTACTTGAGCCACGACCCGAATCACGGCTTCACCGCATCTTGTTGCGTCGCGCTTTTGGAAGCCCTGCCTCTACAAAGCCCTTATACAATTCATTGGCTACCTGGATCTTCCAATTCGAGCTACTCAGGTAGCTACTTGCACGATAGATAATTGACTAGCTATCTGATGGCAACAAGCTGAATATCGGCTATCGGGGCTACTGGCCGCTATTCACGCTAATTCTTTCGACGAGATGGGTATTCAAGGTAGGACATTGCATGCTATCTACCCCAACCAATATACTGACAGAACCAAGGATTATTGCCCTTACTGAAGTCGATACACCGACCTACCGAATTGAAGAAATTCTCAGGCGAAACCTTGGGAGTTGACGCTTACGGCTGGTTGCATCGAGGTGCCATTTCATGTGCTATCGAGCTTGCCCAGGGCAAGCCAACTCAAAAGTAAGTAGACATATCAGCAGTGGAATTACCTTCTACGGACTGCATTTCTCACATTTTGTTTTAGATATGTCGACTTTGCAATGAACCGTGTTCGGATGCTGAAGCACTTTGGCGTGACTCCCTACATGGTCTTTGATGGAGATTTTCTGCCCAGTAAAGCTTCTACGGAGGCGTCACGCTCAAAACGAAGGGAAGAGGGTAGAAAAGCCGGCTTAGAGTTGTTAAAGGCGGGAAAGCCCTCACAGGCTCACCAGGAGCTGCAAAAAGCCATTGATGTCACCCCGGAAATGGCTCGCCATCTTATTGAAGCTTTGAAGAAGGCAAATATTCCTTACGTCGTAGCGCCGTATGAAGCCGACGCTCAGCTTGTTTACCTTGAACGTCAGGGAATCACCAGTGGGATTATCTCGGAAGACTCGGATTTGCTGGTCTTTGGTGCTAAACGACTCATCACAAAGCTAGACCAGTATGGACAGTGTATCGAGGTCAACCGCCGAGACTTCAATGCCTGTCGTGAGGTTTCATTTATTGGCTGGGATGACAGGCTGTTTAGACACATGGCCATCTTGAGTGGGTGTGATTATCTTGATAGCATTCCTAGTTTGGGATTGAAGACGGCGCACCGATTGCTCCGAAAGCACAAAACAGTTGAACGGATTATACGGACACTCCAATTTGAGGGCAAACACCGCATTCCGGCGGACTACCTAAGGCTATTCCACCAAGCAGAACAGACCTTTTTATACCAGTGGGCTTTCTGCCCGACGTCCAAACAGCTTGTAAACCTTACTGCTCTCCCGCCCGATCTCAGCCTCGATCAGCTTTCTTTCGTCGGAGCCTTTGTAGAACCTCAGCTTGCTCAAAGAATTGCTGCAGGAGATTTCAACCCTATCACAAAACAAGAGATCGTTCTTGCCACCCCGCCATCTCCAAGGAAACGTACCGCATCCACGGCCCACCGCGGCAGCACCATGCAGTCCCAAAGCCCTCGAGATACATCTAAAAAACCGATCGATGCTTATTTCAAAGACCACCGTCGCAAACCTCTTGCAGAAATGGATCCAAATTGTTTTCATGTTAATCCCGAGAGGATGACTAGAGAAGGCACTCAGCCGATTGTCTTCCCACTTCCGAGACCTTATGTTGATGGCGCTGACTTAACGGCGCCTGGTCCGCCCCATACCTATGTCAATGGGGGCAGGCGTTCGCCACGCGCCCTGCGTCGACGGACAGAACCTATATCTAATTTACTTACTGGCGATGGACGTTCTTTGGCATCAAGCTCACGCCGAATAACCACTGGAAACGGAGCAGGAGCTTCTCACCACCCTGATAACGCTGTGGCTGGGATTAACCCTCGGCCGCCCAAGAAGGCACGTCTCTGTGATAATGCCGCATTGGGATTCAGCGCTAGTGAGGAAAAAAGCAAATTCTTTTCGCCGAGCGGTTCAAAAGCTCGAACAGCGAGAAAGGGAGAGGGCTATCTTATGTCGGATGATTCGATAGAGGAGGCGTTGAAAGAGCTCCCTGACGTAGGAGGATGGTCTAAACAACCGGATCGCCGAAAGACGATTGCGGTATTCCAGGGCGAATTAGACGCCCCTAAGGATGACGAAAACGCTGGACCAGGTAGTTCATCGGACCAGGCACATAAGCAACCAAGGACTATCATTCCTGACACTCCTCCAAAATCTACCTTGGGCCGCTTTAGCTACAATCCCTATGCGCTCCCTCGCGATTCGCAATCAACCAGACTAGCACAGAGACCTAGTTCAATCTCGTCTACAAGAAGTTCGCTAATTTCCCTCACACCAATGTCTACCTCGTCAAGCCAGCCATCTACTGCCAGAACAACACCAGCAACACAAGCAACGCC
This sequence comes from Xylaria hypoxylon, assembly GCA_902806585.1. Classification (NCBI taxonomy): domain Eukaryota; kingdom Fungi; phylum Ascomycota; class Sordariomycetes; order Xylariales; family Xylariaceae; genus Xylaria; species Xylaria hypoxylon. Next base: position 388,870 of record CADCXB010000050.1, on the reverse strand, counting down.
ACGGCTCACACCGTTGCAACAACTCGAAAGGAGGGCCCTCAGCCAAGGTAAAGAATCACCAACGTCGAAATTTGTGGTTCCCCGAGCGCCCAAACGATCTAGTCGCGGTCGAATGAGCCTGGATTCGATCCCGGTCAACCCAGCGTTTGTACCCCTACCGCCAGTCGACGTGGCAGAGTTGGAAGCGCTGAATGGGCCTATTGGGAGCGAGGATCTCTTGGTACCTGAGAGTGAGACTGATGAGTTGGAAACAGGGCCTGGATTGGAGAACAGAGACCCGACGGGGAAAAAGGGGAGCCGCAGGACAATGAACTTGTCACAGTATATATTTGCTTTAAGCTGAAATAAGGCGCATAATGTATCTTGGTCGGGATGCAAATGGCGCAAATATGTGTTTACGTAGAATTAAGGTGCGCATAGCGGCGGCGTTGTGTTTTGGTGTTAGCCTACATTATAATATTCGAGACAGTCGAGAAAACCCCCTTGAAGCATCTGAGGTCTCACAAGACAGTTAAACCCTTGGAAGTTGATCCCATCATTACTTCATCTTATGTATCTATGCACATAGATGATACTTCCCTTGCGGGTTTAGAAGACATCTGAATATCTTTGAGCAGAGCAGCATACACTGGCCCATGTACCTAATTATTCGCAGATTTACCATTTACATATGTTAGATACTAGGTACGTATTTATTACGTCGCTTCGTATCTTACAACTTTCCTCGGCATTCCCGAGGTTGTGTTTTCAACATGGATGGCGTCTGAAAAGGTTAGGTACTATAGGTCGTTAATATACATACTCGCGTAAAACTTGAAGCGGTTAGAGCTCGCAGTTTTATATATTTTCTCTTTTTCTTTCTTTCTTTCCTTTCCTTTCTTGCCAAATTTATTTAGGTTTAATTGGGAATATGATTACTTAAATATAGTACTACCTATGACTGTCTACTAGATAGGTGCCTAGGTAGCTAAATGTAGGTAGTCCAGGCAGGTAGGGGTTGCGGCGGCTACAAGGGGGTAATTCGGTCTTGCCGGATACTTTGCCATCGGAGCTGTTGCGTCACTAATGTGGGGCTCGGGGCTACATCTTAAGTGGCTGCAGTACACTAGTACAAGTGCAAGCAAGGTATGGAAATTAGTAACTTTTAGTAACTAATAGGTTAATAATTACTTACTAAAGTAAAAAATAAAAAATAAATACTTACTAACGAAAAAAGTGGGGTTTAATAAGTAAGTAAAAGGTAAATAATTATTTATTAACATTATTTTTAAAATTAAAAAATTAAAATCTTTTTTTTATTTTTCATTTTTTTTCTTTATTAATAATAATTTTTTTTTTTTTTTTTTTTTTTTTAACACCGTTAGCATACCAAATGCTAGATGTATATAGCACTATATAACATTAAATAGCACAAATAAAATATAACTAACAATAATAATATTTTTTATTTTACTTAATTACTAATAAAGTTAGCAAGGGGTAATAATACCACCCACCTTTTATAGCCTAGTTAACCTAGCCTAGCCTACCCCACTTAGCCTAGCTATATAACTAAAATTCTAGCTGCATTAAAATTTTAGCTAGTTTGTTTTAATACATCTTACTTTTTACTACCAAAATATTACTAGAACTCTTATAGAACCTTATAAATGGTGCCTCCGCAAAAGTATTTGGTTGGGACCAAACCAAACCAAACCAAACCAATTTATTAACTGCGGCGATTACGCGCAATTAAATTAATTATTTTGAATTTTACGCCGCTGCAAGTACGCGCGAGTAACCCTGTCAATTCCGAGCCAAATACCACCCTCAAACCAAACCAAACGATATAACGCCTTCACTAGCAGTTTGTTGCCGACCAAATCAATCTACGCCGTTGCAACTACGCGCAAAGTAAACCCTACCTTGCAGCAAGTACGCGCAAGTAATTATATTAAATTCTATTAAAAGTGGTTTCGTATACTAACATAAAATACTAATATCTAAAGGGGCACCTAGGCTATAGTAGAAGTGGGCTCACTAATAGTGTTAAAAGCAAAGAATTTATAGTAGATAATATCCACTATAAGTAAGGTAATATAAAAGAAAAAGTAGAAGTATATTGCTTGCTTTATTAAAATTCTATCTGTTAAATATAGCAAAAAGCGCTATATATATAAACCATTTCCAGCGCTTAAACCACTTAAAACCCTCGGCTTTACAATAGATTATAGTAAATTATAATAAAGTTAACCTTAGCTATATAAAACCCTTTTACAAAAAATAAACCCCTATATAAAAAATAACCCCTATAATAAGTTAATTATAAAGCGTTACCCTAGACTAATTACCTTAGTAGGTCTCCCTTTTACTTAACGTAGTGCTAGTAGGCCTAAGGGGGTCCTTAGCCTTATATCAACCTTACTAAAGGTCCCTAAAAGGTCCCTAAAAGTCTTTAGCCTTATATATATGTCACTTATAGCCACTATAAGCCACCTATAGGTAGCTTATATAGGTGTAGCATATACGCCACCTATAATAACTACTAGCCTTGCTAGTAAGGCTATAGCTAAGAGGCTACACCCCCCTTATAAGCACCTGTAGTTGCCAGTATATTTTAACACGCCCTCTTAACTAAGGTGCTAGCTAACAAGCTTAACATCCGCTAAAAATCAATTTGTTTAGCAGGTATTAAAGCCTTAGTTAGCCCATTAGCTACCATTTTAGTAGTAAAAATATAACATATATCCACTAACTAAGCCTTATAAGTATCCCTAATAAACTAGAATTTTATAAAGGTATATTTAGTATATTAGTAATATTTAAAGTCTTTAATAGTTGCTATAACCCCTATATTATCGCTATATACTACTATAAGCCTTAAAATTAGTAGTTAAATCTTATTATAAAAGCCTTTTAACCACTAAGCTTTTTTTACAGCCTTTATAAGTGCTATATATTTAGCTTTTAATGTTAAAAAAGCTACTATATTAGCCTTTTTAGCCTTTTAACTTATAGCAACCCTAGCTACTATAATAATATATCCCTAAATAAATTTAGCGGTCTTAAAGCACTTAGCGTAATCACTATTACTAAAAACTATAAGTAAGTAGCTAAAGGTTTTACTAAAAAATATAAAGCCTTTTAAATTCCTAAACACTAAGGCTAATTTTATAATACCTTTTAAGTATTTAAATAGCTTTATACTTGCTATAAAGTATAGTTTATAAAGGTGCTATATATAAATAGCTAGCTATTAGCAGGCAAACGTTATATTAGGCCTAATGATTTATATTAGGTAGTTTATAGTTTTTATAAGCACTAAATAATAATAAGCTTTAATAAGTGCTAATAAAAACCTGTACTCTTTTAGCCTTATAATTTTAAGCTATAGCAAAATTTTAATAAGTTTAATATCTTTTAATTTTAGCTTTTTTAAAGCTTATTTAATATATTAAAGCTATTATAAATATAGCTTATAACTAAGCTTATTATGCTTAATTTTAGCACTTAAAAACCAAGCTATAAGGCTTTAGTCTTTAATATTATATATAACATTAATTTTGGTTTTTAAGCTTTAAATATAGTAAATATCTAGGCTAATTAATAAGTAGTTATTAATATAAGTTATTATAAAAGTGCTTAAAGTTGCTTTATAATATATAAAAGCATTATTAACTAAAGGCCTAAAATTTAAGCTTTTTAGTAGCTAAAATAGCTTTTTTTGCTACTATTTAAAGGCCTACTTTAAGCTATATAAAGCTTATAGTAGCTAGAGAACCTGCTGTAATTTAAGCTTATACCTATACTAAATCGCTAATTTTAAAATTTTAAAGTCTTTTAAAATAATCTTTAAGCCTTTTAAGAGTTTAATATAAAAGGTTTTAATAAAGTTACTATTAAAAAAAGCCTTTATAAAATTAATTTACTTAATTTTTTAGTTTTTAATAGCTATTAAAGCTAGCAGAATTTGCTAGGTAAATAGGATAACAATAGCTATAAAGGTCTTTATAAAATTAGTGCTAAAGGCCTGTTTAAAGCCTTTAATAATAAATTTAGCTTTATATTTAGCAATTAATCTTTATTAGTTTAGCTTGCGTTTTAGCACCTAACGGCTACTTATAAGGCGTTTTTTAAGGTTTTTAGCAGGTAAAAAACAAAAGGCTTTAAATTTTAATAGCTATTAAAATTTAAACCTAATTGCTTGTAACTATAAAAGACCTTTAGGCGTTTTTAATGCTTGTTTTAGCATATTAAGCTTTTTTAAAGCAGCTATAGTAACATAAATAATGTTTTAAACTACTGAATTTATAAAAGGTTTAATAAGGTTTAGATTTATTAAATCGCTTTTTAAATCATTATTTACTACTTTATATTTTGCTTTAGATTTTAGTGAAATAAAAGCAGTTTTATTAAAATAGCTGGATTTGGTGGAAAAACAAAAGGTGTAAGCGTTATTATTTCTTTTAAATTTAGTGCTTTAATAGGTGTAGTAGCTTTTAAGTCTTTTATAATAGGTGGTATATATAACTAAAAGTTATTATTAAAGGTAGATTTGCTAAGGGGTAAATAGGTCTTAAGTGGGTTTATACTAGGTAGGTTTTTTGGTAAAAAAGTCTTGCTATTAATAAAGGCTTTATTTGCTAGAATTGGTGTTTTTAGCAGCCTTAACGTTATAAACTAAGTGATTAGGTGATATTTAGGTATGTAAACTAGGTAGGTTTTAATGCTAATTACTACTAAAATCTTGCTATATTTAGCATATTTAACAAGCTTATAAGCTTTAACCTATGATTTGTGGGGTATAGTTAATAAGCACTTAAAGCTTATAACTTTATAGCAGGTGAAAGAGGGCATATAAGGTGCTAAATTAGGTTTTAGCTTATTATATAATAGCTAATAAGGGGTTAAATTTTTATTAATAACTTTTATATAATTAATTAAGTTTATTATAAGCGCTATAATATAACACCAAAGGTATAATAGTAGCTTAGAGGCTTATAAGGTAGTTTGTAGGCAATTAAGAATTACTTTAATAGATTGTTTTGCTAAGCTGTTTTATTTATATATATAAGGGCTAAAGGTGTTAAAACTAATGTTTTTAGCTTATAACTAGTTACTAATAAGGTTGTTATCTATTTTAGTGCTTAAATTAAAGTAAAAGTAAGTTGGATAGCGGTTGTAACAATTTTTTAAACCTTTAAATACTTTTTTTATAGCAGTGTGAATAGTGGTTGCTAATTTATTTTTTAGTAATTAAATCTAGCAGTAATATATTTTTTGTTTTATTAAAATTAAGATATAAAGGGTTTAAGAGTGCAGTATAAGCTTTATAGTAAATAAATTACTTATTATAACACTTAAAGCAATAAGTGGATTGCTAACTTTAGTAAAGGTTAAATATTTAATAGCTTTATTTATAGCGTACTTTTTGCAAAAAAAGTCCTTTTTATTAATAAAATCAAAGCTTGGGAGCTTTGTAGTGATTTTAGCGGTTTTTTTTAGTAGTAAAAGCTTTATATACTTTAGCTTATAGTGTTAAAATATAGCTAATTTTAAAAGCTTAAAAGGTTTAGGTGCTTTTAAAAGTATACTACCCTTTAAGTTGCTACCTTGTAAAAGGTTGCCTTTAATTATGTTAAAGATCTTTAAATCTATTGTTTTTTTGATTATAAAGAATAAACTACCTACTATATTAAAAGTTTTAAGCATTGTAATACCTTATAACACTTATAATTTAAAGGATAAATCGCTTTCTAAGTAATTACCTTATATTATATTGCTATAGGTAACAAGTAGGTATTGTAATAAGTATTAAAAATTGCTTTTTAAGGTAAGATAAAAGCTTAAATTTATAAACTTTAATGTTGCTAAAACGCTGCTTTTACTATTAACTAGCCTAAGTTTTTTAAAAGACCTTTTTAACTAATAGTATAATACTTTAGAAATAATATTAATATTAAATTTTAATATATATAACACGTTTTTTAGCTTAAAAGTGTTGTATTTATTATTAAAACAGTAAGGTTTTAGCTAAATAGTGCCTTTACTATGTAGTTTTAATAGTTTATTAGCTGTTATTATAAAAAAAACATTCTTTATAAATTTGATGTAGGTGTTAAACTAGTAAAAGCTGTTAGAGATATGCATTATATTACTTATATTATATAGCTAAAAAATCTTATAATATGTGCTAAAAGGTTTTAAGTTTATTAACTACATTAAATTAACTTATTAATTAAGAGTTTTTAAAATAAATAATATTATATTTATTAAAGGCATAAAAGGGGTAGCGTTGTAGTTTATTAAAAAGAATATGTTAGCGGTGTTTTTAGTAGACTTTTTAATAGGTTTAGTTAGAGACCTAGGTGGTCTACCAATTTTTTTACTATTTTTACTTTAAAAGGGTTTAAAGGGGTGTTTAAGGGGTTTATCTACTTAGTTAATAGTATTATTAAAGGGTTTTAAGTAAAGATTTATTAATTTAGTACTATTTTATTAATTTTATAAGGTATTTGCTATTAAGAACTTTATTATAATTACAAGAGGTAACCTTGCTATAGTTATAATAAGTATAAGTGCTAATTAAAAGGTTTAAATAATTTGCCGCATTTAATTTACTTATGTTATATAAAAGTTTTTTAAAGCTTTTAAGTAATTATTACACTAATTAATTTAGTTGATTATAACACTTTTTTTTGTTAAATAGGTAGTGATACTGCTAAATTTAGCGTTAAAGGTGCTAAGATTAGTGCTTTAAGAGAACTTTAGAGTATAAAAGGCTTTATAAAGAAAATTTCTAGTGTTATTGTTGTTAGGTTTATAAAAAGTTAAAAGCGTTTAAAACGCCTTTATAAGGTTGTAAATATAAGCTATATTAGCTTATGCTATAAAGCCTAAGTTATCTTATAATAGCAGTAAAATAACGGCTTAATTAAAGTTGTTAAAAGTTTATAATATAGTAAGGTCCTTTATAAACGTTGGAATCTTTATAGCTTTAAAGATTATAGTAAGTACTTAGGTTTATTAATTAAAGTTTTTAAAGCTTTTTAAGCGCTAAAGTTTAAAAAAATTATTAATCTTTTTAGCAATTTCTTTACTTAATTGCCTTTATATTATAAAAAAAGCAGTAAAGGTTGCTATAAGCTCTTTAGTAAAGGCTGTAGGGGTGTTTTTAAAGGGTGTAAAGTAGTTGCTAGCGTTATAACAAGTTTCCAAGCGTTAAATACTAGTAATAATAACGTAAATAGCAATGTTAAACTAGTTATTCTAGGCTTGTAGTTGTTGTTATAAGCTAGTTTAAAAGCCTTATAGGCCTTATATGCCTTTAATAAGCTCTTGTATTTGATTTAATATAAAAAAGTTATTTTTATTATTAAAGATATTAAGTGCGTTTAAAAAAGTAATTATTATAGTAATTTATAGTGCTAAAAGCACTATAAATAATAATATAAAAAGTAGTACAAAGAAAAAGGATTGCTGTAATAAAAGATAAACGCCTTATATTATAAAAGTAAACAGCAGTAATAGCTGGTTTTAGCAGAACGTTATACTAGGCTTATAACCTATTAAAAGTGGTTTTATATACTAGCATAAAATGCTAATATTTAAAAAAGCACTTAGGCTATAGTAAAAATGGGCTTATTAATAGTGCTAAAAGCAAGAAATTTATAGTAGATAATATTTACTATAAGTAAAGTAATATAAAGGAAAAAGTAAGAATATATTGCTTGCTTTACTAAAATTTTATTTGTTAAATATAGCAGAAAGCACTATATATATAAACTATTTCTAGCGCTTAAACCACCTAAAACCCTTAGCTTTACAATAGATTACAATAAATTACAATAAAGTTAACCTTAGCTATATAAAACCCTTTTACAAAAAATAAACCCTTATATAAAAAATAACCCCTACAATAAGTTAGTTGTAAGGCGTTACCCTAGACTGATTACCCTAATAGGTCCCCCTTTTACTTAGCGTAGTGCTAGTAGGCCTAAAGGGGTCCCTAGCCCTGTATCAACCTTGCTAGGGGTCCTTAGGGGGTCTCTAAGGGTCCCTAGCCCTGTATATACGTCACCTGTAGCCACTATAAGCCACCTGTAGGTGGCTTATACAGGTGTGGCATGTACGCCACCTGTAATGACTGCTAGCCTTGCTGGCAGGGCTGCAGCTAGGGGGCTACACCCCCCCTATAAGCACCTGCAGTTGCCAGTGTATTTCAACAAATTCTAACGACCAAACTAATATAGTAAAATTTAACAACTAAGCTACTATATTAAATATAAACTAAAACAAAATAAATATATTATATTACAATAAAATTTAAGCTTAAAAACATATAATAAGCTTTATTAAATTAAAAAAACAAAACATTATATTATTAAATATATGCTATATAATTTACTTATTATTAGTTATATTCTATTATGCCTATATAATACTATTTAAACCTTAATTTAAATACATTAAGCATTTAGTACGCCTGCTTTTTAATAATTAAAGGTAAAACCAGAAAACCCAGGCGAAAACCCTTTGCTTCCTAGTTAAAACGCCCTTAAAGCGTCTATAGTTCCGCTTTAAATCTCTAACTAAAGGCCTCACCGCGCCTTAGTAGTTCTCTAGTCAAAAAAAAAATAAAGAAAAAAAAAGAAAAAAAAAAAAAAAAAATAAAAAAGGGTGCAGCCTTTTAAGCCCTATATCTTTTTGTTTTACTAGTTGCTACTAATATGCTATCAGCCATAATTTACTACTATATTATTTTTAAAACCTACTTTTTTTGCTTTTGTTGCACCTTTTTGCTTTTTATTAATATTTAAGCCACCTTATACATAAGTAGTAGGCCTTAGGCTAAAAACCAGCGTACTACTTTATAAGCTACCTCTAAGCTGCTTATAATTTAATTATAGTTTAAGCTAGTAGTAAAAAAGCTATAAAGCTAAGTAGCTAAGTTAGTTCTTTTTTTTTTAAGTTTTAAGCAACATAAGAATTTATATAGCGCTATTTTTTTGCTTTTTATATAATTACAAAAAAGCATAGCTATATTTAGCACCTCTTTCTAAAAAAGAAAAACTTTTAGCTTTAACGTCTTTATATAAATTTATAGCAAAGCTAAGGCTTTATATTTTTAGAGTTTATAGTAAAAGTTTGCTATATTTGTTAAGTAGATCTTTTTAGTCTTTTTTAGTGGTTTCTTTGTTATTAAAGCTAATGCTACTAAGCTTTAGCCTTTTTTTGCTTTATTATTAGCTTTATTTTATCTTTTAAGCTAGTATTTTTTTAAAGCTTTTTTTATTATATTTTAGCCTTGCTATTTTTCTACTTACTTCCTTTTTTTTACGCCACTTTTAACTATTTATTATATATTTTACTAAGTTTCTTTTAGTAATAACCTTACTTGCTTTTATTTTACCTACCTTTTGCCTTTATTTTTAATTGCGTTCTTTTTTAAAACCAAATATTTAACCTCTTTTTAAATAATCCCTTTTTTACTTAAAATTACTAACCTACCTTTAAAATCGCATAACTTAGTATTTAAATAAATATAAAAAAAAAAGCAGCTTAATTTTAACTTTAAAAAGTAAATCAAAATTATTTTATATGTTTTTTTAATTATTTTAAAGTATTTTAACTATTCTTTAGTTAAGTTTTTTGCTATCTTTTTTGCTTAGCCTTTATTAAGCTTATATTATATAAATAAACTATATATAATTGCGCTTTAAATCACCTTTATATAAATCTTTTTTGCTTTAAATATATTGCACCCTTATATAGTAGCAACTAATTTTATTAAAATAAAATTCTAACGTTTAAATTTTTATTAAAGTTTTTTTAAATAGTAACGCCACTTTAGTTTATAATTTAGCCATACCCTTAAAAAGCATACACTTTCCTTTGGTTTAATTTATATGTTTTTTAGCTAAATTAAAGCAAAATTAGCTTTATACTATTTTATAAAGTATATTAGTTTGTTTTTTACTAAATTAAAATTTATTTTATATTATACTACTTAGCTTTTATACTTTATATATATTTATACTAAATGCTTATAGTTTTTTTTTATACTTAGTTTTACTATTATAAAGTTTATATTGTTTGCAAACTTTATTATAACTAGCCTTTTTTTTGTTAATTTTTTATATAAGGTAGCTATATATAATAAAAATAATATTGGTAACAATAAAAATCTTTATAGTATACTTATAATTAAAACTTTTTTTGTTATACTTTTGCTATTAAATAATAATATTGCTATTTATTTTATAAGGTAGCTTTAAAGCTAGTTTTAAATTTATTAAAAAAAGCTTTTTTTTTATAATACTTTTAACAGCCTTATATAGTTTATTATATTAAAAGCTTTTAAAATATCTAGCTATAATAATATTAACATTAAATTATGTTTTTAGTTGCTATAAATTGCTTTTGTTATAGCTTTAATTGCTAATTTTATAAATCTTTATAGTTTATTTTTTATTTGCTTTTTTAATAGTAGTATAAACCTTTTTGCTGTAGCTAAAATATATATGCTTATTACTTTTTTAATTATTTTGTTTATTATATTAAATAATAAAATTAGCTTATAGTTATTAGGCTTTTTAAGCTTTTTTAAGGTTTTTTTTAATTTTACTAAAACTATTATAACTATGTTTTAAAGCTGTTTTAAGTAATATTTATATATAAAACTTTGTTAGGCTAATATTATTATTACTTTTATAACTTTTTGCTTATATGCTTTTAAAAATCTTATTAGTAAAAAGTTATTTTTTAGCGCTTTTTAAGGTTTAGCTTTTTTTAAGATTTTTTTAATCTTTTTTGTTTTAACTTTTTTTTATATTTTAAATAGGTATTTTATAGGCTTTTTTTACTTTTTTAGGTTTAATAAGTTAATTTTTAAAGTAAAAAAAAACCTAGCTACTAGCACTTCTGCCTTTTTTATATAGGTAGTTATTTACCTCTTTTTTTTTTTAAGGTTTAAAAAACTTTTTTTTGCTAAAAGGGCCTAGCTTTTAAAGCACGCCTATTTTTTTAAGGTTTAAAGTTTTAAATTATCTTTTAAAGCTTTTGCTATACCTTGTTGCTATTATTTTTGCTGTTTTTTGCAAATAATTCGCTTTTATTTCACTTTTGCTTTAGTTACCTTTTTTTTTTAATATTAAAATGTTATTTTATAACACTTTTTTTCTTTTTTTTTAGCTTTTTCTATAGCTTTTTAAACCTTTTATAACTATTATAAGGCTGCTTTTCTTATTATAGCCTTTTTTTTTAAGGCTGCTATATCTGTTATTTTAATTAGTTTTATTATTAAATACTTAATATATTTATTTATGTTTGCTATTATATTAAAACCTTTTAGTATTTATAACTTAAATGCTTTAACTACTATTAGCGTTTTATTTAATATTTTCTAGCTTTAGCTTTTAGGTAGCTAAAAGCCTAATATTAGGTTTTTTTTGTTATAAATTTAAAAGCTTTAAAAAGTGTAATTAAATCCTGTTTATTTTAAGCTTTTGAGTATTTTTATCAAAAGTTTTTTATTAGCTTATATTAAGTTAATTATGTTGTTTTTTTCTTACCCTTTAGTAATCCTTTGCTTTTCTTTCCTTATAATGCTGCTATATAACGTTTAAAAGTTAGTTTTTAAACTTTTATTAAGCTTAAAATTTTTTTATAGTATGCTAAAGTTTTTTTTTTTTTATTTTATAGTAGTAAATATATATTTATATCCTTTATTATTATATTTTACCTTTAGTTTGCTTTTCTTTTAAGTTTAATTATTAAGCTTACTTTATTTTTACTTAAATTTAGCTTTATATATACCAACTATATAATAGCTAGTTTTTTTTTATTTGCTAAAAAAAAAGTTGCTTTTACTTAGTTATAGCTGGCTTTTTTTACCTATAAATTGCCTACGATTTACTTATTAATATATAGTGCTATATATTTAAAACTAGTATATATTATATTATATTAGCTTAACTTAAAATAATATAGTTAGAAAAGTTCCACTTTTTTTTCCTTTTATAATAGCAGCTTTTATAATACTATTATATTATATTTCTTTAATAATTTAAAAGCTATTATTACATATATTTTTAATTTTATAATGTTTTAAAATAAAGCGTTAAGTTTTATTAGTTTAAAATAAAGGTGTTTTTTTTGTTATTTAAGTTTGGTTGCGCTTTTAAAGCAAAAAAAAAAAGAGGCCCTTTTAAATTTGGTTTAAGTATATCGGCTTCTTTAAGAAAAAAAGCTTATATTTTAGCTTTTAAAGCTATTAAGGCTGCACTTATTGTTTTAAAGTAGCTAAGCTTTAGTGTTGCTAACTAAGTTATTCTTAGTGCTACTAATTAGTATGATTTTAGTTTTTCTGTAAGTAAGCTAAGTATTAGTTGCTTTTAAAATTAAACCTTTTACTAATTACTTTAGTTTTAGTTTATTAGTTTATATTTGCTTTAAATATAAAATTATATTAGCTAATATTAGTATACCTTTTATATTACTATTATTTAGCCTTAAAAAACCTTATACTTTTTTAAAAAAGCTAAGTAACCTTTTTTATAATTTATATACTTTATTACCTTTAATTTAAATTCTTTTTAAGTTAAACACTTTTTTTTTCTGCTTTTATATGCTATGCTGCTATATAAAAGGCACTTACTCTTGTTTTTATAAAACTTTTTTATATATTTAAACTTATAATACTTAAAATACTATATAACTTTTATATTTTTTAAAAACAGCTTGTAATTATATATTATTACTTTTTATATAGCTTTTTTTTAGCATAAAGCTTTCGTAGTTTCTATATTAATATAATATATTAACAAGCTAATATAACAGCCTTTTAAATTAGCTAGTAAAATTAAGTATATTTTGCTTATGCTAGCTTTATTTTATTTATAAATGTTTTAAAAAAAATTCGCTAGGTTTATATGCACGCTTTAAAGTATTTTTGCATTAATACCTTTTATAATTACTATATAATCTCTTTTAGTCTTTATTACATTTTTATTAAATGCTTATTTCACTTATAAGTTAGCTTGTTTATATTATATTGCTTTTTTTTTAAATATAACCACTATATTTCTGCTTAATAGTTTTTTTGCTGCAATTACTTTTGCTGTTTTAATTGCTATATTTACTGCTTTTATTATTTCTTTAGCTATATATGCTATAAAGGCTAAGTTAGGTTTAACTCGTATTAAAACTTTGTAGTTGTATTAAATAAAAAATATTGCGTAATTTAAAGGCGCTAAAAGGCCGATTATTAAGCAGCTTATAGTTAATACTATAGTCGCCTAAGTTTAATTAGCAATAAGTGCACTATTTTTTTTTAGTTTGCTTATTGCTATGTATAGTTTATTAATATTTTGTTTAATAGCTAGGTTATTTTAAGCTTTTTTTTCTTTTTTTTTGCGTTTTAACGCAAAGGTTTTCCGCTAAGCTTTTAGCATATTTTTTATTAGTATTTCTATATCTAAAAATTTCTTTTAACTAATAAAAACTACTAGAAATCGCATCTATTTTTCTATTTTATCTCCTTTTCACTCTGCTTTTTTGCTTGCTTTGCTATTGTTTTGCTATTAAAGCAACCTTTTAGTGCTAAGGCCTGCAATTAAGTGGTGCAAAGACTGCTCCAACCTTTTTGCGCCACCGTCCAGCACCATTAGGTCTGTTATACCCTACGCCATATCTTTAGGTCTAATACAACCGCGTTTCCAGGTGCTTTCACCCTTTAAAAAGCAGTATATCCAAATTATTTGATATAAAAAGCAAAGCCTAAGAAGTTATTAATATTTCAAACTTCTTTTAAAAATATAAAAATAATTTAAATATTAATATAAAGCCCTTATAAATATTATATTTAACTAAGGCACTATTTTTACAAGCAAATTTTAATCCAACTTATATTATTACTTTAAAATTAAAAAAAGATATTTAGTTGTTTTTTACTTGCAAACTAATAGCTAAACAAAACAAATAAATTAAGTTATTAAAAGCTACCTCAAATATTTTATTAATAGTAACTAAATAAATTAGCTTTAATTATTACTACAAGCTTTTTTTGCTTTTAATTTAGCTACTAATAATATTATAAGCAAATTACCTTTTAAAGCCTTATATAGCTATATACTTAAATTCCAACTATTTATTAAAAACAACTTTACTTTAAAAGGGGTACTAGCAGTATAAAATTAATTATATAAACTATAAACCTTTTAAAATAAATTAACAAAACAATAATAAACTATAACCAAAAAGTATATAATATATTATAATAATAAGCATAAGTTAATAACTTATAAAGTAGGTAATATAGTTGCACTATTTACTAAAAATCTTAAGTTTAAATATCGCAAACTATTACCTAAGTTTATTAGACTATTTAAGATTTTAGGTTATATAAAATTATAAGTATATTGCTTTATACTTTTAAAGTAATATAGCAAGCTTTATAATATATTTTCTATTTAATTACTAAAGGCTTAAAAAGCTAATTCTTTAAATGCCTTACTTATGCCAGCCTTAAATAATAAAAAAAATAAATAAAAAGTTAAAAATATAGTAAAAAAACAAACATATAATAGTAAACTTTATTATAAGGTTAAGTAAAAAGGCTAGCTAACTAAATATAATTAATAGGTATTAGCTATTAATATTATAGCTTTTTTAATTATTAAAAACTTTAAAAAATAATAAAGTTATAAAAAAATAAAAGCTATTAAAGTTAATAATTAAGAAAAAATTTAGCTTTAAAGCTTATTTAATTGTTTTTTATTTCTTATTTTTAATGCTAGCAAAGTAATTCTTTAAAAAATAAAGATATTTTTTTCTATACGATTAAAATCAAATTAATTACTTTAAAAACAAAGTTTTACGCTTTACTAATAAGCTATATGCTAACTACTCTTATATTTATATATTATTAAATTTAAAAATATTATTATTTTTTAATAAAGCCTAATACTAAGCTTAAGTACTAATATTAATGGCTTTAGTAGCTAAAAACTCTACTTCTTTTATAAAACATCTTACCGCTAATATTTAAGTAGTATATTTATTATTTAAAGCGTTTAAGTAAAAGGTAATAATATAGCGGTATAAAGCGCGTTAATTAGTAGTTTACTTATATTAAATATTAAGTTAAAAATATATTAAAACAAGCTATTTATAACGCCTACAAAAAAAAAAATAACTTAATTAATTATAACTTAGTGTTGATTTTAGTATTTAGCTATATATATAGCTAGCTAAATTTAAAGTAGTATAAATACTATATAATTATTATATAAATATTAATAAAAAAGAAACTAAAAATAAAACTAACTTTATAATTAAATACTTTATTAATTAGGTTTTACTAAATATAATAAGTAATAAAAAGCTAATTAAAAAACTTTAATAAACAAAATTAAGCTTTAATGATTTTTTAGTAATATAACTTAAATTTAAATTATAAAACTAAGCTATTTTTGTTAGTAATAACAATATTATTTAAGTTTTTTAATATAATTAGTTAAAAAAAAAAAAAGCAAATACTTTATTTAAAAAGTTTATTTAAATATATTATATTAAATAATAATATTTTAAGCAGCTATATTTTATTAATAGTAAATTTAATATAAAATATATAGAATAATACCTATATTTTTGCATAAATTATACGCTTTTTTATAACTTTTATAAACTAATAAGTTTAAATTAGCTAAATAATATATAATTTTTAATAAAATACTTTTAAAAGGTTAAAAAGTATAAGCTATACGCTTAAAGTAACTTTAGTATACTAAAGCTTTAAAAATAAAAAAAAGTTTATTTTGCTTTTTATACTTTTAGTTGTAAGCTTAGCGCGTTTGTTAACAAGCTTAAAAAAGCATAATAAAAAAAAAAGAAAAATTAATAATAAAACAAAAATAAAAATAAATAAAAAAAAGTATAAAGATATAATAATAAATAACAAAATTAATAATATTTAGAAGCTAAAACTAATAGTATTTAATAGCGGCTAAAAAAAAAAAAAAAAAAAAAAAAAGAAAAGCACTTATACTAATAAGTTAATATAGTTAAATATACGCTAACAACATATATAATACTAGTGCGCTACCTTATATAAACATAGGCTTATATACCTAGGTATTTATACCACCTATTTATATACTTAAGTATTTCTTAACACTACTTTATTATATTACCTTACTTAAATTTAATTAATTTAATTAATTATATAAACTTATTTAATTATTTATATTAAGTTAAAAACAACCTATAATAAAAAAAAGGATAGTTATTAAGAATTAAAGTATAAAAAATCGATTTATACTATTATATAACACCTTTTTACACTCGGACTTACTTTATATATATTTCTTCCCTCTTTTAAGCTTTAATCTTATATAAGACTTCCTACTAAAATACCACATATTATACCTAACCTTAAAAACTTCCCACTTTATAACACTAAACAAAAGCATTTAACTTTAAAACGTTATTATAGCTGCTATAGTTTTTATATAAATAAAAAAGCTATTGCGCGCGTAAGCTAATTAATTAGTTAATTAAGCAGTTAATTAGTCCGCTAGTTTGTTAACTAGTTTATTAACTAGTTATTTACGCGTGTTAAAATTAAATAAATTAAGTATGCTACTAAAAGCAGTAAGCTTTTATTAGTTGCTTAGCATTTTAATAAAGTTAGCAAGGGGTGGCAACGCCACCCACTTTTTATAGCCTAGTCAACCTAGCCTAGCCTACCCCACCTAGCCTAGCTATATGACTAGAATTTTGGCTACACTAGAATTTTAGTCACTTGTTTTAATATATCTTACTTTTTACTACTAAAATATTACTAAAACCTTTATAAAACCTTATAAATAGTGCCTTCGTAAAAGTATTTAGTTAAAACTAAATTAAACCAAATTAAACTAATTTATTAATTATAGCAATTACGCGCAATTAAGTTAATTATTTCGAATTTTATACCGTTATAAGTATATATAAATAACCTTGTTAATTTTAAGCTAAATATTACCTTTAAACTAAATTAAATAATATAACGCTTTTATTAGCAATTTATTACTAATTAAATTAATTTACGCTATTATAACCACGCGTAAAGTAAACCTTACTTTATAGCGAGTACGCGTAAATAACTATGTTAAATTTTAATAACTAAACTAATATAATAAAATTTAATAATTAAGCCATTATATTAAATATAAACTAAAATAAAATAAATATATTATATTATAATAAAATTTAAGCTTAAAAACGCGTAATAAGCTTTACTAAATTAAAAAAATAAAATATTACGCCATTAAATATATGCTATATAATCTACCTAGTTAACTAAAGGACCTGCGTACATAAACCAGATGGCAATTGGTATAATGTGACAAACTTGCTAGTTGTAGCACAAATATAGCTAATTTAGCTAATATAGCCAACGCAGCCAATATAGCTAACACAGCTAATATAGCCAACGTAGCCAATACAGCCAATATAGCTAATACAGCTAACGCAGCCAGTCCAGCTAATTTAACTAGTCCAAAACAAAGGGACTAAACGAGAGCGTTCAACTTCAAAACGTTGCCGTAGCTGCCGTAGTTCTCGTACGAACAAGAAGGCTGCCGCGCGCGCAAGCCAGTTAGTCAGTCAGTCAGGCAGTCAGTCAGTCCGCCAGTTTGTTGGCCAGTCTGTTGACCAGTCATTTACGCGTATTAGAATTAGATGAATTAGGTATGCTACTGAGGGCAGTAGGCTTTTGTCAGTTGCCCGGCATTTTGATAGAGTTGGCAAGGGGTGGCAACGCCACCCACCTTCCGTAGCCTAGTCAACCTAGCCTAGCCTACCCCACCTAGCCTAGCTATATGACTAGAATTCTGGCTGCACCAGAATTCTAGCCAGTCTGTTTTAATACATCCCACTTTTTACTACCAAAATATTACCAAAACCCTTGCAAAACCTTACAATTACTAATAGTAATTAAATATAAAATAATTACTTATTATAATATTTTTAACATAAATAATTACGTATTAAGTGGGGCGAAAAATGGGATTTAGTAAGTATTTAGGTTAGTAAGTTACTAACGTAAGTATTTCTAGTAACTAATTTACTAGTAGTATTTTTTCCGAACCCTGGGTGCAGGTATGGTGTAGAGTACGCAGTACCTGGTATTCTTATCCGATGACCCTGACACGAGCAGACTGCACGAGCTTGATTTAGATACCGCCTGACACCCGCCTCCAGCCCGCCTCCAGCCCGCCTGCCTATTGCTATTGAGGCAGGTATTGACCACATTGAATTGGAGCCCACCACTTCGGTCGGCTGTCGGCTGGCTGGCTGCTGAAAAGTCGTACCACAACGCTAGGTACCTACACTAGGTGCCCTTCTAGTTGGGGGCTACAGGTAGGAACAGCCAGCTGCAGTGTGCAATGAATGAATTTAGTTACCTAAGGTACTAGATTACCTCCTATCATTCAGGCCGCCAACACACTCCCCATTGCATCTCTTGCCCATTATCATCATTATCATCATTATCATCATTATCATCATTATCATCATCATCATTAGCATCAGCGTGTTATTGTGTTAGTTACAAGCAACAATAGACATCGTTATTGCTCTCTACTTTTTTTTCTCCCTTCCTTTCCCCTCTTTACAGTTATCGGGGTGGTACGTGCAATGCAGATTAAATAGATACATACATACGCCAACCAGCAACATTGTTCCTGACTTTCCTGACTTTCTTGACTTACCTGACTTACCAGGTAACTTACATCTCCACCGTCAGCATTGTATCATCGTTGTTACCAACAGCCTCCTCACTCTTTCTCCATTTCCCCCTCTTCCCTCTCGTCCCGTCATTTCTCACATGCGACTTCGGTCGTCGTTCATTTCTCACATAAATACATCTTGTTCGTCGACGTAGCGTGTCTCCGGAAACCCAGATTATATTCTCCACAATCCGACGCTCGATTGCCGGCTCACTACTTGCCTAGACCCGCCCCGCGTCTTTCCGATCTACGGCCTTGTCTCATCAGCATCATCCAAAACGACAGCCTGCTTACTATCCCTTTTGCCACCAGCCGTATCATTCGGACGATAGATATTTGACACACTCGAAACCGTGCTGCTGCTGCTGATGCCACTGCGACTGCTGCCGCCTGCTGCATCGTCGCCTTCGTCAGCTGCAGCAACTCAGTCGAGTACACGCTTCGGGCACGCAAGCCCGTCCGTTCTTTAGAGCCCCAGTCCAGTCATAGGATCTCCTGCGGCTCGCGACCGGCGAGCGCCATCACGTTTCCCTCCCCCCCGACGACACCATTCCTCCCATTACGAGAAAGCGAAAAGCCGCTGAGGCGACGGTATCCTCCTCCACCACACCCGACGCCCTGCCTAATAAACGAGTTGTCCTCGCCTTGGCAGCCTCAGCTTCAGCGGCCCCTCCCACCCCCGTCACAGGTATGGACTCTGACGAGGATTTCGTGTCTAACGTGTCGAGTGACGAGGACATGATGCAAGACGATACTGACAACGATTTGTCCGCTGCTGAAGAAGGTATGCATACTCTCGCCGACCTTGCTCTCCTTGCTCTCACACTTTCCTTCGTGCACTATCCATGTGCACTATCCATCTATCATCGTGCCATGCGTGCCATGCGTGTCACCATGTATAACCAAGTATACGAAGTATATGAGCTGTTCTCTTGGACTCTTGATCTGACTAACATATCTGTCTTTAGATTTCGATGTTTTCGACGACGAACCCGATGATGACCCTAATGTTATCCCATATAAATCCGACAAGAAGAAGGGTGTGGCTTTTGACGTCAGTTACAAAGTCTTCAATTCTGATGACATACGACACCAACAAGATGAGATGATCGACGAAGTCAATATGATCTTAGAAATGAGCAAAGAGGATGCCGCTATCATGCTTCGCTATTTTCGCTGGAACAAGGAGCGATTGATCGACGACTACATGGACACTCCGTCCAAAGTTTTGGAAGCTGCAGGCCTGGGGCCTAGTGCTCCGGAACTACCGAAATTAGAACCGATACCTGGATTCATGTGCGATATCTGCTGTGAAGACGATGACGGTCTCCTCAGCTTTGCCATGAAGTGTGGTCACCGCTATTGTGTCGATTGCTATCGCCAATATCTGGCACAAAAGATACGAGAAGAGGGCGAGGCGGCCCGGATTCAGTGCCCCTCGGACGGCTGCCACAGGATCATAGATTCACGCTCGCTGGATCTCTTGGTTGCTTCCGACTTGAGGGATCGTTATAGAGAGTTGCTGAACCGAACCTTCGTGGAGGACAAGGACACCTTGAAATGGTGCCCAGCGCCTGACTGTCCCAATGCTGTCGAGTGCGCTATTAAAAAAAAGGACTTGGACAAGGTTGTGCCCACTGTTGCGTGCAATTGTGGCCATCGTTTCTGCTTTGGTTGCATTCTCAGCGACCACCAGCCAGCTCCCTGTGAACTCGTGAAGAGATGGTTGAAGAAGTGTGCAGATGATAGCGAAACTGCAAATTGGATATCTGCAAACACTAAGGAGTGTCCGAAATGCAATTCTACCATCGAGAAGAACGGCGGCTGCAACCATATGACGTGTAGAAAGTGTAAGCATGAGTTTTGTTGGATGTGCATGGGCCTGTGGTCGGAACATGGCACCAGCTGGTACAATTGTAATCGATTCGAGGAGAAGAGCGGGACGGACGCAAGGGATGCCCAGGCGAAATCCCGGGTTTCCTTGGAGCGATATCTACACTACTATAACCGCTACGCAAATCATGAACAATCGGCTCGCCTGGACAAAGATATCTATCAGAAGACAGAAAAGAAGATGGTGCAATTACAAACAGCTTCTGGCATGTCTTGGATCGAAGTTCAGTATCTGAACACGGCTTCTCAGGCTCTGCAGACGTGTCGACAGACTCTTAAGTGGACCTATGCATTTGCCTTTTATCTTGCTCGGAACAATCTCACCGAGATTTTCGAGGATAACCAAAAGGATCTGGAACTAGCCGTCGAGGCGCTCTCGGAGATGTTTGAGAAGCCTATAGCGGAGCTTGCTGACGCGAAACTCAAGGTGGATATCATGGACAAGACTGCCTACTGCAACAAACGTCGTGTGATTCTGCTCGAGGACACAGCTGACAATCTTGCTAATGGTGGGTGAATACTCTAATCTTCCCTTAGTGCCGCCTGTACTAATGTATAATTTCTAGGTCGGTGGTCTTTCAATGTAGACCTGAAGGGTGCTGCTAACCGCCGTTAAATACACAATTACACTGTAATGAATACTTAAGTAAATAGACGGGAGACATCATGGCCGGAGTAAGGTATAAGAGTGAATATGAGCATTTGTTTCCCCCCCTCTTGTTTATACCACTTCAAGGTGCACTTGAAGCTTCTCTTTGCCCGGGATTGCTGTTATTAGGCTCCTCGCTGTTGCATTGTGCCTAGATTCGATGATATCTGTTACTCGGGTTTCTTCATATGACGGTTCAGAAGGTGCTAAGAAACACATGCCAGTAACTATCTTCCAATAGTAGAATATCCTAAATTGTTTCGATGCAGGAAGAAGGTTTTGATCAGTTACCTGCTCTCAAGAGATCGGAAGAGGAGTGGAAGAGAGCCGATGACTAACTAATATACGTATCTTGTTGTAATTGCCTAGTAGAATTGATGGGGAGATTATATCGTGTGTGTAAGTCATTACGGTAGCTGTTTACTATGGTAGGCGGAAGTTGGGATTGATATAGAGAAGGAAGGAAGACGGCTGTTAGCTGCGTTTAGTATGCCTACACTCGGGGGCATCTACGTAGGTTTCTGTGAGGATTACTAAAGGTGGAAGCGGTTGGAATAATGAATAAAACTTTGTGTGTATTTGAGTTTGGCCCCTGCTACTTATGGGATGCTTCATTTGGTTCTTGGTGATGGTCTGTGTGAGTGGGTATTTAAGATCCTCTAGTCGTGTTGATGGTTTTGCGTTCGAAGCGACTGTAGGTTTGGATTATGGGTTGGATTGATATGTCTGTACTTTTTAACGGCTCTCATAAGGCCGTGATCGGATCTTGGCTATTAGGGTAGATAATACAACCTTTTGTGACAGCGGCGTTTTCATTTCATCGACAGCCATAACAGTACTGAGACACAAGATACTTTATTGTCTGGGGTTGGTGGTTGAGTGATCGCCTTTATGGCTTTTGACAAGCTGAGGTTGTTATTCAGGATATTATTCATTAACATAGGTACCTACGGAGGTACCTTGATCGAGTATATTAGGGAAAAGTTAAAAGGGGCTACAGTAGATGGTGCATCTGGTGAAATGGAAAGTTCATGGTATCTATCTGATGCTTTAGGCGAAAAAGAATGAATACACATTACGGTTGATCATGAATCGTGGGAAACATGGACATGGCATTTCATCCGAGCATGTGTAATAAGAATTAGGCCCAGCTGAGAAGTAGGCGATATAATGACTTATCAATATCAACCTGCGCATTACTGTTTCTAGTACGGAGAATCAGGATATTCAGAATTGGGAACAAGACGCCGTAATACACATGGAGTGTTGTGCGGGGTCAAAAGCGACACGGTTGCATAGCATCCGCACTGCAGTCTGGTAGTAGAGGCAGTAGTATATTTAGAAAGATGATGAGAGAATACAAGGTTGTTCTAGTACATGATATAGTCAGGACATAGGTAGTCAGCCAGTCATGAGCTAGTTCCCTTCTCGTTTTAACTCGTTAGCATCATTCCATCATCTACGTCTCAGATATTGCGTTGTGAGGCCGAGAGGTGGTTAGTTAGCCCAGGACGTTCTCGGCCATCGAAACTACAAAACGATCAGCATCCTAGCATTTGGGCGAGCTGGGGGATGATGAAACTCACCATCGGTTCCAGTATTGTCGGGCTCGATATGCACGGACTTGACCTTGCCGTCCTCGATGACGAGGGCGTAGCGCTTGGAGCGCGTGTGGCCGAAGACGGGTATCACGTCGAAGCCGACGTCCAGGGCCTTGGCGAAGGCGCCGGTAGGATCAGCCAGGAACCGGATCTAAAATCACCGTGAGCAATTTCGCCATCTTTCTAATGCACGCAATATTCGGATCTAGGCTTACGCCAGACTGATTGATGGGGTCAAGGTTATCACCCCAGGCCTTCATACTATTGAACGATTAGTTAGTCGATAGATTACTCTCTTAACATCAAGATAAAGGACTTACACGAATGCATCGTTGACGCTCACGACGAAGACCTTGCCGGCAGAGGCGAGTTTGGGGTGTTCCAGGTAGCTGGGCACATGCTTCTGCGAGCAAACCCCGGAGAAGGCAGCCGGGACGCCGATAATGACGCCGCTGCCGAACTCCTTGGCCAGGTTCACCTTGTTGGCCGGCGAGCCCTCGTGCAGGTCGATATCGGGAACGGCATCGCCGACCTGGACGAAGGCGCGGGGCGTGGCGTGGAATTGGCGGGCTGCGAGTGGCCGGGAGATGATGGCCGTTGGCACGCGGCGAAAAGCGCGGAAAGCCATTATTGCAAAGGGGTTGGGTTTGGTAGGTTTGGTATGGAAGGGAAGGAAAGTGGGTGGTGTTGGAGGTGAATACCTATGTATAAGTAGTGATAAGGTGAATGAAGTCGACGATAGTTCCCGATACTGTCTGTTTCAGCTTGGGCCAAGTTGCTTAGTGTAATGACGCTATTAACAGTCCCTATATCTTTTTACACTGTTAAACGATGTTAAACGATCTGCGTTTAGGTGGGTTGATAGTATGACGGTACTGTGCTCATGCAGTACATCTCGCACAGTACCTAACAAGCCTGTCATTCCAAATTGCTGTTGATTACGTATCACTACAATTACTACACCGATCTTTTCAGATTTTCTCAACTTGAATCTATATTATCGACATATATCATACTACGGCTATTGTTCTTGACGAATGATGCCTTGTCTCAGCGATTTGGGGGGTATGTTTCACGCTGGAAGGAGTAGAGAGATTTAAGCTTCTTACAAACAACAAAAGTAGCATAACATGAAAGGGGTCGATGAAAACAGAGACAGCTTACGCCGTGACAGAGCCTGCAGAGTTCGCATTCGCTATATTCCTTGTTGATGGCTTGATGTGTGGCTTGATGTGTCAAGATAATCGATAACGCCTCTTGCGAAGAGAAACTGGATTTACAAATAGACAGAAAATGATTCCGCATTGTGTTGAAGATGAGGGGACCAGTCACGGAGCTCCTCCTGCAAGAATGCCATTGACTATATGGTAACACTAACCACTCTATATTCAGTATAGGTGGCATCTCATGATCCCTCATTCTCTACACCATCGGCCCTCGAAGTTTCCCACTCGGTGACTAGAGTCAGCAGCGGACGGATCGTAGCCAAGCCTCTATTTATTACCTAACACTTCTACAATTAGATACGTACATTCAGAAAACTACATACCCGCAAGACGTTGGGGGGTCATTTGGAGCACGTGATGTGTAATCTGAAAAGGAAACATTTGGTTTATCTTTCTCGCTTTACATGGCATTATCTCTAGCGTGGTCATTTATCTCACTGAATCGCCAAAGTCAAGGGGAAGCATCTGAGTGTCTTGCTCAGCGGAGAGTGTTCATTAAGGGTTGCTATTTAAATAGCTAACCAAACCAATACAGTTTCGTTACTCGTCAATCTCAAAAAGAATAGTCATGTTCATTCGTTACTTGGTTCCCCGATCTAAAAACGCTTTGTGTAGATGCGGTTTCTTGCGTAGGTACTCCTCAATATGCAATGTTTCCCGAGATGGTGCCGCTTCGCCATACGCCCAATTTCATGCAGTATAGTCCCAATATCTGGTGGGTTCTGGACCAGAGAGCGTGGGAGTCATGGCTTAAGCCCGGCCATCGCGACCTTGTGCATCGATCTGAGGTCGAAGTCGTGCTCCTGTGGGGGCTCGAGTCCCTGTCCTTCGGGCTGTTCATTTTCGGGCGCCTGCTTCGAAACGTCCGATGGCACCACTACAACAGTCGAGGTCAGTAATCGCTGTTTTGAACGTGATCTAGAGAGATTCGAAACCGTGAGAACCCCCCCAAGAAATTACTTTGACCCAAAAAGGAACCTTGATACACTAAATGTCTGCACAACAACAAGCAGAAAACAGCACCGAGAATTACTCACAGGGGCCCTTGCGGGAACCCGTAGATGATCTCCTAATTTTCTCTGGTTTCTCCGGTATCGCCGGAGGCGGTTGCTTCACGACGGCTTCTTGCTCAATCGGGTCGTCCCTTTCATCATCGGTCGGGACCTCGTTCAAGGTATACGTGTCCGTTCTGTCGATCCCTATCGTAATTCCCCTACACTCGGCGCCGCCCTGATCACCGTCCACGGATTCCATGATGCTTGGCGGCCTATGGGTGCCGGCGGTTTTTTCGGCTTGATACTTCTCTAGTGCCGTTCGAAGGATTTGTCGCATGAAAGCCTTGTTGACGTTCCGGCGTACACGGTCGAAGTACTTCACCACCTCGCCGACGACTAGCACATGTGAGTCGTGCTGGACCTGGATAATGTCTGCGTAGTTGGCCCTAGAGTCTTCCTTCACACGTAGCCTGCCTGGACGCAACTCAACCCCAACTGGCGAATACTGGAGCTTTGGCCCACCTTTCGGCTGCTCGTAGCCGGGATTTGGCTCGCCATTTGCGAAGATGTATCCCTGCTGGAAGCTGTCGATACCAGGCTTTGCGAACTCATGCTTGCTGGGGCCACCGGTGGAAATTGGTCTTGAAAATAGAATTAGCCGGGCGTAGTTAAACGGAACCGGGATGCGTTATTCCATCTTGATGGCGGGGGGTATCAAGAATGTATCGAATTGTTGCCGTAACTTTACTTACATGCAGACGCAGTGGTGGGGGAAGCTCTCGCTATGGCGCAGGACAATAAACCGGGTGTAACCCAGACACTTCCATTCCCATTGAAAATCGGACGAGTCGGCCCAAAGGAACTCGAAAACCTGCGAACATGTGGCTTAGTATCGCACAGACTTGGTCCGGGCGGTTGTCACTCACGTCGCCGATGTGGAGTTTTGACGCGGGCCCGAGTTCATATCCCTTGAGGGCTAAGTTTAGTGTTAGTATGGTGCTTGGTAGCAATGTAGGTGGCCTTCATGCTCGTCGGCTTAGGGAAGGCAGTTTGACTCACTCAAAGGGTGATCGACCGGGCAGCGTGGTGCCAGCTCGGGCAGTTCATCCCCAATACCTGAATCACTTCTGAGCGATGATCGATCACGGCGTCCCATCTCTGACGAGACAGAGAGTCTTGACAGAGAAAGAGAGAAGGGTAGGAGAGAAGAAGAATAAGAGTTGGTAAGAAGCTGGAAGGACTTTAGATAGATGACTAGACTGTAGTAGGAGAAGCCCGTTCCCAGTCATGAAGCATTCAATTATCCGTGGGACCACAACCCCTTCTGGTTTCTGATCTGGGGGGCCGGTTAGGACATAGGTCTCTGAAATGCCAGCTGGTTGATGATGCCCAACATCGTGGCTCCACCAAGATGCGTCGGCTGCGATGTAAATGGTTACGAGACACATCAACTCCACCATGGACGGTCCATGCAGTCTGTCCATGCAGCCCCACGACAGGGTAATATGCGATCAAGGAGCAAGAGGACTGTTGGGATACTGTTAAGATACTGTTAGGAGGCGAGATAGATTGCTGGTTAACGGTCTCGGTGAGGCGGGCATTGGCGGACGTTGTGGAGCTGGGCCCGTTCAATCTGGCCAGCAACAGTCGGCCACATTGTCACCGCCATTTTGTTTTAGGGAAAACCGATCAGGGGCAGCGCATGATGAGGGTCTGATGGGGGAGGGGGTACCACAACAGGACCACAGCACAGCACAGTATACCACCAAGTAAATAAACGTATCGCCACATTGGTTCGGTTGGATAAGGAGTCGGCAGATTTACCAGCAGCTCCTTACCCATCAAGTAATTATAATAATAATTGGGTGCCCCAGAGTCATCGCATTCCAATCTCCTTATCCTGTCATGCTCGTCTTTATGTCATTTCCCACCGACTGGGGCAAGTACTGGGGCAGCACTGGGGCAGCACTGGGGGAGACGGTGCTGTTTTATCGAGTCTACCAATTCGACGATGAGTCACATGTTGCATAGGGATTGGGTGGCTTTCGTATAACGAGGAGGGCTATTTTGGTCGTGGGTTTATCGCCTTCATCGCCTTCATCGCCTTCATCGCTTTCATCGCTTTCATCGCTTTCATCGATTCGTGTTGGAATCGACATCATACATCATGCATCATACGCCTGTACGTTCGACGTAAGCACCACCGACGGGCTTAAACGATAATTGAACTTCTATCTTCCACGTGCTCGACTTGCGTTTCATTCATAACCGCGTCATTCGAATGAAATCGGGTTGTGATGTCAGCTAACACGGACCATACCTAAGGACCATACCTAAGGACCATACCAAGAGATGAGAGTTGTCGATAGCTCTGCTCGTAACCAAAGGCCAAGCACGAGAGGGACAATCAATGATAGGCGCGATGTACAGCGTGCCAACACTCATCGCTTCTTTTCATAATGTCCATTATTCCGGGATTTCCGTTCCAATCGAGAGCAGGTATACTATATATCACGAGGTCCGTGAAGCAGGCTGCCCGAGCACTGCCCGGACTGAGTCGAAGAAGAACGAAACACAGATCAGACGGCCGATCACTGCCTATACGAATGCCAACTACTACAAAAATGCCCGACTATTACAAACAAACCGAACAATAAAAAAGTGAGAAGAAAAGGAAACAAGGAGAAAAATAAAAGCGCCTGTGTGGATGTCGGTGCACACTATACAACTCATTGACTATCCAGCTCGGAGTAGTTGAGAACATGTTGTTTGCAACAAGACCATTTTAATTTTTGTAGGCAGGTCAGTAGGTAGTGTCGGTCCCTCTAGGTCCCTCTAGGTCCCTACATTACTTAGGTAGGTGCCGAGGTGGAGGGGTTCGGTTAATTGAGCACCTGGTACTGTAGGTACAGGCTACAGTGAATGACTAGCAAGAACCCCTGGGCAGTGCCTGGGAGCCCCCTCTAAGCCCAGCCCGATTAACTCTATTTACATACCTAGCCTCTACTCGAAGCTCCAAGCTCCAAGCTCCAAGTTCTTAGATTAGCGAAAAAGACGCAATGTTGTCATAGGATCGCAGAATTCCCGCGTCCAAAATAGCTAAAATGGCTAAAATATATAAGTAGCGTAGGTATCTATATACATTCTCTCGTCTCGTCTTCTCTTGAGACTTTGTGCTTTGTGTAGTATCTATTAGTATCTATTAGTATCTATTAGTATCTATTAGTATCTATTAGTATCTATTAGTATCTATTAGTATCTATTATTTGTAAATACCACTACAATACCACTACAATACCACTACCTCCGATCTCCGCGCAAACGCCACTATCCAGCACATCTCCGACCGCAGGCCACCATGGTCGCTTCCACCTCGGTCACTTCCACCTCCAGGCCAAGATGATCTCGAGAAGCTTGACGCGGGCAAAACCTCCGTGTCCCGTTTGTCTCGGTCCGAGTCGATCAACTTTCAACCTCCTTCCCATACGCGCCCCTCCAACATCCTCCCAGCCATTCCGAGGCTCGATACTACGAGTGCTTACGACCTCGCAATGCCTTCTCCGACGACCCCGGGCCAGTCACCTTGAGCGCCCAAGACTGCATCATGTCTCGAACAGTGCCACCTTTGGCTCCTCCACCCAGGGCAAGCAAGAGGACAAGCAAGGGGACAAGCAAGAGGACAAGCAAGGGGACAAGCAAGGGGACAAGCAAGAGGGCAAGCAAGAGGGAAAGAAGCCGGCCACTGCTCAGAAAGATCCTTTGGCCGTCGATGACAAGAGCGTTCACGAACAGCGCAAGGCGGACTGGGCAATAATGAGGCAGATGGCGCATTATCTGTGGCCGAAAGGCCCGGGCAGCATGGACACGAAACTCCGCGTCTCGATAGCTGTAGCTCTGCTTATAGGAGCCAAGGTCTTGAACGTGCAGGTCCCATTTTATTTCAAGAGCATCGTTGATGCCATGAATGTCGATATTGGCGCGACTGGCGGTACCGCTGCTGCGATCGCTGGGAGCATGGTACTAGCATACGGCGCCACAAGGATCGGTGCCACCGTATTCCAGGAGCTGCGTAATGCCGTTTTCGCTTCCGTAGCCCAGAAAGCCATTCGCAAAGTTGCGTGCGACGTCTTCGACCATCTGCTGCGCCTCGACCTGAATTTCCACCTAACCAAGCAGACTGGTGGCCTCACGAGAGCCATTGACCGAGGTACCAAAGGAATCAGCTTTCTCTTAACTAGTATGGTGTTCCATATCGTTCCCACCGCCCTGGAAATTGGTATGGTATGCGGCATCTTGACGTGGCAGTATGGCGTCAACTTCGCCGCCATCACGCTCGTCACCATGTCGGCATACACGGCTTTCACCATCTGGACGACCGCCTGGCGAACCAAATTCCGACGCCAAGCTAATGCTGCAGACAACAAGGCTTCCACTGTGGCAGTTGACTCCTTGATCAATTACGAAGCTGTCAAATATTTCAACAACGAGAAATTCGAAGTTGCGCGGTACAACAAGGCTCTGCTGGACTACGAAAAGAGTTCAATTAAAATCGCCACATCTCTGTCGTTGTTGAATAGCGGCCAGAACATCATCTTCTCCAGCGCATTGACTGGCATGATGTACCTTGCAGCAAACGGCGTGGCTGAAGGGTCCTTGACAGTTGGTGACTTGGTCATGGTAAACCAGCTAGTTTTCCAGCTCTCTGTTCCCCTCAATTTTCTGGGGACGGTTTATCGAGAGCTTAGGCAGTCGCTATTGGATATGGAGACTTTATTTAACCTACAGAAAGTAAACGTCACTATCAAAGAAGCTCCAGATGCGAAACCCCTACTACTTCCACAAGGCGGCCATATCAAGTTTGAAAATGTCACATTTGGATACGTCAAAGAACGCCCAATTTTACGAGACTTAACTCTGACCATACCAGCTGGAAAGAAGGTTGCCATTGTTGGACCAAGTGGATGCGGAAAATCTACGATTCTACGCCTTTTGTTCCGCTACTACGATGTAGAATCAGGGAGAATTTTAATCGATGACCAAGATGTCCGCAACGTCAATCTCGATTCTCTCCGGGAATCCATCGGTGTGGTCCCTCAAGACACCCCTCTATTTAACGATACAGTCGGACACAATATTCGATATGGCAAACTGTCTGCGCCGGAATCACAGGTTGTGGCGGCGGCACAGCGTGCCCGGATACACGATATAATCTCCAGTTGGCCACACGGATACAACACTAAAGTTGGGGAACGAGGCATGATGATTAGCGGTGGAGAGAAACAACGACTGGCTGTTTCACGACTGCTACTCAAAGACCCTCCACTCCTATTCTTCGACGAAGCCACAAGTGCGCTTGACACACACACTGAGCAGGCCCTCATGCAGAATATTAACAGCATCCTCCGAGAAAAGTCCAGGACTAGCGTCTTCGTCGCCCATCGTCTGCGAACTATTTACGACGCCGACCTCATCATCGTGTTGAGGGAAGGCAGAGTTGCGGAGCAAGGGACACATAAGGACCTCATTGATCGAGGAGGACTATACTCGGAATTATGGAGTGGTGAGTCTCTTAACCTGAAATCTTTCGTAATGCTGAACCACAGAATGTTAACTCCCTCTACAGCACAAGAAACATGGTTCTCCAGCGATGGTACAGAAAAGGAGGGAGCAGCTGATGATGATGCAAAACTCGTGCAAGTCAAAGCCGAGCCGAAGCGCTCTCAAACCTAGTGGAGGATTATACCTCGCTGGGCTGTGTACATGCATAGACAGGGTTGGTTGCTAGATACCAAGATACCCGAAAACTCCCATTTTCAACGCTGGCGTGAAAAAAAAACGAGTAAAGTTGGTGAGATATTCATTTTCGTGAGGAATCTTATCGACAATTAGTTCCCTTACAGCTGATAAGGTCGCAAGTAATTCGTTGACTAAGTACTCCGAAACTCTTATTTGATTTCATTCGCATTAGGTAGTTGCACGTGGTTCATATAGGGATGGCCATCGGACTGCCATATGCTCCCTTTCACTTTGATAGAGGCGTCAATATCCACGAGGATAAAACGTGCTTAACGTACGTCAACTGCTCGTCACTCGAAGCAAGGTAAATCTTATCGCAAATGTGTTATTTTGATTTCCGAGCAGATCGCCATCACCCATGAATTCTAGATCATGGTTCCTGAAGAATATGGCATTATCGTCGAGGCGGACTTACGGGCTGTGTCCTCGCATGCTTAGGCTCGCAAAAGGGAATAGAGAAAGAATTGAATATTGATGTCGGTGCGCTCAAAGTTCCCGAACTGCTAAGACTACGGTGTTTAGAAAGATAAAACTATCGGAGACTTTGAGATTTATGTCACCGTCCTCTATGTTAATGGGAAACTTTAACCCCAACAGATGTTTGCCGTCGCCTGCCAAGCTGTAAGTTTGGAAGCAATTCATAAAGTTACACGAAAAGATCTGAAGTAACAAAGGCCTACACAGATGAATAGAAAGCATATGGTGGCTAATAATATACAAGACGCCATCTTTGTCCTAGAAGATGTGTCAAGTACTTTACTAGGAATTCAAGATAATCGGGCGATGTTGCATGTTTGTCCGCGAAGCTGTTAGAATGCGTCAGTAGACTCAAGTTTAAATGGTAAGAACTAGCATCATCTAACGCATCTCATGATTTAAGCAATCAATTACAATAGGCAGACATATCACCATCAAACGGCAAACAGCTAGAACAACATAGAAAACAAGGTGATTGTTTATAAGGCCTTATAAAAGCTTGAATATTAAAGCTCACCTTATATTCTTTGAGCATTAAGTTTACTGCAAGACAATACCAAGCTACGTGAAAGAGATAACACAGCCGATATAATGACGATGATGAAAACTGTTTACAATGGTTATTTGGAAAGTGTGCTCGTATTTCACGCTTCTGACCCTACTACTACCGCCACGACTACAGGAAATCTTAGTCAAGCCGCCGTAAACGGTATCACGGCAGGTTTGGTTATCGCTTTGGGTACCTCTCTTATTCTCGTTGGGGTACTCGCGTATAAGTATCGGTGCTGCTATCCTGTATGGGAAAAGGTCAGCCAAGAGAGGCTCGGGGTGCTAACTAAATATAGGTCAGATAGATAGATAGATGCACGCTCGGAGTATGTTAGCTCGTCTCAAGCTGAAAAAGTGAGCATGTTTATGAAACAAGCGATTTTATTTAAGATCTTGAGATTTAAGCGATGTAGGAATTAGAGCACACTAACGCGTAGTCCAAGACGTCGATATGGCCGTTAATATCTATGCTGCCTTGAATTTTGAAAAGGAGGAATAATTTTATTGTCATTGTATTCAGTAAAGAGGAAAGAAAGAGCTTTCACCATGATGATACGAAATTAAACAACTTAAGGGGGTTTAGGAGACGCAAAACAGGGATCGTTAT
Organism: Xylaria hypoxylon; assembly: GCA_902806585.1. Lineage (NCBI taxonomy): Eukaryota > Fungi > Ascomycota > Sordariomycetes > Xylariales > Xylariaceae > Xylaria > Xylaria hypoxylon. The sequence continues at coordinate 356,325 of CADCXB010000050.1, read as the reverse complement.
AATGTTATAAATATAATCCTGAGTGCGAAATGCAGAAGTTAACTAAGGAAATATTGTTGATTTACTAGATGGCTATTGAAAACCCTGCGATAATTCTATCTTTATAATTACTTCGCTAAGTCTCAGTGTAAACACTTTGCCTAATAGGACCTTGACTGCGTAGCGCACAGATCAAACCAGATATGTGTATATCGAGCCCTGTCGAGTAGACGATCTATTATGAACATCTCATTGTGCCCTAAAATGCCAATAATAACGCTGACGGCCTGGTGTATCTAGTTTTAGAAACCCACTCTTTCGAAGAATACCTTGACTTGCTAAATTCCACGTTTCGGTGATAGCCTCTAACCGTTCAGGTACTTGAGCATTGGCGGGTGGAAAATCGAGAGTTGAGTGATCTACTTGAAGATTTACCTTCTTTCTTGGTAGACTTGACCAGTATTGAACAAATGTCTCGAGGAATTCAGAACCGTACTGCTTCCCCTGATGCTCTTCTTTAAGTGCATAATGGACTGTCGGCCACCCGTTCGTAAAGAGTCGTACCCCTAGGTAGCCTATCATTTCACCCCCAGTCCATCTCCGAGGGTCTTTTAAGAATATTCCCATAAGAAAAGGGAAGTGATGATCTCTAGGAGTAAGCATCCAATTCAACGTGCCTTGACTGTATCTTAGGTCTGGATCAATTTTGCCGACTCCAAGATTCTTCATAGTATTGTGTTGTTTTCGAATGGAGTACCATGATTCTCCATCAGCGAGGCTGAGGGTTCTGTAAACAAGGCGGCTTGAAGAAGGAATCGAATGATGTATGTATTTTAAGGCAGGTAACGTCGACGAAACAGAAATACTGCCCCAGGACCTCCATTGAGACTTCTCATATTCCGCGAAGTCTGAGAGGATATTGCCATCGTTGTGTATTCCATGAGCGCACAACAACTCGAGTGATTGTGGTCTTCCTTGGGAATCTTGAAGGAGAGAGGCAGGGTTTACCAGAAGTTGTGTGTTGTTGCGAGGGAGAGACCACCAGAAAGCGTGGATACTTCTGGGAATCTCACTTTTCCATTCTCCATCATTCATTTCCAAATCTCGCCGAGTCCAATAAATAGATGGCCAGCCCGATTCGGGCATGTATACTCCCCCTTCGCCGACTACTTCAAACCTGTCCCCTCTCTTTAGGAAGAAGCCCATATGAATTCCCTGAGCAACAGAATCCTCAAGAATTCTTTGAAATCGATTTTCGGTATTACTCAAATCGAAGGCAGGGTTGCCCCTCCCAAAACTTATCAATGGTTCTTTCAAAAATGCCTTATATGAGTCTAGGTCATCGGCAAGGAATAGTTTAAAGAAAAACACGGTATTCTCATCTGGTGTAGGCAAAGAGAGGTGCTTTAGAGAAGGTAGAGTTGTCGAAATTTTGATTTGAGAAGGTAAAGTGTTGGCCATGGTGATAGGTTTCAAAGACTTTCAGGGTTTATTGATGTGTATCAGTGGTAATAGATATAGGAGTATTAATTGATAGTGAAAGAGAAAGGCGAAAAACCTTGACTGAAGGGAAATACTTATATAAGCTCTGTTAGTGCTCATATAGGAAGGCTAATCACTTTCAACAGTTTAGCAGTTTAATTACAAGAGAATTGTAGGTTAAAACACACTGTCGACAAAGAGGCTGCATGTAGTATAGTCAAGCTGATAGTCCTTCAATAATAATACTATTGATTCCAGTGTTTTACCTACCACAAAGAAGGTGTAATTTAGTTTTTCGGTCTATTTAAGCCGGCAGTGGGACGTTAGGCCGTGATAATTGACTTTAACCTCAAGAATCCCACCTATTAAGTAAAGCCTAAAGATCAAAAACAACATCAACAACTAGCAACCCTATAACGAACCATATCCTATCACGCAACATGTCTTTCACTCACGGTTTGAGTTTGCACGTCACAGTGTACATTGCTCCTGAGAATGTTGATTGTTTCTTCGCCGCCTTCAAACCCGTTTTCGAGAAGGTAGTTGCCGAACCCGAATGTCTCTTCTTTGAGGTGTATCAGAGCCGATATGAGGAAGGAAAGATCTGTTGGGTTGAAGACTGGTCAATGTCGCCAGAGTTGTTCCTCAAAAACCAAATCACAAAGGACTATTACAAAGAGTACCTTGCTATTACTGAGCCTATGTTCACCAAGCCTAGGGAGTTTGAGTTCTTGGAGCGCCTTGGTCCGGAATACTTTATGACAAAACCGTCAAGCATGTAAAGTAACCGTTCTCTCTAGACCACGCACTTTCCCTCAATAGCGACTCTTAAAGAGTAGCACTGGAAAAAAGAGATGGAAAAAAAAAGAAAAAGGGGTCGTGTTTTGTTTTTTTATCACTTAAAAAGTCTAACAAAATAATAAAAAGCATATTTAAATTAAAATAATAAAATAAAAAAAAAGAATTTTATTAAAAAATATTATTTATATATAATTAAAAGTTTTTTATATTAAAAAGAAAAAAAGTGTTAAAATTAAATAAAAACTTAAAATTATAATATAAAAAATCTTTAATAAAATTATATAACTATTAATAAATAAAACTAAAGTTTAAAAAAATCTTTTAAATTGCGAATAATTTTTTAAAGTGCTAATAATTTTTTAAGCTTTTAAAAGATCTTTAAAAATAAATAAAAAATATTAAAAATATACACGTTTTATTTAATTTGCAACTATTTTAAGTTCGGTTATACATTTTTTATTTCTTTATATGTTCTTAAAATAAGGGCTAAATAGCTACATGTCACAATTAAGGTCCTTTATAGAGATAAGACTGCTAGTTAGGTGACTATTTATATATTAATTTTAGGTTGTGTGACGGTTTGGCTACATGCCACACCTATATTGGCCAAACCTCTCAAAAGAGACGTCTATTAACCAAGGTGCAGTCTTGGTTTCTAGTGTGGACTGTATGGCTACAGGCTAGGTGGTTCGTCGCAGATGGGGCCACCTGCCGTAACTCTCTAGATAGCCGATCCTTGAAGTTTAAACCCCTGAAATGACTTCTAGCATTAAAAACTAATACTCATAAAAGCTGCGTAGGTTGCGACGAAGGCTATACTAACTAGGTTGGTTGATTGGCTATAGCTATATTAGTTAGTTAATTAGGTAGGTTATCTAAGAAACACGAGGGCAATTATAGCCCGGGTAAAAGGAGGCCGTGGGTATTTCATATATACTTTGTCGATGCTTAGATGGTAAAACCAATGACAAAAAAGCTGTAAGCTACTACCTATAAAAGACTGTTTACGAAAAGGTTATATGTAATACAATACCATTAGACATGGCTAATCTAACAGTTTCTTAATAATAATAGCATTGTTTTATATGTTTACTTTTATAACAAAGAAAGTGTAACAAGCTTTAGGCTTAGTTTGAGGTCTATTTAAGGAGACAGTAGGACATTGAGCTGTTATTATCAACTCTCGCCTCAAGCACCCACTATCAAATTACCGAAATATTCAACTTCAGAAAATAACTTTTGCAAATCAGTATTCAACTCATCACATTCACTATGGAAGCAATTCTCTTACAGCTCGCTATTCCCAGTAAGCATTATACAACTGACGATGCTTTCGAGGTGCAAAAACGAGATTGGTTTGATAAGATTGAAAGAATTAACGACACTCTACCCCCTTTGACTATCCTTTTGATTGTACTTGCTATAGTATTTACGTTTTTTTTGTATACTATCTTTTTCCTCGGTTTTCTGGGTGAAGAGAGGGTCTCCAGACTTAAGAACAGACCAAAGAAATGGGCGAAGAAGACATGGTGGAAGATGCGATACGGCGATCCGAGCCCATTGACAGTTCGGACAGTTCCAGCTAGCAATAACGCACAACCTGCACCGGCAACCGACGCCGTGCAAGCCCCGCCTCGAGGTAACAATGATGGTTTTGAGGAAGTTGCACTGACGCCCCCCGGCGAAGTTCATACCGCCCAGGCCATGCCCATGTCTCCTGTTAAAAGAGCGGAGCCACTGACAGATCCCGCCCCTTCATCGACGGGCGAGCAAGTTCAAAGCCCTCCGTTCCTTACTATTCGCAAAGTTGAGTTAATCCCTCGGACCCAAAAAGCCACACCTAATACTGCTTCCCAAGAGCAGTAGTGGTATTAACTATCTATAAGGTAGTAGATTAATGTAAGATATAGCTAGGGAGTTATGTTTAAATATAATTTTCTTAAATAAAATCTTTTTTAAAATTTAATAAACTAAATATAAATGTGATTATTTAAAAAGTAATTATAATTAATTATATAAAATAATATTTTAACTTTAATTTTAATTTAAATAATTAATATATTAAAATATATTAATTTAATAATAATATAATAATAATTAATTAATTAATTAATTAAGTATTATTATAATTTATAAATATAAAAAACAAATTATTAATTAAAAAAAAGTTATAACTAATTTTTCTTAATAAAAACCTAAACATTTATTATTAGTTTAAAGAATTTTTTAAGCTTTAGCATATTATAACCACATCTTGTGTAATCTCGGCCGCGGTATACATTGTTATATCTTTATCGATTTTATTAAGCATAACTATAATACTCTCGGCGGCCCGACTAGCGGAAAACACTATAGGCGAGCTATGCTAATCACTTGTTTAATGCTACCTTAGTAAGATGTAAGAATTAATTATAGTGTATTATATGCGTGCCAACTTTAATTAAACAGGTTGGAGTATAAAATGAAGCTCGAAGCAGCTGGCTAGTAGCTGGTAAAAGGTGACTTTAAACCTTGTGACGGTTTGCCGTATGCCACACCCATATTGGCCAAACCTCTTCAAAAGGGACGTCTAATAACCAAGGTGTAGGTCTTGGTTACTAGTGTGGTATATGGATACGGTACCTGGTGGGTTGGTGTCCGGCTAGAACTACCTACCGTAACTAACTTCGTGTATTGGTTTCACTTCCCATGTAATAAAAAGATGCCTAAGTATTTAAATCTAAAGCAATGTAAAGTTCTAACAGAGCTGCAGTTTGCGGAGGGTGGAATGTACAAGGTAACAGAAACGCTGAGCTATTAACACATGGAAAAAATCTCGGCCCATGTTATTATTATATACTTTACGTGTTGATATAGTTCTCTTGTTTTCTGTTATTTGTCTTTGAACAAGGGCATTGTATATAGCTACGATGGGATATATAAAGGGTGTTTTCTCAGTGTTTAACATTTTCTTCCAAAGCAACCCAAGCTCCTCTTTCAACCTTACAACTACAACAAAGCAAACCTTAACAACGCTTTAGAAAGTTTTAAACAAACCTCATAGCTCAAGAACTCAAGAACTCAAGAACTCAAAGGAAAAATGGCCAGATCCGGATATGATTCTACCAAGCCAAAGCCGGCACCACCGAAACCTTCGCAGTAAACGGCTGCCTTCGGCCCACAGCCTCTATCATTAGCAATGGCTATGCTCGAATAGAAAAAGATGCATAGATCTTAGGAAAAAAAATAAAAAAAATAAAAAAAAGAGAAAGGGTGGGACATTTGCCTATAGTTAATAAACAGTATAAAACACTCATAATTGCAATTTATTCATCATATCATTTACTCCCTTTTCGGCATTTTAAATTGTTTCCCTAGCTAACATATAAAAGTTCATTATTAAACCTATTTACCATGATATTTTCATGTCCATGATTATAGCAATTACACAAGTATCAAGGGCCGAATATATTTCTCTCAAGCCTAAGTTTCTACCCTTTATACGCGAAACTAGGCTGCCTCTCTTTTTGAGTAGCCTCATTGTTGCTGGTTTGTATTTTTAAATTCTCTAGGCCGGTAGTGCCTCTACAATGCTATGTTAGTATATCGGCGCGGTATTATAATGCGTTGATCTTATTACGTAGATATATTATGTACCCATCTACAATCAGAGTAGCGCCGATGTAAAGGGAAGCAACGTTGATTAGGGGTTATAATGCGACTTGCAACTCTTCTTGTTGACTTTGGCATATTCCTTCTGTTTAGGCATCCGCCGGCTTGCGAGGCATTTTCAGGGTACAGACAAAGTGATCGATTGATTAGTGTTAATGTGCCTCTGCAGGCTAGTACAGAGCAAACTGCAGTTTGCTTTGGTTGTTTACAAACGTCTTATTGTTTAGTTGTTGCATTTGAGAACTGCTATATACAACAAATCAACCGGGACTTCAAGTCGGAACCTGTGGTTTCGATAGTTGTCAACGATGACCAACGGCACAGATAACGTTACGTGAACCACTTGTATCAAGCTTCCTCTACCAATGCGCCCTCGCCAGGTTTCCTGGCTTCAATCTGCACGTACCGCCAGAAGCCGTAGCCGCGATATGCGCCGACGCCCGCGACGGTATTAATAAAGTACCGTTCCAGGTGCAAGAGCGAGATGATCAGGAACGGCACGATAGCCAGGATGTAGAAGAAGCGCGTCATAGGCCGGATGTGATCCGAGAGATCGCGGACCTGCACGTCGACGAACCCGGTGTCCTCCAGCATGCGCTTGAACGCGCCGGGGCTGGACACCGCGTTCGTCGGCATCGCGGACCACTCGTTGACCTGGCGCATAGAGCGCTTGAGGTCCTTACTCGGTCTCTTCTCTTTCTTGCCGCTACGTCCGCCCTCCTTCTTTCCATTCCGCGTAGACGCAGGTCGTTCGCTCAGTTCCTCGCGCTCGATCTCCTCTAGCACGTTATCGTACTCATGCATCGCAAGCCGGCCGCCAGGTTTCAAGATGCGGAAGAAGCCCGCGAGGACTTGTTCGGGGTTGGTAGCGTGCACAAGCGTCTCCATAGTATACGCGCCGTCGAAGCTAGCATCCGCCAAGGCATCGAGGTGATGATAGTCCATATGCCGCACCTCGAGGGACCCTCCCTTCTTCTCTCCGGCTAGCTTTATCGCCGTCTTCTTCGCTTTCCGCACATGTCTCTCCACGACGTCAATAGCAGTGACACGCAAACCCTTGCGCACCATATACCGCGCTACATGCCCATTTCCGCACCCGGCATCTAAGACGTGCGCCGAGCTGCGGACATGCAAGGTTTGGAACAGCTGTTCCTCCATGCGTCGCAGCGAACCCGAAAGCGGGAACGGATTATACGATTTCGGGTCCTCGTAGTACCCGAAGTGGCGGGTGCCCCCTAGCAGCAAGTCATATCCGAGCACTGACTCGAGAGAGGCGTAATAGGATTGTAGGCGTGGGTTAGGGTTGATCTCCGGCTTAGGTTGAGACATTTTGCCGTTGCGCCTAGATGAAGACAGAACCGGACTGAATGGATAATTTAAGTGAAATCGAATAAGACGTTAGGTATCGGTCCATCCTGTCATTACAATTGATGCGCGACGGCGGTTATGAGGTCAAACGCGTTGACGAATGGGGATTGGTTCTCGACACTGATCCTTGCATGCCGATTAAAGGTAGCTGGATCTGGCGAAACCTGGTCCACTTATTTGAGCCTCAATATAAAATCACACTGTAGGAGAGCGATGAAAGTGGTGTTGTTTTGCTCGGTATTTGTATTTACCATGATGCCATGCATTCATTCAATCGACTGTTCTGGGTAACATGCTATCTTGAGCCCCGCTCCGCTTTAACCTCTTTCTGCGCCTGAGCGTTAATATAAATTGCCTCCTTTAGCTTGGCTATAACTTCGGGTTGTCCTCCGAAAGCGACCGACAGCTTATTATCAAGCTCCTTTTCAGTTGTGGCGGCTGTTTGCTGTCCCCTCTTACCAGTTCTTGCCGCATTAATAAATGTACCCCATCGCTGTGTGAAAGCGTAAATGCTCTGTCGGAGAAGTTCATCCAACCTCTCATTCGCATCCTGGTCGGCGTGCACTTGTGTGCGATTTCCACCGAGCTTTCCGTTGGTAGCCACGCCCGTGTTTGACATGGAAGACCAAATCCCGAGCGAGAGCGTGCCCCCGAGAATGCCCCGGAATAACCCCATCCAGTTTTGAGGACTAAGCGTATCCCAGATTTGGCCAAAATATTGCATCGTTGCTGGCTGTGCCCGAACGTCACCGATTTCGAGAGACATTAACCCGTTCTTAAGGATTAGTAAGTTCTTAATCATGAACAAATCAGGGTCCGGATCCGGATTAGCTGCCTTATTGGTCTTCAACCGTGCCTCGGCGCGTTGCAAGGCGGATATCGTTTCAGTTACTATGCGAAACACCACAGGACTCGACTTTTGCTGCTCGGAACAGTCAGTTTCGGATTTTCAAATCGATTTAACATAGCATATCACTCACGCTCCGCTCTTTAGGCATTGCCTGGTCGTACATGGACAATAGCTCAAGTGCGCGCTTCACGATAGGATACGCGTTAGAAGACGTCATATTATTAGTAATCGGTATAGCCTTTAATGACTCGGGGGGAATAGGGGCCCTTGAAACGCATTTGGTGACTTCAGTCTCGAAAGAACTATCGGCAAACGGCCAGAGGTACTCTGTCAGGAGCCTTGCCGTCAAATCATGGCAATGTAGTGAGTATTGAGTCTCCTCTTCGTCGTACTCTAACAATAAATACTCATTTGTAACCCACCCCAGCAGGTTGCATGTCGTCTGAAGGTCAGTGCCCTGAAGGACAGGTTGTAACGTTGTAGCAATAGGAGCCAGGTTTGCTGTATTGACGAGGGCCTTCTGCTGTGCCTTCAAGGATGCGTATGCTGACTGGCCATCTGGATTGAACTGCGGCTCAATAGAAAAGACTTTGAAGAAAAGACCTGCTTCATTGAAGGAACGTTCGTAACACTGTTTGATAAAGTTACGACAGGCCGTTTCAACATTGATCTCCTTGGCCTCTTTTCGGAAGGCTTCCAGGTCGTGCTGCGTGATGGGACGCAAACTTCGATCCCGCGTATCCGAGTAGGTTGAAAAGAGGCTGACTACCGTATTCAAATATGTGTCAAAGTTCTCCCCGGGTATCGGCTGTCCAAACTGGTCGTAACAACTACGAACGACTCGCTGAACATTGGTGATCAATCCATCGGCTTCAAGTAACATTTGTTCACTACGGCCATACGCCAGAGCGTGCCGAGCGGCTTCAGAATGTGTTGCTAGAATCTGTTTCGATACTTCCGATGATGTCTGTTCAAGATGGCTAGAGAACCCCATTTCGAGAAGATGGAGTGCTTTTGCCAGGAGAGACTGATACCGTGCCAAGTAAGATTCAGCATCGCGATAATCGGGCTTTCGCAGGTCAATAATAAATAACCTTGGCATATAGAGGTATAGACCATAGGACTCACATGCTGTATCATAAACTCTATGCAGGCATCTAAGTTGGTGAGGATTTCTCCGAAGTTCTCATGGTTCACGAGGCGGCTCGCACCAGGGGCATTGAGCCTCCGAGTGACCCCGTCCAGATAGGCATAGTAGTGCAGATCTGTACCAACCTCATCGGCCAGTTTCTGCAACCTTCGTTCTTCGGAGAGAAGATGGTCGCACTGAGCTTGAAAGGAGGAGGTCTGGGCTTCGACAGCTCGGAAGTTATCGGCCAGGGACGTCAGGAGATCGAGGGCGCCATTCGCGTCGGCAACGAGCCCATCCAAGTGGCGCCCTGTCATGTCAAGCTGGTCGCGGTAGAGTCTTTGCACCCGTCAGTCTATGTAGTGCATAATGGGCCAGTGCCTCTTACATATACTCCTGCTGGCTCGCATCGACCAGCGCTATGTCTATTGACCTCGATGGCGGGAATGTACGTGTCTGCAGGTTCTCTTCGGGGTTGGCGATCATTAAAGCATCCAAAGCCTTGTCCCTATTCTTCCGTCTCTTCTTCTTGGCGGCATCTTTGGACAACTGCGCCCGAACGACATGGTAAAAGTCGGAATATGATTTAGCTCGAGGGAGTAAGGTCGGTTCAGGGGGGCCAATTGAAGCTTCGGGCTCTTCGAATAGGCGCTCTAGGGGTTCGTTATCGCCGGATTGCTTGCTCCCCTGGTTGGTCAATTGTTAGCCACCCATTAGCCAGCTTGTGATGATCCAGCTTGTGATGATCCAGATTGATTAGACTTGGAGCACCAACATTGGGTTCTTGCAAGAGAGACTCTCGTCTTCGGTGACCAGAAGGCTGCGAGGTAGATGTGCTCTTCTTCTGGGCGTGATCGGGCACTAAGCTGTACCAAGAATCTTCATACATGATTCTAGAGTTTCGAAAAGGAATGCACTCTGGCGATGGTGAGGAAGATGGTGAGGAAGATGGTGAGGAAGATGCACATCCCACTTCAAATCACACGTGTAATTCTGTAGGTACTGTACTAAGGTTAGTAGGTACTGACCGTCGTAGCAAGCAAGCAAGCTCACTCATGCGCCCGCCCGATAAAGAACTGAGCCCATATAAAAAGTGGAGGTACCGAAGTAAGTAAGTAAGTAAGTAAGTACTTAAGTACTTAATGCACCTAGGTAGGTACATAAGGTACTAAGTGTTAATAAGCACTGTACGGGACCTATGAGTACACTAGCAGTCTGCACTAGATACACTACTATAAGTAGCACCCCCCACATGGAGCCTCCCTCCCCCACTAAAGACCCTCTGAGAAATACTAAGATGTTAATTGGCTGAGCAATGGTAAGCTTCGTCTATCTAGAGCTTATGGTCTCATGATCTCATGGTCTCATCATTACTGAGCACATTAAACGCTACCCAGATACAAAAAACTGCGACACCACGTCCCAGAAATCCTCGGAGTATCCTGTCGAAACGAAATGGAACCGTGATTATAATTGTATCGATCGATCTTACACATAACATCCCTTGACGATGGCCGCATACCGATCCCTGTTACGCCAGACTCCATTAGTATGGAGGTCGATCCCACACAGGACCGTCGCATTGAGGCTGCAATTCTCGCGATACGCCAGTTCGTCTAGCGGGGACCAGAAGAAGCGCCGTGGTCTCGGTCGATTTGTTGGTGGTCTGTTGGTGGCGCTCGCAGCTGGAGGAGCTGTACTCACATACTACCCAACCACGACGAAAGAGCCGTCGAAGAACCATGAAGCCATCATCGAGTACGAGAAGCCGAGACCATTGCCCGAAACCAAGGAGGAGAGCAGAGATATCATTAGTAGTCAGCATCTCCAAGTGAAAAAGAGCTGGGAGCATCCGGGGGTGTATTGCTGGGGCTCGAACTCGGGGAGGGTTGCGGCCCCCGATTCAACCGACACCGTTATCAAGGCGCCCCGACGGATCGCGTATTTCGACGACCAGCTGATCAGAGACATAAAATTGGATAAGGAATTCGGGGCCGCAATTACCGAACGGGGCGACCTTGTCCAATGGGGAACAGGCTTTTCCACAGAGAACCCGACTCCTACACCTACGTTGAAAGGGAAGGACTTGGTACGTATCGAAATCTCGAGGGACCACATCATCGCCCTTGGCAAAAATGGCTCAGTATATTCACTGCCAGTTGCACAATCAGACCAAGGCAGCGGCGAAAAGTCTACCTCATCCTCATGGTCTTTCTGGTCAACCCCCAGCAAAATCAACTACCGGCGGCTTAAACCTGATGGGCTGGGTTGGGGCGAGAGTGTTACCGATATCGCCTGCGGCCTGGAGCATGTTCTGCTCCTCACTTCCAGAGGAAGAGTGTTCTCTGCCGCTTCAAGCACGTCTGACTTCCCATCAAAAGGCCAGCTTGGAATACCTGGTCTAACTTGGGCCACCCGTCCAAAGGGGGCTTACGATCAGCCACATGAGATTCTCACCCTCAAAGGTTTCAAAATCTCCCAAATAGCCGCTGGTGATCACCATTCCATAGCTCTTGAGCAAGATGGTCGGGTCTTCGTCTTCGGCGATAATTCTTCTGGGCAGCTAGGTTTTGAAGTCGAGAGAGAAATCCCTTTTGTCGATGGTCCTATCCCCCTACCGTTCTCAAAGATGTACCGTGGTACACACAACAAACCCTACGTCACATCCATCGCAGCTGGCGGGGCAAATTCCTTCTTCACTATCGATGCAACTCGTATCGCGTTGCCGAACGAAGACGCACAGGATATCCAGGATTTAGGTCATGTAACGTCTGATGTCTGGGCTTGTGGCTCTGGCATTTGGGGCAGTCTCGGTAATGGCAGGTGGACACATATTTCACTAGGTCCTTCAAAGATCAAGAGCCTCTCCGGATTATCTGAATACGATGAGAAGACTAACTCGGTTGTCCCGATCCGACTAGCCTATTTGACTGTCGGTAGCACTCATGCCTCTGCCGTGATGAAAAATGTCACGCGCGTAGACGCCTCGGACAAAACCTCGGACCAAGACACCAACTGGGGTGCCGATGTTTTGTGGTGGGGAGGGAATGAATATTATCAGCTCGGCACCGGAAGACGAAACAATGTAGCCACCCCGATTTACATTGGACCTTTGGATAGCGGAGAAGGTGACGCAGAAAAGGGTCGCAAGGACGAAATGCATCGGCTCCAAATCGCTCCCAAAGCTACAGTCCGGCTAGGTGAGGGGAGCAAGGGTAGGAAGGCTACTGTTGAGCAACGAGTGGAATGTGGTCGGTTCGTCACTGCCGTATACTCTGCACCATAAGAAGCCTATATCTTCCCCTGTTGATTGTATATTGATGTATTATAAAGGTTGGATCAACGATGATCATGGGTTTGGCCCGTGATACAGAGCTTAGATGGGTCACCTGAGAAACATGACGATGTCTTCGATGATAATGGATCTCTAGATACCCCCCTCACATTTACGTACTTTGTTTTTAGTCAGCGGCAAATCATTCTGCTGGCTTAGCTTTGCAATGAAAATTCTAATACCGATGGTAAACTATCTTATATGATGTAGAATCCAGTAGACAACATTGGTGCTGTACCTGAAGCTTCCGGGTAACAGTCACGCCAACTTAATAATACTATTAATAGTATCCCCTTAAGTGGCAGATCACACGATCGAATACTAAACCCTAATGTTCCGGAGTAAGTATATAAGTCTCAAAGGTATTCATACAAATAGTCTACCAGCACTCCCACGGTTTACACACCGCTGTCCCCAAACCCCCTTACAATCGCTTCAAACTCTTCCCCTCGTCGTCCTATCTCGCCTATTCGCTGCCGCCCCTGAAGCACACTTCAGTAAAGATCTCCCACCATGGACCCTGATCCTCAGATACTTACATCATTCAACTCATTCGGAAGTCTTCCAAGGGAGCTTCAAAGCCTCATATGGAAGTTTTGTCTTCCTTCGCGCACCTTCGAAATTTCCTACGGTGACTACACGCGCCATCGTTGGAACTGTAAGTGTCCGCCCATCTCCCGAGTGTGCCAACTATCGCGATACGTAGCTCTACTGCACGGAAGTAGGGTGCCTATTGGCCTATCGGGCACTCATGTTTGGTTCGATGTTAAAACCGACGCACTAAGCATCGATCCATACGACGAAGCGTGGGAACTTGGACACAGCGATATGCCGTTCCCAAATAATTGGGTCAATGACATTCCAGTACTATATAAACACCTTTCCGATCCAAAGATACCGCTCCGTATAGGTAGCCATTACATGACGAGCCTTTTTTCCCAGCGGCATTTGAACGTCCGTCAAGGCGAAAATATAAACACACTGGAATGGGTCCTCGACTCCATTTTGCAGCGAAAGCACTGTACCATAATCATCAAAAGAGCAACCATACGCCTTGATTATCAAACAGCTTGCAACTACGGTTTTTGGGGGCCCTTTGCCGAACAAAATCCTGTATACGTCGATGTCGAAAATGCGAGTCAGATGCAGAAACTGCGAGTAGTGCACAACAAATCGTTTGGTGAACAAAACAAGATTCTGAGCCAAGAGAGAATGAAACAGTCTATCTCGAATTTCCTCCGCTTTGTCAAAATGTTGCAGCTCAGACACGACAATATCCAGCGGCTCCCACGATTCACGTTCGTCGTTGCTATGTGGGTGAGACCGTTGGGCGCCGGGGGGGGCGGAGCAATCGCAAGGGGAAGAAACCGCATCGGATTTTTTATGACTGAGACAAATGGTGTCACCCCTACTAGGACGAAGAAGGCGTTTACTATTCAGCAGAGACTGCTAGTTAGTCATAGTACGATCTTCGCGCAAAGTTACACAGAGCTTTCTCATGTTGATACCTAGCTGTAAGGTCGGCCGACTTTGTTTCCTAATGAAGGGTACATTGGGTCTTGAAATTCATAAACTTATCGCAGCTATCACACTTCTCTACCCCCCTTCTTAACACTTAGGAGATTATTGTAACCATTTAGGCCAAGGCATTATCAGGCTTTTGGGGTGGTACTGGTAGTTGAAGAAATCGAGACCGTTGATCCATCTCTTTGGTATAATTTGTCCTGTGAATCTGACCTCCAATGAGGTCACCCAAGCATTTTTCCTTGCCAACTTCGCACCACGGTCTTTCAACTCGTTCTCCGACTCCCTGGCGGTAAATACGAATGAAATAATCCTAGACATATCGAATGGGTCGTCCGGGATGAAAATCCCGAGCCAAGGAGTCCATTTTCCTGGCACGTGGAGGCGCGAAAGCCACAACACTCTTCCCTCTGCAATTGCTCGGCAGATTGCTTTCGCCATCATCACTGAGATATGGGCCAGACTCCAAAATTGTACCGATCTGCTAGCCGCCTTATTGGCAGCTTGTGTATCCACAAACTCCTTCAACTTTATATGAAGCACATCTCCACCCTCCCTCATTGTTTTCAGACGTGCTACCAGAGCCATAAGTAGGCGCCTTTCGGCATCAGTGAGACTGATTGTCAGAGTGACGTCGTTGGTTTTCCAATACAGATCTTGATCTGAAGTAGAAACTTTCACTTTAATTTTCTTGTCCAGTCGTGACAGTACACCCCTGACCATCAGTCCTTCTGGTTTCATACTGACGGCGGGGAGACGGCACGCCTTGATGAAAATCAGCTCTCCTGCGGGAACCGGCGGTTGGATAACTAGTTTTACCCTGCTCAGGCATCCGAAAACTGTTTCGCCTAAGACAACGTCTTGCGGTACATCGTGACTCAACAACTCTCCATTAAGCACGAAGAGGGTCAAGATGGCGATACTCAGACTGGCTTTGAGGAGATTTAAATCTTCTGAGTTCAGTGTAGTAATATACCTGCAGCAATTTGCGGCTATTGCCAAGGTATCGGACGGCACTGTTATCCCACGAACACTAATATCTTCAAATATCGCTGGCGACATAGCCTTAACTACAGATCCTGGCCCTGATGTATACTTGCTCCTATATAGGAACGTATAGCGCCGCGCATGCTTGAGGATCTGGTCACAGCGGTCCTGTGCAGCTTTGTCGACATTTTGGCATAGTGCAAGGCAGAAAACTGTCACTTCAGTTCGGAAGTTAAGCGGTCGCACTTCAATCTCCCCTGTAGTCTTCCCGAAAAGGTCAACACCTTCTTCGTTGGTTTCGAATAAACCCGTCCGATCCAGTGTGCAAGGCAAAAGTAGAACCATGTGCCTAGAAGCAAGAAATTCCTCCTGGAAAATCCACGCTCTGTGCCACCAGTTGTCGCTTAGAATTGATTCGATAATGTCAAGGACGGGAATCGCTTCTTCCACAGGCACTAGCAGCTTTGCCTCATTGTCGATATTCTTGGCGAACTTGCTATCCAGCAAGTTTCGAAGCACCGATAACTGAGCAATAGTGTTGATTTCCATAAATAAGAGGCCCAGTGAACAGCCGATAATCCGCTCCTTCCCATCTATAATTACTCTTCTGCCGCTGTATTGATAGACCAAATCCATGGAGTGAACTGCTACCTCCTTTTCGTGACTTGCCTCTTGATTGATGCATATCTTGTCAATCCAAAACGGCGTGTTCAGATAGTCCGAATTGCAAAATTTGAAATTCAGGATGCGGTCGAGTACGATATCTGGCGGCATGATGACCCCAGGTGAGTTCTCGGGAGCAAACCTGTAGCGACCAGATACTGTGTCGTGGCCGGGAACGTACCAGGGACATGATACTGCGATATATTCGTCCGAATTGTAGTGTCGTAGCTCAATTGGGTCTGTTTCGCTTATGGGGTCGCTGTCTGCACTCAAGTTCACCTGTACGCATAATCGCATCGCCGTTTTCTGCTGCACGAGTCGCGATCTCCTTTGGAGTTCAACTATCCTCGAGCTCAACGGCTCGGGGGATTTGGCTCTCAGCTCGCTGAGAAGGCATTTTGTGTCGTTTTCCATGTCTAGGAGTTTAGGGCTTTAGGTTTAGTTGACGGAAAGACTTACGACTCCTGGCCCTCTGCTTGCTAGTGCCAGTACGGGATATTTGTATCAGTATGGTTACTACGGATAACTCGGTGTTCAGCATCGTTTTCAGCTTTGAGGGGAATGCCCCACTGCTATTGTGACGTCTTCAACTTTACCACCTCCTTGTGGGAAGCTGAGGCACTTGTTGACTAGGATATGCGCCAGGGCGGTAATAGTTAAATGGCGATTCGTCCGTTCAACTACAGCTAGATAAGGTTAGATGCCTACCAAGGATCAACCAGGGGCCGACTACCTCTATAGGCCGTCCTTCATTTTCGTCGCCTGAGATCTGGTCCTGGCGATGCAACGGTCATCCTTGAGTTAAAAGTACCATTATTTCAAACCCAACTACACATCTCGAAATGGTTTCCTAGTTGACAAAGCTGCCAGCAGATGGTTGTGGTGTCATGGTGGGACTACGATCACGCCAAGAGGCCACCGGTCGACCAGGATGTGAATCCCATAAAGACGTGGGGTTGTTGTTGATGAACGCAAGACCGTTGCGCAGATTCGTGAGGCAGCATACTATGCAGTGATCTACTCGAACTCTTGTTCAGATTCAACCTTTTGGTTCTTGGTGGTCTTACCGATGTTATGTTTCCACCACCGAGCTCCCCAACCAACGCTTTTCTCCTGTTGGAAACCAGAAACTTGAGTAGCGAGTGACGAAACCGAGTGGTTAACAACAAACTCGACTTTATATAATCCAAAACCTTTGGCTTCACTTTATTTTAAGACTCTTTAGCGTTTACGCCAAAACACCAAGGCCACGTGCTAGAATGCACCAGTCGAAGTGTCAGATGGCGGTCGATTCCTCGCATCGCTAGACTAAGTATTTATGTAGGCATTTACAGGCGGCTAGAATCCACCTCCCGACTTATTTCTTGTCAATAGGTGTCAACTCCTTCACTGCCTCCAAGTTATCAAGGCGAACCTGCAACTTCATCTTTATCAACTGGGCCGCTGTGCTCGTCAAAGGCAGCCAGAGGGGTACTTTGTCATTTCGGCTGGCCACGACGTACAACACTTCAGCCACGGCGGTTGGTGGAACGCCGCCACCAGCCGCGATGCCCTTCTTCACCCAACCAGCCAGCTGACGCGCGGGCATGTCGGCTCCATCGTAGGCTTCATGAACCTTCGTGTACTTTTTGCTGCCGTGCTCGAACTCCGTCTTCACGCCACCGGGCTCGACAATGCAGATGTTAACTGGAAAGAAGAAAATAACAAGTCAGCTCATGAAACAGATAGGAATTAACGTAACCAAACTTACTATTCCAGTCCGGATGCAATTCTCGAGCGAAAGACTCTGACCAGCCCTCCACGGCAAATTTGCTTGCGTGGTAAAAGGCCTGACCAGGAAAGGCGGCTACGCCGGCGAGCGAAGAGATGTTAAAGATGATACCACCCCGGTGGTCCTTGGACTGTCTCATCACTCGCATGGCATTTGTAGCAACGCGAACGGTGCCGAAGAAATTAGTTTCCAGCTGGTCATGCATTTCCTCCTCAGTAGCTGCCTCTGTGTCTCCTGCCAGTTCGTACCCAGCATTATTAACAAGAACATCAATATGAAACTGATCCCTAAAGTGCTCTGCCGCCGCCTCGAAAGCTTTCTCAACGGACGAGCGTGACGCAACGTCTAGAGTTAGCTTGAGAATACCGTCGTTGTCCGCAAGGTATGATAGGCTGGAGGGGTTTCGAGCCGTCGCGATGAGGCGTTGGCCGGGCTTGCTGGCCACGAGCTCGGCGATGGCACGACCGATGCCGCTGGAGCACCCGGTGACTACGATTCAACGTTAGTTTTGCCAAAAAAACGTAATAGGGGTCCGTACTAAACCAAGTGGCGTCAGCTGGAAGCTGATATGGCTTAGTGTTGACTGGATTCATATTGTTAAGATGATTGGAGTTGATAATTTGATTCTAATTCTCAGATGCGCAGAAACACAGAGCTTTTATCCTGAGATTTATAATGATCACCGCCAGATATGGCGTCGCTAAAAGAATCCCAATCACTCTTAGTTCAGTTCTGACTCCACGCTGCCCGGCGAGCCTAAAACGGCAATGCTCCAAGGATAGCTACCAGGAAGATAACCAATCCTTCGAAAGATATTTTAGAGAAAACTGTCGAATTAGAGCGCCAGTACCACCCCTGACGCGTCATCTTCGTTGTCTCCTGCTCTGGTTTCTTTTGTGATCCCTGTCGAAAGTGACGAAGGCTTCCGGGTAGCACCCCACGCTCATGAGCAAGACGGTGTGCTGAGGCCCGTTCATTTCGACGGCGGGCAGGGAACACATTGAATCGGCTTTTGATATCTGCGTATGTCTCCATCAATGTGCAGGCTTATATCCAGGTAAATCGGCCTATTAGTTTAACTGTTTTAAATTAATCTAGTTTGATCTATATGCTCTCCTTTTTAGTGTACGAGGTACGAAAAGTGAAACTACGTCACAATTGCAGTCCTTTAGAGAGGCAAAGCTCTTAGTTGGGTATATTATATGTATACTTAACAGTTTCTCTAACTCGATCAATTCTTGTAAGAATTCAAAATTTTCAGGGAGGTCATAGAGGACATAAATTAATATTTCCACGTCCTCGAACATGCAGCCTAACGTAGAGCTTGCCTTCTCTTGCTGGCCCTGGTATATCTATTATATTGAGAGAGGAAAGGAAACAGGAAAAAGAAGAAAAAAGGGAGGCCCCATAGATGTGCATTTATCGACATAGACCACAGTGTCCCTGTTCCGGTACAGAAGGAACCGGCCAATATAAGTAGCCCTTCCAAACCCAATTCCCGTAATAAAATTGATTGACCAGTAATCGTTTAATTTGCGAGACCCCAAAAAGATGGTTCATCCCTCACCCCTTTGGCGCTAGTTAGGTATAACAAAAATGCCGAATGTGAGGATATCGACATGTTTTTCGTCCCAAGCTGTTAACGCTGTGTTTTGACTTGTGAGAGTAATCTCACTATGGAGTTCTTCGTCCTCAATGACAAGATATTCATCTAACCCTATCTCGCTGCATTCATTCGTCTCAGCATCGGCGCCATCTCTTACACCCAAACTATTGTTTTTCTTATCTTCGCGCCACTCTAGCCGAAAATCTAGGCCGCGGCCCCACGACCACCAATAGTCTCGGGGCTTCTCGCTCTGTGCGTTTACCGGCAGGCGTCCGAGCAGGTTACCATCGGACAGCAGCGCCGCCACGCTCACGATGCTGGTTGGCTCGCGAGGTAACACCGTCTTAGTCGGCATAAGCACAGAAACTACGCGCATGCAAACAAGCATGATTCCTAGAAGGCCCTGTAAGAGACGAGTCGACGCAACGTCCTGGACCAGCCGGACCAGATACGAGTTCGTTATCGTTCCTCTGGTTGGGTTAAGCTTCGTGATGATATCGTGAACGTTGAGTATATCCCCGATCAACTGGCTCGTGTTCTTCTCAGGGGATATGGGTGCTAAATCCCCAAACTCTATTTGCTCGTTCATCTGATCTATCAGGCCAGCGATGTCCCCGATCGAATCCAAAGAGCGTCGACAATGCTGGTTGTTCTGAGTCTGGATAAGGGTTAACTGCCGCTGTATTGCGGCAGCGACGCGGTTACTTATCGCCGGGTCTGCAAGATCAGGAACAGATATAGATAAGGAACTGGAAGTCAGCAGCTAAAAGAAACCGTCCAAACTAGAATCATTTGCGATCGCAGGACCAAGACTGATAGGGGTCTCAAATATATACTTGTTGAAATTGCTATAAGCCTTGAGGTAGTTGAGTGTACCGCTAATGGCGTCCGTTTCGTAATATATGTTTTGCACGTCTAGCCAAAGTTCTGGTCCCGTCAGGGTGACATTGGCCATGACCAGCTTCGGCGTAAACTTGCAATCTAGTCCCTGAATTCCAGATAGCTCCTGACTGTCGCCATAGAATCCATATGCGAAATAGAAATCCGACTGGCAGTCCACTGGAGAAGCCAAGGGGCCTAGTTGAAACGCAGCCGCAGACGCACCCAGTATCGTGTCGTTTTTCAAACTCATCTGGAGATTCTCAGATTGTAAATAGGCAGGGAATCGTACAGTTTGGTTAGATCCTTCGAGACTTAGACACATCTCTGTCCTTGGAAAAGTTATGTTCACGGTGAGCGAGCCATCAAACTCGGAAATGCCACTCTGATGTTTCATTTCACTAGCTTGATATGGTGTACACTCCATCGAGGTTCGAAGAGCAGGTAATAGCGCTGTTATGCTAGCGTTTTCCATATCTACCTGCTCGACTAGCTCTACCTTAGGAATGACCAATTCCTCAGTAGTCATAGTAGGGAATGAGAGGTTCTGAGTAAGGATCAGGGGCGCCGCCAAGTCCATTGTTGAACCAACTTCGGTGTTAAGGTCTAATGTATTTACGAGTAGAAACATTTCCAGAATCTTGAGGCTACCCGCGGTATCTGCTGGTGTGATTTATGGTACGAAAAGTGAGGCTGTAAATATGTTTAAGAATGTACTGAGGACAACAGCAACGGAAGCAAGAACGATAACCAAGGAACGAGTTTGAATAGCCTGGGCGATGAGGGCAGGCCTAGTGTTGTCCAAGAGATTCGAGTCTAGGAACTTGATTGCCATTTTTGACTTCAAGTACCAGAACGGGCTGTGGCATATGACCACGAATTCGACTGCGCCGACGACCAACCCTACAAGTACCATAACGAAAGATGGCAGCCAAGTCCAGAGGTAGTGAAGAGAGTCGATATTAGATATGGCCGCAAGTCCGTTGTGCGCCCCCGAATCGCGTAGCAGCAGTTCCAAGGTAAGAATTAGTATTATCATCAATAAACATATTAATATCCGAGACACCGGTCGAATTATTAATGGTTGCAACCAAGTCGACTGGTCGGGGTTTCTCATCTGCTGTTTCTCCGGGGCAACATCTTCGACGTGAACAAACAACTGAGGAGAACTGTCGGACCTCGAAGTCCAAACTTTCCAGTCTTTAGTGTGTTCTTGCAAGGATTTATCGCTGGAGGAGCCCTGCCCTCGGAGCCCTACGATCAGCTGCTCGCTCTGGTAGATATGAGTTGCAATTCCAATAATAGACCCCGGGTTTTGAAGTAGGATGAGTTTTTCTCGAGGTGTCAATGCTATTAATGAGATGCTCATGACAATCGAGAGTACTAAAAGGCCGACAATGAACTGCACGGGCAGAAAATTAGCCAGTAATTAGTCTCTGCTCGTTTACCCACGTGGATCCGATCACCATGTCGTTTGAGAAGCTCGTCAATTCAACATGGCCAATGGCAGCACCGATGCGTGTATAATATTGTTGGATCATTTGTTCGAAAATTTTCGCATCGAGCAATTCAACATACGGGATCGTGTCGTTCGTATATAAACTCAGCGCCGTGGCGGTAGGATAATCTGCCTGCAATTGCATCGCTATTGCCTCGCTCACTGCATTAGTTTCGTACAAACCCGGATTTGATGACCACGTGTGTAGATCGAACTGCACTTGCGCGATATCCCATGGATGGACAGTAGAGAGCTGTCTCTCAGTCGCTCCCGGGATCTGATTTATCTTAACGGTTTCCTCTTGTCCGGCAGTATACACAACCTCAACCTCTCGGATGGCGTAATTAGGGAGACATAAGAGTACCGCGACCCGGTCCAGACTGATATTTCTAGGATTAGGCACGGGACAGACTGTATTACCCCAAATAGCGAGAATCCGTTGATCGTGGGGAGAATCAGACTGGGAACAGCTGACAGGTATCATAGAGCTGATGAAATTTACTGATAAGCTACCCCATCAGACAGGCCCAAAGGATATGGAAGGTGTGACGCTTGATGACCGACGACTAGTAGAGCGGGTAATTGAGGGTTTGCTTTGATTCCATCTGTAGAATTCACAAAACGTGATTGAACCGAAATTGGGACAGATTTGCTCTGCATCTTGGTGGGTAGTAATATGAAAAGTCCGGTAGACAGAATGATGCTGACTTGGAGGCTAATTGTTACTATGGAAGCAAGGGCGATGTTGTAATATTTGTTCTTGAACGCAGGCCATATCGAGAATACCTTGATCATTGAGATGTAATCAAGCTGTATTGTGTGCTGGGAGGTTGTAGAGCCTTTAGCCATGTTGGCCCAAGGTGCGACAAGTTTCATCTGGTACTCGACACGCATACAAAGAGCAGCAACCAATGTAAAAACTATTCAGTGACGTCAGAATCTACATCTAATTCTCAGATGATCCAAACTTACCGGCTGCAGGGGCATATGTCCAAATATAATGAAATTGCTGGGATGTCGAAGTTAATCCAGAATGGTCGCGGGAGTAAACATAGATAGCTTCTAGTGAGGTGAGTAGGACGACAAATACAAAAGAAAACCCTATCAGAACCCATTTTCTTAGGTATAGTGGTTCCCAGAGTGAAAGTCGGCCACTCGGACTATGACGCATCTCTTGCTCAGTTTCTTTGGCGTTCTCCTCATGAGAGCCATGTTGAGAATGGAAATGTAAACTTCCTCGAGGCCACTCAACGTCACTCCACTCGCGATGCTGTTCGGCTCTCATAGGTGGAATTTCATCGCCCAAATATTGTGCGGCTGTCGAAAAAGGGGTTGATAGTTGTAGGTGAGAGGGCAGTCTATCAGGACTAATTGTGTGATAATCTCGATTCTCCATATTGGTATTCATTATTTAGCGGTAAAATAAAACCCGCAATCTTCAAACTGGGGCAGAGGAGAAATTTGGCAGTTAAATAAAAATAGAAGAAGGAAAAAGAAAGAGATCAGGCCGTTGAGGGCTGAGGTGCCATGGGCCTTCAGCTTAAGACGTTGTCTTAACACGATAGGTCCACATCACCATGTTCAAACTTCCAAGGAATGGCCCCCAACTCGAAAGTTACTGAGGGTCGTATTGCATACCACGTTGAATTTGTGATTTACAATCTCCATTATGTGTCCCTTATTCCCTTTATAATGCAATATAGGGTCCATCAATAGCAACTGATGATAGGACAATTCTGGGTGTTGTATCGAAGCTGTATGATTGTGGTGTATCACATCAGTTCTTGATTTTCGGGTATTTCTGCACCTCAACCTGATAGAGGAGCCCCCGAGTTTCCAATTTTATATTATTCTCACCCGAATATCGAACCAAAGTAGTTTTATGTGAAGTATATAGCATCTATAGTACCACTTGGTATTAAGTGAACTTTGGCCACCCATTGTACTAAAAGATTTCAACGCAAATTCCACTTCCGCCATATCTTAGGAAGATCGTTTTTTTAAGGCAATCAGGAGGCCAAATAGTGTGTAGTGAACTTTACATTTGCCTTTTTTTATTATTTCTTTTTGTTAAGTTTATTTGCGCTTTGCCATCAACGAAATTCGTGGAGGATTCCTTTGAAGAGGATAGAAAACACTTAATCTGAGACGCAAAGTTAGCACCAACTTCAATCTCACGAGTCTAAGAATTAGTGGTTAGTTTTAATGCATTGTCACTTTCCCGGCTCCAACAATACCACCCACCATATCATTTTTGATTTCTAAAAATATAGCACTATTATAGTTTACATGCAGGACAATGCTACAGAATAAAACAATTTCAATGAAACTCTATACATGTTACTCTCTTACGCTGTAACGGGATGTCTTTAGGAGTTGCGCTATAGGAACCAATCAACCAGGTCTGTAGGGCAATTACTTATTTTGGCCTTTGTAAATTAGGGGCTGTCATACTACTTTGACGATAGCCACTAGCACTGAAACACGGTAAATCGCGTATTAGATATAACTCACTGTTGAAATTTTGTCTCCTGCATATGCACAGTAAATTATGCGTACTATTCTACCAACCATACCTCAATTCTAGACTGCCATTAGGGGGGGGGCATTGTTCTACCTTGGAGCCCTATCTGATTATCTCCCACTTTGGGATGTTGCCAACTAAATAAAACCTAATTGACTATATGGAATGAAGTTGTAGGCAAGTCTGTTAGGAACTCACAAGGTGATCACCTTTGGTGGAATGGACCGAGACCAGGTCTTCATGGTTGAAGCCCATCCTCTTGGTACACATCTTGATGCGGTGCATATATTATTTCACAACATCGTGACGATGTCATCGTCACAGCTCTGCCGAACTTAATACAGTCGGCCATGAGGGTAAATGTGGATGACAACTCTACCTCATGATAGTGAGCAACTCCTTCGCAATGAGATATTCGAATCAATTCAATAGTTTGGGGGATGAGATAGGTGTGTTTGTGAGGGCTAGCCGCTAGTGAAGTGAGCTAAATAGCCTGGTGGGTCATTGTATGGCCTACAACTACTCTACAGACAAAACAAAGGTGGAAATGAAGCAGCAACTGGTGCAACCTGGTTCTGTATCAAGAGACCTATCTGGAGTGGAGAGTGATGATGGACTATCTAGAAGGTGAAGGTGCGGCGGGTTGTAGGCTAAATAGGGGGTAGAGAGCATTCCCACACGCCACGTGACACTACACTTCTTGTTATGCCACAACAATATAACTAGAATCTCATGATTTGATTACCCAAAGTAGGTGGCTTCAAAATGTCTCACCTTTATAGTAGTTTACTACCAAAACTCAGTGGGCAGCTGCAGCAACTCAGTGGATAGCTGTAGGAGCTCAGGAACTAAGAAAAGGAAGGAAATCTCAAGCTTCAATGAGAGTATCATACTGTAATGTATCGTCACGTAGGAAGGTCTCCTTTCCATCAATAAACTCAGCCATTCTAAAATATAGTGCCCTTAGATTGGGTCCCGTGGGTCGCCTCAAGCCTCTTCACGTTGATATTCTTCCACAAAAGAATGAAGAGAACACCAAGTGGCAGGAAAGCCGACCCGGCAATGACCAACTTTCGCTGCACATCGCCATACGCAGCAATAATGGCGTTGCGCTCGGGGCTGCCGAAGGGGAATGATTGCTGGACCACTATAGATCCAAAAATTTCGGCCGCATTCGCATCAGCTGGCAAGAATTCTTCCAATTTTTGGGGCAAGACATTATTCCAGATGGCACCGGCAATAGCGTTACCGAGGGCAGAACCAATCGATCCGAAGAGACCGAAGAGCGCCAGGGCGACCGCAAGCTGTTGATGCGGAACCGAGGCCATAACAGCGAGCTGGCTTATGGGAGACCATATGCCATCGCCGAGTCCATTGAGAATCTGGAGAATCACAAGAACTCCTACAGGAGTGGTCGGTTTCCGAAACTCAACAAGCAGGACCGTGCCTAGAACGACGAAGGGAATACCTCCGATTGCAGCCCATTTGACTGCTCCAGTTTTCGAGATAAACAAACCGACAAACGGGCCGATGAAGTAGGAAGCCAAGGAGAGACCGTTGAGAACGTAATACGAGGTGGTAATGCTGTTTTTCAATCAGTAATTGCCACTCACGGTAAAAAGCGGAAAGGGTTAGGGTTACTCGGGAGCCCTAGGAGTAGAAGAAATAGAAAACTCCTGAGATGTATCGAAAAGGAGAATAAGAGGCTGCAGTGTACTAACCTCAACCCATGAACAACTTGCAAATAGGATCCACTAATCAAGTTAGCTTTTTACTTCAACCTAGGGTTAATATATCCAGCCTTCAAACTTACTAATACGCATCCCAGCAACTAATAGGTTGTATATCAGCTTAGTGATTTTATCATACTTATATCGCATGCAAACTCACAAGATGGAAAGGAACATGATGCCGTTGAGTCCACAAGCACTGAGTATAGTTCTATCCTTGAGATATTTGAAGGGAAAGAACTTTAATAATCTGGAGTCAGTATTTGCCATTTACGGTAAAGATTGGGAAGGGGTTCGGGAGCTCGTAGAAGTAGCCGATGCAGATAACTCCTGATTATGCCACTCATGCTCCCGAGACGCGTCAAAAGGGGGAATAAGACTCTAGCAACTAACCTGAACAGGCGCGAAATATTTCTCCCAGATCACGAATGCAGTCAGGAGTACCCCGCCTAAAACAAACATGGCGATGATGTATCCTGTGCTCCAGCCGTGGGGGGCGTAGCGCGTAAGGCTAAAGGGCAGGAGGAGCAGAACGAATCCAAAGACGGTCAGTAACATGCCCACAACTAGATTGTGATATCCCAACGATTAGCAAATGGACGTAGACAGATAAGGCGCTAACGACAGAGACTCACCGTCAAGTTCAACGAAGTAGTATTTAACAGATTGCCAAGCAGTACGGCCACTGTTCCGTGGCTGGATCAGGCCTTGCCTCATAGCCTTTCGCTGGCTCCATATCAAAAGAATGCAAACAGGAGCAGCAAAAGCCACCAGGATAATGGAGAAGGCGCCGAAAGCCCAACGAAAGTGGGCTTCGTGATAGAAAAGGTCGGCGATCCTTGAGCCTGCGAAAACAGTGACAATGCTCGGCGTGTTTTGTAGTCCAAATATAATTAACCGGTTCCTTAATGAGGTCATGTCAGACAATATGATGTTGATAACATAGTTCATGCCAATGTGGCCGACCCAATAAAGGGTGTAACCAGCCGCATATGACTCGACATCGTGCGAGACGGCCTTCAGGATTTGACCGATAACGGAAATAACGACCATGAAGATAAAGCCTTCGCATCGCCCCCAGATATCAATGACCTTAGCTATAGTTAGGCTGATAACACCGCCGATGATTCTGGCGATAAGGCTGGCGGTGGTGAGTAGACCGTGTTGACCGAAAGACGACGTGACATAAGGGGCGAGACTGTCACCGACTGACTGCGCGAGAGCATCGACGAAAGATACGAGGTAAAGTCTTCAACGTAGATTATAAATTAGTATCAAGTGCTTGAGGAAGCTAAGTAGCCGGCTTATAAAGGTGGCACAGACAGCAAATGGTAGAGGGGATGAAGAACTCACAATATGAACATGCAAATCAACATTCGTTTCGATAATACCGTCGTGATAGCCTCAGCTTGCTTCACGCCTTCCTGCTTGTGCTGGGATGAGTCTTCATCGCTCAGCTCGTGAGCTTCATTGTCAATAGCGGAGACAGGGTGCTTCTCGGGATCGCGCTCATGGCTTGAGGGCGTGGACCCGGTGATTGAAGGAGCCATTGTGCAGCTGAAGTCAAGACTATGGCGAAGTATCTTGCGATATCGTATTAAGCTACAACCCTGTAGCCTATTTGGTGCCGAGATCCGATGGAAGAGGGAGGTGGCTTAATTGGCTGAAGCTCACAAAGACTGGCGTGAAAAGAAACAGGTCTGGGGGCTGGGAGACAGGAGTATGAGATCGACATACAGGATATGTATTCGTGCTTATACTCATATGCTTTCCCAGATACAATACAGAAACCCCCACAGGCAAGATTGGGTCGTCTGCCTAGGAGGTATGTCGTTTAGGACTGATCGTCGTGGTTTGACACATCCATCCCCACCAGGGCCACCACGACATCCTTGGTCTGTTAGCTCTTGAGCCCTGGCTCTGTCCCGAGATGCCCCTTGCGTCTAGCTAGGGTGGATGGCAGTTTCTGTTAAAAATGGGTTCGTTCCGCCGCAAGATCGCTCGAGACAGGCTTCCATCCCCTGAAAAGGAAGGCCGCTTGAGCCGATAGCGCCCGGTGGCGTCCGAGGGTTACCCACTGATTATCTCGATCATCTTATCAGATTGCGCTACTGACCTGATCCGACCATATATATGAACCGGGCGGCTCACTCCCCACACAACGCCACCTAGCCTCTTGGCGAATACGCCATACAAAAGATTGTGGCCCGAGTCACTCGTGTAGATATACCTTAGGTACAGCATATAACCCACGGCTAACAACCTATCAACTTACTACTTCATGTTTGCATAAACTACCTATATTATGACAACACTATAACTACATAATACTTATATTATATGTTTATTATTAACTGCAGTATACCTGGATTATAATCGCAGTATGGTCATAGGTAGTGCAGATGTAGCGAGTATTGTATATGTATATATAGTTATAGCGCTTAGACTGGGCAGGCTGCATTATGTGGGCATCCTACCTACCATATTACTGTATCGTATTGGTATAAGCCAAAATGAAAACTTTTTTCCCCCGTATTAGTGCGCCAAGGTCGAAGATGGGCATGCACATGCGAAGAATCGAAGATAATTAGCAGGACGTACCTGTGTAGGTTGTATTACACTAGAGGGGGCGTAGCCACAGTCACTAGTGACAGTTCAGAACAAGACTAAGACCAATACCAACTCGCTCCATTTCATATTTCATATTTAGGTGTTTGTCCTCTTAACGCTTTACTAGCCAATTCTAGACCTTCTTCTACAGTAGCTCTCGTGTCAAGATCGCCATTCCGCCGCCAAGATGCATTTTATAACCCGGCTACAATATTCTAGATCAGAGACACTTCGTCCACGGTCGAATTTGAGCAACCGTCGCCCACAGGAAAATTTGATCGATATTATATCCATTGTGCGTTTAAGAACACCAGGCTCTCTCGTGCTGCAGAAGAAGACGCCTAGGCGAACCGTAAGCTTCAAGACTACGATCAAGAGTTGAAAGAAGTGGTAGATAGACATGCCTTCGGCGATCAAGCAGCTGTGGACAGGGCGAACAACGAGGACGTTAATTCGCTAGATTATTTGGGTATTTCTGCCACAACCTTATCCACTGTCTGGAAGGGGGGATTAAGGACATTTCGGAGTATTCGCCTCTGACGCACTAGGCCAAGAAGTGAGGTCGGCCGAAATAGGAGATGGGGAAAGCATGGTTCAACTCGATCAACAATTCAAACTTGCTCTACGAAATATCTAAAACTGTCTTTGCCGGGGATGCTTTCATTCATATAAAGGAAAATTGTTACGATATTAAAGCTTCGAAGAGAAAGAAATACGAATACTATAGCAAATTTTCACAACAGGGAAGGCATTAAGCCATCTGTATACGTCGATAAAACAATGCGCCCTTCAAATAAGTCCCAACTTCGGGATCTGCATACCATATAGGTATGCCAATGCGGCTTCATCTCAAAGCGGAAAGTAGACCTAAAGGTGCAGCAGGCGGCTACAAGAAGAGGAAGGCGAACAACGCCTCGAATATGTTAGCGGATAATGAGACAAGGCTAGTTCGGTATCATACACGTCGTTAAAGATACAAGCTGAAAAACAGTCTGTAATTGCCCCATACACGTTGCGACAGATAAATCATTCTTCTAGTTAATAGTCTCCATTATCCCCCGTGAAGATTTCCAGCCGACAGGCTCCTGTACGCACGTACTGTAGTAGAACCTCTGGCCTAATATAGTAACCGCACATGAAATGTATTACTAGACTACGATCGGCTCGCTATTATCGCTGTAACACAAGGTTATATCCTGGTTTAGAAGGAGGAAAGGAAGAGATTCGTAGATTATAATAGTATCGTCATATGGTGCACTACACATGATCACTTATCAATATTTTTATACCACCTAGGATAGGGCGACTCTACATGTTCAATACGGCTATCAACTTAAACCAACTTTCATTCACATTTTATAGAAAACAACAACTCATTCTGCATTCCTTATTAACCCATTCAATTACCTGTGCTGTAAAGCTCCCTTAAACAAACTGAACACGAAGCTCTTGAGCGAATAGCGAGCGCGACACAATTGAGCTGTAACTACTTCTATAGTAAAACGAACCGATCCCTAATCATATCCCTAGCCTACAGGAGCTATATGGACCAAGACTCGATCAGGGTCGACTTGGTCTTCACCCTCCGTATTAGCATCTAGTCGCTTTTTCCGGCTTTTTCTAGTGGCATTCGAAGAGGTGGCATTCGTAGAGGCCGCTCTGCGCTTTAGACGGATCAGCCCGTCCAACTTCTCCAGGTTCTGCCGTGAGTATTCTAGAAGCTCATCTTTAAGATCGGACTGAAGTACTTGCAGATGTATGTATTCCAGGGCCTTCTCCCGGATCATAACCCACAAACCTTCACAGTCTTTGTAGTCTCGCTCCAAAAGCTCTACGATTAGAGCCGTATTGGCCACGAGATCAAGCACTGGGCCTTTAAGGTTTGTTTTCTTGCCCAGCAAGTCCTTCAGGAAGCCGATGATATCACGAGCTGTTTCAGGCAGCTCATTTAGCACACCGCTCGCAATACTGCCATCGAAGGCTTGGTGGCTGAGTATAAAAGAAACAAACTCTT
Organism: Xylaria hypoxylon; assembly: GCA_902806585.1. Lineage (NCBI taxonomy): Eukaryota > Fungi > Ascomycota > Sordariomycetes > Xylariales > Xylariaceae > Xylaria > Xylaria hypoxylon. The sequence continues at coordinate 325,925 of CADCXB010000050.1, read as the reverse complement.
CCTCCACATCTGTATTATCTAGAGGAGTCGCGTGCCACTCATAATCCGGATCTCCAAGAGTTTGAGATGGTAGTGCAAAGTCCATATTTGAAGAGGAAGAGCAAAAGGTACCTATCGAAGCCTGCTTAGGTGGTAGCCTGTATGACTCAGGGCTACGCTCCGGTGTGCTACCGCACATTTGCGCTGTAGCCCAATGACTAGGCGTCATTCCCCGTGAGTTTTGTAAATATCCGTCTTCAACGCGGAATGTCAGGATTTTGTTAGTAGTGCCGGAATCACCTTCGCCTTCCTGCACCTCATTCTCCAGAAATAGAGAAGTCCATTTGGATGGCAATGAGTATTTGCAGGCTATGCTCTCAGCAAGCTGCAGGGTATCCTGCACTTTCCCATCGGTCTTCGACAAATCCCCAAGCAGATAGGTTGTGTTCGACAGTACTCGTTGTTCTAGATCGTTTAATATAGCTCGAGCCGCCAAACTGTGGATTATCGTAGCCATTTTCTCCGCTCTGATGATTGAGATAGGCGTTAGCTTTTTATCAGAGACCAAGGTCAGAGCAATAGTGCCTCTTTCCGAGGTTGTTCCTTGCTCCAGGAGAAGAAAGATTTTATGTGCCTGGAAGAGGCTAACGGACTCAAGGTTTGCTGGTGATGTCATGGCTTTGAGGCCACCCAGTTCCAATCTCAGAAAGCAAGTATGGCTACTCAAGGCTGCTTTCAGCATCGCAATCACCCGCTCTCCCCAGCCACCTTTATCAGCTTGGGGGATCACTTCTGAGTAGCCTCCTCCTCTTTTTGCAATTCCCTCGACAAGTGCGTGAGAAATATGAGCGCCGAGTCCCAATGAGAAGAACCGGATTGCGCCGTTCGAGGATTCATGAGCATTGCGAACTAGGCTTAGCGTCTCATCAAGCCGCCAAACCTCGCCATCAGTGAGAATAACCACATCACACGGCAGAGACGGATTTCGAGCAGCGACAATTGCCTGGATAACGGCGAGAATTTCAGTTCCCCCCATGTCTGCATGAAACTTTCTGTTCACATAGTCCAGGGCCACCCGAAGTGATTCCTGTCCATATGTCTGTGACTTAGCCCAGAGATGCTCGCATTTTGACCCAAAACACCATATGTTAAAAGTACGGCCTACAGGTATGCCTTTGAGGAAAAAGCGCATTGCAGATCTCAGGTTTACTATCTTATCCCCCATTGACCCAGATCTATCAGCCACGAATAGTATCTCTCCATCTTTAGAGATTCCATTCTGAGAAAGCAGCAACCGTGGTGGAAGTGTCACCATCATAGCAGCATGGTTCTCAAAGGAGGGGTGCATTTCTAGCCAAGCCTCCGCGCCGCCACTTCCCTTGCTGCATGCAGTATCGATAGAAAGAACGAAGTCCGTTTCTACCCAGCTAGTGGCTTCCTTCGTGGTGACTATTGCGGTCTCGTGTTCGGCATCATTGGGTCCCTTTCCAATATGATCCCATTTGAGTGCTTGACCAATATCGGTCCCTCGTACTACGAGGATTTCATGGCTGGTGCTTTTGATTGACTGGATATTCTCTGATTCGAGAATCTCGATACGAAGCGAGATATCATCGGGCTTTGTGTCGAGGTTGAGCCCCTCAAGATCGGCAGGGCGTTGGCCATACCTATTTACTATATAGGTAGGAATAGCCAGGGTCATGGTGTTTGTATCGACGCTGAAGCTGCGCTTCAAGATCGTAGCATAAGTTATCTCAGACTTGATGCGTGTTTGGTGGAATGTTGCCAAGCGATGATGTAAAGATTTCCGGGGTATTCTGATCGAACAGGGCTGCAATGATGTGTGAATCAACAGCCCGCCGGAATGCCTCTTGAGCTTCACTTTTCGGACGGGCAGTAGCCTTGAGCACTTTGCTATTGCCAATCCGACAAGTAAAACCTGTAACTGTACAGCCATTCGGAAGCGCGGAAGTGTAAGACCCTGATGAATGGGAACATCAGCGTCGTTCCAGAACAATTGTCTGGCAATGACCTCTGCGACATCTCCTGTAATACGCGCCCTGATGGAGACCGATACGGCAGGCAAGACATTCCGATCTGGCTCTTTACGACCTTGCTCGGAAAACTCTTCTTAGATGCAACTGGCTGGGTCGCATCTGGGTGCCTACCAGAACTTTGTGGAGGTGCTGTTTGCCCAACAGTGACAAGTTGAACCGTGGCCGGAGCTGTTTCGATATATTCGTGTGGTAGCGGCTCACGAGGGTCCCAAACAATTCCTGCGGAAAAAAAATTCATGGTGAACAACAAATTGAGTTATGATGAATGATGTTGATCGGCAAAGGGGATGGAAGCTAAATGGAAGCTAAGTCCGAAGAAAAGGAGAATTTGGGGAGAAATCTTTGCGGATTCAATACATCCTGAACGCCCTAGGCGCCCTCAGGTCGCCTAGTTAAGGCAACATAGCCTATGGTTAGCGAAATTGGGCATCATTACCTTCGGTGTGCAGTTGTCAACGTAGCATCAGCGTGCGCCTCCTTTCGAGGCTGTGTAGAAAATGATACGTACTTTACTATGAAGCGAAGCCTAGACATATTTAATTCACGAGTAGCGCATTGAATTTAAATTCACCTCGCTGCCACCTTTTTATCCTGAAACTGAGAACCTGTTAAAGCCTATTGATGCGTCTGTACGACAATGCCCCTCCAAATATCTATCGGTGATGCCATTCTCCTAGCACAGATTGCATGGCAGCTAGGCCAGGCTTTTACCCACGGCAGGCAATCGGCCCCCGTGGAGTTCAGAGAAGTCGAGAATGAACTCTACTCATTGAGCACAGCGCTCACTGCGGCTGAGAATGAGCAGGACAGCGCGCCGCCGTCGGCCGACCATGTAGTTCCTAAGAACAATCAACTGATCGCAACGCAAGACATCTTTGCGCATATTATTCAAAATTGCAAGCACACCCTGGCACACTTAGAGGAACTAGTGAAGAAATATATGATCGTCTCAGAGCAGACTGATCCTCAGAGGCCAAAACTCGAAAGATGGAGTCACTCGATCGTCAAGAACTGGAGAAAGATCGAGTGGACTACGGAAAAGGGGGATCTAAACACACTCCGAAGTCAAATCATGGTCCACACCAACAGTCTGAATCTTCTCGTCAGCATTGGCACCAGGTAGGCACTATTCCAAAGGAGAGGGTACTTTTCTAATTGTGATAGCTCACGCGCAGCTTCAATTGAACGGTCGCTGGATAAGAAACTCGTGCTTCTTGAGGAGTTACATCAATGGTATGTCGACAACCTCAAGGAGACCAAACCAAAACGCAGCGCCACTTCGAGCAGTCTCACACAGACATCTGAGACGACGACTCATGCGCAGTTCTCAGACATCATATCGACTTTTGAATTGACCAAGAAGAACGAAACTGGTGATGAAATAATATGCCCCTGCGCATCTATCAGGAACGAGTGGATTGAATCATTCCTGAATGGTGCTTTGGACCCGAAGTCGGGTTCTATGTTTGTCTGCAGCTGCTTGGATCATCGCTCTGGGATACTGTCACATCAGCCCGGCGTTCAAAGATACGGGTGTAAGTAGTGCTCCTTATGCTAGAAGAGCGATGATTGATAGGTCATAGTATCTCACCTTATATTTCCCATCCGTATCGCAAGCGACAACGTATCATGGATCCTATATAAAGCAGCGGACAGAGCAAACAACCAGTTAGTTGACTTATACATCCGGAAAATACACCCGAGTTGTACGTTAGAATTACGCAGAGTATTATGAAGGAAACTAATTAGAACTACCAAAGACATACGGCGCTTAGAAGATACATTCTTCCGTTCTCTGTCAAGGAGACGAGGGGAGGCTATCCTGGCCCAGGGTGCAGGCAATAGTCTTTGCTATATCTCGGCAGTCCGTTGAGTCGATTACTTTCAAAAATGGTGGAACACACCATATTCAGGAATGGGTCACTGATGTTCAGATCTTACAATACGGAGTGCTGAATTTGGAGACTTCCATTGGCAATGCCGAAGCCGATCTTATACGATCACTAGAATACGCCGAAATTTTGATCTCATTCGACGCCTCTGAAGCTCAAGAACGTAGCGATGTCGTCAGTATGATACTAAAGTGTGAGTATTCGATGGAATAACGCTGATAGTATGCACCTCTAATGTCCGGTAGTAAGGCGTAATACTACCACAGTATTGACGGAGAAGGCGGCATCTTTGGAAATCAAGTCTATTGATGCTGTTCGCACTCATGCGGATGATGAACGGACAACATCACACAATGGACTGGATGTCATCATTCAGTTCACAACAAAATCAGGTACGGTGTGCACCAGCGAAAATCCATCTGAAGCGGTACATAACTCATCTTAAACAGCGGCCAAGGAGTTTCATGACAAGATTGAATCAATGCGGATGGAGCTGTTCGTGAAAGGTCTCCAACACCCTAGATCGAATGAAAAAGTTGTGCTTAACCTGTAGGTTCACGCAAGAAAAGGCCTCCAATGAATCACACGAGTCCCTGCTAACTAATATTAGGCAAACTGCGAAAGTTGAATGCGAGAGCGTATATATCGACGATGCCGAGATTACCATCGTTATGGATGAAGACGCCAAGTACCGGCTAATCATCGCCAGCCGTAATGGATGCACAATCATAAGCCAGGTCCTCGCTGAAGACTTCTTCACATCTCCTTCTAATGGACTAAATTTCACTGGGTCAACATATCTAGTCCAGATCGGAGACACGGGAGAGAGGAAGGTATATCATTACAAGAAGGGGTTTAGACATCTCAATCTAAGCACCACACAAGGTCAGAGAAGTATCCTAACACACCGAACGACCAATAGCTGATCGTCTATCTTAAGCGAACCGTATGCTCGAGCTTGCCCGAAGCTCCGTCTCTTTCGGCATACGGAATGGAGAGTAATAGGACCGCGAAAGCTTACTGGCTAGAGTTAGCGATCCGAACACCTGCCCTTCGGAACTTGCAGCACGCTATATGTATGTATGTAATAAGGTGTGATTCTCCAGATGAGGCAAGTCCTCCCGCATCCGAATAAACCAATCCAAACTTGATTCCCTATGATGCGACTCCGCGTGGGCTATGCGCGTGCTACCATCGAACCAAAGACGCGGGAACACAACGATACGGGTTTAAGAGATGGATATATTGACTTGTTGCTATTTATTGTCTCTTTTCAATATCGAGGTTTCCTTATGTATAATGGACTATTTATAGTCCATTCCCGTGTCTTGAGACAGGTTCACATCTAATAAGATCAGGCGACGCGGGATATATAGATTACTATAGTCAATTATGCATGTAAGTGTGGACATATATGCCTATATATATGTGCGCAAATATTAGCATTCGGGCTGTATTTGTACCTGTTCGGATGCGTTAACCGCGGCGGCTAATATCGGTACATGTCATCAAGCTGGGGAACGGGTTTAGTTCCTGCATGCAAAGTTGGGTAGTATAGGTGTAGACTAGTTGATGCTACGCTACGAGCAAAAAGAATTCGTATTCTGAGGGAACACGTTTAGAAGTATAGATATATGCTAGAATAGTGCTTGAGCTTGATTGCGAAGGGTTTGGGAGGGACGTCAGCCCATTAATATTATCGTAGAGGGTGCGCCGACTTTTCATGCCGTGAGAATGTTGCAATAGTTCAAAAGGATCTCCTTTTGAACTCGATGCTGTAAAATGGGATACAACCTGGTCTTGATGATAGCATGCCCAGCACAGATGGGTATGAAAAAGAGGGTGTTGCGGAGACTATAGCGGAGCCACGGGTCCGCCTTCGATCCAGATAGTATTTGTTAGATTCTATTCCCGAATTACGTCGGCATGAGCGAGGTGGCTGGCACGAAGGGAGTCTGGTGGCGGGAAGCGGTTCGCCTAGGCCCCGGTCGCCGCGCGCCGCTCTGCCAGGTACCAAGCAATACGTTCCAGCGCCACCTACTAGGTGTCAGAAACCTCATCGATCGCGTCTATTTACAGCATGCAATTCACTGGTGGTAAGAACAATATTCACGCTCATTGGGATGGGTGGCACGATGTGGGAAGTTGGAGGCTAGCCCGTAAGATCGGGCTTTCAATAGACCCTTCTGCATGCTTTGAGAGGGATACTGGCCAAACGTGTTCTCCAACATGTAACCCTGCTTGGCTAATGATAAAGTTCCCAGGCGCTGATGGTGTATCTACACTAGAGATTCACTGACGATTCCCACCAAATCGGAAAATTATCGCTTGGTGCGTTAGCGGACTAGCGAGACATGCAGCTCTTGGCACGCGTAATAGGAATCCATAGTAAAGCTGTACGACGGCAGTGTAAGGACGAGGATATGAGGACATTTGCGCTTAATTGGTAGCGAGGTAGCAACTTGACTCGACACAGCCTAATCAGGCTACCTCCTGCTGATTTTAAGTTCTTTGATGGGGGCAGGCGTAATGCCTACAGGATGTCATTCTTGTGATAAGAATCTTTCATTGCATCGGACGGTGTAGAAGAGAAATATTCTTGACGTTGACTCGCTGCCAAATCTGGGGACTTTGTGAGACACTGCAAGAATGCGCGTGGGAAAGTCAGTTCAATCTATTTGTAGACTATATTAACGTTGCTGAGTTAGGTATGCTACTCGAGAGCTTATCCTATGCTATGTATACTAACAATGGTCTTTCGGTCATTTGTCCCCTCTTAGCATATATCCGAAGGATTGTGACACCTTGACTCAACATAGGTACAAGAGGCACACCTCCCCCGCCTTACTATGTAGAGCTAGGCCTCGTGGGTGTACTATAAGTTGACAAGAACCAAAGAAAAAAGGGAATATATCTTGGCGGCTGGAATGGGGGCGTATTGATTTGACTATAGCATAGCGATCCGCCTGCTTATTGGAAGAAATACGGAATCACAGATAAAAATTCTTAGACTCTTAGCGACTCTTCTTGTTATAGTAATATGACTTCTTAGTTGAGACGAGTCAAAATAAGATTGACCAAGCTTTCCACACTATTTGTTAGATTGACGCCGGTGGGCATGAGCTGAAACTTCTGAAGGGCACAAGGCTAGTTTGTATGTGACCTACAGTAAAGATATCCGTGATCTCCTAGACTAGGTACTGTTTTAAACTAGGTAGGCAAATCAGGTTTTCTTCGCAAGCCGACCAAGAAAGTTTTTATCCCGCGGCCAGCCATCCAGCAGTGTTGGTGTCCGCAGCTGGACGATCGCATTTTCATGATTGGCCCAAAAAGCACGGGCTTGCTAGTAATGGCGGGCACTTACTGACCGGGCGAGAAAAAAACCGAGCGGCATGATTTAGGAATAACGATTTAGATCGCATACCTAGTAATAAAACGATCTTGATATATGGTAGTATATGTAACAGTATTGGGTGTCTTTTAGTGTATGTTGCCTGAAAAGGAGTTATTGTTCAGGTGAATGACTGCAGTCATGCGTAGATGTCGTGAGCGCCTGACTATCAATAGCCAAGTATTCCTGGCGCTTGACTGATAGTGACCTGCGCACCGTCCTCCTGCCTTTTTCAGTTGAGCGGCTGCTGTAGGTAGGTATTCGTAAAATATATATTATTGAAAAACAACCCAAAAAACGGTAATCAAAGCAATACCTACCCCGGAGACCCCCTACCGAATAGTAATGTGTAACAATGTACCGATGGGAACATTAGCGCCATGGCTCTGGGATTATTATCCTCGTTGCAGGTTCACTAATCGCCTGATAGCCTTGTCAACTGTCAAACTTGCAAAAGGGTTCGGGCGTCGGCACTCACATACTTGGCCGGAATGGTGTTCCGTGGGTCAGGCCAAGCCCTCGCTTGTGGGCCGGACCCTTATAATACTGGTAATAAGTTGGGAAACCTAGATAGAGAGTTCTATCCAGAGATGTTGGGAACCCGTTCTTGAGTGTAACATTATCATGGGGTCGGTCTTAATAGTCTGCGTATATCCGTGCTGTGCACACGCGGTACACACAGACTTTGCACTGCAACATAAACACTGGTCTCATAAATCCCCACAGCGCACAGCCGACAAGTTACTTAGTAGGTAGCCCGTCATCCCGCATAGCTTGGAGGATTTGATGGACTTGATGCTGCATGAGTGAATACTACACAGTCTGGTGTCCACTATGCCAATGTGAGTGAATAAAATGCCTGTATTGATACTACTATATGTGCAATAAAGCTCTTCGTGCATACAAATCCTTGAAGCAACTTTTGAAGAAGGATAGGAGAGGACACTTGGCTTTAGAGAAGTGCTTGCGATAACGATATTCTCGGTAAATAATTTAATCCTAACTAGACTTCTCTAGTGTATGTGTCTTACTTACTGTAGTTTGTAATACCTTAGGTGGCGATAGAGGGCATTTGACTCCCTCTCTCTTAGTTAGTCCTTAGATCTACTATTTTGTTTTTTACGAGGACAAACGAGCACCTTTAGTGCTATGTTCGGTTAGTTCGCGAGCTTCTCCAGCATATATATAGTGGGCCAATTTTCCCTACGTGGCGCTCCTACTTCCTTTTATAGTAAACCCAGGATCCCGGTACCACTTAGAATACCTACCACCAAAATCGGCATCTTCTTACTTAGCCGTGTTCAATATTGACCCTATGTTTGGTAGTCGGTGGAGTTAACTATACAACGGTGTTCCTTCGGACGATCGACGTTATCATCGGTACGTTCAGACTGCACTATACACCTATGCGCACTCGGCTTGTTTAAAAGCGGCGGTTTAAAAAGAGGTAATTATTCCCAATCGGCACTAGATCAACTACCTAGGTAAGCCTAGGAGGGTAGCCACCCATGACTAGCTTAATCTATCCCGGCCATCTTACCCCGTGTAGTTTAGGGAACAGCAGGTGTCCCTCAGCTGGACTTTTCCACGTACTATACACTACAGTCTATACTGTGCGTAGTTTTTATCTACATATGTAGGTATACTAACGAACACTAGTGTAGACGGCATGTAACCGGTTAGTTAAGGGGGGCAAGGGGGGCAAGGGGGGATTTGATGCAATTCGGGAATCGTGTTAGAGTATAGTACCCAAGCTGACTATACCGTCTGAGATATGTGTCGGAAATAGGTATTGTCTCGTCCACCTGCCCGCCCGTCGCTCGATTCCTGGTTTGGCGAGTTACCATACCCAGCACAGTCCCAGCAGTCTGACCCAGTGCACAGTCTCCAAAAGTGGAATAGATGGGATATAATTCCTCGTACAGTCCACTATGAACTGTATGCCTCTTTGACCCATTAATCCACATGTACAGATGTACTCGTACCATCCATCATCCACCCGCATAGCGGAGTGTAGTGTATTTCTACAATTGGACACAGGAGACGAAAGACACAAGACTTGCTAGGGTATTATACCGTGTCTATCTATCCATCCACACGTCCCCGTACCTGTCCACCCGTCCCTCTATCTACCCCGTCCACTCGTTCTCTTTCTTATATCCCGAGTGAGACTATCGACCTTATTTGTGCTTCTACCACCGGGAAGAAAGACTCTTTGAGCACGCAGACACTACCTAACCTAATCCTCGGTTGGGATCATCATGTCTCTATCGCTCGTTTCTTAATTCAGTATTCTGACGAGCCGATCCCCGAGTTCTACCGATTGAAGGTGTCGGACATTAATTCTATAGTAACGCGACATTCACGGACACGGCTTATACCTGGTCAACCGAATTAGCTTCAAGGAACGAACTTAGAAGACTGTATCTGCATTGATTCGTACTTGTGTGCCCGTGCCGGTCTATCGTCTATAACGACAGCATCATCGGTTCTATCGTCCGAAGTACACCGCCTCTGCGACCTACTATAGCGGCCGAACGATAACAGTATCTCGCCCCCCCCCGGATTCCTCCCATTGCGATTCATCGGTCGTTCGGTCGTTCGGTCGTTACTGTGGAAGACACGGCTTGCCTTACGGTTGTGGGATATACTACGTTATCTCCAGCCGAGCTTGTCGTTACTAAGAACGAGAGGGAATCCCGACGAGGCATATGCCCCCTGACTGTATCTATCACGCATCACGATTCTACAGTGTCAGTTTCGACTTACCGGCCGATCATCCCGTCGCACAGCGTTCTGCCTGTTAATTGTGCGACTCCCCGCCCTTCTACGTGGACTTTTGCTTAGACGGGAGACCACGGTACCCCGCGCGTCTGGGAACATACACACAGTTTACCGTTGGCTCAATTAATCAACTGGATCTTCCGAGGCGTCCACTGCCCACCATGCCCACCATGCCTGAAAGCGACATGGCGGGCGTCGCGCAGGGCGCTGGCAACAACTCGAGCGACTTTGTGAGTAGTTTTGCATTGTATTCTTCTATCCGAGACCGCTTTGTCGCGGATGGATGCATGTTGCATTTAGCTAACGTGACGCGCACCCGGAACCAGGTTCGCAAACTATACAAGTAAACAGCCCTTTTAGATGCAACGTGTGCCTTCTGCTCTCGGCTTGCAATGCTGATAAATTGCACTGTTTATAGGATGCTCGAAGATCCCGCTTATAGTGAAGTGGTAAGATGGGGTGACCAAAACGATAGCTTTGTTGTTTTAGAGGTATGTCCTAGACCGGCTACTTCCACTTCCTCCCCTCCCCCTGATTTAGTAACTAGCAGACTTACGATCATTTTCTAGAACGAAAAGTTTACCAAGACGATATTGCCCAAACACTTCAAGCATAGCAATTTCGCGAGTTTCGTTCGGCAACTGAACAAGTATGATTTTCACAAAGTGCGGCATAATGAAGAAAATGGGCAGTCTCCGTACGGAGCATCGGTAAGACTATAGTTCCCTCTCCAGGACGATTCCTGGAACCGCTAACTCCTCGTATAGGCGTGGGAGTTCAAGCATCCCGAGTTTCGAGCGGATAGGAAGGATAACTTGGATAATATTCGACGGAAAGCTCCGGCTCCGAGGAAGGCGCAAAACGCTGAAGAACAGTTTTCCGTACAAAACCAGCAAGTCGTAGTTCTTTCTGAGACATTAGCGGCAACACAGCAGCAGGTTCAACAGCTGCAAGAATCATACTACGAAATCATAAACGCGAACAAGATCTTTGTCGACGAAATTTTGCATCTGCAGAAGGTCGTCAAGGCACAGCACCAAGTCCATAACGAGCTCATCACCCACTTGAGTAAGGCGGAAGAAAGGAGGGAAAATCGCTCGAATCATTCCACGCCAGCATACAACTCAGGCCAGAATCTTTTATCCGACGGTTCAGAGGCTCCTTTGGAACTGCGCCGGGCTCGCGATATTCTCAGCGGCTTGTCAATAGAACATGTCGCAGACAGGGACCTAAATAGGATGTCGGTTGCATTCCATCAAGCAGGCGGCTCTCCTGAATCCGTTGGATCCTCTTCGATGATGGGACCGCCGGGTGCGGCTGGCGTAACACCATTTTTGCATGATCCTCTTAGCGACATGCGGCATCTCGTCTATCCCGTGGGTCAGAATATCGGCATCGATCCATTCGCCCCTGAGCACATGAACAACATTCCATACAACCGGCCCGGAGGGGACAATGGGCTGCCTCCGACTTCTGACTTTAATCCCGCGCCATCTATGGCCGTAAATACGCCGCCGGGCTTACAGACCGCTTCGCCTTGGGGATCCAAGAAACCAGTTGTTCTTTTGGTTGAAGATGATCGAACATGTGCTCGGATAGGCTCCAAGTTTCTTTCACAGCATGACTGCGGTGTTGAGGTGGCGGTACGTCTAGTTATACCTTTTTATCTGTTAATTCGACGCAATGTGGCTAACGTTCTGTAGCGTGACGGTCTCGAAGCTGTAAACAAAGTCAGCGGCAGACAGCAACCTTATGATCTGATTTTCATGGATATTGTAATGCCCCAGCTTGATGGTGTTTCTGCGACTGCCATGATTCGAGACATGCAACCCAATACACCAATTGTTGCCATGACATCCAACATCAACCAGCAAGATCTTGAGATGTATTTCCAGTGGGGTAAGTTAAACCGCCACCTCCTTGGACATGTTCGTGGCCGGATGGTGCTAAATTTTGACCAGGAATGCGAGATGTGTTGGCAAAACCTTTTACAAAAGAAGGTATGATTGGCAAGTTAAGAAGACATCTTAACAGTATGCTGCGGAACCCTCCAGCCGAGAGTATGCTGGATCCGATATACCCCAATGGAGGGCCTGCCCAACCCCCAACACCAGGGCCATACCCAAACCAGGCTATGGGAATGGCTCCGCTTTCTGCGACGTCCTCTGGTCCTGTCACAAAGTTTGACACTACGCCGATACAGTCGCCCGCTACGAGTAGCTCATGGCACTCGCCGAGCCAGCTACCACATCCATCACCGACTATAGCTCAGGAGCATGGCGGCTACCTTGCTGCCGGAAGTGGCGCCCAGATGGCACTCACACCAGGTGGGACCCAGAAGCCGCAGTATGTAAGTGGCATGATGCCCCAGATGGCACCAGCTCAACAACGCATGCCGCTCGACGGCCCTCCCGAGAAACGGCAACGTCTGTACGGCCCCCCCGGGAGCTACAACCAATAACGACCGACCATCGTGTATTGGTCTTTGCTTGTATATATTGTGTTGGCATTTCCTTATTGGCGGTGCAACGGGCATGCTGCTTCGGCGTTCAATACGTTGGTGTCTCGACGCAGGCGGACGGTGCAACTGGTGGAGATTGGCGAGTAGCGGCGACTTTAAAGACCCGGGGCTCGGCAGATTTTGATCCAAATTGCGAAATGTTTGCTAACGTGTTTGTGCGCTTTTTTCTTGTCGCTCGCTTGTCTTGGAAGCGATAGATTGGTATGGTGGACTAGACCAGGTCATGACCATAATATACCCCTTGCTTCTTTTTTGGTAAAAAAGGAACCTGGGTGGGGTTGTACAGTTTGGATATACGCGACAATGCCCTGAATGATGTCAGTGGCGCCTTCACGGCTGATGACGACGAGGAAGTCAACATGAGAAGACGATGTGGAAGCAGCAAACCGTGTATATGACGGTGCAGGATTGGCTGTACGCTGAATGTTAGGGGGCCAGGGGGGGTGGATACGGGAATGAGAAGGCAAGGGAGATGACCCCGTCACGATTTGTCATCTGTATAGGTCTTATTGGTGACCCTCGTCTCACGGCTCATGGTTTTGTGAGCCATTTCAATCACATAGCAGAAAACCCAGATACCCAGAACTCGGCGAAGAAAGAGTATTGTTTATCATCTCATTGAGAAGAAACTGAGGGATTCGGTGCGAACTTGACTGTCCTCGTCATAGTGAAGGTGAGAAGGTGTGACCAAATTCGCCAACTTTCTTCAAAGTTAGATGTTGTAGCCGGCCTTGACTTGCTAGACCTGCCCGACTCTCTTGCGCTTGCGTGGTCACTGGTCGTCTCATGATTCGGGAGGCCATGGTAGAAGGTAGTCGTGTTGTGAGTAGAAAGGTGCTACTCGAGCGTAAACTCCTGCTGGAAGACAGCCCGAAACTCTGTTGGTGCCGTTGGAGGGGAATGACACCCCATTTCGCGTACAGTTCGACCACACCGTCTTCATCGCAATGCTCCTTCACCCGATTCTCCACTCGGTTCCAGTGTCAAAAGGTCGGGCATCATGTAGCCATATCGATCGATAATCTCACCGATTGAGATGCAGTCGTGGGTTCGGCCGCCGAGGATCCCTCCCTGTAGTCCCTCGTCCATAACTCATCGCAATTCGATCTTGCTTGGCCTCATTATTGCACTGCCCATTGCCCCGTAAATTTATTTTAAGACGCCACGTAGAATCAGTAGTTCCGTTTATCTCCACCTCTATCTCGATAATACTGTCGTGGTTGCGTTATAGTCAACCGTGGCTGGTTTGTGGCATTACGTCGGCGACCATGAGCGCCGATGATGATCATGATGATGATGTGGGAACGCTAATCTTGCTGGACAGTAGTAGTAGTGGGTTGAGTGTGAAGAACGGAGAGAAGAAAGAAAAAGGGCAGTAAGAAGATGATAGGACAAAGTCGGATAGAGTGGTAGGAGGGTAGGGAGATTACTGCCACACTGGACAATACGTATTCAAATAAAGTTCCTATCCAGCACCCCTGAGAAAGCACCAACAATTAAACAAGACAACAAGTAGAAGAAACAGGAGATATGGCGCTATCCTAGAATAGCACTGAAGTTTGTCGTGGTCCAGGATCTAGGCTCGAAGTTTCCCGGGATCCCAACTCAGCCCAATGGTTTTGGGAGGGATAATCGCCAAGGTTGGCACGCATGAGGTGTAGGCCTAGAGCTGGCGGTAGAATTTAGGAAAACAGGTGAGCAAAGGGAGACCCGAAAGAGAAAGTTATCAAGAGTTGGTTGTCCGACTGCGACTTGTTATATGGGTGAGTGGAGCGGAAGGATGCTGCGAAAAGAGCGTGGGTTTGGGTCGGGCTGGCATGTTTCTATGTATAAGCGAGGTAAGGCGGTCGGCAAAGGCGCGGGTAACGGAGTGTACAAGAAACATGTTGGGTTGTCCTAGGTATGTGTGTACGTATCCATCGGTGCACATACTATAATATGTGTGCGTCCGGACGACAAACGGGGGGCCCCAGGGATACGGACGTATCATGTTACTACAGTTGCGAGGTGTCCACGTTTCCCATGCTCGCCTGGGCTTCACCAAGCGAATTAGAAGTACCGCATTCGTGTTTGCTTTATGACTTGTGCTCACCGCTCAGGTCTGACCTGATGGTCGGTAAATTAACCAAGCCCATAGCATTGAGTATAATCATTTAGTCATATGGTTCTAGTCCGGCCTGGCTTGGCCGACGCCTCACGTACATCAATTTATGGTCTATATCCTACTAATCTGTAACAGTAAATCAATTTGTCATATTATTATCGAGCGTTCGAGAGCGGTTGATTTTCTTACGGTCATATTGTGCATCGTATCCCGCTTCATCCCGAAAGGCTTATTCATGAAGACGGTAACAGAATAGCGTGGTATATCATGATCCCATCGTTTCCGTAGCGCAAGGCCGCATCTTAACTTGCACCGAAATATGGCCTCAACCGCGTGGGCGGTTTTCATTGAATCGTGAGTTTGCTTGAAAAGTGTAGGACTTGAGACTTGGGGTGAAGTACTCAACGGCGCTTTCGACAAATGGAGTAGGAGACGGGGTGGACCTAGACCTTTGGTAATAATAACGGTTTATAGCTCCGTTAACGTTCTAGGCTCACGATCTGCTGGGATGTTAGTCTTCTGGAACACTGGCTTCAAACAACTCGCTCTAGGGTCCCTTGTTCGTTCTGCATGTTCGCATTTCTTAGTGGGAGCCGTGCTATCGCAACTCATCGACCTCAGGAGTACTTAATATGTTTTTCGATGGCCTTACCCACTTCCCCAGATCATCGCCATAGTGTATGCCAACTAGGTATGGTTCAATTGCATGCATGCGGGCTGGGGAGGCTGTGGATAGTGGCTGTTGTCTAGAGCTTTAGCTGAAGATCGTGATCGATTGATCAGCCTTTATGGAGCGTATACTAATGTAATGTACTTATGAGCCCAAGATGGAGGCTCATTGGATAGGACAGGACGCAACCACTTCGGTCGTATTGAGTTCCGCGTGCATTATAGGTATAAGTACTGATGCATTTCACTGGCTTGTCTTCCAGAGCAGGCGCAGTCTCTTATAACCCGTATATGCCCGGTTACCAAAGACGACAGGGAGGTGGTGTTCTGGACACGCTTTAATATCCCAACGACTCCGAGGTGTGCCCGGTGTGTGACTGGTCAGACGTTACGAACATTTTGCTTTCATCTACCCTCGTAAGTTCGTAACATGAAATTTACGAGGTATGTCTCTCGCAGATACGGTGCCTACAGCACTAATCTGTTGGCAAGTACGCTACAACAGCAGTGTAACCAATACACTATACACTATACAAGCTGCATGGCTTGCCTATGGTCTTCTACAGCTAGGCGATGGTCTGGACACAACTCCAGGCCGTAGAGAAGAAAGGTTAACCGTACCATGGTCCACTCACGGTACCGAGGTGGTCCAGCCTGGCTCCACCTGTGCCGAGGACCCCTGGCGACGTTGGGCCTAGACCGTTTCGATAGGTGAGTCTTCACGGCAACCCTGTCTTGTGAGATCGCAAAAGTACACCCAACGTTCCCCAATTTGCCCAGTTCAGACAAATGACGTCTCTGTGGCGGGAGTAAAGCCCAGCACAGCTTAGTACGTGTGACCAATATTAATCATCACTTACCTATACTATACCCAGGGATGATTTGTCTGTAAAAAGATATAGGTAAGCGGAGAGAACGGTGATGGTAATGAAAGTACTGCTGGCCCAACTCGAAGGCATTATCGAGCGCCTCGGTTAATAGGAGACGACGTTCTACTATCTGGAGACAAGTCTAAACCCAATTTAGTATAGCCTCAAAAGGTGTCCACAACTAACCCAATTTGTATAAAAAATAGGGCATTTCCCAATATATCTTAAGCAAACTTAAAATGCGTCTAAAATAACAGTTAGTTATTTAAATAAAAAGGTAAAGGTAGTATGGCTTAAGATACGCAAATATTTATAGGTATACTAAGTTAGTAATTAACTTTATTAAAATAAAAGTATTATTAAATTTAATTAAAATTACCTTTTTTAATAAAATAACAATATAAGTACTATAATTAAAAAATTATTAAGTTAGCTAATTTTTTAAGTTTAAACATTAAATAAAAAGTATTTTATTATTAAATTTATTAGTAAATAAACTTTTAGCTTAATAATTAACTTAAATTACTTTTTATTTTCTTTAAAAAAAATAATATACTTATAAATCTTAATAAAAAACATACTTAAATATTACTTATTTAATTATTTTAAAAAATATTTTTTAAGTGTTTATTAAAGTAAATTAAAAAAGTTTTTACTTTTATTTAATTAATTTTTTTATGTTATTATTAGCAGTTATATTAGTATTATTAATAGCATTAGCAATGTTAGCGCTAGCGATAGCATTTAAAATAATAAAGCAAAAAACTAAGTTTTATAAAATTATTAATACTATATTATTTTTATTAAATTAATTAATATAAGTAATAAAAATAGTTATAATAGCTTTTTTTACTATATAAAGTTAATAATACCTTTTTAAAAGGTTATTTTTTACTAGCATAAAACTTAACTACTAAAAAGCTAATAATTTAATAATAAAATGCCTAATATTAAAACTTAGCATAAAATAATATTAATAAATTAGTTATAAGGCTTTTAAAGCTTTTAAAGCTTTTTTTAAATGATTTTAAAG
Source organism: Xylaria hypoxylon (assembly GCA_902806585.1). NCBI lineage: Eukaryota > Fungi > Ascomycota > Sordariomycetes > Xylariales > Xylariaceae > Xylaria > Xylaria hypoxylon. The sequence goes on along the minus strand of CADCXB010000050.1, from coordinate 308,626 downwards.
TTATTAATTAGTAATAAAAAGTTTAATTTAATTAAATTTATTTATAATTACTAATAATAATTAAAATTAGTTAATTTTAATGTATTACCTAATTATATATAAATATTATACTAGCTATTATTTTTTAAAATAACTAGTAAATGTTTATAAAAAGTATAATAATAAAGCATACTTATTTAATAACTAAAGTAGCTATTATAATAAAATAACTCTTTTTTAAAATAATAGGCTTTAATAATAGCTTTATATTATTTATAAGCTAATTTTAAAGTAAACTAAAAAACTTTTAACTTTATTACTTTATTAGCAAATATTATAGCTTTATATATAATAAGCGTATAATAAAACTAATGTTATTATTATTATTTAAACTTAGCTTTTTTTATTTTAGTAAAAGTTATAATAGCTTTATATAGCTAAAAACTATTAGTTTATGTATTATATAAGTAGTTTTTTAGCTTAATATAAAAGTTTTTAACCTTTAAAGTGCTATAAATATTATAATTAAAGTAGTTATATATATAATAATAAGCTTATTATTTTTGGTATTTTTAGTAAGTATTATTTAAGTAAGCTAATATATATAACTAATTAATAAATTTATTATAAAGGTTATTTTAATGCTATAAGGCTTTTTATTTAATTTTATAATATTTTAAAAACTTTTATAAAGTTAATATATTATTAATATTATAATTAATTACTAGCAACTTTAATTATATATAATTTTAGCAATATTATTGCTTTAAAGTAATTTTATTTTATATTAGTAATAAAAGTAGTTTTATAGCTTTAAACTTTTTATTATTTATATAATTAAACTTTTATTACTACTTAAATAATAGTTAATTAATATTAAAAAAAACATAATCTTTTAAAATAAAGCTTTTTTAACGCGTTTTTATACTTATATATATATTAATTATAAAATACTATATATAAAGTTATAGTTATAACTTTAGCTAAATTATTATAATAATATTATATATGTTTTTTATTTTATTAATAATAATAACAAAAAAAAAAAAGATATATAAACTATAACAAAAGCTATTAAGTTATTAAAAAGCTTAAGTATAAAAAAGTTAGTTATTAGCTAATAAAATAATAAAGCTAATATTAAAAGTTATATTAAGTAAAATAATATTAACCACTTTAAAAAAAGGTTTATTAAATAAATTAATTTATTAATAAATACTTATTAATATAATATAAATATAATATAAAAAATAGTACTTTATAAATAATATTAAGTATAATAACTTTAAATAATTTTTACTATATAAATTAATATTATTTTAAAAACTAAATAAATTAAAATATATAACTATTATAGTATTTAACTTAATGCCATATATTATTTACTTATAATTAATAAATAATTTAACTGCAATTAATATAAAGGCCTTTTTTACGTTGTTTATATACTTATATATAATTGTTAACATTTTATTTAATAAATATAATATTAAGGTTTATGCTTTAAAAGGTTTTATAAATTTTATAGTAATATATTAAGTTATTAAAGCTATTAGTAATAATATTAACTATTAATTTAATTATTTTATAGCAATAATAAATAAATATAATAAAGTTTAAAAAATAGTTATAATAAAAATATTTAATTATAAAAAATTAAGATTTAATATATTTATATAATTTAATTAAAGCTTTAAATTAATACTACTAGTAACTTATTAAAATAACTTGTTTTTTAGCAACAAAAAGTTTATTTATATTAATGGTATAATTAATAATATAATAAGTATATTAATTGTTATATTTATTTTAAAAATTAGCTTTTTTAATAGTGTAGCTTTTACTAAATATATAAAATTGCTAGGTTATAAAGCTTTTATTAAAAGTTATAAAATAAAAATTAGTTAAAGTATTTAAAAGTATTATAAAATTAATACTTTAGCTAAAAACTTATGCTTTAATAAAAACAATTAAAAAAATAACTAATTAATAGTTAATAATATAATAAATTTAAAAATAATATTACTTTAATAAATATTATATATATAATAATATTATTAATAATTAAAAGTTAGTATTAATAATAAAAGTAAGTAAATAAAAAAAGTAGTTATAATAATAAAGATAAAAATAAAAAAGTAGGTTATAAAAAAATAATAAAAAGTATAATTAGCTAATTAAAAAAATAAGTTAAAAAATAAATTAAGTTAATACTAATAGCTTAATATACTTATAGTATATATATTACTATAATTATAGCAATATTAGTAGCTATATATGCTATAAATATAGTAGTTTTAAAAGGTAGGTAATAAGTAAGGTTAAATTGCTATTGCAGCCTAATAACGCAACCGTTTTTCTTAAAACCTATATAGTGTGCGCTTAAACCTATTTTATAACCTATATAAATTAGGTTAGTTTAGGTAAACTTTTTATAGGTTGTAAAGCAATTATAAGTATCTTTAGGCGTTATACTATGTTAGGTTTAAACTCGTCTCCAGATAGTAAAACATTGTCTCCCATTAACCGAGGCGATTATCGAGCATGTCTTCTTCCCCAGACTGTCCCAATACATAGGTACCCAGCATATCTTACTGCGCAAGAGGTGGTTGAGACCTTGACCAGCACGTGGTCTGCATGTACTCCAGCGGAGCACCATGCGTCGGAGAATGCACCGAATTAGTGCCAAGATGTAAACTCGAAGGCCAGCACTTCCTGGGCCGTCGGAGCCGAGCAAGAAGAAAAGACTTAATAAAGCATCACAGCTACCGATCAGAGATAAGACTGAAGGAGTTGCTTCTATGGATCGGAATAATAGACCGACCTGCAGTCCATTGTCCACACTCCACAGCCAATCCTTGGCCATATAGAAAAGGTATTAAACACCCGAAATACCATGCTAAGACGCATATGCGCACATTCGTCTACTGCATTGACAACTTAATGAAAGCCGTTTCCGATAAATCGCAAAGCTGGATATTCTCGGCCTTGGATCGGTGACTCTAGACAGGAATAAGAATTGCCGGAGAGGATTGTGTCAATGAAATGTGGTTGTGTAAGAGAGTCGAACTTGTATTGTCTAACATGGCGGCTGAGACACACACATGGTATGATTGGTATCTTGCATTTGAAGAGAGTAGAATCTCATTCTATAGCATATTTTGGTACACTCGGATATACAGAGCTTTTGCTTTTGCTTTTGCTTTCGTTATCGCTTTTATTAGCATTTAGTCAAATAAGATGTATAGTGTATGAAGGGAAAAATTATTGAATTAAAAGAATTAAAAACTTACGAAGAATACAAGATGCTCCCTTGTTCAAGTACCTGTATGTGCTAATAGGTTACGTACTGACTTTATATCGTGCTGTAGGTACCTCAATTTCTATAATGTGGCTAATGGCTAATGGCTAATGGCCAACGGAGGGTGGCTAGTGAGTGAGCAGTGGCTGAAATCACATGCACGAATTGAATTGGCTGCCAATTGACAATACTGCCTCACAGCTGGTGGTTATCGAGCCAGCTTTGCCCCTCCATCAATCGAGTCATCGCATCCTGGTCACGATAGTATCTACCTCTTATCTAATGTAGTTAGGTACACAAAAAGTTCCCCTCATTGGCTAAACATCACCTATTTTCCCATCGACCGCCCCTCGAAAACTGCGCTCGAGTTCTCCCAAGCTTCAAAACCCAGCTGCGCAATGTCGCAAAGCAAAGGCGGTCGTGGTGGCGCTGCCGCTAAGGGCAAGAAAGCCGGCAAAGCAGGCGGCGAAGAGAAAAGAGAAGCCACTTTACAAGCTGTGGCATGTGTTTCTGTTTCTATTTCTGTTTCTATTTCTATTTCTGTTTCTATTTCTGTTTCTGTTTCTATTTCTGTTTCTGTTTCTTTTGACCTTTCTGTCGACTCGCTGCTAACATCTACTATGGTGTTGTAGCTCATCGCAGACGATTTCCAGACCCGGTTCTTGCCCTTCTCCCTCGACAAACCAAGAGTAAGCTAGATATATATCTGCAACCTTCTCGGCGCCTGTCGATAGGTAGCACTTCGATAACCCCTCGATAGCCCCTCGCTAACCGGGTCGGCTTTACCGCAGTGTCTCCTCCCACTCGCGAACACGCCCCTCATCGAGTACACGCTGGAGTTCCTGGCCATGAACGATGTTAAGGAGGTCTTCATATACTGTGGTGCGCATTACGAACAAATAGAACGTTACATTCAAAATTCTAGATGGTTGCCCATCGCGCAGTCTAGTCCCTTTACGGTTCTCGAGTTCATACGCGTGGCCGATGCGCGTTCCGTCGGAGACTTCCTCAGAGATCTAGACGGCCGCGGCATTATCGGAGGGGATTTCTTACTAGTACACGGTGACCTGGTTTCGAACCTGTCGCTTGAAGGTGCGCTGGCCGCCCACAGGGCGAGGAGAGAAGCGAACCGTGACTCTTGCATGACCATGGTCTTACGCGAAGCTGGCGACGCTGAACATCACACCAAGGCGAGAACGAAACCCCCCATCTTTATCGTCGATCCAAGGAAAAACAGATGTCTCCACTACGAAGAGATAAATCCGTTCCAAGCGGACCGCTATGTCGACCTGGATCCCACGATACTAGAAAATGCCGAGGCTGAAGCGCGGATCGATTTAGTCGATGCTCAAATCGACATATGTACTCCAGATGTACTTGCCTTATGGTCTGAGAGTTTTGATTACGAGCTTCCAAGGGCCAACTTCTTACACGGCGTTCTGAAGGACTGGGAGCTGAATGGCAAAATGATACATACCGATATTGTCACCGAAGGCTACAGTGCGAGAGCCACGAATCTGCAAATGTACGACGCCATAAGTCAAGACGTCCTAGGCGGTTGGGCCTACCCTTTCACGCCAGATTGTAATCTGTTGAAAGGCCAAACATATCACCTACGAAATGACAACGTTTATCAGGAAGATGATGTCCTCGTCGAAGATAACGCAGAGACAATCGACGCCGTTATCGGACGAGACACACAGGTCGGCTCTAAGAGTATAATACAAAATTCTATCATCGGCCGGAACTGTAAGATCGGGAAAAACGTCCGGATTATTAATAGCTTTATTTGGGATGATGTTGAGATTCATGATGACGCTGTTATCGAACATGCTATTATTGCAGACACAACTCATATTGGAACAGGCACTGCTGTCCGCGAGGGCTCTTTGGTGTCCTATGGAGTGCAAATTGACGGAAAGTTAGACATAGAAGCCTCTACTGTGCTTTCTCTTCATGCCCATAACCGCAGTCCTGTCGAATCACAGCCTAGGGTCGTTGGGGCACAAGGCAAGGGTGCTATATTCCAGTATCCGGAAGAGGATGATGCGGGAGCAGAAGATTTTGAAAAGTTCGAAAACTCACTCATTTACAATTTGGACCAATTCGACATCGACGGCTCATCAGTGTCGTCTCTTGGAGATGATGACTTCTCCGATGATGACTCCGAGGCCGCTTCCGCCACGCCAAGCCAACCTACCAGCCGATCCCGACTCTCATCATTTGCCTCCGATGACTCCGGCACACCTAACTTTTCTTCATTCCATGCTGATGCCGTCCATGGTCTGCTAGAAGTCTTACGCGGGTCTATGGGTGATTTTGACTCGGAGAAGTTGGAGTTTACGTCATTACGACTTGCCAATAATGCCTCAGACGTCGCTATGCGGAAAGCAGTAGCAACGGCATTCGTTCGTCGTGCAGTCGAGCTTATGAACGCCGAATCGAGTGGCCTCGATGCCGCTAAAGCCGCCAAAGAGGCGCTCACCTCTAGAACAGGAGCGTCAAGCTTCGTTGCGGACGTTGGTGTTGGTGGAGATTCCGTGTCAGAGCAATTGGAATTCGCACTGGCGGTGCAGAAGGCGTGTGTGAGTAGCACCAAGGTCATCGAGGTCGGTAAGGCCGGGAACCTCCTGGCCGCTATGCTGCAACAAATGTACGACTTAGACGTCTTAGAAGAGGAGGGTCTCATTGCATGGTGGGAAGACGCAAGAGGCAAGGAGGGTGAAGTGATGTCAGTTGTCCGGGCTAAGTGTCAGCAACTTATTGAGTGGCTCGAGAATGCCGAGGAAGAAAGCGACGAAGATGATGATGAGGACTCTGACTGATGTCATGTGGGCTCGCTCGATAGATTCGAATCGAAGTAGATCTGAGAATATGGTTTAAGCGGCGAACAGAAGGGCTCAGTAAAGAAGCTCGGTCCTCACTTTGAATGTTCATGAGCAGCAGGGGGAACAGTGTGCATGGCGACCCTCACTCGAGGCTGTAAGAATAGAAGAGATGTAACGAGACAGCCGGTGCCTCACTTCCTGCATAAGTGTACCCGTGATCGTTGAGAGAGAGCCGCTCCCCTCACAAACTCGGCGAGTCGCGACATGCGAGAATGCGCCATTCGCCAAAAAAGCTGCGAACATTGTTTCGTAGATTACGACTCAAGCCCTAGCGGTCTTATCTGCCCTGATCAGAAGGGCCTTCACCATTGCCGTATTCTTCGTTAACCGTACCGTACTTAAACAACATAATACACATAACTAGGTTTTGGAAGAGACAATGAATGTCCTTGCCTAGTTGTCAGGCGGAGATAGTGTGTCACAGAAAAAAGCATTACGTGACAAACTCCGGAAAGGAATCACATAATGCAATGCATACCCCAGACCCCCCCTGTCCGAGTATCCAAATAGGGAGTGGAGTGGTGGACGAAGCGGTCGGGACCGAACAAATCCCATGACTACTGTACGCGACATACCCTACATCTGCACTGGAACACAACCCAATGTACGTCGTTTAAGAAAGGGTGAATGAACTAGGTAATCGGACTTCGATATCTGCTAAGATAGCAGAACATCCCGCGCCCTTGGTAGGGTGAATAAACGGCGCGGACTAACTACTTACATTAGGAGAGTAGTAGGTACAGAGACTGCAAGAATGTAAGGGAACAAAACCCAAAATATCAAGTGGAATGGCATTCTAATTCAGCTTTGCCTGTGTATTCACCATTCGTCTTGCATGTAGATGAGAACTGTTCGCGTTCCTGGGCTCCGCTCCTTAACGTGCTGGAACTCAAGCTTTAGCGGAGTCATGATAGGGGGTTTAGTTTGTTGGTACAGCATCGAGCTAATAGACACAAGAATTATATATTGGTTCACGCATCACATACTGCTGGAAATTAGATGTGGTTTATCAAACGTTTTATTTCAGCTGATGTCCTACAGTGGGCGAGCCGTAGTGTACTGGGTATATATGCCAAAAAGAAAATATGAATCGCAACTATATAACAATAGAAATTAAATTAAAAGTCCCGATCAGAAAACTTTTGCTGATAGCAAGCTCTGATCGGGTTAGGAATGCGTAATGCTTCCTAAGTAGTATCCTCTCCCATATGGTTCTCCTTCACCTTCTTCTTGCGGGTGAATACGGCCCATATTTCGTCGCGGAACCGCGTGGGCGGTTCGGTGAATGTGGCTTCGTATGCATCGATCTCGGGTTTTTCCCAGATGAGATCGGCCTCATGGGGCTTCACGAACTTGGTCCCTTTGAGGATCTTCCAGCCAAAGTATAGTATGATTGAAACAAAGGCCATGGTGTAAGGTGGGAAGAAGTCGGCAACGCTCCAGTGACCAGGAACAAACACTGTGTATCCAAAGATGCCCTCTATAAGGATCATGTATACAAATGTGATGTAGGCGCCGTACGGCTGGAAATAGCCGCAATATGGCAAAGTGGAACGGTCGATGCCTTGCGCCTTGCACGCCCTGTAGAAGAAGATATATGTCAAGCTGATGCAGACGTAGTTGATCATTGTGGCACCTTGAGTGACGGATTGCAGCGTCGTAACGGCTCCAGCCGTGTTGCCCGAGGCCTGGAGGAATGAGAGGAAGGGAAATAATATGACAACTCCAAACGCGTAAATGGGGATACCATTCTTCAACGTCTTCTTAAAGATCGCAGGAGCCTGCCCGTCACACGCCAAACCGTACAAGGATCGCATGGCACAGAACGTGTATGCATTACCGGCGCTGAAGATACTCGTGAGGAGAAGGGCGTTGACAATGTGCGGAAGCACTTCGACTCCCATGTTTTGCATCGCAATCACATAAGGAGAGCCGTCGGCCGTGCCTGAGCCGTTGTTCAGCGCAGGGTCGTTGTATGGTATGACAACGCCGACAGCGAGCGCACCAAGAACGAAGAATACGAAGAATCGCCAGTATACCGTCTTGAAGCCGTTCTTGATGTAAACTCGGGGGCGTTCAGCTTCTCCTGCAACCATGGCAATGTACTCGGGGCCGACGACAGTAAAGCATGCCGAGAACAGTGATCCAAGAAAACCTTCAAATTTACCAAGGGTACCCGTGTGAATATGCTCAGCAAAAGCGCCTGGACTGTACCAGTACCGGAATCCGTAGGGTTCGTTCTGAGGATTGCCGCCGACCGCCGTAATAAAGGTAAAAAAGAATACAATGAGGATGAGGATCAGCTTGCCAGAGGCGAGCCAGAATTCCGCCTCACTGTTAGAAGTCAGCATTAGCACTGTTTTAAAGGAATAACCGTAGCGATGGGATTGTAGTTCTTTCACAAACGTCATAATTCCCGAACCGTGAAGTTGGATAGAGTGGTTCTAAGGCATATGAAACTCACCCATAATATTGTACCGCAAGAATATTGATAGCACTGTACGAGGGTTAGCGAAATAGTCATTGGTGGCTATGGGATAGGAAATTCGTACGCATAGAGTATAATGACAATAATGCACACGGCGGCAACCGGGATCTTGTCGGTCCAAAAGGTTAGGACCAAGTTGAGGGCACTGATCTCGTAGGGGATGAGGATGGCTTCGTAGAGAAAGAAGTTCCAGCCGGCGAGGAACCCAAGCGATTCGTCGACCCATTTACCGGCCATTCGAATGAACGAGCCGCTCACAGGCATGTAGCAAGTCATTTCAGCCAGCGAGTTGTTGATCAGACAGACCATGAGGGCGTGGAGCGAGTAACCCAGCAGGAGAGAGCCGGGTCCTCCCACCGCGAGCCCACCCCCGATACTGACGAAGAGAGCGGTACCGATTGTGCCACCAATAGCGATCAGCTGGATTTGGCGATTGCCGAGATGGCGCTGAAGCTGGTCCTTGCCATCGTTCAGATCGCGAATGGAATCGCTGCGCCGAGAATCCTTTTCTTGCATCGGGGGCGCCGCCTCAACGGGGTGTTCTGCGTGGCTTGCCGCTGCCGCCATATTGGGAGCAAGAGAGAGAACTCCGCTGAGAAAGCGGAATACTGGATAATGGGCAAGAGGATTGGAAGCTCGGAGGGCCCGATAGCATTATATTGGGTGAACAGAGAACGGGCAAGACGGACTGAATGAAGGAGTCAAACCTTACGCGTCAATACCTAGTTAACACGACAAGTTAACAAAAAAAAAGGGTCGGGCTCCGGCCAGGTGGACGGGACGGGAATGGTTTATGTAGGAACGGTATGTACAATCTTCTGGGTCGGAGGATTCCTATTCCCGGTTATGGTTGATCTATGTTTCCGGGATGTTTGGTTTGGAAGGCGGGCGGGCGTACACTACCTTTCACCTACCTAAGGCACTGCTAAGGCACGCTAGGTATACCTATAGTACAGTAGGTACCTAACCTAGGTACTTACCTCACATGGCCTAGACGTACAGATTACCAGACCCTCGTGTCAAGCAAGGATGGTATTGTAGTTGTCGTGTACACTTCCCGGTCAATGTCTGTGGTGTACCTACACTACCCGAGCATAGACTGAACATTGGAGGTACATGGTCCCGCCTCTTATGTAAGTACTGACTGCATGGCTACATGGCTGTCTAGCTGAATATGGTATCGAGTCAGATCAGTCGAATCTTACACGACGCCCCGTTTCTGGCGGAGCCGATTGAACTCTGACGAAAGACTGCACAGATGAGGTAGGGTGCAACGTAATGAGTCCAACGTAATGGAGGGAGGTGGGTGAAGTAGTGAGATAGCGTAGACAGTAGGAGATACCATAGATAGTAGTGTAGGGAAGTGGGTGGTGTACCTACACTAGCCAGTGGTGTAGATAGGGAAATAATTAGGGTAGGTTAGGTACTTTAGGTAAGTGGATGCATCGATAGGTACATACGTAGTAGTGTATGTAGATACCTAGGTAGGAAGGAGTCCGGGGGAGATGGCAATGGCGCCACAGTCTGGGGACTACTGCAAGCTAGTGCACTGAACAGGGCCTTTACAGCAGTTTACAGGGCCCTTCTGCTAGGTTGATTGCCAATAGGTTGATTGCCAATGATTGCTAGGGTACCTAGTTGGGATGGGCAGTAAATGGGCGAATTGTTTGGCTTGATTGAATTTCGCCGTCAATTATACGCTAACAGGTCTTGTAGAACAGATTCCACTTATATGCCGTGTATCGACTTTACCAATGCTAAGGTATCTAATACCTAGGTATTCGCAGCTGTTACCTACATCATGGATGTAATAGTAGGTATGTCATTGTCGAGCGGTCGACTATCCACTCGTCGCATCATCTCACTCCTCTGTTATCATTAGTAGTGTACGTCGTAGCCACTTTCCTCGCGCCGTAGTTGAGGCTTAGCCTTGAGAATCATTCTAAAGTGACAACCTAAGCTTAAGGTACGGCCGATCTAGGAGTTCTAATCGGGGGGTTTGCTGGAGCAATGCGACAAACTGATAACTCCTCTGGTGGCTGAGCTGATAATGCCCCGTGCGTTACAAATTATAGAGTACTTAACATTAGGCGGCTACACCGCGATAACCACAATTTAACATTTTTTTAAATTTTTTTGACCTCTAAAGGGCATGCGCTTTGCGCCGACCCTTACTCCGGCAAGAAAGCAATATATTTTTATTTTAGTCCGCCGCTCGCCTTAAGCTCACAAGGCTCGCTAGTATTGTGGCGTTAAGTACTCTATAGATTATGTAATAGCTTGTATATCCACTAAAACCTATTAAAACCCACTAAAACCCATTAAAATGCACGGGCATTATCAGCTCAGCCACCAGAGGAGTTATCAGTTTGTCTATAGACTTGGTTTGCTGGGCGCCTTCTCTACACCACCTACTATCTACACCACCTACTATCTACACCACCAATGCCGAGGTACTACTACTCACTACCAACGGTACTGCTACTAATCCCAGTACCAGGGCAGTAGCCAGGCGGTACGGGACCAGGGACCAGGGACCAGGGACCAGGGTTCTGTGTTTTGTGCATTATCTAGAAGCCTGTTTGGAAAAATCATAAATGTTACGTTCCACAAACTCGATCATGTCCCCTCTCTTTAGTCTTCCTTCTTTCATCATCAATTCCTCTGTTTCCTTCCCCTTTTCTCCCATTTTGAAAAGGGAATTGACTATCTTGTGTATAATTCTCCCGTACTCGGAATAACAGTTGGCTCGGAACGAAATGGAGGCCACCACACGTTTAAGAGGCCGTAGTTGAGGCCGTAGTTCTGGCCGTAGTTCTGGCCGTAGACTGTCGCTGCTGCGGGGAGAACGGCATCGTGCGAAGGTGGAGTGTGAACCTGCTTATCTCGATTAGTGCCCTTATTCGCCGTTCCGTTCTGATATGCGCCCCCTTGGCAGGACTGGGGAAAGCCGCCTCTTCTCGAACCATTTGTTGTTGATTCCTCTCCACACGGAGCCGGGTTGATGAAGCTGCGCTATCGTTTTAAAGGCTTGGTGCGCGCTTTTCCACTTTCCGCTTGTGGCTCGTCATTGCAAATACCTGATATTACCATGTAGGCGCACCTCCACAGGCCTCTTGGTTTTTACCTATTGTAGGATAGTGCAGGATATTACATACTACGTAGTATGTAATATATTATATACTGCTTACATGGTAGTATAGTAGAGGAAAGTACAGTGCGTGGAAGACTTTGGGTAGAAGGTGTAAGGCATACACAATATTTAGCTAGCAGTCATACTGCTACAGACCCTCTATCTCGAATACAACTACGTCTTCCAGTTCCAATTATCCTATTTTCTAGTATAGGTCCCATACCTGGATGATTACGGCTATTTTACTCTGCGAATCTCTGCGAGTTCTTCCACGAGATCGGCTCTAGATAGCCTAGTGTTTCACTCGCTACATCCGCTGTCTATCTAACCTGTCCTACCTTACAATACTATCTACACCGCCTACACTAGTGTACACTATACTAGCACCTAGGTACTATGTAAGAGCAATGATGTAATTTTCAATTTAGCTACAATTAGAACATTGAAAACAGTTAGATTGTAAAGTAGATATGCATTCTCTAAAATTCATGTACGATTTCATTGGACTAGATATTAGAAAGGAATGAGCTGTAGCATCATTGTACGACATGTTTTGCATCCCTACAAGATCGATCTGGTTCTAAGTTGGACTTTGATCTGACAAGTACATACCGTAGTACTCGTCCATAGGTGCGCACAGTACTGCGCACAGTACTTAATGGTGTAGAAAATAGTTGGTGGAACACAGTACGTAGTAATGCCCTAACGGAGCACCTCCAGATGCCAGACCAAGTAAGTATGTACTTTTACACATGGTGCAGCTGGGTGATGCGGCATCCATGCAGAGCCGCTTTTAAACATTTTCATGTAAGGTTTTCAAAGTACATTGTAGCGAGGTAGTGGATACCTAGTGTATATTCCTAGTGGTGATCATAACTTTACATGCGAATCTTTCATCCTTGGCTTCATGTCCTAAATAGTAATCGAATTTAAAAAAGGATCATAAATGGAATTGATTTTGTCTACTGTTCTCCTCCATCTTTCTAGTTTTCTACACAGGAACTGTCGGTTTATCGTTAACTTTTGTCGGAATTTCACAGTAGAAGACGCAAGATGGCCTCGTGACCTCCTACCTAAGACAGTGCAGTGTACTTACGTGTACCCCTTATCCCTCTACATGTCCAGGTACTTTTTCTCGTTTCTGGGGCTATTACGTATTTTATTCAGTCCTTCCTATCAGCTGAACAATGTAGTGTACTTTTAGCAAAGCCTCATTGTAAACCGTGCAGTAACCGTGGAAAGAGAGGACAAAGGTACTCGACAGAATACAACAGGCCGAGAAAACTCTCAATGCATGATGACGACACAAGGTGAGAACCAAGAGACGCTAAATCTTCTGGCGTATCAGGGACGATAAGAGATACGCTACCTAACTTAGTCAAATATAGTATAGCCTATAGGTGGGCTAGACAAGGCTACGTACAAGGAGTTGCTGGTTAGACTAAGATCCTTCTGTCTGGGCTGCGCTCATAGTACGGCGTAAATTATCGTTTTCCCGATTGTAATGCCGCTTTGCCGATGGCATTGCCTATCGCCCGTGGGCCCGCACATGGACGGGGCTGCACACTACGGCAAGATTGAAATATCAACTTCGATCCGAACGTTGAAAGGTGTCTAATGCTATCTTCATATCAACACCTGAACGATAGGCATTTCCGAGTTTTGTCCGAGCCTTCGCTATCTTCTCCCAGCGGCATACCTAACCTAGGTAGTATGCAATGTACCATAATACGCTTGACTTATCATAGGCGGGGTATGGATCGGCAAGCTGAACATTAAACGTGTAACAGCCTCACAAACATGATCGAAGCCGTACCCTTAAGATGCGCCGTAACAGTATTTGGACCCTTAGTCTATTACACCCTTCAGCAAGACGATGTGGAGACGAAGGTATACATATATACGTATCTGATCCGCCAACGTTTTCAAGAGTATTATTAGCATTCGACATCTTCAACGTCGCGTACTTACAGTATAGATCCCGGCTATCAATATGTATAAGGAGCTAATATTCCAACCTCGTCAAGTCGATTCTCCGACCTCTACTGTAACGAGCCAATCATCCAATTGTCATTAATAACCCACACAGTGTACGGCGCAAAGAAAACCCTCGAGCAGTGCTTGGGAAACTGGAACTAGACACAGCGTGCCTGTTCAACAAGAGAAACACTATATCTAGTGCAGGCTCTGTTGAGTGGAAACCACTGTGAGGGGTATGTCTTATACGCTGTCCATTGTAACTGCTACAGCTCTACACTTCAATAATGAACGCTTAGGTACCTACATAATGTACTTCAGTAAATACTCGATTAAAATTTCCACACCGTCCTAATGACCGAAACTTTCCCCTTTTTGCCGTATACACCATCTAGAATCAGGAATAGGTAAAGAGAGAAGGACAGCCGGGCTCATTTCCCCGTGGGGTCGGTTTTCGGTTCCGACCGGTGTACCTCCCACAGTGTTGTGCGACGGTGTTGAATTACGAGGAATCCGATCGTCGAAAAGTGAGGGAGTGATTTGGTGGGGAGGCATTCGCCTCCACCGAAGACATTTTATTCGCTGCCTACCACAGCGTGCTAAAGCAAGCCAATGCCAACTCATCACTCATTGGAGCATCGGGAAATGTATTTCCCCAAAGTACACAAAATTGCCCCCCCTATATACTTAGGGGGATTTCAGCTGCAAATTGGGCTGAAGAAATAAACATCTAAAGCCCTTAAGGGGACGGTTTGTATGCCTAAGTATATAGCGTAGAGAGAGGGTCGTGCTAAGTTCATGACGATCTTTGCCGTTCTTTTCTACCCGAGATTATGCACGCATTGAGTACACCGCAACGGAAAAACAACTTAAGTTTCTATTATGTAGAATAAATCGCTTAACCCATGAAACTATTAGCAATCGTAACGACAGTTGTGTAAACCATAGCGATGATCCCCACAACCATAAAGATGATGTCTCCAATCTTAGCAGCCCTTGACTTGGCAACGCCCTTGTAATGCAGGTAAGCGGGATAGATATAAACCAAGGGCACACATGCGAAAGATCCAATCAAGGCGACAAATTTGTCCAAGTTGCCGGTGCCGGCTATCGAGACGGCGCCACAGAAAACCACCAAAAGTGATCTGAATGCATTCTTTTTCCACTTCGTCCGTAGACTCCGCTTGCCCGACCGGTGACCGAAGAAACCCCCTTCCAGAATCCTAATAGCTGGAAACAGTTGAACTGGATTACCACCCAGGACGGCAAGAGAGTAGAGAAACTGAACGGCGTTGACGAACTTGCTAGTCTGGGGGTAATTGTTGATGATCTCGATCGAGGTGTCTGTGCCAAAGGTGGCATAGCAGAGGACACCGACTGCAGTGTAAATGATGGTAATCAGAACCATGACGACAGCAAGAAGCCATTCGAATCGTTGCGGTTTCGCCATCGACGATTGTATAGGCAGAATCAAGCCAATACCCTCAAAAGTGAAGATGGCCGAACCAACCATGAGAGTATATTTGCTTGGGTTGAAGAGAACCACCGTCTGATTGATGCCTTCAGTTGCAATGTGCGCGATGTCGTAATAGTAGATGTAAGAAACCCCTATAAGGATGAAAACATCGGCCAGCAGCGCCACGGGTCCGAGCTTTGCGATATTTCGGATGTAAGATAAAGGTATGAGGACGAGAACCTGTATCAAAATGAGCATCGTAGGCGAGACCGGACTATGGCCGTGAGAAACGGCCTCGAAAAACGACGTCAGGTTCTCGGCTACGAATACAATTCCGGAGCAGACAAATCCAATTTGCGACAGCGTAACAGAAGCCAGAATCAAATTGCGCATGCGAGGGCCAGAAATGGTCTCGCCAAGTTCACCATAGCCACCGCCATGCTGTGCCTTACAGGCCAGGAGTAAGTGAAAGGCGAGCATGGTGACGGCAGAGATAACCACCATGGTGATTGATGAGAAGAGCAGGCCGCCATTGTCGAATGCCTTTGGCAGAAACATGATGCCGGTTCCGATGAAAGCCTTTAACAGTGTAAAGAACGTTTTACGTGTGCTAGCAGTGGCCGGTTTCTTAAGCGCCGTTCGCGAGCTTCTTCTGCTGCCCAGGAGAGGCCTTCTCTCAGGTGGCAGGTCATCTTGCCGTTCATCCTCTTCCTCGTCGTCGATGATGGCTTCGTCGTCAGAGTCTGCTAGGTCCTCACCAGCAAAACTACCATAGAGGTCAAGAAACTCGACGAAATTCCTGGTGATGGGGTTTCTGGAGGCCCATATTTGGTCGTTACGCTGCTGGAAGATGAAAGCTCTTCGAAAGCCGCCAGGGGCCAGCTGCTCATTCACAGTCAACCCATCCAGATCATCATCTCCAGACGTACCGCCTACGGGTGGATGGTGAAACGTAGCGGCCCGTTTGTGCATCCTGGCCCGAGTTGCTGCTTTGAAAATATCGCGATGCATGTCCCCACCCTGTAGCTTCAGAGAATCCTCCTCAGATTGGAGGTCCGTAAGAGTGGGAGCCGAGGAGGACGCGGCCGGAGCCTCAGTAGAGGCAATGGTGAAATAATCAGCTGTGTAGCCCGGGGGTAGATGTTCAGCAATGACATCAGCCTCCGGGCGGGATTGCTCTGAGGATGGAGAGCTCTCCATGTTGGTAGCAATAATCAAGGTCAACAGACGTAGTTTACAAAGTAGTATACAAAATCAACAAGCCGCTGTCAAGGTACGCTCGATGAGAAGGTAAGCAAATACACGGTAGCCATAAGGCCGGTTAAGTGAGCTGTCTGTGTGCCGTTTTGCGAATAGCGATGATATGACGCTGGTGACGGGCCCGCCGAAATACCGAAATACTGAAATACTAGAGATGTGATGGTGTTCAGATGGTAGAATAGGATTGAGGATTTCAAGGTTTGACGTCTGGTGTGGAGAGATCAGAAATATAGACTTAGGTAGCCACTATCTAATTGGGAGAGGTTGGCTAACTTAGTGAGTCAGGTGATGCTAATGAGCTACTGTGGCTGGCTGTTCAGGTATCCATGGCCCGCTATGGCTGCTGCAATGAGGTCACTAAAGAGCGGTGGGTCAGGCAGGTGCCACAATGTACAGCAGCCATTCAACACTCTTTTACAGGTAGGTACTGCGAGCGCGAGTAACTGTCGTGGTGCATTTGGCAACTACCTACATGTAGACCTACTAAGTGTGATTGCTCATAAATCCACACTGCACTGCATATGCACACGCACCAGGTACCTGCAGTACCTAGGTACGTATGTACTAGGTATTCCGTGCCATTGAAGCTTTCCCACGAACTCAGTGCCAGTGTGTAACAGTCACAATAGACAGACAGACAGTGCTTAATATTAACCCTCACGGTAGATGCCTGTTACTACTGTAGGTACCTAGAAACCATCCTTAATACAACCACTTTTCCACGCCCTACCCATTACATGCCTAACAATATATCTAAGTAGAGCAAGGACTTGGCAAGCCAGATCTTGTTACTGCAAATACAGTATATAAAAGCAAAACTATATGGTCGCAAAGTTGTCACTAGGCACCGCCAGGCATCACAAGCTTTAGCACCTGCAAGTGTAAGATGGCGGCACGAATAAGCAAAACGAAAGTCAAAATGAGACCGAAGAGAGGGAAAGGAAAGTTAACGGGAGAGAACCGTAAATATATAAAGAATCGCTACGGAGTCTCTCATTATCGATTTTCAGGGCCTCGACAATCCCAGCTTGTGTTGCATCAAGTTATATACACTGAAATCGCTATGTATTATTTCAAGTGTCACAGAGTAGCCATGCCACCAACAAACTCACAATCAACCGACGAACAACCACTACCCCCTTCATCGACCGATAAAAGTCAACATCTCGAATTAATCCAGAATGCCGGTCCCGGTCCCTCGGAAACAGCCCTGTCCACCCCTGCGATCGGGAGCCCGGTTTACCCTGTATGGTACTTTTTCTGCTGCAACCTCACCAAACCCGCAATTCTCAAGACAGTGTTAAAGCTAGAAGAAGAGCCTGTATTGAGGCCGGCCTCGATCCAAGGATATGCCGTTTATCACCGGGGTAAATGCCCAGTACTCATCGATGGTCACCTACCACGTGAGGTATCGGGGTATGCCTATGAAATTCAGAGCAAGGAGCAGGAAGAGAAGTTGGCGACCTATAATGTCAACTCATACAAAGTGAGCCGCCAGCTCATTAATTTGTCTACTCCTGAAGGGAACGACCCTAAGAAGGTCGAGGGTAAAATTTTTATTCACAGGGGACAGGTGGCCCTTGAATGGACAGGGGTCTGGTCTTCAATGAATTGGACCAGAGAGCATCACGACAAGAATATCAAGACGGCGGCCAATACGCTACCTAATTAACCCACATTTCGGAGCAATAACACACTCGAAATTGAAATAGACAGCCTACACTGGCGAGTATAAGAGCTCGGATATGGTGAGTATTCAACGTGTCGGCATTATAAAGGTCTACATTGTACCTCACCGATTCTTGTCATTCCTATCCTGCACCTCGAGTAACGATTCTAATAGATACTAGGTGAACCAAGCAAGCTATGGCCGTGTTATGGTACTAGCCTGAGGGTCTCGGAGGTGGCCTTGACTTGGCTGAGGTTACAGATGCACAACTGACTCAGCTATTGCCGTTCACAGATCTGTTCCTAGTGATAGAGTGGTGTCAAACAAGCTTTCTATCACGCCCATTAGGTAGATTACTAGTATAAACCTTGCTGATACCTATATCAGGGGACATACAGCAATGCACGGTGGATGTGCAGCATAGCTTTTGGTCAAGGATTTGGACAAATGCCACATATTAGGTATTAGTCAGTACCTTTTGGGATCTACGCCTCAGCAACTTGGGTTAGGGTTTGCGGCGACCAAGGTTTTCCCCAACGCTTTCCGTCAAACTCTCGCTATGGGGGAAACTCCGTCTTAGTCTCAAATTAGCAGAAATCCACGAACTCATTACAGATATATAACAACCACTTTGTCTTCGTAAGGCACCGATCTAAACGCTCCGTCGATAGGAAATGGTATTTTGCTACATGGCCCTTTGAACCCGATATGGTAAAATTAAAGAAAAATAAGTAAATTAAAGGCAGAAATGAAATATGGTATAGCTCGTTGTTGGAGTCTATTTAAAAGAGCTGAGAGAGATGGGGCTGTCTATATGTGAAGTCTTCGCTTGCAGGCCCTGCAAGCAAATTGTTAAATATGAAGCTGAGCAATTTAGCCAACGATAAGGCTGTCTGTTATCTTTGTTAGTTGGGATTGTCCCATATTATATAAATAGCTGTTATATATATGGGAACGACTTCATATCACACTGGCTGTTTTATAGCGAAGACTCCATGTTACGGTATTATAAGAGTTTTTGCACAGCGCACTATGGCTTGTGTTACGTAGAGGTAGGGAGGGACTGTGCCTTCGAATATATCTTTACTGTATATTGATGGTTACGTAGGAATCCTAAGTGCTTTTAGGTATATTAGGCCACTTTTTGCTCTGCCTCATCTGATATAATAGGGCGGGACCAAAACCTAAAAGAATTTTGAAAAAGGGGGAATTTGACAACGGTTGGGATCAAACCAACTCTTATGATGTCTTGCAGCAAATATTGCCACCGACGGAAGCGTGTTCATTACATTGGCTGTTTGGTTTTATTCTCTCTATTCATCATATTCATCGTTGCAAGGCTAGGAAAGTCTATATGTCACATACAGTATTCTTTACCTCAATCTTCTGATAATCCCCTTCTACCATTGTATCGCCAATTGAGCCACAGACACAACAGCCCCTGCAGGGTTTCCATTGCATCAGGGTAGGCGCAATTACCTCTCTACCTCACGACCTACCTACCTACACGCATATAGGTAGGTTTATTTAAGCCTATGCCAGTATAAGGCACCTTTAAGTTACTCGGTATTCTTTTGTAACAGACCTACATCCATTTGGATGCTTCTTCGGTATCCGTAATTGGGTAGCAGGGTTGCCATACACGCTCCGCTCTCTAGCTTATACGTGAGAAAATGGACGGGATTCCGAGTTTTTTAGAGGTTATTATCGATTTGAAAAACTTGTCTTTTGTCAAGCATAAAACTTTTATTTTTATTTTATAAATACGTAACTTGCTGTGATTCGACCCGTAAGGCATTTTTATCTTGAAACTGCATCGACAACTTGGAGGTGAGGATAGCGTGAGTATTCATAGACATGTAACCTAGCCTCAAAAGCTGGCCCCATTCCTGTAAACATATTCCGTGACATGAAACGGTTTATACGGCTAACCACATCTCTAATTAATACATCATATATGCTTAAAATCCCCACCCCGTCGCTTCCTATGTGGACGCTATAAAGTGACAAACAGGACGCCTGAGTGATCTACTACTTGGCGCCTTGCTCCTCCCCCCGTCTGTTATAGCCTTACGCACATTGAGCAAAATATTGGTTCTACAAAATTCAAGGATGTTAGCTTGCTGTCACCTAATATCACAGAATTACATATCCGAGCCAGAGCGCCACGTACCTGTTGTTTGCATGCGTATGGACTAGCGCACGTGGTGCAGCCAGTAAATCCGGATCCTCCACATTGCTTCACGATTGTGTTAGTGCGACTCTACGCTGATCCGAATCTATAGATGGCTTACCGCCCATTGCGTGACTGCGCATGCCGTTGGAGCAGACCCTCCGACAGCTGTTTTGGTCGATGTTACAAGAGTGGTCGTTACCCCGGCCTCTGTCGTTGTGGCCTGTCCGGCTCCAGAACCAGCGGCACATGTGAAAACACTGGGCCCTACACGCCTTCAGTTAGCCTCTTAGATGATCACGACGTCCTTTATATCTTACCTGGAATAGTATAAACGCTCGCTGATGTCATTCCGTATATGTTTACCAATAAACCGGGATCGTTTTGCTATGAAATAATCAGTTACCCCCTTAGAAGCTGGGATACTATCTAGGCTTTACTCATACCTTGTAGATACCAGGGATGCTGTATGTCGCTGGCGACGCCTTGGCCGAACCACCTGAGATATTGATCTGTGCGCATTCCATCTACTATCAAGTCAGCAGCTAGGCTCATCAAGACCAGTTATCCATTTACGGTCGTCGAGAAAACGTACGTATAGCTGAGCCCCCTTCGGCGAACCGGCACCGTGCAATGCAATCATCTCGGCTCGGAGAAGATACTGGCCGTCAGCGAGGCAGTCAGGGATCTTGATGGCATGGATTCCTGCATTATTGATGACCTTGGAAGTTCCCCAGACCCCGTTGTTGTATCCATCTTCTTGGATCTTGAACCTGTGGGCAGTTTCTCAGCAGGGGCTTCAACCACGGCCCATAGCATGACTTCACTTACCATCCAGCTCCGTAACCCACATCCGTTTTAGCGTCTCCCACCTTCTTGAGATATGCGATTGTAGGCCCTAGATGCGAAGGGTCCATGACATCGTTTGAACCCGATGTTAAAGTATGCCTCCAAATGGCGTTTACCTAGGTAGATATGTGGTGAGCAAGCGTTGATGGTCTTTCGGGACAATGAAAAGGGTCTTACTGTAGATCCGGCTTTGACTTCGATTATCTTGTCAGAGGGCGTTGTTGGGTTCGGTGCGCCATTGCATGCTAGTGAGTTGGACGTCACGTCCACGATAGGACCGTCATAAGTGGGAGTTCGAATGCCGTGGGATACTGGGTTCGTGACGGAATTAACTCCAAGTTGGGCAAAGATGGTATGTGCAGAAGTCGCACTGATAGCCGCAGCGACTGAGACGACGCTAGAGTACTTCATTTTGCTGACGATAAAACAATATGGAGGTGAGGCTGTTGTTCAGCACTATTTGCTACTGCTTGATACTGATACCGTAGACTATGTTGGGATGACGGTTAAACACGTTGAGCACGTACATAATATGTCTTTCAGAAACCAGAGTGCGTGATGCGAGGTGACGACGATTCTAAACGTATCTACCTACCCCAGGAAAAGCTGCACGGCGGGAGCAACCCCCGTAAACCAATATATCCAACCATCATTTTCCGAATTGAACCAATCATTAGTACCGAGTAGACGAGCCTTTCTTTTTTTTGGCGTGTGATCCAAGCCCGTGGGTAGGGGGAATGGACATGGGAGCGGAGGTTATTGATCCGGACCTTGTTTCGGAACGGGAGTTTGCTCACAACTCTAGACAGCCTTATAATACCAAGAAACACGACAAGCACTCTCCAACGTGGAGCTCATGATAAAAGGTAGATGGCTATGAACTGAACGCTAAAATTTGAACGGATCCGTATCTTACAGAACATTTTCCTCGGCCGTTAGTATGAGGCCACGTCTAAGCCTACTGTTGTTGCAGGGAACTGTATCCCGAGATGAAGTCAGAAGACGCCCGTATAGCTGAGAAAGTGTTGTATCCGATGAGAAGTGCTATGTGACAGATAGCGCTAGCAGAGGAGGCTAAATACGTAGGTGGGTCACCTAACCTTAGGGCTAAACAACTGAAAACTGTTAAATCTCCCAGCTCGGCATAGCTTACTCGTCATGAGTGCTTCATTCGGCTTCTGTTCCAGATCGGCACTGTCGCTACCGCATTATTCGACTGCTTTCTACGGATACAGCTCCAAATAGCCCCTGCCCCTTTTCTTGTCTTGCTTCATTCCCTTTCCTAGACTCTGTAACTCCTCCGAATGGTAGGCGTGTTTTCGTCGATGGTAATTCCGAACTGACTTGTCGCTAATCCATAACTAATCCCAACAGCTTCGCTGGCATATACCCTCATTACTTTCTCATAAGCGGCTGTTACCCCATCGCTATACCCTCCTGTTTCAGCGAGCAGCTTTCCCAGCAGCGCGGAGTCTCGGACGGCAGTGTTGGCACCGATACCG
Organism: Xylaria hypoxylon; assembly: GCA_902806585.1. Taxonomy (NCBI): domain Eukaryota; kingdom Fungi; phylum Ascomycota; class Sordariomycetes; order Xylariales; family Xylariaceae; genus Xylaria; species Xylaria hypoxylon. The sequence continues at coordinate 285,951 of CADCXB010000050.1, read as the reverse complement.
CCAGCTGGTGTCATCGAGTGTGCGGCATCTCCAATCACGGTAACTCGGGGCTGGTTTTTCCACTCGGGGACACCGGCTGGCGTTGAACAAGTGATCTTCCAGAATGCAGCTTCACTCTCCACCATCTGCTCGAATAGGGGTTTCAAACGCGGGTGCCAATTCTCGGTAAGCGATTTGGCGATCTTGGCTGCCGGAGCTCCGGTAATCGTATAGTCATCGTTGGGCGGCTGAATAACTCCTGGCTGGGCGCCCATGGTCCAGCCAAACTCCAGGCTCTCGTCGTCCTTATCACCCGGGCGAATATTTGTGATGATGAAAACATTTCCATTGGGTCTAGTTGAGTCAGCCACTCGCCAAACGCCTTCTCCTAGGCCCTTGAATGCTGTGGTTGGTGCTTGGCCATGAATGCCTCGTGCTCCCGTATCATATACCTTAAGCGCGCCACCTGAGAGTTGTTCAGCGACGCTTGAGTATAGTCCCTCGCCACCAACAAGCAGCTCTCCTTCTATTGACTTAGAGCCGTCTGCGAAAATGGCGACGACTCCTGTTTCCGTCAATTCATACCCTGTGACTTGACGACCCCACTCAACTGAGCTTTCGCAACCTTCTAAAAAGATTCTACGCATGTCCCCGCGAGAGATTCCCACTACCAATCCGCCACGTGAAACGAGTGTTTCTCGGATTTTCGCCGCGGCTGCTTCAGGAGCCCCGTCAGCTTTCTTCTCTGTGCTCGCATAGCTGGGTAATGCATCTTCGAGCGGTTCACCCGTTATCGCATCAATCGCCGAGAAACCAACCCCGCCGGTCTTTCCACACACATCCCAAAACTTTTGGAATCCATCAGGCCCGAGAACAGACTCGATGGCATCTAGCCCTGCGCTAGATAAACGTAGCCGATACCCTTGTGCCCGGAACTGGATCGAAGCATCTTTCTATCTGGAGTTAGTGAAAAAGGAAAGGGTTTTGGAAGCTTGCAGGAGTAACAGGAGCACAAAACTCTTGAGCAGGCAACCTGTGCTCCTGGAACACATCAAAACGGGATAAGAGACTCCAGCGTACTAACCTCAAATATGCGAAAAGGGATTGAGGCGCGGAGAAGGGCTTGCCCGAGTAAGAGAGAAGAAACTCCGGCGCCGGAGATAAGGATCGGTTTCCGAGCGATCGCCGCCATCGTGCTGATTGGCGTAACAGTTGATACCTATTGGCCGTGACGGACGAAGAGCAGAAAATGTGTATTGACAGACGCTAACTGCGATGCAAAAGTTATCCGAACCGAAACGAGGTGAGGTCGTCTTGAATGCTCTTATTTCACTTCGTGCCCTTGAGAAATGAGGTTGGATGCCGGACTATATAGGGGCGCTTGACGACTCTGAACTGCTCAGGTGATGCGCGATAAGCAAAGCGGGGGGTTTGCGTGCTACACGCAGGAGATTTGAAATCTAAGACGCAACTAGCTATCTGCATAGTCCGAGAAGCGAATAGTTGTACTAAGTAGCTGATTAAGCTGATTAATTAATCGACCGAATTGCGTAAATGACAAACAATTAATAATCGTGAAGCGACTCAACTACCTCAATCCCAACTGATATCAATTCCAACATCAATACCTCAACTCTTACCAATCTAGTTAATTAATTGAGGACAAACGCATTGGCTAATTTCTAATAGGCGTCGCAATTGTTTTTTTCCCGGCATATTTGAGACGCGATTGACGCGTCGAGGTATTAGGAGATGATGGATTTTAGTAAGGTAAATGAGAATGATCAGTGCTGTCTGCTTGATTTTCGGGGAGAAAACAGCAACTACAAATAAGATGAATTGAGCAAATGCAAGGAAATAGTCTATTCATTAAGTTAATCTAACTCCATAAACAACCGAGAAACTCCTTTGTATGACCGCCACCCCTTTCTTATTTTTTTCCCCCAGATTTTCTTCTTGTCGAAAAAAGAGACTGACATGCCCGTCTGATTTCAAACTGAATGTTAGACGTACTCTGCGTTAACGGTATCGTATCTTTTGCCTGCGTCGTGCTCATTAGTATCGTGTAATTACAGAGTACTTATGTATAGTGAATGAATACAAGCAATTACAAATACCTTTGTGAATGACTGTGTATTGCGTCGATGCAGAATGATCTAAAAGTTTCAGCAAGTAAGTCGAGGGCGTGTATAGTTATAAACCCCTTACAGGTTGCTTCGATGTCGAATTCAACGTAGTAGTGCATTCTGCCGTCCGCACCAAGTCTTTTGTCTAGTCTGTCATCGGGAATGGCGCTCTGGTTCATGAAATATTAGCCGAGATGGTGGAGTTCAGCGTTCCAAGGTCTATGAGGGCGACAGTGTTAAGTCTATGCGAACTGCTCCGAGTTTCACCTGTAAGAAGTAAAGAGCAGGAGATCATGAGAGGTTTTAATACATACCAAGTCAGCGGTTAGGCGGCACAGAAGCTTAACACTGGCCGAGCGCTCAATAGGAGCCTTCTTGGATGTTTCATCAGCGTAAATGCTTAATGGGTACTTTCGCGACCGCTCAACTCCAACCGGCCAATAGTAGTAGTAAGATTTACTGAAAGGGTGATCTTCGTAGACATTGTCACCCCGTCTGATAAACCAGATCATAGCCTTAACATCGAAGGTCCCGTCTAGCCCATTCCAGTATTCTACAACACTTGGGTTAGTTATAGCCACCTCGAGCGTGATCTATGAGATTTTGGAAAGCATAGACAGTTTCTAGAGTATGATTTTCACCCAAGAATGGGTGATAACATGACCCTGAGAACTACTCACTCTTGGAGGCCAATGACGCGTGTACAATATCATTATAGTGAACCCCGATTTCATATCCGTAGTGCCTTCGAGCTGTCCTTGACACCACTACTGGAATGTCATAGTTTGCTGGCTTTGATTGCGCAATGCCATTCATGGCCGCTCCTCGAACCACCGCGGTCCAGGCGTTTTCGGGCTGGAGTATTTCGATTGGTCCTTTAATGGACGTGTCGTCAAGCACTGCGCTTTCAATCCGCTCTCGGAGATACGTAGATGAGCCAAACCCACCAACAAGAAAAATAGATCGAACTGGTCTATCGCACATTGCAATTTGCTCCTTGACAAGTTGAATGATCATGAGGATGGATCGTTCGTAGACCATGTGTACTTCGGCAGCTTCGAGTGAAAACACACCAGTTTTCTTGATACCAGCACCAATATTGAGTGCCAATCCTGGTACAGGAATGTTGTAGGTCTCGTTCTCAGCCAAATCGGCAGTAGAGAAGCGCTTTTTTACCTATAATCGTGTTAGGCATTTATGTTACAAGAGCTATCTGTTATAAGCGTGTAGTTTGGGATTATGTGCTTACGGTATTTTCGAATCTCTGAAGGGCTGCATGTGCGATCCCCGTGCTCCAATGGGGCTCATTCTGAAGCTTGGCAGTCAGGAACTGCTGAAATCGAAGGTTTATTAGAGACGAGCCAGAAAGTTCTCCAGTTCCTACAGTAGCCTCGTGGACTTTCAATATAGGGTGGAGAGAGGTGATCGTATAGGTGATCAAGTCGACAGTACCGCCTCCAGCGTCCACCACGACGAATGTATCGTCGACTTTAAGTGAACTCCTGTCAGTCTCTTTAATAACAGCAATTGCTGCCGCTTCGGGCTCCGAAAGTAAGTAGGTTGTGACTGATTTGGGAAGGTTGGGAATACGTCTGAATGCCTGCACTGTTCTTTGCTTTGACAACTCAGACCACACGGCAGGAACCGTCAACACTACATGGAAATTCTCCGGCTCATACTCTAATTGCTCACGCATGGTTTGGAGTACACGCCCCCAAACACCCGTCATATAGTCTATTCTGGAGTTAGTAATTACCGTTCGTGGTAAATGAAATGAAGAGTTTCAGGGGTCCCGGGGTAACAGGAGTAGACAACCTGATTGGGAAATGTATACTCCTGAGGGACGTTAAAAAGCCATAAGAGATTCTAGTATGCTGACCTGTGATGATCTGATCCACGTTGGCAGGTAGTGGAATCTCGCCGATGTTTTCCGCAGCTTTTCGAAACATACCAGGCTCGAGAGCGCTTAGAAGCATGTTAGACAGCTAGCTAGACATATATTGTATAGTACGCACAGTTTGAATAATCTATGAGCTTCGTGAGCAGCCTCTTCTGGGACTTGAGCTCCCCATTCGAACTGGCCATTGGCAAGATACCGAATCCTTGTTGGAACTTTGCGGGAACTTAAGAAGCGGTTATTGTCGGTGCGGCTTTCTGGCCACTCGCTAACTTCGAAGAGTTCATCAGGTTCATCGCTTTCCGCGAAAACGACGCCCGAGTATGTGGTACCAAAGCTGCGAATTGTACAATGTAAGCATCCTGTATAAGTAAATGAATGAATATACTTCGTTAAGAAATACTTCAAGCAGGGGGCACGTCAAGATGCATTGCTTCATACTCAAAACCAATGATGATTGATCCTGCGCCGGGCATAGTTCCCAGCCCAGCTTTTGTGGCTACGTCGGCCATAGCGAATGATCACAAGGCGATTCGGAAAAGTGTGAACACAGAGAGGGTTTTCAAAGAATACCTAAGCTCCAGGTTGTAGATGGCTTGAGAAAATACCCGTCGGAGGTCTGGCGCCATCAGCATAACTTTATATGCGAGGCGACATCTCTAGACCGAATGGTTGTGAACTTACTGGAAATTGGTGGCATGATGCCTGAGACGAAGACCTTTGTCGTTTTGACAGATATGCTTTCAACGGGCGAGACATGAATCGAAACCTACATAATAAGTCAAGACAGATGTTTTACGGTACATAGACTAAGATACACCTCCATCTAATTAGGCTGGTACCGCCTTTGAAATCTAGAGACAATGCGAGTCGGCTGATGGTTTTAAACTATTATCTTATTCTATACGTATATTTCATTATACGATATCATTCCATCGAAACCTCCTATACCCGCATCTTGTTTCTCTTCAGACGATATATAAATCTACCTACCGCGGATGACTGGACCTCTCTTAATCCCACCACAGAACGAGCAACGGTTTCTATCAAATCGGCAGATTATCCGGCACAATAATAACCAAGCAAATTGCGATTAATCATGCGGTTCAAAAACAAAATGGGCCGCGTAAAGAGTCGTGCGAAGCATGTTGTGACCTGGACAAAGAGTTTCAGGGACAAGATGATAAGTTGTATCTGGAACTCGGAAGGAAACGGGAAACCAAATGCTCAGGCAAACAACGAGGGTCCGGTTTCAACATCTAGCCAGGGTCTGATCAATGCAAACATGGAAGCATCCTATATTAAGCTAGCTGAGGAGTTTAACATGTTGAAGATAGAACACGAACGGCTACAAACCGAAATTTCGACACTACCAAGTGATAAACCTACCGTACGGCCCTACCGAACCAATTTCACGCGAAGTGACGCTCAACGGGTACGTGTCATGATTTGGCCCTTATCAAACTAAGCTTAAAATTAACTGACTAGGGGTTCGAAGAATTCGTTACAGGTGTTATTAATTGGGTGGATAAGTGGACGGACGACTTCATTGTCGAGAAAGACTTTTTGAGACGGTTTTTGGAATTCTTCAACAATGGACCAGAAATTGCCACGCGATTCAGACAATTTATTCACTCCAATCAAGACCTTTTATCCGCCGTTGGATATCCTGATACGGATCAAGACATACTATCTGCCTGCATTGTACGGTTCGTTTGGCAAAGAGTATTCGGAGAAGTATCATGCAGTATTTCTTCAGGTACAGCAGAGTCACTGAAGAAGATAGAGCACACTATGTCACTGTGCACTGCTCCAAAGATAAGTAAGTCGGCACCAGCCACTGTTACCAAGTAAGCTTTAGCTGATTAACCATATCCTAGATGTGCCTGCTATACACGCTTGGCGCGCACAAGCCTATCACGCTATTTTCTCCGACTCTGAATATTCAAACACTCGCCAAGCAGGCATCGATGCTTTAACAGCAGAGCTGGCGCAGATTTTGGGATTCATCCCCGAATCTCCTAAGATGAGCGAGTTCGCCCGGTCGATAGCTTCAGAGATCATTGAGCCAAGCCTCAGACTCGACGAAAATTTCCGAAGAGCTCACGAATGGTACTTTATAGAGAAATCTGATTGGACTAAGCCAGGCGCTCTAATGGGTGAAGGTCTCTCAAACGGGGAACTCCGAGAACTTCTGAAAAATCTCGACTGCACGAATACTGCGAAAAATAGGGATATTTTTCAGGAGGAGAAATTAAACCCAAGGCCAACACCAGAGGAGCTTCAGAAACAACTTTATTTCATCTGCTCTATTAATCCCGCTCTGAAGGTGAGAGGATTTCGAAAAGGTAGTGATCAAGAATCAACAACCATAGTCAAGGAATCGGTTTTGGTTGCGTGGGATCCCGATCGTCTGCAGGGAGGAGATCCTCGCACATTGAAAAGTGAGACTTGGCTTGCCAAAGTTTGTACCATCTAGATGAAGCTCAGACGGGGCACCAACTTTGAATATTATTTGGAGAACACCTTGGAACGTTTAGGTGGTATGAGCGAAGCACTGGGGAATGAAAAGGGGTGTGGTGTCACGTGGCCATACGGAATTATGGGACTGCCATTCCACTCACTTCCAACCTAGATAGGTTGTACCCAGTTGTGTAGTCTTCATTGTGTCTTGGCCTTGAAGCGTAATCTGGACCACTAGAGGGAAACATGAAATAGCTCACACAATGCCAGTTTGAGGAACTGAATAGAAATTTCTCCTAGCTGGTAACAGCATCAAGTAGCCCTGCATTTGATACTATCTCTAAGCAGTCATGCAATTAACGGTGAGAGGTTAATTTAGCCCATGTGAAATTCGAGGTAGATGAAAGTTGTAGAAACACGGCACCGGCAACAAAGGAAATTTCCGGTCGTGGAAGATGAAAACTTTCTGTCTAGGATATCAACAATTATCTATCGTTGGATATTCTTGAAAGGGCTGGTCGTTTCTAGTCCTCGGCTGGTGATTGTGACGTGCTTGCCAGGCAGATTTCTGTGTGCTCTTGTATAATATGCAACCAATCCGATGATGAACGTCGATGAAACCCTAGCGATAACACTGACTAAGAACTGATACTACAGCTCACTATCTGAGACCTTAATTGAACAACTTATATCATAACGCAATCCTCTACAATGTCTAACCCGGCTGTGGTAGAGTGTTCTTCATGTCTTGAAGTCAAGAAATCACTTGACTTCCCTCAGGTCACTTTAACGCCTCGCTGTGGACATGCCGCAACGGTATGCTTTGTTTGTGTTGAGTCATTCCTCGACTCACAATCGCTGAATGGACTTATGGACCGACTTAGCTGCCCCGAATGTTCTGAGCTGCTGACATATGATGCGATTCAAGACTTCGCTACACCTGAAGTGTTTGAGAGGTAAGAGCACGAATGACCTGATTTCCATGTGGACCAAATACACTGATCCAGTGATAATATAATATAGATACCAAAAGTATTCCGTCGACCAGCTTATTGCTAGGGTTATTAACTTTACCTGGTGTCCTCTAGGGTGCGGGACAGGACAGATTATAGGCGCGCAGCGTGGAATTATGCTATGCCTAAAGTGTAGTCGTCAGTACTGTTCTAGACATCTAGTGCCGTGGCATGCCGAACATACTTGCGACGAATATGACACATTTCTTACCGATCCAACATTTCGGAGTAAGACTCAAATAAACAAAAAACACGAAAAGACACAATCTTTGCAAGACGAACAACTCAGCCAACGTATCAGAGAAGCCGATGATCTCTTCGCCCAGAGCCTTATGAACGAAAAGCAAGCTTCCCAGGCGAGACTAGAGGCGGAAATCGAGAGACGCCGAATTGCTCAGGAGAAGGCAGCTCGTGAAGCACAACGGCGACGGGAGCTAGAAGAAGCCAAGAAGCTGTTGGAACGAAAGAAGCAAGAAGAAGGCTTGACTAATGAGCGCTTTCGTTATTTGACGAAGCCTTGTCCTCAATGCAATGCCCCTATTGAGAAAAATGGCGGATGGTAAGTCTGATCAAACCTCTCATTGCGAACATAACTAACATAATCAATTTAGCGATCACATGCATTGTAAGTGCTGTCCGCGACGATCCATGCCTGATTTTTTGTTCTGCATTCATTATCACTAACCCTAGATCGCTCAATATTGATAGGCATACGATGTAAACTTCACTTCAACTGGTCTCAGGCTTCATGGCCATATTCGAGAGCCATACCCAGAGGTACTTGAGGAAATAGCAGTATTTACAAACTATTATCAATAATTAAGTACTAGGATTTGTGTCAGCTAATGACAGGATGTCACAAGCTCAAAAGTTTATTACTTGTGGTAACATAATCTCCAATTACTGTCCGTATTCCGTATATTGACGAGACGCCAAAACTAGGATAGCTCCGAAAGTGTTGAATAAATTGCTGGGTAATGGACAAGGCTGATAGGGCATATGATAGACTACATTGTGCCACTCTCCTTGCCCTTCCTGATGGTCTTCAGCAATCTGTGTCCCTCTGGCCATAACTACTCTGGGAAATGCTATGCTAGATGGGCCCTGTATAACAAGGGCTAGAACTAGGTCCTGGAGAATATACTCGAGTTAAGAAAAACTTGTGATAGAACCTAGTGAAAGGAAGACATCTCTTCACAGAGATGCGGCGACATTTCAAGAACAATAACAAGTAGTAGTATAAACGTGCCAAACAGTCCTAGGCGTAAATCTATAAACTTTACAGTTTTAATTAAAGTAACTACTTAATAATTCATGTAACACTTAAAGTGTAGCGTAATCTCAAAGCTCAATATAAATAAAAATGATTGAACATGTATCGGATTCGAACTCGAAGCATGCTACAAGGTGAAAAGAAACTGTGGCTGAATACAATACGCTGGGACTAGTAATAAGTGCAGTGGGGCTTGCGCCATAAGATAGATACCTGCTTTCATTCCATTGAGGACCTAGTAGTGTTAACCTAACAAGTCCCGGCCGTGTCAGAACTCAAAGGCAGTACCACAAGTATGGTGAAATAATAAGTATATGAGATAAACTTTTGATTAACGTCGAGACTCCCTTCCTTTCGACCTCGACGACCTCCGCACCCGGCCTTTGAACGGAAAGTAGGGCGGCGGTTTCGAGCGCCCTCGCACGACCACGCCGCGTTTACATGCACCTTGGCACTGCTCGTCAAGACATGGGACCCCGCCCTCTACAAATGCGCTTCGGCTTAGCGGCGGTTTCGACCCTGTTCGGATCCGCGGCGTCGATGATGTCTGCTCTGGTGTTCCTGACCTGGTTCGGCCGCGGCGGCTGGACGTGTTCGAATTTGACCGCGACCGCGTACTTCTCGTGCTCTCTGGGCCTTCGTCGTCGCTGGTACATACTTCGCTGTCATAGCCGATGATAGTTTGCTCGTCGGTGTTAAGAGATTCGTACGAAGCATTGCACCCGCATGAATAGACGCTTTCAGGAGAGCGAACATATGCATCTTCGAGGGGCGTGTCTTGAGGCTCTGTCGGCGCTGTCGGCGGATCATCATCTTGTGGCTGAACGGTAGGCCCCGGTGCTTGTTCGCGTGTCTCATCCGATCGTTCTTGTCTGTTTTTGGCTGGAAACCGTAACCTCAGAGCCGCGTCGAGCTTGTAGGGATCAAAGGCATCAGGTATGGCGTCGGTACAACCCCACTTAGTCCGTAGATAGTCCTCGCATCGGGAGATGTCTCTATCCGTTTTGGGTGGCCGTTTGGTCAGGGCCTCCATCATGTTCTTCCGCAGGGATATTTCTCTCACTGGGGTATAGTCATCCAAATCTGGAACATGTGATGTTGAATGATCATCTTGATCGGGTCGTCTATTCATGACTAGAGAATCTAATAGATTATGAGACTGGCTCTGCTGTTAGCTGTGAATATCCTAGCTTCAATGTTGAGTGTTGAAATTTGGGAGTGCTGCCTACTTGAGACATGAGACTCGAGTGGCCGGTCTAGTTCTATATGCTAAGAGACCTTAGAACAGCTTTTTTTGTTATAAGTAGAACAATGTTTCTTGGAATGAAGCTAGCGGGTTGAGATCCTGAGCGATAAAAGAGGAGTGATATCATTAGAGTAGGTTTCTTTGTCTCTCAGCGATGCTAATCTCGCGACTTCCAGCCATGTTGAGTGCATAGGTTGAACAACCCATCTTCGTATTTCCATATCCATTTCCGTTTCCATTTCTATTTTCAAACAAATGTACAAATAATATACAAACTTGGTGCTATTACAGAAGACCATTCATCAAATCCAATGCGATCGTGTCATTTCGTGACTATAGAAGAGCGGGGTATCGTGTTGTTGCTTTCATTGTGCTGTTTTTCTACAGCCACCTAGCGGCGTCTTCGATTGCTGTCAGGGGGCCAATATGGGCTATATACCCATCGGGACGAATGAGTACGTAGCCTGCGTCTGTGAAACCAAACGCCTTGTGAAGTTCTCCATCCACATCCACGTATTGTGCCTCGTCTTGCTCTTCACTAAAGATCTGGTGGGTTTTGAATGTAGCTTTAGTGTGTCCGAGAAAAACGGCCTCGGCGCCCCTCAAATCACCCTCATTGGCGTGATTAGGGCCCGATCCGGAAAACAGCATGAGGTGGTGACTAGCAGGACTGAGTAGATCAAGCATCCATAAGTCGCCACTTGCGCTCGTGAGCTTGCCGTCAACGGCTCTGTCACCTCCCTTAATGGGGCCGTAGAAACCATCCGCAGTGCCAACGATGTCACTGTTTCGATATCGGATTCGGAGCTGCGATATGAACTGGAACTTCTCTACTAGGCGTGATGTGCTACCAGCAACCAGTGGAAGTACCCATGGAAGGATGGTGTTGCGTAGGAAAAGGTAGATGGGGTTCGTTGATGTTACGTATGTGAAAGCTCTGTCGCTGCTTGAGAGGAGGGTTTGTCCGACGCGATGCCGCTCGTTGTGGTAGGAATCAAGAAAGGAGTCTGGCTTTTCTCCACGGAGGACGGCGCCTAGTTTCCAGCCAAGGTTGATTGAGTCTTGAATACCGGTATTCATACCTTGGCCTCCGGCGGGTGAATGGATATGAGCCGCGTCCCCAGCTACGAAGAGTCTTCCGTCACGGTAGTTGTTGACACCTCGGTGGTGAAGTCGGAATCGGGTGACCCACGTCGGGTCGTGTAAAGAGCCGCCACCCGGAAAGATTTCCTGCATAAATTCTTCAAAGTCTTCTAGCGTGGGCTCACGTGAAGTGTCCTGGTTTGGGCGCGACACGACAAGCCGAACCCTGCCGTCCTTCAACGGTAGCACAACGAACGCGCCATTTCCTAGACACATATAAGCCCGGCCGCCAGGCAATTTGGACTCCATGAAAGTATCGGCGCAGATAAACTCCTGCGGATAGGCATCGCCGTCGAAGGTGAGATTGCTGGCAGCATGGCGAACGGCGCTGTGTGCACCATCTGCTCCCACGACGTACTTCACTGTTATTTCCTCCTCGACCCCCTCTTTGGTAGATACCGTCACGGTAACACCGTCGGCGTCTTGGGTGATGTTCTTGGCTTCAGCGTCCATCTCGACTTGCACTCCATGTTTGGCCAGGGTTTTCTCAAGCCAATGTTCGGTCTCGTTTTGAGTTATGGTCATTGCGAACGGATACTTTGTGAATGGTAACTTGGTGGTATTGACATCAATGTCCACCACCTTCTTTCCCGAGACGCAAATGGACGCTCCTTCGGCTCTCTTGCCTGCAGCTACCAATTCTTCGGTGTCGCTGGAGCTGTGTCGGTTGAAAAGCTCTAAAGTTCTGGGTTGCACAACGAGAGCGCGACTGTACGGTGATCGCTCTGTGGCCTTGTCGATGATGCGGAAGGAAACTCCTTGGGTAGCCAGCTCGAGAGCCATTGTCATCCCCGTGGGACCACCACCAACAATCAAGACATCTACATTGCTCTTCATCCTAGTGAGTTGATGGACAACTTATCAATGATTTCGTATGTGTTATTAAGAGGAAAAATATGTTTGTTGAGAGGTTATTGTGAAGAAACTGTACTGCTTGATACTCACTCGAGAAGGGCGTATGCGTCTTCTTATATGGTCTGAGAGAGCTATCTGATTCTGCCTTCTTCAGTTTGAAACTCGCCCTGAACCGGACGACAAATACCGACTGTTCGGGTATAGTGAACAATTGACGGGACCGGTCTGTACACCTCCGACTTGTCACCGTGTACATTGTGGAGCAGACTCTGGTGCAAGGGACACGAAATACGGTCCCGCTTAATAGCTTAGCATGACGATACCTAACAGGTTGAAGAAGGGCAGGTGTTCTTGGCGCCAGTCGATGCTGATGACTCGACTTGGATGAAAGAGGGATAATGCCGAAAATCTCGCGCCCCGACCTCCCGTGGTCTCCCTGGGCGGTCTCCTTCTGGGCCAAGAGGCCCGAGCCCGACCAGCGCCCGACCAGTATCGTGAAGGCCGACCCATCGCATCTAGGAAGAATTGATGACCCATCGTTGTACAGCTGCACATATCATTAGTATGATGACTCAAGCATGAAAATCCACAAATATATTTCACGTCGCCAGACTAGGACTGACCGCCCTACTATTCAAGCACGTCGGCCATGGGCGAATTGTAAATGCTATCGCTAATACCTGACTATTTTGAAATTGTCAGCCAGTTTATGGCGGTTTATAGGGCAGCGTGTTTGTATCAGATGGTTGGGTACCAGCTGTTTACACGTCTGCGAGATGGAACCCTTGCATTAGGCATCTTGCGGCTGACCGTCTAAAAAATATGTAGCAAGCCTTTGAGTAGGTATTAGCAAAACTATTATTAGGGTTCCCGTGCCCGCTATCCTAGTTCGCGGCGCTACCATGTGGATTTCTAATCGTGGCAATTATTTTGCATTATGCAAGCAATGACAGCCAACCTACCCCAAGCTGGCATGATCACTTATTCCAGGGTCAACCTTCGTTTTCTCTACTGAGTACAGCGGCATGTTGTGTAGGAACAGTCTTTGGGTACACTGCGAATCATGTTAACGACAGCTTTGGTTCGTCGTAACGAGAGCATTCTATGAATGTAGAAACGCCAAATCACTGTTCCCAAAGCACCCACATTATAACATAATGAGTCGATGCGTACTAGCAGTTGTCTGTCTACCGTCACTACTCATATACGACTGTCATTCGATATGCGCAAGATTCCGGTATTTTCTCTGTTTTGTAGACTACATTCTTCTAATTACTCACGATATATACATGTCTCAAGTGCCATTAATGTTAAGGTTTCAGATATTTTCATCATTCCTCTGTCACCATGGAATCGAACTAATTTGGAGTAAGAATTCATCGCCCCACCACTTTCGGGGACCAGTGACGCGGAATGAAAACATACTCATTTAATACTGAAACCCAAACAACTGTAGGTGAAGAAAGGAAGTCATTAAGCCAAGTTAAACCCGTGTGTCCTTTTTAATTGAAGCCATACCTATGTCTAATGCTGTGTTTTACGCTGTGGCGCAGGGGATGACAGCGGTAGTGTATAGCGCCGGAACCACTAAACGGTCTTGCCACGAGATTTTTAGTTCCGATTACCTAAATTACCGAGTTTAATATCCCGATCAGATACCCGACAGAGCCCGACGTTAATGTTTCTGGGGTTGCTAAGAAATAATTCGTGGCATATCGACCCATTGAAGCTTTACTACGTACTATATCTCTCTTTTAATAGGGATGAAGACGACGAAAAATAGCCCCTGGGGTTTCTGGCAGCACAAGATCCATTATTAGCCGAGGGAGATTCATCCTCTCACAATGGGTCAACATTAAGTCAGTGGTTGGACGGGAGGTAGGCATTTTTGTATGACTGCGCAAGGGACACAACATACGCAAGCCCCAGTCGTCGTATACAATAATTCATATCGATGTAAGGTAGCCAAACAGCATCAGTACAAGCGGAATTGTGACACTACACAGTCCACCAGATTGGCTCCCGCGGTGGACAAGATCTCTCATCGATTGGAAGTAAGGACATGTGAAGGTGTGATTGTTTTACGAGTGAAGTGAAGTCATAGAGCATGAGGATTAGCAATAAAGAAAGCTTATTTCTCTAAGATGCGCTGTGATTTGTGACATAATAGCCGTAGATCGGTGACATAAGAAGTAATACCCAGTAGCTAAAGATGCAGTGAAGATCAATTGCTGTCTTCTGATGCGAGATCACACTGATCATCATTAATAGTCTCTAGCCGAGATATAGATGTCCAAATGCGGTAAATAGCACGGTTAGAGAACTGTAAATCAGAAGTAGAAGTAGAAGCGGAAGCGAAAGCGTCCAACCTACTCGCTTCGTTAGTATCTGGGCAGAAACATTTCGGTCGTGGAACGTCATACCACTTTAAAGAGTGCACCTCGTATCTGCTGGCCGAAGCGATTGGGATCGTACAGCGCACATTTAGTGGGGGTGATACAGAGCTTTCCAGCGAATAATTTAGTTGTGGTGTCATTGAAAGATAGGCGGTACCTCTCCAAGTCTCCTATTTAGGCGTTGATCAGGTTTAACGGCTTTGTTCGCCTTTTGTACTTTTTTTTGAGGCAGCTTCAGAAATTCCGATGAACCCAAGCGAATTTTTATTAATATCATATCACGATATTGTAGCTATACTTTCGCATCTCATGTGTGGGTAGTATTGACAGTCTTGTCGTCACCGAGCAGACTGACCGAGGGCCTTAACCCCGCACCAGCAGGGCCAGTACAGGGGGCCGTATGCATGCCATAGGCCCATAGCACAGGTATAGGTAGTGCACTGTTAGGTACTGTACACAAAATACCTCTCTATCTTACATACCAGTGGCTGTCGATGGAAGTCAATTACTACCTATGTAAGCAACCGCGGCATTGAAAGAGCCACATGCGCATATGCGTGGAGAAATTCCATTTAGAGGCTACTACTGCAGATAACTACATGCCTCATTAGGATGTGCCAACAGCAAATATGACGATAGGATCATCGAGCGCTAGGCTAACTCAAGGTGAAAGAGTGCTTGTCGCCGGTCGACAAGAGGGTTCACCATGTGAGATGACGCTGGAAATGACGCTGGAAATGACGCTGGAAATGACGCTTGAAGGATACTTTTTACTTTACAGTACCACTTGTTACGAATTCACAGGAATCGCCAAGTCCCTGTTACTGACTGACCTGCCACATTGTCATCGAATGACTGAAGCTTATTTTAGGATATTCGAGCAGTCTTTCGAGGGTCCAAACTCGAGGCTTAAAGCCTTCATGAGCAGGTGCTCCTGTGAAATATCATTAAATCCATCATCCAGGACTGTAGGAGTTCTCTGAGCCTCACAGGAAGGATGAAACCAGCGACCCTAAGCCTTTAACGGGAGGTCGGTTAAACGGCCTGTGGCGTTGGTGTCAGACAAGCCATACCAGGAGACTGCCAGGACCCCTGGTTCTATCCTTAGGCTTGCGGGCCTGGATGTGGGAATGCTGCCGATCTGCCTGGATTGACCAGTAAACTCATAACAACGACTCAGAAACCACCTGGCTGGTGTCTCCAACGTGATGTAGCGGCCGCAGTGAAAATAAGGATCGACGAACTGCTACCCATCGGGATATTAAAGGAGGTCTCCAACGACTTGCACTCCTTTTCTCGAGCGCAATGTCTATCTATATTGTGCTCGCTCATGTGACTCTTCACCTTTTCGAAGAGCCTTTTATATCGATGCCAAAGTAATTAATCATAATACCAGACGGTCCCTTTCCGAATCCCCCTAAAGGACTGTTATTTCCTGCCACCATGCGATACTCAATTGCATCGCAAGCTCTCTGCGGGGCCATTACGGTGTCCGCCTTCGCCGTGCCAAACACACAAGTGCAAAAGCGCGTCCAGCATGTCGACATATCCAGCTTCAAGAGCTTCCCGACTGCGGATCCCCAGAAGTACTTTGACAAGGCCGACAGTTCTATCCGGGAGTTTTTCAACATAGGCATGTTCAATGACGGACCGATGGACGAATTTGGAGACTGGTTGGACCGTCCGGTAGCCGTGCTTGAGGATATCAAAGACAAGCTCCAGCTTAAGAACGCGCAGGACTTCTTTGTAAAGGCACACGTCGACTCCGTGGACCTACGTGAAAAATTCAAAAGCGCTGGGAAGTATCAGGTGAAGGGTTTCAAGGGTCAGATCAAGAGTCGTGTTGGAAACAGATCTAAATACTCTCTTTATGATTGGGGCGACCTCTTTAAGAACCCTTTCAAACAACCCGAACAGCCCAAAAATTCACCAGCTAGTGACGAGGATACTTCGGAGAACGAGGCCTCCAACCAGCCTGCAGAGCCCTCAGATAATAATAAGGATACCTCGGGGGAGAACACTTCCGGGGCTAACAACCCGGTGGTTAACAATCCGGTAGTTAACAATCCGGTAGTGAACAATCCGGTAGTGAACAATCCGGGGGAGAACAATTCCGGGGGTAGCACCTCTACGAACCAACCTAAATCGCCCCCGGCAAGTCCCGAGAATACCTCAGGGAACAACGCCTCTGATGAGTCCAAGAAATCGCCAAATGGTGGCGAGACGGCCGCAGCGGACGGCACCTGCAACCCGAGCAACGCTCATGTCCGTTTTGAATGGGACAGCTACAGCCAGACAGATCGCACAGCCTTTGTAGAGGCCATCAAATGTCTTCAAACCAAACCATCGGGCGGCAGCAAGTATACAGGCTCCCAAAACCGATACGAAGACCTGATCTCGGTACACCGCGATATGACAGCCGATATCCACCAAACAGCGGCTTTCTTGGTGTGGCACCGTTACTTTGTTTGGGTATTTGAACAGCTGCTTCGCGACGAGTGTGGCTTTAATCGCGCTATGCCTTGGTGGGACGAGACCAAGCACGCCGGCGCGTTTGCTAATTCTGATATCTTTACTGATGCTTGGTTTGGCCATCTTCCTGCGATGACCTCCGATAACCAGGGAACTTGCATCGAATCGGGTGTATGTATTACAATTGCCCCGTTTCAGGTTTCCGTGAACTCCTTCGATTGCTGATGTTTGTCTAGGAATTCTCCAATACCATGCTGCACGTGGGCCCCGGCTCTGGCAACACCGATCATTGTCTCTCCCGAGCCGTCGACGAGTCCCAGACAGCTCAATGTAACAAGGACTTCACCAACAGCTGCTTGTCGATGAAGTCATATGAAGAGTTCCGTGACTGTTTCGAGCTCGGGTATGCATCAACGACTCGACTCGTTTATCTGTCCATAATGCTAACGGTTTCTGCAGCCCCCACGGCTACGGTCACAACGGCATTGGCGCCGTTATGGCGGAAGTATCCGCATCGGTCGGCGACCCCATCTTCTTTATGCATCATTTGTTCGTCGACCACACGTTCCGTATCTGGCAGAACGCCATGCCATCGCGCCGTACGACCATCAGCGGGTGTGCTGATAAGGCGAACCCTTGCACCCCTATCACACTAGATACCAAACTGAGCACCAGTGGCCTCCGCCCAGATGTTACTGTCCGCGAGGTCTTGAACACGCTCAGCGGTACCATCTGCTACCGATACGACTACTAAATGACACACGAATACATGACAAAAATGAAGACATCGGCCTATCACAATAATCACATGTGGTAGGGGTCCGGCTTCGTCTGTATATTTGAGAAATATCATCGCATCATTCAAGCCATGAAGATCTGGCAACGCATGTCGGTCACATGTATCACAAGCCACAGCGCTTTTTCCCTTTTACTTTTTATCTTCAATTGTCTAATTCTATTGCATTCGCGCCTTCTTTCATAAGGTATTTTACAGTATTATACCCTTCCGCCATTTACCGGAGTCTTGGGACGACTATATCGATAGTGTACGCACGCATCTACGCCACACATTTACCCCATACAAACACGGTTGGGAAGCGCCCTAACAGGGTCTTATTTCGTTCTATAGGCGGGGTCGGTATTCACGACTGTGAACTGGAGAATCATGAAAACAGCTATAGTATGCGTGGGTAAATAACACGTATGGAAGAGAGGCGATGGCGAGGTGATGGCGGCAGTCCTTGCGTGATTGGCCGTCGGAGTGATATTTAATGTTCATTGGTTTTATACCCCCGGGAGGCAGAGGCGGGATTTTGAGTGCCATGTTCATCGAACCAAATTTCATTATGTCGCAGTTAATCTACTCTCACATATATTAGTCCACTTGGTCGATCATATGCTGCCATCATTATGACTGTGATCAATGTGTGTACTGGCGAATAAGTATTTGAGCCTTGCAGTCGCTAGTGAGACTCAAAAGAAAGTAGGTAAGCAAGATAGACGTGTTGGCGAACGCGATACAATGAGTGTAAGAGTAACTCTTAAGTATCCAGCGAGATAATGGTACTTACTACTAAGTGAAAGCTGACAACGCTTCTTGGGAACAGATTGTTAACCTGCATATCTAGCACGTGGCAAAAAGCTCATACCCAATTAGTTGCTGTACATAGTATGTAAAAGGAGTCCATAGGCCCTGGCATTCCCGACTGGGCGAAAATGTATAAATAGTGGCGGCTGCAGCTCTAAAGCTCAAAAATATCGGAACAGAGCTGCCGGTGGCTATCACGATTGGTACCCCGAGTCCTAGTGGAGGAAGACCTCCTGGTTATCAATGTAAGCGAATTATATGTGCCATAAAATTTCTTAAAGGAAGATTAAAAAAATAATAACAAATCACACATGTCAGATCTTTGTTAGTAAACAGGAATTGATTGATGTTGGGTCACAGAGAGACGTATGGGCAGGACATTTTGTTCCGGCCGCCGTAGGACAGGCTGGATCGGGCAAAATCGAAGGCCCATATTGGACCATGATTGGCTGGAAAGATCCAGGATGCCACAAACAGACGGAATGATGTTCCAGTTTGCAGAATTAATCGAGTAAATCATGCAGGTGGTAAAGACTGGGCAGCTATTGTTGGAGCGAGACCTTACTTAGTTAGGTAGTACTAGGTAGATAGATTAGGTACTGGTTAGGTACACGGCTCATCAATTAATATTAAGCAGAAAGTCGAGCCTGCTCGAGCAATCAATACCAAGTTTACGGCCGATGGGGAAAATCATGTTGTACAAATACGTCATCTCGCTTGGCGTTTGATCTAGACATTTCCATTGGACATTAGAAGCTCTTCTATAGATAGAGAATACCCGACTTGGAGGGATGAAGAGGTGCTACCCAGTTGCTTTAAATATTCACATGCTCCCGAGTGTGCTATATCTATCTATTGTAGGTACCCAAAGCTGTTCACTGCATGTATCAAAAGGCCCTATAACTGGCTAGCAGGTACCTAGGTACCTAATCGTAGGGCGGGGTAATAGGTAGGTACCGTAACGGTGCGCCATATTTAGGGATGTTTTGGGTGCATCAAGTTAGTACCGTAGTAGGCATAGTGCACTCTAAACGGAGACACTAAGCCCTATATGGCCATTATACCCCCACTAAATGTTACGTAGTGTACGTAGTACATTTACACTACTGTAGCTCAAGCTTTTTCGAGTTGCGACAGATTAAATAATAGGTGGGTTGTTGCTCCTCATAAAGTCAATTCGTTCCTCCAGTTTAAACCGAAAGCTACTTACAGTAGATCTAGTCCCTCCCTTAAGTACCTACCTACACTGAACAGCGATTCTATTTTTCTCCTCATACTATCCATATCCAGGACGAGGACTGTTTATTTGGTCTTGATCACTTCTTTCGCATTTCGATTCGCTTCATCGTCCGCGTAAACCGTCTCGACTGTCGCCGGTCACATTTCATTGCCTCTCCGTCTTCTTGATATAGGAAGTCAACATCTTTCACCCCCCAAGACAGTCTTGAATACCTCGCCGTACCGAATACCACTTGTCAAACTTATCGTACATAACAGAAGCCAAAACGACCCGAATCTGATCCTGAATTGCGTACATTGTAGGCATTTTTCTCGGATCTTACTGCTGGGAGTTTGTGGGTGTGATTCTCGACCTTACGTTTCCATCTGGTAGTCACCTCGGTTAGACAGAGCCCCTTGGGGGATAACATAGGACATATAATCCAAAGCATCCTTGCTACGTTACCATCACCCGTTCTGCCCTTATAACCCAAAAGATGCCCGAAAACGAAACACCCCCGACGGGAGATCGTCGACTGCTCCTCGTATCCAATCGTCTACCGATAACGATAAACCGGAAAGATGAAGGCGAATACGAGTTTTCTATGTCGTCTGGTGGCCTCGTTGCGGGCTTAAGTGGCTTGAGCAAGACAACGAGCTTTCAATGGTACGGGTGGCCGGGCATGGAGCTGCCCGAGGACGAGATACCGGCCGTCACAAAGCAGTTGAAAGATGGATATGGCGCCCACCCTATATTCGTTGACGACGAGCTCGCCGACCGGCACTACAACGGCTTTAGCAGTATGTCACACCCAACCCCCCCTTCGATCCATGAGACTTTATGTTGCTGACTCGAGCCTTTCCTGGCAGACTCAATCCTATGGCCTTTGTTCCATTACCACCCTGGCGAGATCACCTTTGACGAGAGCGCCTGGACAGCCTACAAGGAAGTCAACAAACTGTTCGCCCAGGCCGTTTTGAAGGATGTGCAGGATGGCGACATAATCTGGGTTCATGATTACCACTTGATGCTGCTACCCGAGCTGCTGCGGAAAGGGCTTGGTGACAAGACAGATGTCAAGATTGGATTTTTCCTCCATACCCCATTTCCCAGCAGTGAGGTCTATCGTATCTTACCAGTGCGAGAAGCCTTGCTCAAGGGACTTCTGCAATGCGATCTCGTCGGCTTCCACACCTACGACTATGCGAGGCATTTTCTGAGTGCTTGTTCCCGCATCCTCGACGCCCAAACCACTCCCAACGGTGTCGAATATGATGGTAAATTTGTCACCGTCGCCGCATTTCCGATCGGTATCGATCCCGAGAAATTCGTCGAAGGATTGAAGAAGCCAAAAATACAGGAACGAATCGCGGCCTTGACGCGCAAGTTTGAAGGTGTAAAGCTCATCGTGGGCGTAGACAGACTTGACTACATCAAAGGCGTGCCGCAAAAACTGCATGCGCTCGAGGTATTCCTGACAGAGCATCCCGAATGGATTGGAAAGGTTGTACTGGTGCAAGTTGCCGTACCTTCGCGCCAGGATGTGGAGGAATATCAAAACCTCCGGGCAGTTGTCAATGAGCTGGTCGGAAGAATCAATGGCAGATTTGGGACGATTGAATTCATGCCTATTCATTTTCTCCATCAGAGCGTCAACTTTGACGAGCTCTGCGCGTTATACGCAGTTTCCGACGCTTGTCTAGTCAGCTCGACCCGAGATGGCATGAATTTGGTGTCATATGAATATATTGCCACGCAGCGCGAGCGGCACGGCGTGATGATTCTTTCGGAATTCACCGGAGCAGCACAATCTCTCAACGGCAGCTTGATAGTGAATCCCTGGAATACTGAAGAGCTTGCGAATGCGATTCACGATGCCGTCACTATGTCTCCTGAGTTGCGGGAGGCTAATTTCCGCAAGCTACAACGATATGTTTTCAAATACACCTCTGCCTGGTGGGGAAAGAGTTTTGTCACTGAGTTGACCAGGGTTAGCGCCAAGGAACAACATGGTATTGACGCGAGGGCTCACGAAAACAAAATTAGGCCTCCGATTCTCGATGACATCCGCCATGCGTTAAGCGGCGTCTTCGAGAGTGTCAAGGTTGCAGCTAGCTCCGCTACCCCATCTGGTACCCCATCCGGTACCCCATCCGGACATGCTGCCACACAACTGGGACTGACGAATGGGCAATAACGTAAGGTCTTGAGGGTTGGAATCAAGCATTTTGCCTAGCCCCCTAAGGGTGAAGGGAGACTGCGGTATCATTCTTGTATCTGATAGCTTGGGCGACGAAATTATCATATTGCTTCTGACATGGGGGAAAGTTGGGGTAGGTTATCAGTATTATTATCAGCATAGAGCCGGCGTTTCCCTCGGTGGATTGGTGTTGTAGAAGACATGGTCATTAAGAGCATATGTCTACTTTGTAAAAAGAACGACAGCCTATTTTATTTAAAAAGAAAACATCGTAGTTTTACATCCGAGTGCTGTTAGTGACCTAGTAGAACAGATGCTGATACCTAATATTGATAGACTTTTGTTAGAAATACTTAGCAAAACTGACTAATTTCATATCCAACCCTATAGAGCATCAATACTGATTAGTAGTTGAGCTTTGAGGAGTCTGCGGTGATATTTATTGAGACGACCACTCCCCTGGACGGTATTACATACCCATCGCCAGCGATCGATCTTGGCTGGCTTGGGAGGCTATGATTGTGTAAACAATATCTTGATACTGAATGACTAGGTTAGATATATATATATAGTAGTTCATATGACGATCCTGCACTTACGATTATGCCGTTGGTCGGCTTTTTTAATGTTCAGTTATGTGGCATCTTTCCTTGGATGTGCAGGCGTAGGACTATAATCCTGATGGCTTCCTCCTTCAATGCAGGTATCTACAGGACCAACTATATCGCTTTACTATGCTAGTTTATTTACATTTACGTTTGCTATGTAGTATTTGTCTCATACGTTGCCTAACTGCTTACTGCCGTGCGCGAAAGCGCTGTATTGCTCAAACCAGTAAGCACGTAGAGATGAGCGGCAAGATATATACATAACCCTGTCAATGGAGCTTGTTGCGAGGATGACAAAGACACTACTGATGGCGGTCGGGGAATAATTGCCAAGGCTCGGAACGATCATGATCACGGTCACATGTAATTTGTATGCAGTCCCTGATCGGTAGACTTGTTTTTCGATAGGTTCTATCGCTCTGTTTTTTTTATTCGGCGATGAACCTGAAGCAGTCTTCCGGTAAGGGCTATTGAACTACCAGTACCAATATGTTTAACAAAGGGCTTGATGCGCTCAGGGGTAGAGTGGGTGGTGCCCTCTTTCTAGGAAGTGGTATGAGCAAAGATGGGTATTGGGACATTACTCTTCCCCCTCGATTTATATCCGAGTGCGTACGCCTTTAGGATATTTCTTGAGATGATTTATACCCCATTAACAGGGAATTACAATCATAGGCGAGTAGCGTCTAAATAGATAATAATTCATGCCGGGAATTCGGTCTTTCATTTCCAATCTATATAAATGCCGCTTATATATCATATTATCTACCCACCACGCCATCGTCTACCGTTTCGAAAGCGACGTCCTTAAAGCCAAGGGCACCACGCTCTGTGCTTTCCCATCGCTCCCGATGGTGAAGACGAACTGATCGAGGGGGTAATCCGCGTACACGGTAACCGTCTGACTCACCCAGGTGCCGCAGTTCGTGGAGAACATACTGCTGCTGTGGTCCGTGTTATCCGTGTTCTCGATCATGGCCTTGAACGCGATCTTCTTGCTGCTGCTGCTGCCTCCACTCTCGAGGCCGGTGGGGAAAAGGCGGATGCTAGGCCCCTTTACCCCCGGGTACAGCGCATAGCGCACCGCGATCGGGATCATGTCTACGCCGTTGCTCACCCAGCGGTCGATGCCGAGCCCCGGCTTCTCTGGGTCTGTGCTGAGCGTGATGGAACTATTGACCGAACCCCCGGCACTGTACGTGCCGGCGTATTTATCGTTGGCCTGTTCCCTCGCCGCGGCCTCGAGAGCCGGGAGCAGGATCGGCCCGATCGTGTCCGCCATGTTCCAGTTCATGTTCCCCGGCCACCCGCCCGCGAGCAGCGCGTCGAAGCCCACGTCGTAGTCCGGCAGCAGGATCAGGATCGACGCGTACTGGTTGATGCTGCCGGCCTTGTTATACGAGTCCACGACGCGGTTCGCCAGACCACTCCCCTCCCGGCCGAGCCGGATCCGCCGGTAGCCCCAGGGGTACGACAAGCCCTCGTATATATCGGCCGTCGTCGCGGCCGGCTTGAGCCAGCGTCGGGTTTGCGCCGCCGTGAGCACGGTGTTTCGGAAGATAGCGCGGCCGAGGCTCGAGATATCCGAGATGGATGAATACATGTTGCCTGTTCTGATTTACCCGATAAGCTAAGATCACGCGCGGGGGGAGGTAGAGGTAGAGGATGTGGAAAGCGTGTCTTACGGGCTGGATTCTCCGAGGCTGAAGTTCCACCCGACTTCGTTCCCAGGCGGTATTACGCCAAACCGCAGAGGTGGGGTTTGACGGTAATACGTGCGGCTGAGGCCGAGCTTGGTGAGGATATCGGCCTCGACCATCTGCGTGAAGCTTTTCCTTGTGATGGACTCGAGCGCGTACGCGAGGAGCTGGTAGGCTAGATTCGAGTACGCGGGTGTGTTAGACGGCACGAAAGATGGAGGGGTGATCGCTAGACCGGCGAATAACTCTGACCCAGGCCTGTGATTAGCTTCGGTTATAGCGGTGTGGTGAAGAGAGGTGCGTACGAGCCCGATTGCAAAGGACGGCTTCTCCGCAGTTTGGCACCTGTGTTGCTGGTGCCGCTGGGAACCCCTGGCCCATCAGCACGGTCTGGTTGTGCTCTTGTGTCAACTCGCCTTCGAGGGCGTCTGTTATTCGATTAGCGGCCTTCCTGTCTTAGAATGGTCTGTATGGATTGGTTACAGTCTCTCATGATACCAGCCATATGGCTCGCTAGAGCACCGAGTGTGACACTACTCCAGTCCACATTCATAACGGGATCTGATTGCGCCCTCGCGGCAAGCAGTTGCAGCTCAGGGATGTATTTCGTAATCGGATCGTTCCAACGCGTGTCGCCGGCCTCGGCGATGAAGGTCATAATGGTGAAGATCTTGGTCAGACTCCCAAGTCGGTATACCGTATCCGGACCGACGGCGAAGCTGCTCGACTGGTCGAGTAGGTTTTTCGCGGTATGGTAGTGTTCCCATACCGGCTGGTCCGCCGAAGCGGAAAATACTTGAAGTGACCATGATGTGCCATCTGGATTGTTCGACTGCGTTGTGTCGAACGTCTGAAAGGTCGCCGTGAGACTCTTCAGGGCAGCTTGTATAGTCGGCGACGCGGCTAGGTTGGTTGGCTTGGGGAAAGCTGCTCCCGGAAAAGGGCAATTCGGGAGACTTAGAGCTAACGATACCCATAGCCACAGTACCAGTGAGGCGGCGGATTTTATGTATCGCAGCATTGTGGTCGTGAGTTACTTCGCGCGTTTCACTAGCCTCAAGGTCATGGCTCTGCTCCTGCCCCGAGAGATGCGACCAGTCGGGCTTTATCAAACCGAAGTACTGTATACTAATACAGAGAAGTCATAGCATCGATAACTGATGTTGGAGAATGACACGGAAGAACCGGAGGAATGCTTCCTTTGATCGTCATGACGTTCCAACTCGGGTTGGACGTCGAAGGCGCGATGGCTATCAGTTACATCAGAACATACGAATCCACATTGATAATAATTAAATTTCAACACCATTCATATAGGACCGAAGGTTGGGGGCCTATCGAAATGAACTTTATATTGCTTTCAGCTCTGGACTGGCAACTGATGTTCTGGCTAAATTGAATGCCGTTCTATAAGATGGTGTACTAAGGGGCCGCTATCCCGGGAATCTCTTCCCATGTAGCAATCCGTTTATAGCACGTAAATTGGCATTGCTTATCGTCAACCGCTTTGGACATATATAGTTCGACGGAGATTGGAGCGGCTGGCCTAACAGCCCGGGAACGCAGCTATCATCTACGTTTATATATAGACTAGTACATGGCTCTTATCGGCGCTCTATTGTGATTCAAATTGCAATTGATTGTGACGCTGTTCTGGATCCCAATAGAGTCATTTATGTAGCATGTGGTTATCATCGCACATGCTCGACGAAATATGGCCTGATATCGTATCTTTTCGATGGCCTGTTGGTTCGTTAGTACGTATATGTTTCGGATGGGGGAGCGCACTCACCGTGACGGAATACTATATATTGATTGGCGAATAGCCGGAAACACGCGAGGCGTGAATACAAGTGCACCCATGTTGTAGCTAGAGGTGACTAAGTCGTAGCATATCGGATCCTCGTCGTGCTGCTGTTTGAAGAAAATGACGCAAGCCTTCGTTTATCTACGGATATCCTCTAATGGGCCTTCTCATGGATTTTCTGCTGGCCGCCAAGGTAGTGCGGTGACATCCTTTCTGCGATCACGATATCTAATACATCGACGAAGATATCGCTTGCACTGTCCTTGGCGTTCAACCCAACCCGCTCGGCTTTGATTGTGATAACGGGAAATGGTAGGATATCGATGACGACAGTATCCGATGGCATGGCCAAAACCTTCATGAACTCAGGAGGTATATCACAGCGCATACAATTGCTGCGAGGGTTCCACTTGATATCGAAGTCTGGCTTTATCGGCTCGTATTTGGTCCCCTCTGGAGGTCCGCTGTCCATTGGCACTAGAGCTGCGGATATATGTGCCATATCTTCGTTGTTCTCTTCGTTATTCTTCTCGATTCGCTCCAACTTGATTCCGAATCCGTGTCGGCATGTCACCTGACAGACGCGGTTATATAAGATACAGATCGGCCCATTCTTGACCCCACGCATCCTGATGACACCTTCAGGGATAGTCTGGCCCTGAGAGACAGACCGCCACCCCATGGCCTCTGTGCTTTTGCCCCAGATATACCGGCGTAACATTATATCGCCAGACTCGATTCGTAGTTGTCGTTGTGGCCCAATATTGAGCATCCTGCGGTGCTTAAAGACGAGCGGCCGTAAGGAAAGCGAGAGTGAAGTATAGCGAAAGCAGATTTCTCTCGTACGATTAAAAGAATACTTCTCGCTACAGGGACGAAGTAGGATTGCCGGAAGAAAGTTAGGGGCTTTCTCGTGACAGCATAGCAAGATGGCTACTGCGGTATTACAGAGCGTGGCAATCTGAGGTCGCTTCCAGTAGCATATTGATTGATACTGATCATACAGGACTGGTAATTGGAGTCGGATGCTCTTGTCTTGGATCTGAGGGAATGTGGTGATAAAACCTCGAGGTGCGTGTTTATAGAACTTGGCGGCAATATTCGATGTTATGAAGCCACCCGAGTTTTTGAAGTCCGCCGGTGACTCCGCTAGTAGACCTGAGAGAGGCTGTGTAACCTTTGAAGTTTCCCATGGTATCTCATCCAGTTCGGTGGTCTTTTCTTTGTCGGCGATTACATAAGAAATGTCTGTCATCTTTTCCACGAGCTCACCCCATGCAAACAAGGTGTGATCTTCAGGATTGGCCTTCATAATTTCTTCTTGTAGTCGTTTGAACGCCTTTTTGCCTTCACCGTAGATGAGTGGCATGTTGACGTCGAAAATCCCTAACAGACAATAGGCATTGTCTTCAATGCGAGTGGTTTCCCTTTTAGCAGCCCAAGACATCCTCTTTGCAGCGCTAGCGTCTTCAAGAGGGTCGCCCTCAAGGTATACTCTTTCTATGCCTGTAATGGTAGATAGTATTTCGACTGAGTTGAGTTTCGTAGTCAGGTTCTGCCAATTCTCCGAGAAGAAGACAATATCTCGAGGGGCTAGTAACTCTTGTAAAGTCCAGCCCCTCGTAAACCATCGACTTCCCGATAACGCCGGTAGAAGAGCGTCCCCTTTGATGTCATCGGGAACGTCGGATAAATGTGCGTAGCAAGTGGCGGCATCTTGGTACCATCTGAACATGGAATTGATGGCCTCCGACAATTCCGAGCTGCTTGACTTGTCAATACAGCAGGTATCGACCCAAACCCAATCGTAGCCATCTTTCAGCGCTTGTTTGCAGCAATAGTCAATCTTGCGATAGCCTTTTTTCGATTCCAGTTCGGCTGTGGACAAACTCTGCCAGTCTTGCAAGGTAACTTCGTCCGAACCCCATGTGTGAGAGAGAATTGCAAATTCCTTGATGTCGTTTGAAGATATGAAGTTATGGATTTGACGAGTGTGAGCGTTGATAAGTCTCATCGTGTCGATGTAGCGTAGCTAGTCAATCAAGGTAGCCTGGTTTTTAGAACTGCGAAAGATAACCTGAAGAGCCGGGTTCGAGTCTTGGAGTGATATTAAAGAACAATGAATAAATGTTTAATTATGAGAGAGTACTATTTTCGCTAGAGGGCAAGATGCGTGAATTGAAAAGGTGAGATGAGGGAGCCCGTCAGGAACGAAACCAGGGGCTTCGCAGCTCAGCCACTGCGTACCATACTGGGCCATGCAGCTCCTTCTTTGCATTAGCTGTTTGAGAGCAATGTAAGCATAATTCATTAAGAATTGATCATGATATTACAAGCCTTTCATGATCATCATCCTGACCCGGCGCCGCAAAGCCAGGAATACTTGAAGACATTCATATGAAATTGAACTCTGAGGCCCTTTTGTTAGAGGCTACCTCCAAAATTGACCAACATCTAGAGTCTTGGCCCACCTAGTGGATCAACCCGCCTAGTGGATCAGCTAAATTTTTAGCCAACACCAGTCAACGCAACTATCTCACCAACTTACTCTTTTATTTTTACACCTTTTCTAGCTTCCAATTAGCTTAAAATTCAACATAGACACTAAAACAAAAGGTAAAATAATTGCTGCTATATTAAATATATAAAAAAGGGCTAATTAATATTATACTGCTTAATATTAAGGTATTTAATAATTTATATTTTTTTAATAACTATATAGTAGTTTTACGCGCTATTAAGCTTATATAATTAATTACCTTTTTAGTTAAAAAATAAAAAAGTTTATTATAAACACACTACTTAAATATAAAGCTATTAGTAAAACCTTTATACGCTTTAAAATTTAATAATTTGCTTTTTATATTTTAAAGGTATAAAGTTAATAAAAGTAGCTAGGTTTATATTAAATTAACTGCTTTATTTAATAGTATTTTTAACTTTAAAAAAAACCTTAAATATTACTTAAAACTATATAAGCTACCTAAGATTTTCTAAAATAAATACGCGATTTTTTCGACTTATATAATATAATATAGCAAAAATATAACTTTTAAGCATGCTATATAACTAATATAAAT
Source organism: Xylaria hypoxylon (assembly GCA_902806585.1). NCBI lineage: Eukaryota > Fungi > Ascomycota > Sordariomycetes > Xylariales > Xylariaceae > Xylaria > Xylaria hypoxylon. The sequence continues at coordinate 256,886 of CADCXB010000050.1, read as the reverse complement.
AAATATAAACTTTAAAAAAGTAAATTACTTTTGTTATAAGTAGTAAGGTCTTTAACAACTAAGCAAAGCTTTTACTAAAAGTTTAACGCAACTAATTAAGTAACTATTTTAAAGTTTATTATAGCTAATAAACAAGCTTTTACGCTAGCAATTATTTTTATAAGTTAAAACTTTTAAAAGTAATAGTTTAATAAAAATATACCTAATTAAAAGTTTATTACTAGTACTAATAAGTAATTATTATATTAAATAGCTTTTTAATAGCTAAAGAAAGTTTATTTGCTAAAAATTAAACTAGCTAACTTTTTACAATAAAGACTTTTAGTTTTTAACGGCTATTAAACTTATATTAATAGTAAATTTATATATATAGCTAAAATTAACAAAATAAAAGTGCTATATTTACTAAGTTATAGCTTTTACTTTATTTAGTTAATAAATATAAAAGTATTTAGCTTTATAAAACGTTATTTTTAGCAAAAAATAAAGTTATATAACAGCTTACTTAGTATAGCATTTATATATAAAAAATGCTTTATAAAAAAGTATATTATAGCTAAAGCAAAAGCTTTATAGCTAGTAATAATATTAAAGGTGGTTTTGTATACTAGCATAAAATGCTAATATCCAAAGGGGGACCTAGGCTACAGTGGAAGTGGGCTCACTAACAGTGCTGGAAGCAAGGAATTTATAGTGGATAATATCCACTATAAGTGAGGTAATATAGGGGAGAAGGTAGGAGTGTATTGCTTGCTTGACTAGAATTCTATCTGTTGAATACAGCGGAAAGCGCTGTATATATAGACCATTTCCAGCGCTTGGACCACCTAAAACCCTCGGCTTTACAGTGGATTACAGTGGATTACAGTGGAGTTAACCTCGGCTATACAGGACCCCTTTACAGGGGATGAACCCCTATACAGGGGATGACCCCTACAATAGGTTAGTTGTGGGGCGTTACCCTAGACTGATTACCCTAGTGGGTCCCCCCTTTACTTAGCGTGGTGCTAGTAGGCCCAGGGGGGTCCCTAGCCCTGTATCAACCTTGCTAGGGGTCCCTAGGGGGTCCCTAGGGGTCCCTAGCCCTATATATACGTCACCTGTAGCCACTATAAGCCACCTGTAGGTGGCTTATACAGGTGTGGCATGTACGCCACCTGTAATGACTGCTAGCCTTGCTGGCAGGGCTGCAGCTAGGGGGCTACACCCCCCCTATAAGCACCTGCAGTTGCCAGTGTATTTCAACACGCCCTCTCAACTAGGGTGCTAGCTAACAGGCCTAACATCCGCTGGAAATCAGTCTGTTTAGCGGGTGTTAGGGCCTTAGTTAGCCCATCAGCTACCATTTCAGTGGTAGGAATATAGCGTATATCCACTAACTGAGCCCTATAAGCATCCCTGGTGAACTGGAATTTTACAAGGGTGTGTTTAGTGCGTTGGTGGTGTTTAGGGTCTTTAGCGGTTGCTATAGCCCCTGTATTATCGCTGTATACCACTATAGGCCCTGAAATTGGTAGCTGGATCTCGTTATAGAGGCCTTTCAACCACTGAGCTTCTTTTACAGCCTCCGTGAGTGCTATATATTCAGCTTCTAGTGTTGAAAGGGCTACTGTGCTAGCCCTTTTAGCCTTCCAACTTACAGCGGCCCCAGCCACTGTAACAGCATATCCCCAGGTGGATTTAGCGGTCTTAGGGCACCCAGCGTAGTCACTATCACTAAGGACTGTAGGTAGGTGGCTAAGGGTTCCGCTAGGGGGTACAAAGCCCCCTGAATTCCCAAACACTAAGGCTAATTTTATAGTGCCTTTTAGGTACTTAAATAGCCCTATACCTGCTGTAAGGTGCAGTTTACAGGGGTGCTGCATGTGGGTAGCTAGCCATTGGCAGGCAAACGCTATATCAGGCCTAGTGATCCACATTAGGTAGTTTGCAGTCCCTACAAGCACTAAATAGTAGTGAGCTTCAGTGGGTGCTAGTGGGGACCCGTACTCCTTCAGCCTTGTAATTCCAGGCTGTAGCGGAATTCTAGTGGGTTTAATATCCTCTAATTTTAGCTTCTTTAGGGCTTGTTCGATGTACTGAGGCTGCTGTAAATATAGCCTACGGCCAGGCCTATCACGCTTGATTTCAGCACCTAAAAACCAGGCTACAGGGCCTCGGTCTTCGATGCTGTATACAGCGTTGATTTTGGTTTTTAGGCCTTGGATATAGTGGATATCCGGGCCAATTAGCAGGCAGTCATCAACGTAAGTCACTATAAAAGTGCCTGAAGTTGCCTCGTAGTGTACGGAGGCATCACTAACTAGAGGCCTAAAATTCAGGCTTTCTAGTAGCTGAAATAGCTTTTCTTGCCACTGTCTAGGGGCCTGCTTTAGGCCGTATAGGGCCTGTAGCAGCTGGAGAACCTGCTGTAATCCAGGCTTATACCCATGCTGAATCGCTAATTCTAGAATTTTAGGGTCTTCTAGAATAATCCCTAGGCCTTCTGGGGTCTGATATAGAGGGTTTCAGTGAGGTCACCGTTGAGAAAGGCCCCTATAAAATCGATTTGCTCGATTTCCCAGTCCCTAATAGCCGCTAAAGCTAGCAGAATTCGCCAGGTAGGTGGGATAGCAGTGGCTGCAAAGGTCTCTGTAAAATCAGTGCCAGGGGCCTGTTCGAAGCCCTAACAACGAATCTAGCCTTATATTTAGCGATTGATCCCTGCTGGTCTAGCTTGCGTTTTAGCACCCAGCGGCTACTTATAGGGCGTTTTTCAAGGTCTTTAGCAGGTAGAAAACGGAAGGCTCCAAATTCTAATAGCTGTTGAAATTCAGACCTAACTGCCTGTAACCATAGGGGACCTTCAGGCGTTTTCAACGCCTGTTTTAGCGTGTTAGGCTCTCTTAGGGCAGCTGTAGTGGCATAAACAATGCCTTGAACCACTGAATTTACAGAAGGTTCAGTGGGGTCTAGATCCATTGGATCGCCCTCTAAATCGTCATCTACTACCCTGTATTCTGCCCTAGATTCTAGTGGAATAGGGGGCAGTTCCACTGAAATAGCTGGATTTGGTGGAAAAACAAAAGGTGTAGGCGTTATTACCCCCCTTAAATCTAGTGCTTCAGTGGGTGTAGCGCCCTCTAAGTCCCCTGTAACAGGTGGTGTATGTGACCAAAAGTCATCATCAGGGGTAGATTCGCTAAGGGGTAGGTGGGTCTCGGGTGGGTCCGTGCCGGGTAGGTCCTCTGGTAGAGGAGTCTCGCTGTTAATAGGGGCTTCGTCTGCTGGAATTGGCGTTTCCAGCAGCCTTAGCGTTGCAGACTGAGTGATTAGGTGACGTTTAGGTACGTAAACCAGGTAGGTTTTAGTGCTAATCACTGCTAAAATCCTGCCATATTCAGCGCGTTCGGCAAGCTTATAGGCTTTAACCCGTGACTCGTGGGGTATAGTTAATAGGCACCTAGAGCCTATAACTTTATAGCGGGTGAGGGAGGGCATGTGAGGTGCTAAATCGGGTTCTAGCTCATCACGTAGCAGCTGATAGGGGTTAAATCTCTGTTGGTAACCCTGTACGGTTGATCAAGTCCACTATAGGCGCTATAACGTAACACCAAAGGTATAGTGGTAGCCCGGAGGCCTGTAGGGTAGTTCGTAGGCGATCGAGAATTACCCTAATAGATCGTTCTGCTAGGCCGTTTTGTTCATGCGTATAGGGGCTAGAGGTGCTAAAACTGATGCCTTTAGCCTGTAACCAGTCACCAACAAGGCTGTTATCCACTTCAGTGCCTGAATCGAAGTGAAAGTGAGCTGGATAGCGGTTGTAGCGGTTTTTAGACCCTAAATACCCCTTTTATAGCAGTGTGAACAGTGGTTGCTGATTTATCTTTCAGCAGTTGAATCCAGCGGTAACGCGTTTTTCGTTCCACTAGAATCAAAATGTAGGGGTTCGAGAGTGCGGTACAGGCTTTATAGTGAATAAATCACCCACTATAACACCTAAGGCGATAGGTGGATCGCTAACTTCAGTGAAGGTTAAGCGTCTAGTAGCCTTGTTTATAGCGCACTTCTCGCAGAAAAAGTCCTTTTCACTAATGGAATCAAAGCTTGGGAGCCCTGTAGTGATTTTAGCGGTCTTTTCAGCAGTGAAAGCCCTATATGCCCTAGCCTGCAGTGCCAAAGCATAGCTGATTTTAGAAGCCTAGAGGGTTTAGGTGCTTCTAAGGGTGTGCTGCCCTCCGGGTTGCCACCCTGTAGGAGGTTGCCCTCAACTACGTCAGGGATCTCTAAATCCACCGTTTTCTCGATTATAGGGGATAAACCACCCGCTATATCGGAAGTTTCAGGCGTTGTAGTGCCTTGTAACACCTGTAATTTAGGGGATGAGTCGCCTTCTAGGTGACTGCCCTGTATTACGTTGCTACGGGTAGCAGGTAGGTGTTGTGGTGGATGCTGAGAATCGCCTTCCAGGGTAAGATAGAAGCCTAAATCCATAAACTTCAGCGTTGCTAGGGCGCTGCCCTCGCTATCAACTAGCCTAAGTCCCCTGAGGGACCCCCCTGACTGGTAGTGTAACGCTCCGGAAATGATGTTAACACTGAATTCCGGTATATATAGCACGTTCTTTAGCTTAAGAGTGCTGTATTTGTTGCCAAAACAGTGAGGTTTTAGCTGAACAGTGCCTTTACCGTGTGGTTTTAGTGGTCCACCAGCCGTTATCACAGGGGAAACGTCCCCTGTAAATTCGACGTAGGTGCTAAACCAGTGAAGGCTGTTGGAGATATGCACTGTACTGCCTGTATCGTACAGCCAGGGAATCCTATAGCGTGTGCTAGGGGGTTTTGAGTCCACTAACTGCGCTGAATCAACCCGTTGATCAGGGGTTTCTAGGGTAAACGACACCATGTTCACTGAAGGCGCAGAAGGGGTAGCGCTGTAGTTCACTAAAAAGGATGTGTTGGCGGTGTTTTTAGTGGACTCTTCAGTGGGTTTAGTTGGAGACCTAGGTGGTCCACCGATCCTTTTACCACCCCTACCTCGAAAGGGTTTAAGGGGGTGTCTAGGGGGTTTATCCACCTGGTTGACAGTGTTGTTAGGGGGTTTCAGGTGAGGATTCGTCGATTTGGCACTGTTTCGTTGATCTTGCAGGGCATCTGCCATCAAGAACTCCACTGTAATTACAGGGGCAACCCCGCTGTAGTTGCAGTAGGTGTAAGTGCTGATCGAAGGGTTCGAATAGTCTGCCGCATCTGATTTACCCACGCTGTACAGGAGTCTTCTAGGGCCCTTAGGTAGTTATTACACTGATCGATTTGGTTGACTACAGCACCCTTCTCCGCTAAACGGGCAGTAATACTGCTGAATTTAGCGTTAAAGGTGCTGAGATCAGTGCCCCGAGAGAACTTTAGGGTGTGAAAGGCCCTATAGAGAAGATCTCTAGTGCTGTCGTCGTTGGGTTTATAGAGGGTTAAAAGCGTTTGAAACGCCTTTACAGGGTCGTGAATATAGGCTATGTTAGCCTGTGCTATAGGGCCTAAGCTGTCCCGTAATAGCAGTAAAACAACGGCTTGATCAGGGTCGTTGAAGGCCTGTAATACAGTGGGGTCCTCTATAAACGTTGGAATCCCTATAGCCCTAAAGACTATAGTGAGTGCCTGGGTCCATTGATCGAAGTTTTCAGGGCCTTTTAGGCGCTGAGGTTCAGGAAGTTGTTGATCCTTTTAGCGATTTCTCTACCTAACTGCCCCTGTATTATAGAAGGGGCAGTAAAGGTTGCCATAGGCTCTCCAGTAGAGGCTGTAGGGGTGTTTTCAGGGGTGTAGGGCGGTTGCCAGCGTTGTAACGGGTTTCTAGGCGTTGAATACTAGTGGTAATAGCGCGAATAGCGGTGTTAAACTGGTTATTCTGGGCCTGTAGTTGTTGTTGTAGGCTGGTTTGAAAGCCCTGTAGGCCCTGTATGCCCCTAATAAGCTCCTGTATCTGGTCTGATGTAGGGGAGTTATCCTCATCATCAGAGGTATTAGGTGCGTCTGGAAGGGTAGCCATTACAGTGATTTACAGTGCTAAAAGCACTATAAATAACAGTACGGAGAGTGGTACAGGGGAGGGATCGCTGTAATAAGGGATGAACGCCCTATATTACGGAGGTAAACAGCAGTGATAGCTGGTCCCGGCAGAACGTTATGCCGGGCTCATAACCTATTAAAGGTGGTTTTGTATACTAGCATAAAATGCTAATATCCAAAGGGGGACCTAGGCTACAGTGGAAGTGGGCTCACTAACAGTGCTGGAAGCAAGGAATTTATAGTGGATAATATCCACTATAAGTGAGGTAATATAGGGGAGAAGGTAGGAGTGTATTGCTTGCTTGACTAGAATTCTATCTGTTGAATACAGCGGAAAGCGCTGTATATATAGACCATTTCCAGCGCTTGGACCACCTAAAACCCTCGGCTTTACAGTGGATTACAGTGGATTACAGTGGAGTTAACCTCGGCTATACAGGACCCCTTTACAGGGGATGAACCCCTATACAGGGATGACCCCTACAATAGGTTAGTTGTGGGGCGTTACCCTAGACTGATTACCCTAGTGGGTCCCCCTTTACTTAGCGTGGTGCTAGTAGGCCCAGGGGGTCCCTAGCCCTGTATCAACCTTGCTAGGGGTCCCTAGGGGTCCCTAGGGGTCCCTAGCCCTATATATACGTCACCTGTAGCCACTATAAGCCACCTGTAGGTGGCTTATACAGGTGTGGCATGTACGCCACCTGTAATGACTGCTAGCCTTGCTGGCAGGGCTGCAGCTAGGGGCTACACCCCCTATAAGCACCTGCAGTTGCCAGTGTATTTCAACAGCTTTATAGCTAGTAATAATTATTACTACGTTTTAAAAATTAAGTATATAGCCTCTTAATTAATATAAACCTTTAAAAAATAACTAATTAGTAAGTAAAGTAGTTAAGCTGTTAACCTTTAACCTAATTTATACGCTAGCTCTTTTAAATACTTTTATACAACCTAAAATTAAGTAGTATATATTACGCTAGTCTTAAAATCTATATTTACAGCTTAAAAGCTTTTAGGTTTAACTAAATAACCTATTATATGCGTTTAAAAAGCTTATTATTAAAGTAAGCAAATTTATTAACTAGTTAACTAGTTAATATATAGCTTAAAAACGCAAGCTAAACTTTTTTACAGCTAAATTCAAAGGGTTATAGCCTATAAGGCGTAAACAGGTTTAAAAAAATAGCTAATATAGCTTTGCTAATATTTTAGCTATTTAAAAGGCTTAAATTACAGCTTAAAAACAAAGGGATAACTAAAGGCGTAATTATGCTGTTAAATTTACTAATAAGGTAAAAGAATTATAGCAGGTTTAATATAAAGACCTATTAAACAAGTAGCAACTTATAGATAATACGTAGCATAATTAGCTATTTTGTAATAATTAGTTATATTAAATAGATTAACTAGCGTTAGGCTGTTTTGATTAATCTACTTAGTGGGTTGATCCACTAGGTGGCCCGTGACTCTAGACTCACGACCCCGTTATCCCCAGACAACCCCATGTATCGCCAAGACACATGTTATATGACAACAATGCAGGGAGACTTTAACCTACACAGGTACCTAACCTAGTGAGTCTAGGGGGATCCCGACCTGTTTCTTGCTCGCTCCATCAGGATCATGTAACAGACCAGCTGGACAATAAATAATAAGAATAAAAATAAAAATCAGTATTTCCCTTCATGATAGTTAACGGTTTTCCTCCTAGTTTTAATAGTGAGTATATCAAGGTTTACACCTAAACCTGTCGTGGCATTTTTTAGATTGACTGTACATCTGCACATAATTAGCAATAATGACCATCCTAAGTTTTGATTCTGCATCATGTTGCATTTAAGGCTGTTGCTGTAGGATATGCGAATGTCTCAATGGCGAGTAGCATTTGTGAACCAAGATGTAACAAGGTGCTGTATAATAGTATTTAATCTGCCTCATTCATTCGGTAATAGAGCATTCATTTAGTACCTACGAAGAAGATGTCGGAGATGAGCTACTGGCGAAACAAACAGCGCTGTCAGCAAATACTAAGCTCACTCGATAGGTGGAAATGAGCTAAAAGCGGAGGAAAAGCCTAGGTAGACTAACCATAAAGAAACATGCCTCGGTAAGTCCACTATGCGGGTCCCATTGGCGGATGAGATAGCACATGACATCATTTATGCGGCACTACAGCACGCCGCCTGTAATTTATTGCCTTGCAGGGCATCACATGCCAAATGGCTAAGACTGGCTGAGGGAACCCCGGAAATTGGACCTCTACCTACCTACTAGTATGTATCAACAGTATGGGGAAATGGTACACTACTATGTACACACGGGTATGGGCTGTGGGGTACGGTCCCGGGTACCTATTGAATGAGGCTACAAATTGTCAGCAATAAGCGACTCGTGACTCGCTGGAATCTCTCTAATCAGTTGCTGTTTGCGGCATGTGAAAATGAGAGCCGAGCTTCGTCATAGCACTCGCCAATAAACAGTAATAAAGCGAAGCTGGCTGACGAAGTTCCTCTCATGCCTCCCACCATTTAACCTTTATTTTCTCTCCATTCACACTTTGTACCTGACAATTCACTTTACGCCATCCCATCTCAATCCACACCCCCCGTATTCCTAGATCCTGTGTCTTTTTCCTTCGCCATGTCCAAGACCTTCAGCAAAGCCGACGTCGCGTCGCACAATAAAGGCGATTCACTATGGATTGTGGTCGATGAAGATGTTTACGATTTGACCAAGTTTCAAGACGACCACCCAGGTATGTCAAGGCAATTCATCTGCAATACTACATACACCCCTGAGCGATTGCGCGCGCTCTGTCTTAACTATGCGCCATCGCAATTAATATCTGACTCCCAATTGCAGGTGGCAAGAAGATCTTGACCCGGGTCGCCGGGAAGGACGCATCGAAACAATTCTGGAAATACCACAACGAAGGCATCCTTAAGAAATACAAGTCTTCTCTTCAGATCGGATCCTTAGATTCCAAACCCAAGTCTGAACCCAAACCCGAACCAAAGTCGGAGCCTAAAGCCGAGGCGAAACCCTCCACCACCCTCGCTGCACCCGTGCCCACGACAGCCCCCGTTCAATCGTCGCAACAAGAAGACGCCGAGGCTCTAGAGCAGTTCGGATCTCAAATCCCCTTTGCCGACCCTAGCTGGTATCAAAACGTACGTGTCGCTCGCTATGTCTATATAGAATCCGTAGTTGAAGGCGTAGCTAACAACTGCCCCTCTAGTACCACTCTGCCTACTATAACGAATCCCATGCCGCCTTACGTGCCGAGGTCCGCGAATGGGTTGACAGCGCGATCGAGCCGTTTGTTACCGAATGGGACGAGAAGAAGGATGTGCCCCGCGAGATCTTCCTCGAGGCCGGCCGTCGCGGATACCTCGCGGGTCTGCTAGGCGTGCATTACCCCGTAGAATACACCAAGAACACGGTGAAGTCGGTGTCACCCGAGAAATGGGACCTGTTCCACGAGATGATTATCACTGATGAGCTATCACGAGTTGGCTCTGGCGGTTTCGTCTGGCATATGATCGGTGGTTTCGGTATTGGTGGACCACCATTAGTCAAGTTTGGCAAGAAGGCCCTCAAGGACCGTATCTTGCCTGGCATCCTGACTGGAGAGAAGCGCATCTGTCTTGCTATCACCGAGCCCGATGCGGGAAGCGACGTGGCCAACCTAACATGCGAGGCCAAGCTGTCTGAGGATGGCAAGCACTACATCGTCAATGGCGAGAAGAAATGGATCACCAACGGTATCTGGTGTGACTACTTTACCACTGCTGTACGGACTGGTGGCGATGGTATGACCGGTGTATCATTGCTGCTGATCGAGCGCGATATGGGTGGTGTTAGCACGAGACGCATGGACTGTCAGGGTGTGTGGTCCAGCGGTACGACATATATCACATTTGAGGATGTCAAAGTGCCGGTTGAAAACCTGCTAGGCAAAGAGAACCAGGGTTTCAAGGGTAAGTTCCCATCGACGACCTTTGACATGATTTGAGCTGACAATCGTGTAGTCATCATGACCAACTTCAACCACGAGCGCGTGGGTATCATCATCCAGTCCTTACGCTTCTCGCGGGTATGCTACGAGGAATCCGTCAAATACGCGAGCAAGCGACGAACATTCGGCAAGAAGCTCATCGAGCACCCCGTCATCCGCATGAAGCTGGCACATATGGCGCGCCAGATCGAGGCCTCGTACAACTGGCTTGAGAATCTGGTCTACCAATGTGAGAAGATGGGCGAGACCGAGGCCATGCTGCGCCTCGGCGGTGCCATCGCCGGTCTCAAGGCGCAAAGCACATTGACCTTCGAGTTCTGCGCCCGCGAGGCTAGTCAGATCTTCGGCGGTCTCAGTTACTCGCGCGGTGGCCAAGGTGCCAAGGTCGAGCGCCTCTACCGTGATGTCCGCGCCTACGCCATCCCTGGCGGTAGCGAGGAGATCATGCTTGATCTGAGCATGAGACAGAGTCTCAGGGTCGCTAAGATGTCTGGCATGAAGCTGTAGATATATCTTGCATTGATACCAGGCGTCTAGTAGTTGTACTTGTGCATAAGATTCGGAGTTTGCGGGGCTTTGTATTGGATTACCTTCGGCGTTGATGTTAAAATTCGACGGACTGATGATGCGTCTATTTTGTTTTAGTTTTTAAAGAAAAACTTCTCCATCGAAATATACTTTCAAATGCCCTTGCTTAGAAATCATTTGGACTTGGGTCCTCGTGTGTTGTGGTGTAAGTGACTATGCTAAGAAGCAGTGACAGGTGCTAAAATCGGCCATTTAGTCTACCGTCGTAGGTCGGTTGAAAGACGGTTAAGTAACAAGTATAACTCTAAGAGCGGATATAGACCGCCTACTCTACTTTACTGTTATTAATTCCTTTCCAATTCCGTAGCTAGATATGTTCCGGCTACCTGATCTCAATCTATAATTTACTTACTACTGTGGTCTGCTGTGCCTATTTCCGTAGTCTACATCACCGGCTGACCGAAACCGAGAACGTAACCCTGCCTAAGTAAATACGTAGATACTAACACTCGACTTCATTTCTTGATGGGGTTTCACCTTTTTTAAGCATCCATTCCGAGTTCCATTGACACAATTGAACCCAGCGCTAGCAGTATTTATGTTCCCCTCACAGGTTTATTCCTTTCCATGAAATCTTCACAAGAAACACTCAAGGGATTTGTGCAAAATATCAATAAGCCCCTGCTGCACTTAGACTTGCATAGAAGGGAACGGCTTGAAATGTGGATTTCCCAACCTCAACCACTGTTACACATATTGAGACTAGCGTCTGCGAGACTCGGTCTGTAAGACCTACCAGAATTCATCTCAGAAGACTCGGACTCCAAGGCTCAGCTATTCAGCTATTCAGCCCTTGCCTTAGTTTGAGACAATAGAGGAATGAGGAAACATTAGCCAAATTTGGCATTTTTGTTAAGTAGCATTTAGATGACCTCTTTATGGCCTTTTGCTAATGCTGCTTGAAGGGCTGTCTCATAGTGTCCGCCTTGTATATTAACGTCGGCATTGTTATTAAGCAGCATTTGGGCGACCTCTTTATGACCTCTTGCTAATGCTGCTTGAAGAGCCGTTTTAAAAATCCGCCTTGTATATCAACTTTGGCATTGTTATTAAGCAGCATTTGGACGACCTCTTTATGGCCTCCTACTGATGCTGCTTGGAGGGCTGTCCCATAGTTTCCGCTTTGTATATTAACGTCGGCATTTTTGTTAAGCAGCATCTGGACGACCTCTTTGTGGCCTCCTACTGATGCTGCTTGAAGGGCTGTTTCATAAAATCCGCCTTGTATATCAACCTCGGCATTCTTATTAAGCAGCATTTGGACGACCTCTTTATGGCCTCCTGCCGATGCTGCTTGGAGGGCTGTCCCATAGTGTCCGCCTTGTATATTAACGTCGGCATTCTTATTAAGTAGCATTTGGACGACCTCTTTATGGCCTTTTGCTGACGCTGCTTGGAAGGCTGTCCAATAGTTTCCGCCTTGTATATCAATGTCAGCATTCTTATTAAGCAGCATTTGGACGACCTCTTTATGACCTCCTACTGATGCTGCTTGAAGGGCTGTTTCATAGAATCCGCCTTGTATATCAACGTCGGCATTCTTATTAAGCAGCATTTGGACGACCTCTTTATGGCCTTCTGCTGATGCTGCTTGAAGGGCCGTTCCATAGAATCCGCCTTGTACATTAATACCTGTCTTCTCTTTGACTAAAATATCTTCGACGACCAGCTTTAGACCCATATAGCTCGCCAGAGCCAAATCGGTCCAACCTTCCAGGGGGAGACCCCTTGGGTCGACGTACTTAGGCATCCAAACCCTCCCTTGCTCTCCAGCTACATTACAGAGCCCGCGCGCATCTTTCCGTGATTGGTCTGCAATGACATCTTCCTGTGAGAGGTGGTGCAAAGGCCAGTGGGCAGCGGCGTATGGGAGGAATGAGCGTTCTTGATCATCGGGAGACTTCTGAGCTAGTACGAGATCCGGCAGCAACAAATAGTGAAGGCAGACGAGTGACATCGCGCTGTGCGACTTTGCCATGTTCAAGCGCCCTTGCCACTTGCCCTGTCCTTCAGGATGGGTGAGGAACTCCCTTGCTGTTTGATGAATGAAAGACAATTTTGAGTCGTAGACGTTGATGAAGAGGCCGCATAGATTTTTGACAACGCTTTGGAAATTAGCTCTTGGCCATCGTTGTAACTTTAGGTTAGCATGTGATGCGGATTGCTTCTTGTCCAAAGCTAACGTCAGGGCGGTGTTAGCCTCATCGAGAGTCAGAGGTCGCGCTGCAGCCAAGACCATTTGTAGAAGAATCTCCGTCTGAGTCTGGCTTTTGCTTCGGCCCAAGATCTTTTCATATGCATCAGACACTTGCGAGGGCAGTGCAGATAATAGCTCTTCCACGTCAGACCGTCGCCCGTATTCACTAGGACTCTGTTCAATAATGTCAAAAGTGAGGTGGAGCCAAAGGTATGTGCGATGCTCCATGCTCTTTAGACGCTGAGAAATGGTGCGACGGTCTTCATCGGCGAAACAACTGGCAATCTCCTTCACTCTGATATCGATAACGAGATTGATCTCTTGGCTGATTTGCTCGGACTTGTCGTCACCATCAAAACGCCAATATGAGGCCGCAGAAAACTTTCTGAAAGATGCCTCCAAATCGGCGTACGGACGACTGGTGATGAGGAACTTCAGCTTCGACTTAGATAGATTGTGCTGCTCGTAGTAAAATTCCTTGAGCTTGCGGATTAATTGCTCCCTGCTATTCTTCTCGCATTCGTCAAGAGCATCCAGGATGCAAACGACTTCTCCCGTATCCGGGGACTCGGCGCACCGTACCATGATTCGCCACAGCTCAGAGAAGTTCTGGACTAGGGCTTTCCCATAACTCTTGTGGCTAGGCAGCGCATCTTTGATCAGGCTGCCGCTGGGGTCCTGCGTGAGAAGTTGGTGAAGTATTGCACACAGGGCATTAGTGCTGTGCATGCGGTGTTCATCTCCATCCTTGAAAAAGAAATAGCAGACGGTCGAGGTCATGACGTTCGTGGATAGCCGATGCTCATCAATCAGAGCTCGCGACAGGACCGACTTCCCACACCCAGGGCCGGCAGAGACCCAGAGGAGTCTGGACGTGCTAGAGTCTCGCCATTCGCGGAATCTGTCATCGTTGAGGAACCATTCGCATGTGCCTTCCACTCTCCCTGGGTTAAAGTCTTTGTAGCCTTCGTAGTCGGACGCGAGATCTTGAAGGAGATCTCTTTCCTGCTGGTCCTCATGGTTTCTCTGGGTCTGCCTTCCACCATCATCGAGAGTCCGGCGGATGTCATCGAGAATAGTTCGCGACTGTTGCATATCGTGTAGCTGGCAGTTCCAGCGTTCCATGATTTCCCGTTGTTGGAGAGGATCGATGTGGTCCTTGCACCTTTTACTCTGGTCATCGATATCTTTTACCTTCATATCCCAATCGTTCCCACCGCCCACGTTTTGCCACGCGCGGGAGAGTTGAGCCCTAGAGAGATGGCATATGACACGGGCCTGATATTCGATGATGTGGGAATAGAGCTCAGCTAAAGGTTTGATGAGGTCTTGGTAATATTGTCGACGGTTGGATCGGAGATAGGTTTCCTCGCAGATTCGCCAATACATTTGGAGATCACCGATCGAATTGAAGCCTTTCAGCATGGCCTCGTTTTGCGTGGTGCCGCTTGTAAGTAGCTATCCGGGTGAGCGTACGTACGAGCAGGGAGGATCATGTACCTACGGGGAGAAGTAGCGAAACTCCAGACCATGCCAGCGCTGCATACGGCTGAACGCTAAGGGCGCTCTTGACTATCTGGTCGGACCAGAGGAGAAACTTTGTCAACCTCTCGGCTTGTTCTCGGATCTTTATATCTTTCCCCTGAAGCGAGACTCGCCACTGCTTCTTATGGCGATCTTCCAACAGCTGCTTCATGGTACATTCGACAGACCACGCGGTCGAGAGATCGGCGTGGGCCGCAGTGTCGTCTTGCAGAGAGGCTAAGTGCTTCTTGTAGTCTTCCATCAGCTCGGGTTCTCGCCCCTGAAAGATTTCATAGGCCTGGCTCCATGGATCAACGTCGAGGCTCGGGGGTGAGACCACGTCGGAGGCGGCAGGCTGAGTAGAGAGGGCGGTGATCGTTGTGACTGAGGGGATTTCAGCGGGCCCGGAAGCCGGCGTCGACGCTGTGGGAGTTGAGACGACGTCCGTTGCCGATGTCGCAGACGGAGAGGAGACCCCGCCGCCTCCCTGGGGCCCGTCGCCGTTTTTCTTCGGCCTCCCCAGCAATCTGTCCTTGACCTTCAAAAGATGCTGCATGTTGTTAGAAAGTCGGCCACAAGCGTGATATTGATAGCTGTTCAGAAATCGTTGTCAGACGAGGTCAACATTCGACATTTGTGCGGGGCAACTGTGCGGCTGAACAAGTTCTGCTGTTGCCTGACGGTTGTCGACCAATGGTATCTTGCAGCAGACGCCGACAACGACGGTATAGGGAGGGCCATACGTGCAAAGACCGACAAAACTTGGAGATCGCCCAATGCACTGCACTTAGCACTTCGCACTTAGCATTTGGCACTTCGCCCAACTTTTCCGCTTTTTGTCTTAACCATATAATTTAGGCTATAAAAACAAATTAATGAAAAGTTGTTACTTCATATGTTTTATATATAACAATAACTAAGACTTATTAAAGAACTTCTTAATGTAAAGGGTTAACCGCTGCGCCATTGGCGCACCAAAACTCAGGGGTTATGGCAATAACTGCTACAATAATTGGTTATGTAAGCTAGTACGGTCGCGTTGCGACCGTTCTCCAGAGGGTAGGCTACCTACCCCTTGACACTTAACTAGAAAAAAATCGGATTAATAGATAACTAAAGGTTAGGTGTAAAAATCACTCCTGAAAGAATAATTCCTAAAGTATTAAATATAAAAAATATTGATAATTTAGGTTAGACCACTAGCGATAAAGGGGTGTACCTTTGGACACCCTATTGGGTTAGTCACATCTAGGTTTTATTCAGGATACGCGGTCAAAATTACACGTAACAGAAAACAACAACGCATAATAACACAATTCACTAAACCACCTCACATAACATCGCTTATATCTAACAACAATCATGGCGCAGGTTAACAGTACGCAGGCGATGGGGACTGTCGCGGTCAAGAGAATTGTCCAGGGCTAATGGACCTTGATGTAAATCTCTGGGGTATGCAATGCCGCGAAGCATGATTGTGTTTCCACTGTCTCCAGGGTTTGTTGACCTTATCTGTGCAAAGGAAATTTGCCAGATCGAAGCGCGGGTTCAAACGTGGCGAATAAGGCGCGATGTTGGTGACAGCCTTAGTGAGTAAGTGTCCTCAGTACTTGGGAAGATGCTGGATTAACGTCGAATCAACGGTAAAGTTCTGATCAGTCAATGGCCGCGAGAAAGCAGTGCAACAGCATCCGAATGCGATATGGGTGTCGACATCCTTGTCTTCACCTTCTTTACTCCAACACAGAAGCCCTTATCGTCATGCAATGTCTGTCTGTTGGTCTACTGTGGAAAATTGAGTTAGAAGGAGTGATGTTATAGATATTGAGCCGCATAGATACCTAGATAGATACAAATATGCTCAATGGTATACAAGACATTTGGTGAGTTGAAGCTTCAAGTGCTTTATGGGCTGACCAATATGTGCCTATGTACAGGATCAAGCCAAATGAATACCAAACAATGTAATTTGATGCTTTCCATCACCGCTTCCTGGCTGGTTGACTCACCCTTTCTCGATAGTCTCGCACGTGTGTGTAACAAGAGCGATTTAGACCCGGATGCTCATGCAATGATATATATATCAACAGATGATCAACTTCCCATCCATCAGGTTATAAGAGTAAGTAGGTTGGATACGTCCTCTAGCTGTGTGTACGCAAAGATCACAGAGATCTATCTGACTCGATGTTGGAAAATCCTAACATTTGGACTTTACCTGGGGCAGCTCTTTCAATAAAGTGATGGCCTACTGAACAATTAGGTTCGAAGTATAATCCAAGCAGTGCACATTCGCTCTAGCTCCGTCGAAGGCACGATCTTGTCTAAGAAACTTTGGACAAAGTTTAATGGCAGAAATGCTCGAAAGACCTCAGCCCATACGATATTTGGAATATAGCCTACTCACTTGGATGCCGATGTTTTGTCACAGTTACGTTACTATGGCGGTTTTATCACATGTAGCACTCGACTTTAGAAGTATTGTCTTGTCTGAATTATAAGTTTAATAAGTGAGACGCTTGCAATGGCTCATCATTTGCGACTAAGAGATTTCCTTGCGCGGGGACGCCGAATAATTTCACCCTCGTCTCCCTCCTCCATTACTCCATCCTCCATTACTCCCTCCCCCATCCAAAGCAGCCCCTCGGTATCACAACCCCAACCGGATGTCATCATTTGGCACGATTATATACCAGAGGACACCCTTCGACGGGGTCTCAACGACATGCATCGCGCGCTAACTACGCCAGTGGCTCGTGTAGACTACCGGGTTGTCGGGGCGGGTGCAGTTTGGTCCTTGGGCGAGACCGATCGAAAGACCTGCGACTTCGACGTCTTGGTGGCAGATGAGGATGTCGGGCTGGCCTGGAAGTTGCCCGGGCAGGATGACTACTTCGGGGAGACGCGACTAGCTTCGCTGTACTACAAGGGGCCTTCGGGCAAGAACTTCAATGTCGATGTCGTCACCGTCACCAAGATCGAGATCTCCCGGTTTCCGGCCGAGACTGCCTCACAGCATGTCACCCTGGCCAAAGCGGCGTCGATCGAGTGTTTGCTGGAAAGCAAGATCGCCGCGCTGTCCAACTATGCGCGGAAGTTGAGAAAGGGTCGGACTAACAGCGACGACCTGGTCTTTTTGCTAGGCCTGGCGGCTTCGAGTGGCATTACCATCGGATACGGGGCTCTGCCACACCTCACGGACGGTTTTGTTCGGTCGTTCCGTCATGCGCGTCCACAGTCTTCTGATTCTTGGGATTCGATCAGTTGCCCGGTGGAGGATTGAGCTGTGAAGCCTGGTGGCAGTTGCGGGATTTACGGGGTTGGACACTTGTTTTGTTATCCGGTGGTTGGCATTTGTTGTGTTGTCCTTCGTTGACGTGACGATATGGAACCCGTTCGCGTCGGGTTCAATGAGAAGCTCTTGAATCTCTACATGTCCGTATCCCCTCTGGTTCGCAACGACTAACTTGCCAGTAGCCTCATCGCGGAAGCCGCAGTTGTAATGTGTGTGGCCGAATACCCATAACCTGACCGCTGTAGATGTCCAGCAAAGATCCTTCGACATGTCCGTTGCAAACGCTGAGGATACGCTGCTGCTTTGGTGCGCGGGCTCGACTGCTCTTGGATCAAGCGTTGGTGAATGGTGAGTGGCGATGATAATTTGCCGCTGTGGTTCCGTTTCTTCTAGTGTTCGTACTTGACTGTTCAACCAGTCTCTATCTTTTCTGTGTTCATCCATATGACTTTCGAGCGTCCAATCGCGGATGCCTTTCGTTTCGTTGAAGTCGGTGAGAAGCGCGTTGACTTCGGTAGCTTGCTGTGGGAGCACATCACTCCACAATGTGCATCCGAGAATCGTGGTATTCGCATCCACGTCGAAGCGGTCTCGGTTTAGAAAGATGAAGCGTCCTCCATACTGGTATCTGGCCTCTTTCTCGAACGCCCTAAGCCGTGCAACGGCATCAGGTAATGTGGTCCTGTATGGTTCGTGATTGCCGAGGATATAGAAGAACCGACTACCGCGTGTCTTGGTGAGTAAGTCTCGGAGGAAGCTGAAAAGCGCATCGTCCAGCACAAGCCCGATATCTCCAAGCATGAATACGTGGCTCCCCTTGACGCCGAGCTGGAATCTCTGGTAGAGTGGTTGCCATATGGGTGTCTCGAGGTGAAGATCCGACAAGACCTGGAACTGTGGCGGGAAGGCGGACATGGTGTGTAATTCCAGAGTCAGAGACGCGGAGAGTTCTTTGAGGGCTCTGAAGATGGTCAAATATTATAATATTTAATATGAACGTTTCCTGTGTAGACCGTGCTTCGTGGCGAGAATACATAGGAAAGTTGCTGTGCGAAGTGTTGGTGAGGAGGTGAGAATGACAGCAATAGTTCGAGCATAGCCAGAATTATAAGGTTTTAAGGTTTCTATAAGATTCTGAATGATCATCATAGAGTTTAAACAATGTAGTTAATATGAGTCACTTACGTGTACATCATGTAGGTGTAGGATGTATGCAAAGGTCGAGCTAAACTAGCCCTCATGTGCTCAACCGACCAGAAGGGGGTATCCCGGACAGCTTGAAGACCGAGATGTTTGACAGACTGGCCCTTTGAATTCCGATGCAATATCAGCACCCACTGTCGCGTAGGTTAGTATACGATCGCTCATTGGAATAACAGCCAGTGCATTCTCCAGATGGGTGAGATCTTCGAAGTATAGATTCAGATGATCTAAGTCTAAGTTTCTGACCCCGCCATGTAGGGACCTTGCAATTAACGCAAAGCCAGCCTGGAATATCCTGGAGGAGAGCTACGTCAAGATTTGAGAACTGAGTATGTAAAGCTTGACCAATATCTCATTTATTGGGCTTTCTAAGTCTGAAACATTAAAATATACTTGACAACGGGTATGGTATGGAGATTTGTCCCCGGGGTATATATCCTGCGAGACATGGTATAGATAGCAGCTGTATTGTAAGTCGGGCTGTTAGTCCTTATTATCACCTATTTTAGCCTGGTAGACCCCAATTGGGAACCATAACTAATACAACTCTTTTACCACCCTAGTCTGTTCGGTATATGTTGTAAATATTTCGGGTCCCTCAGCCCGACTTCCCGTAAAGAGGAACTACGAAATAATGTTTGCTTTCATAGAAATTGCCCTTTCCATGACTCTTCGCCTGCCGATTCAATTCAGTCCAGGTACTCCAAAAATATGCTATCCATGCAAAAAGTATCGTACGTATGTATATATGGTATAAAGAGAGGTAGATAGTAAAAGGAAAGTAAGAAGACTTGATGCAAGGGACTGTGGCATTGCCATTATAGGATTGTGTGAAATGGAAACGTGATTTCCTAACAGTCATGAATGGTCCGCGATCCCTAGTCCTTTATTCCTTTCACTGGCTTATTAATGGGAGAGCAGACGAGATCCCAAGTTCTCTAGTGGTATGGTCGTATGTGAAAAGAGGCTCTGCAAATGTCATATATATCAAACTATCCAGTAACCTAGGCACTTACCTCATCATTTAGGGATTGGCTAGAATGCCACAAATTAAAGTCCAGATTTTCCTAGGACGGGACGCTCCCGGAGCTCTAGGTAGATCCGCGCGGGTCCCCCCTAATTACCCTCGCAAGGGTTTAAGTGAGTAAGCGTAAAACTGTAACATATTCTACGATTCCGGTACTAATCTACGTTAGAATTTGTTTGACGTGGTCTAGGTATACCGGACAAGCTCGACTTTCGACGCCCTTCGAATTATCTCCGATACTATTACTTGAAACTCGACTAGTCTCCTTGCCGTCTTTAAATTTCAAAGAACTGGTCGCACATGACTTACGAGTCGATTGCGTACACGGAATTTTGCCTGTTGTAACTGTTGCTCACTTTATTTACCGTATAGCATCAGATAACGAAATACCTAGATATGCAGATACAGGTAGGGGTGTAAAATCAATCTCAAGAGGCGACTTCTGTAGATATAGCTACCACTTGATGTGATTAACAACAGAAACTAGCTGGCCCTTCATTCTTATTCCATTACCAAACAAAAACCACCCAACCCCTAGAGAATCCTCACATGATCTCATTACTACAAATAACCGAACGGAAAGTAGAGTAGCCATAGCACTTCTTCCAATGTCTCACACAGGCTTCGCCCCCCGAGAGTTCACCGCAGAGGCCTCCGATCTGAGACCAGACATTCTCGATCTCGTTAGGCGCACAGCCTTGCCTGTCCCCCCAGGAGCAAGCATATGCGATGGAGCTGCCGTATCGGGCTATCAGTAGCCCTGACGCAACGCTCCCATGCCTGGGAATTTTGACTCCGCTATCACAAGTTTCCTTGAGACTGTTGAACGCTCCGTCGTGGGCCCAGCGGCTCTCCGTTCCATGATAGCAATCAATCGAAGTTGAGGGGACTGGTACCTTTCCGACTACCGAGCGTTCGGAATAATCCGTAGCGGAGAAGACGATATCGCCGATGCGAATGGACTCCCCATAAACCGCTTCGGAACCCGGAACCTCGGTCGAATTAGTCAAGAGTGGAATGAAATGAACTCCGTTCTCGAGATTCGGCTCGATTGTGTAGCTGTTGGCGACGGTAACAGTGACGGCCGCTAGAATGAGTGATATGAAATACATAGTGTTGATCTTGGTACAGGAATTGATAATTGCTTGTGTAGATTTTCGAATGGGCATATGAGAAAGCCCTGAGTGTGTTGTTACGAGAGGTCATGATTATGAGGGAAAAGTGCACTCTGAATTTGCGAGACCAGCACTCTTTGTACTTGCGGAGTCCAGCAATAACCTACGAGTCCATCCTGGTGTAAAATGAGTCATACTCTACGGCGCGAACTCTATCAATATACAGAGTATATTTCGGGCGGAGTCACAAGGCAACTCTACCGGGTTCATAGTTCAAAGACTCCATGTTGATCTGAGCTCTTGCGTCAGCAATTAAATATAAAAGCTAAGCAGAAATTTCCAACAATACTTATTACAATGACTGTCGCCATTTCATACTAGGCGACGACAAGAAATGTTGCCTTTTTTCGATGTAAATGGTAGAACGATCATCTTGCTGGGAGAAACACCTGACTTACTCAGAATGCCGACTTTAATATTTATGGCTGCTTTATTTCTGTTCTCGATCCGCTAGTTACAACCGATCTTACGCGTATTTGTGACTAACGAAGCTACTAGTAATAGGGACGCGCCACCGGACATCGTCACTAAGCGTGGAGGCAGAAATAGTAATCGTGAAGGTTTTAATCTAGTGGTTTATCATTCTTTCGATCTGCTGGTGATGACAGATTGCTAGCTTCGCCCCGGTTCCTCTTTGAGTTTATGCTTTCCTTTGAGTTCTGGTTCGCTTTAAACATTCTGCACCCAACGGTAATTGGACCTATAATCAAGATTCCCCCAGACGAATTAAACAATTTTCAGATGCAATTGGGTCTGGATAGCCAAGGTGTCACTTGTAGGTATCCTGAGCTGTGCTGGTCGTTTGCCCCAGGAGTTCAACACGGATCCTCGTAACTGGGTAGAGGATCTGCTGTAGAACGAACTGATCACATTCCTCCGATAGTTTGTATATGATCGAGTTATGCTTTTTCCGTCTGTTACCCCACCACCACATCTGTTGTTTTCAAAGTAGTCGATTTGTATCGTTTTCACTCGCTTTCGTATGAGAGCTCTGGGTGCTGAGCCCCGGATAGCCCTGGTGGATGGATATGCCAGTCGGACCGACTCGTCTCAATGCAAGGTGGCATGGACATAGTACTTACTTAAGTTTAAGGTAGCGTTAGCTGTGTGCCGCATCCCCAAAGTACCTCAACCGGCACCTCCCGTTCCCCCCTTGTTGTAGAAGCCTCTATCAATATTCCTGCTACATATTAAGCACTTTACTTTAACAACGTTGTCCCGAGATAGAAATACGATCTACGTAGTCGTCACCCTGTACACTGAAACATTTCTTCTCGACTGGATTGTAAGATCACACCAGACCTCGGCTGACATGCATGTCAGGGCAGCACTGCATACTGCGTACCTCTTAGCAGTTAGGCAGACGTCATGCGACAGGCCATTTACACAGTGCCCTAGGTTTTCATCTTACGCATCCCCAAGATATAATAGCATTCCACGACGGAGCCTTAATCTTTCCAGTCAGGTCGTTTTGGCACTCGATTTTGCAACGATGTCCCCTCCCAGATGAGGCGTCCGAAGCGAAAGCTGCAAGAGTTGCAGCAATCGAAGCTTGTTCTGAATTAAAGGCATTACTTACTGGGCCCAACTAACTTCTAAGCTTTAAGGTTAGTCACTGTACTACCTAAAAGCTGGATGTATCATGCTTTAGCGTATGCATAATCTCAAGTGGACATCATATGCAAGTGTGAAGGCAATTTTACGATTCCGCCTTGAACAGTTCTTTTCTGTTGGAGAAGCTACTTCTTTCGATGCTATTTCCCAGTTCTCGGGACTAAATCTGAAGACGGTTCGTCGTCTTATCAGACATGCTATGGTAAATCATCGATTTTCAAGGAGGAAACACCCGATGTCATAATGCATTCGGCTCTAACAGCAATCCTCGCCCCAGATGAATTAGCGAGGAACTCGCTCGCGTTAGAGCTCGATGAGTTCTGGCTTGCTGCGGTAAAGGTAAAACCTCAAATAGCTCCAGTATAAGATTGCGAATAAACCAACTAGCTAATTGATTCAAATCCCCAGATTACTGACGCCATGGAAACTTGGCTTAACTCTGAAGAAAATAATGAAACTGTAAGCTCTACGTACATAGTAATCATCATATGCCGAGCTCTAGTGGTTCTTTCGGGGGTTTAGTCTCGCGAATAATAGCGAAAAAGTATGTGTGACATCTTTAGCGAAAGTCCTGCTCGTGCGGATCGATTTGGACGGCACTTCGCCAAGCCAGACCAGACGTTCGACGGACTTCTTGAAAACTACCCCTAGGAAGAAAAGATATCTATAGTGGATGTTGGCGGATCGTATGGCAGCGTCGCTGCCAAGATTGCCGAGTAATTTGCCAATATGAGGTGTTTTGTCCAAGACCTTCCGGATGTTGTTGCGGAAGGCGCGTTACGATTGCCCGCTTGGCCCTGGCCTTCAAGATAGGGCCACATTCACACCGCAGTAAGTTGATAATTTGAATCACGAACTGACATGGTCAATTTAGCCTTGGTCCTTATAAATGCTGATCATGTGTATACTTTAGTGATTTCTTCACCCCCAAGCCGATTACTGCCGGTGTGTATTACTTCCGTTCCATTTTTCATAATTGGGCCGATAAATACTGCATCTAAATTCTCCAAACTCTGGTGCCCGCATTACAACCTGGCGCACGAGTGATAAGTCATGAGTATATCCTTCCAGACCTCAAAGATCTGACTAGACCGGACGCTCGAAGAGCTATGTAAGCACTACATTCTCTAGTGATCTAGGTTAGCTTCTACGGTAACCCTTCTAGCTAATCATTCATAGTAATCTTGACGTTAGAATGCAAATCCTTCTGAACGCACAGGAGCGCAGCAAAGAAGAATGACCTGAACTTTTCCGCCAGGTGGATGTTCGGTTCCACTACATAGGTGCTCGTCGACCTGTTGGGGCCAGACGGTGGATAATTGAAGCCGAATGGCGCGGATAAACAAGACATTCTGGTAAAGTTCTAGTGTGCTGCTCTAGTCAGGAGGGAATGAACGTTACTCAACATCGCAGGGCGCGTATTATCACTTAGAATAGAAATCTTTCTTCAAGACGCTGTCGCTGAAGTGGAATTGTTAGCGAACAAAGTAGTAGCTGCCCTGTGGTGTAGCTTTAGTGAATTTCTAGAAATATATATAACTGAACTTCCCCTCTTTAGATCTTGGAATGCTAGGAATCAATTGGTCACTCTCTGACTGCCTAACTACTGCCCTCCTTCTAACTAGAGATAGTGCATAGATTCACTCCGTGACCAAACCCCCTGACAGCAATCCGCAGCCCTGTAGCCCTCACAATTCCAATAGAAGATTAGTCAAAAGCTGTACTCAAAGCTACCTTCTCGCCAACCGTGAAGTCATGTATGAATTCATCGTTATTCCTCTTCATCCTTGTAATTGCATCCTCGCCGAGCACGAGGCGTAAGACTTTACCCTTGAGCTCGCCAGCCATACCCTCACCCGTCACGATTTCGAAAATGCGCTCAATGCCCTTGTCTGGATCACCCGCCTGCTTGCCATCGGCGTCCGCAAACTTGTGGATCACGGAGCCGACAAGGCCGCCCTTATAGTCGTCTGGCATGGGGTTCTCAGACAGCTGTAGCTGTCCAAGGAAATTTGTCCGAAATGCGCCTGGGTTTACGATCAACACTGAAATGCCGAAGCCGGCGACCTCCTTTGCCAAAGATTCTGAGGCTGCTTCAAGTGCAGCTTTGGATGCAGCGTATAACGCGCTAGTTCTTAATGTTAGCACACAATTTCGCTATGAAATATGTGAGACAAAAATGAATTAGCTTGACGAACCTAGTTGGTAGAGGATCCTTGGCTGCGATAGATGAAATATTGACTATGAGGCCGGACCGGCGAGCCCGCATGCCTTCCAGCGCGGCTTGCATGGCATAAATAGGCCCGAACACGTTGGTTGAAATCTGGGCGTTTACTTCCTTCTCACTAAAAACAAACGAATTGTTAATTAAATAACAATAACATTAACTGTTATTCATAGACGGCTAAACTCACCTCATCTGCTCCAAGCAGCAGAAAATTGCATATCCGGCGTTATTAATAAGGTAGTCAATACGCCCGACAGACTTAATCTTTCTGTGAATGCTCTCCTGAGACTCAGTCATGTCCATTTCCATCACTTCGCCCCCTGCGGCCTCGATTTCGTGTACCACATCGGTGCGTGTCGCTTTGCTACGCAGAGATCCGATGACGCGGTGACCGGCCTTGAGGGCACGGAGTGTGAGTAGTAGCCCGAAGCCATTGGAGACACCTGTAATGAACCACACGGGTTGAGACATTGTGCTGTGATTACAACTTGGAATGGGCAACGTGTATGTATACAAGAATGGGGACTTGGGCGATTCCTATGCTGAGTTAGTGTTTCTTTAGATTTTGAGCAAGGACGAATATAAGATTTCCAAATTTCAGAAAACAAATTCATATATCGCCAACGATCTACATTAAATCCGCTATCCCCACTATTCCCGTTATATCTCAATCACAGACCAGATACTGTCCAACATCGCCGATGCTATCGCCGATGGACTTCTTTGATGCACTTTAAAAATAATCCTTAAACCCGACAGACCCTAATACCCGATGAGCACTATTATCTTCTAGACTCTACCGTCGATGGTTAATTGGATATGGTGATGGGTAGATGCCGCTGAAAACGAGTACGGGTTGGGGGTTGAGCAAGCATACCACGTCACCAGTAAGGGAATTCAAAACTCATGGGGACATATCTAACTTCAATACGTAATTGTATTATGTCATAATCGTAGACCCTGCATTATTTCTCTGAAGGATATACAACGATCCTATCAATATCCCCCCCCTTATAGTCTACTCCGTTCCACAACCCGCCGACCGATATGGTATTTTTGCTATTTTTATCGAGTGTGAGCTGTAAAGACGTTGACAAGATGACTCCCTTATGCGTGTCTCTTTGATAAAGCGTCTCCACATTCTCAGTGTGGCCATTGATAACGACGCTGCTTATCCGCCGGAGCTGCCACGCGCCCCCTATTCTGTCAGGCGAGCCGCCAGCTGTTCTAGGTTAGTGAAGGGTTATATGAGCTTTATACCATACACTTACGTTGGTCGCCAAATCCCATGTCGTCGGTATTCTGGTAATGGAACGAGACCCACTTCTAGAGTCAGTAATTGCCGTTACAGTAAAAGACATATGAGGGTTTCAGTAGCCCGCAGGTGCAGTCAGGGGAGAATCTATTCAGATACTAGTGCTCCTATGGCAGGTCGAAAGGGTACAAGAGAATCTAGTGTACTGACCTGAGGTTTTCCGGTCCCTTTGATACCCTGAAACGTGACTTTGCTGTCATTGCCGTAAATTCCGGTCACAATGGTGCCGCCACTCGCGAAATTCTGCGTATCGGTGAACTGTCAGTGACAGAAATAGTTTGGGGGTCACGTTGATGGAAGATTGTGTCTTACAGCTTCTTGTTTGAACGCATTCCCACTTGTCGTTGCATCTTTACCAAGGTAGGCCGTGCCTTGAACCGGAAACCATTCCCCGGATTTTCTAAGGTTGTCAGCTTATCCACAAACTAGAGTTACTACATGACCCATCTTACACGTCTAAATCATAAACATCGTACCACTCTAGTGAGAGTGTCTTCTTCTTGTCATCGATGTTGATTGGTAGCCAAATATAGCGGCTTTCCCAGAGTGAGTTTGAGTCCCACTTGATAAGGAATCGTTAGTAATACTATCAAGTCATGAGAACTGGCGTCTTACCTGATCACCTAAGTATAAGTACGTAGTCTTTTTTGTGCCCTGTATCCTTAACGTGTAGCCAGATTGAGAGTTGAATGTTCTCGTATTGAGTGGAGCTGCTATCCACGGTTGCGACCACGGGCCGCTTAATTTATCTGCTCGAAATGCAACGACATCTAGACGTAGTCACATTAGGATGGTTTTTTAATATGATAATAATAGGATAGGTTGTCTTACTGTTGGGGCGGTAGCCGGTCTTATGGGACATCAAAGCATAATAGCTCTTCTCCGTCTGGATTATAGTCGGAGCTTCGAGATCATACTTATCAAAACGATAGGTAACGCTGTCCAGCGCGGATACTTCCTCATTGTAGGAGGTCAGATACACATCTCGCCCCTCTTTTCTGTCACCGTTTGAGTAAAGCGCATATGAGCGGCCATCCTTGTAATCGGTAAATAGACCGAAGTCCTGACTCCAGTTCCCAAGCGGTGCTGTTGCGTTGACGAAACTGTAAGGCCCGGCAATTGTATCCGATGTAGCTAATCCCTGAAGTAGAAGCCCGTAGCTCGAATTATCGGCATGCCACCACATCTAAATCCATTTAGTCCAGAATTCGAAGATTTTCAAAGTATCGCCATGCACTCACATGATATTGTTCAGCCGCCTTGCTGTAAACCACCTTTGGCCTTTGAATGATCTTGGAAGGAGAAAGGTATGGATGCCCATCAATTGGCTCTAGATGAAATTAGCCCATTACTGCTTATGAATCATGGATCTTGATCCCATACCCAATGCAAGCCCGTGAGATTGCCATGTTGCTAGGTCGTTTGATGAATACACCGAAACGCCGCCGCCTTCTACTTGGCCCTGAGTCTTGTATTCGCCAAACAACCAGAACGTGCCCTGATCAAATACTACATTACCGGCGTGCGCATTGACAAGATTGCCATCAGTATCTCGCCATCTCGCACCAGGCACAATGAACTTTGCCTGGGCTATGGCACTAAGAAGGAGGTAAAACGAGAACGCCAACGAGGAATTGAACATCGTGATTTAACCGCAATTACTTTCCTTAGAGGGCGGTGTCTCGTTTCATTCACCGGTCTGCCTGTGAACTTATAAGTGTCTTGCCAAGAGTATTTCGCGATATCCTACCCCGCGATGCCCCTGTTCCTCCGCATCCCTATTCGGATCTATGGAGATTTGCCATGTAGTTTCTCCACATCGCTATGAATTACCCCGAAACTTGGAAATATAGATTTCAGTAAGAAGTGCTCCCGACATTGTGGTAAATTCTCTGCTCTGTTATGCTCGCTTCAAAAATTGTCAGCCTAGACACCGCCAGCTTCTCTTCGCAACATTTACACTTCATGTATAGTAAAAACAGCCAGTTACTCGAA
Source organism: Xylaria hypoxylon (assembly GCA_902806585.1). NCBI lineage: Eukaryota > Fungi > Ascomycota > Sordariomycetes > Xylariales > Xylariaceae > Xylaria > Xylaria hypoxylon. The sequence continues at coordinate 228,664 of CADCXB010000050.1, read as the reverse complement.
GGATCGCTTGATCATAAAGACGGTAAGAAAATTCAACGAAGGAACTACAGAAATCTATCCAGGTTGGCTATTTCCCGTTTTCCGGCTATCTCCATTTGTGGAGAAAGTTTTTTTGGAAAGTTGTTGAGATGTGAAGCTTATTAGCTTGTATTATTACTTCTGTAAAGTGAATAGAAGTACTTTACAGGTGCCTAAATATTGTGTACTTAGGTCACGTGTAATCCTTGTACTGCTACCCCGGTTGCTAAGATTATAGCGAAGTGGGGTGACCTAGACTCATGTTAAGGTCGCGTTAGTTAGTTAAGCGGCTTCGTTAACCGGGCATAGCTACAGATAAAAGAGCGGCTAAAACTGAGTAAGAATTAAACAATTAATCAATAAATCTCCTCCACTAAGAGGAGAAAAAAAAACTTCTTCAACATCAAGTACGAAATTTTTGGAATTCTATAACAATTAAGAGCTTAAACGCAGTTCCAAAGGGCCAATTGAATAGACTAGTGTGCGGCGCATCGCCCAGTGCGCCCAAAAAGGCACCATGGCGACCTCATGGCCCCAGGCGAGAGCATGGCCGACGGAAGCACGCGAGCATGCCACATACATCAACCAGTACCTAGCAGCGGCAAGGATTCAGAAGCATTGTCTGTGGGGGTGGTCCTCCCCAGAATCTCCAAAAGACTACGAACAGGGAGAATTACGGATCGACGTCGAGCTAAGGATTGAGATCGGAGATGAGGAGCGCCCTGCTTACCATGTGTGAATTGGCTGTGGAACTGGCGGCGAAAATGGGGCAAGATAGACCCTGACAGACTCTGCTGACAGTCATAAGTGCCGTGGCTGGTGAAAAAACAGCTGCTACGTAAGCACGCTAGGGAATATGTTAAGAAGAGTGCAGATGCATAAATATGTAGCAAAATGGCCGTTGTATTCAGGATAATTAGAAGGGAAGATTAAAGGTTAGAGACTCATGTAGGAGATACGATACATATAGATATGGGGGTGGAGTGTACCACCAATCCCTTACATCAACAGAATGCTAGATACTTAAGGGGGTGTTAGTAATGGTTGCTGGCTCTGCCTTCGTTTTTAACAGCTTTAAAAACGTCGCTGCAACTTTACCTACACTTAATAGGACACACGGCTAGAGATATAGATTTCTCGTGCAAGTCTCCTATAATCTAATATATCAAAGTCACTGTGCCACCATGAAAACAGTTTGACAAAGGGCATATATCTAATACGAAGCAACATTCTCTCAACGAATTAACAAATACTATGCAGTATTTCGCATTGACATGACTCATTTTACCCCTATCTCCTAGCGATTAATGCCGACCTTCTAACTGACCTTCCCATCACCTTGTCATAGGTACTCATTCATTGCTTCAGTTTCCCATCCGCCCAGGCCTTGACCTTGTCCTCGATCTTAGGCGTGTACAGCCAACCCATTTGATCTGGGTTCTCAGCCGACTCATCCACCCACACCTCACCCTTGCTGAGCTGCTTTTGTTTCTCAAGCGGTAAGCGTTTGTTGTTCAGCTGCTTTGTTAGTACGAGGAGGTCGTCGATGCGATCTTGGCGTATCTTCTGCCAGAAGTCCAGTGCGTCTTCCCATTTGATCTCCGCATTTTCCTTGAGCGTGGAGAGCAGCAACGCTAGTGCCGTAACGTCCTCAAAGGCTTGCGATGCCCCTTGACCAGTTGTTGGCGGGATCGCGTGAGCAGCGTCGCCGAGGATGGCCACGCGGCGCTTCTCAGAAGTCCAACTCTCCAGGCGGGGGATCGAGTAGAACACCCACATGTTCAGGGAGTCGGCGTTAATATCCTCCATGGCGGACTTGATAATGTCCGGCCAGGCGTCCATATTCTTACCCTTTCGGACACGATCGATCAGACCCTGCTTGTCAGCCATGAGTCTGTCCCACCCCTCTCTGGTCTGGTCCTCGAACGGAAACTGCGTGCCGGACAGCATAGCGGACCCGTCAGGCTTTTGAGGCGCTAAGACGAACACACCATTCGAGGTCAGGACGCTGACTGGGAACTTGTAGTCTTTGTCTTCAGGGATCCGTAGCTGCTTTGTAGGCGTCTCCCAGGTTAAAGCCGTCAACCCCATAAACTTCTTCTGGACGTTTGGGGCGACCAGCTCCCTAACCTTGCTATGGATGCCGTCTGCGCCGATAAGCAACGAGGCGGTTGCTGTAGTGCTATCATCAAATGCGAACGAAACGCTGGTGTCGTTCTCAAGCAGGACTTTCGTGAACTTCTTGTTGAAATGAACAGCAATCTTCCGTTCGAAGCACGCGTTATAGAGAATATCAAGGAGCTCCTGGCGATAGACACGCAGAGCCTTGTATCCAAAACGAGATTCTTCGCCAAGGGGGTAGCGATCAACGGTCTGCTCGTCTGCATCTTTATAATAGACGTATTCGAAAGCGTAGCTCTTCTTCTGGAGCTCAGGGTAGACTCCAAAGCCGTCTAGGATCCTCAGCGCATTAGGCGACAACATCACGGCGCCACTAGAGGTTTGAGAGGCAGAATGAGTGCTGCGCGCCTCATAGACTGTGCAGGGAATTGATAGTTGATGCAACGCGAGGGCCATGGCCATGCCCTGTGAGCTGGTCAGACAGCTGGCCGGTCGGCGGAGATAGAATGAAAGGCACTTACAGCAAGACCGCCTCCGATGATGGCAACATTTCGCGTAGAAGACTCCATGATTGCGGTGGCGAGGTCTTAGTATAGAAGTGAAAGAAGTTGGTGTGTTTGGCGATACGAAGGTTGGCATGAAAAACTCTGTGTTAGACCACTAGAACAGCTGGGGTTCCAGGCCTTTATATCTTGCGCCATGACATGGTGGCCTCGCCCGGGTCGTCGGTTTCCGTAGATTGGTAGGTAGCACATGCAACGAGGCAGCTATGCGCCCAGGGGCATAGTACTCAGTAGATACTGACTAATCGCAAGAAGGCCGAATGAAACATTGCACAAAGGACTACCTACCCCTGGTGGCGGTATGAGGATCCCCTGGAATTGGTGATGTGTTCGGATCCGGTACTCGGCCGATACTTGCAATCCGGCCGAGACCGCATGGAGTGAAGGGAAGCATCAGCCTCAAACAATGAACGATTAGTAAAGGTTCTGCATTTACAAGGTGTCTACGTATATATATATTTATAGATAGCATCAGATTACTTTGCTGCGACCACTCCCATTAACACTCATCGTCCTCTCAACAACCTTTCAAAAAGGCGTGACTCGTCACCCTGCCACACCTTATCCTCTTCTATTTATTTTATTGTGTCCCATCTCATCATTTCCTTCGCTTCCTAGACGCATATCCAATATTGACCGCCGTGGTCTTAAACACAGAACATACACAGAAAAATGCATCTCCTCATCCTTGGCGGTAGTGGCCGAACTGGCAAGCTCATCGTTGAAGAGGCGCTGTCTAAAGACCATAGCGTCGTAGCACTCGTTCGGTCACCTGCCTCCTTCCCCTTGGGCGCGCGACCAGGCCTGACCCTCGTTGAGGGTACGCCTATGGAGCCCCAAGATCTCCAGAAAGCGTTCGCAGCATCACCCCAGTCCCCCGAGGCTGTCCTGGTAGCTTTGAGTTTGAAGCGGGTGTCCGACTCCCCTCTTGCGGCAGTGGACCCAAGCAACCCAATTAGAATTATGGAAGATTCGGTCGCAAACGCGATTACTGTTATGAAGGAATATGGTACCAAGAGACTTGTCATCATGAGCCAGTGGGGCGCCGGCGACAGCTTTGGCAGCATGAACATTCTCTTCCGAGGCATGTTCTCGCACACCAACATGAAATACGGATTGTCTGCCCACAATAACCTCGACAAAGAAACACGAAAGACCGAAGTCGACTACACTTTTGTGCGGGCCAGTGTACTCGCTGACGGCGATGCAGCCCCGATCAAGCTGTACCCCGATGACGGCAAAGGGATTAACTTCTTACCCAAGGTCACCAGAGCAAGCGTCGCCAAGTTTATGGTTGAGGCTTGCGAGAAGAATGACTTCATCCGTCGAAGCCCAGTGATCTCGAACTGAGCATTTTTAAGGCTACTTCGAATTCATTGGCCGAATGTGGCGAAAAGGAGTTTTGGAGTTCCCCCCGCAGACGCAGGGGCTTTAATACGGGCTTAGCAAGTTGGATTAGTATTGATGTTCCGGAAGGGATAGTTAGCATAATCTGATTTACCCAATAAGAAACCTGATTTCTGTTTCTTTTGTTACTCGGGGAATTAACTTCGCAATGATTTATGGGTTATTTTTCTTTTTACTCCATAATTAAGCTATTAACATAACGGTGGCGGTTCTTCTTTTACCTAATTAATGCGATAATCCAGATGTCGGTGCTCAAGAATCCCGAGACATTGCAACCTCTACCGAACAACCCATACAGACACTTTCAGGTCGCTGAACTTGTAGTCTAACTTTGTCGTACATTCAACTAATCACGTGGAGCTGTCTAAGTGTCTGGATGTGTGATGAAGAAGGTAAATTCCGAGAAGAATACGTCTTATAGTAGAAAGTGGAACAAAAACCTCCAAACAGAATAGGAACACATAAATATATTACACTAGGAAAACATCACAACCAAAAGCCTAAACCGAGAACGGCCCAAGTGTGTCTCTAGAGAGCTTCCCCTGATTCCCCAAGATGCTCGATATGTTATTCATGGCACTCTCGTGGAATTCGTTGAAAGCTAATTGCGTGTTAGCAACGGCACACGACAAAGAATGGCGAAGAAGGACGCACGAAAGGCCGAGGAAAAGCAAACATAGATGCTCCAAACCCACATGGTCTGCTGCTCGCCAATTCTACGGACATCCATGATATCCCATGACCCAGCGATGATGCCAGGACCAGAGCTCCCACTGTACTTAATCGGCGTGTCGATCACCTGGAACTTCATGAAGAATCCATCTTCGAATCGCGCAGTCTTACTCTGGTCGCTCTTACCCGAGTAGTCGGTAAACACCATTAGCTGCTCTTTCGTAGGAACAGGCACTCCCTCCACATCGCCAATCAGCAGACGAGTTGGATGCCTTGAACCACCGCGAAAGATTTTAGTAGGGCTAGTCCCAAACCACGCTGTGTTCGTGACTGCAGTTGGTTAGTATGATTCATTCTTGAGGGGGAACCATGGAGACGAAAACTGCTCACAGTTCGATATAAGCTCGGTCAGATCGCCAGTATCAGCGTACACCATGGCATAGGATGTTGACGATTGGAAGACTGTTCCCTTGGGGCACACGCAGCCTTGTGGATCAGCGTTGCATTTAGGGAACATTTGCTTCGTTGCCACTTTCTCGTTGATCTCAAGATCCCGTATAGGAGTTGCAGCTGCGGACCCAACTAGAAGAGCCAGAATAAGTCGTGCTGACACCATCTTGAATAATGAATTCGATCAGCAGGAGAACGGTTTTGGGAATTCAAACGACTGGTGAAACTGCTGCGACAGAGTGAATGCAGATCATAGCATGCTTATTGCTAATGTCAGAAATGAGGTTTTCCTTTGATATATACTTGGCCAACTGGCCAATATTCACGACTACATTTCCTTTGCTTTATTTATTTATTTTTAGAGTCTAGGCTCCCTCGTCGTAGTTCAAGAGCTAGCATGCCGCAGGATTTAGGAAGGATCAATAGACACAAATTCGTAGGATCATGATGGAAAGCCTGGCTGAACATAGCTTGCCACAAGGCATCCCGGTTTATGAGATACCAAATATTCGGCGAAGGCGATTCAGGGAGACCGGCGGCATGAGGCTTTACAACGATAAATTTAGGCTTTCCAGCGAGAATCCATCGTGAAGGGCTTGATGGCGTTAGCTTGAGACTGACAGCTGAAGTTTGGCGTGCTGTGGTATGAATATCCTTCCTTATTCATGTGACATGTCAGAACTCCAATCGCTGGCGGTTAGCAGCGGCATTCTTACACCCAACTATAATTAGGTCGAGTTATGATTACTGTCCATTATCACATTGCTTAATTCAGCACGATCTATGATCTAAGATTCCAAGCGCATATTCTAAGTTTAGGATTGTCGATACCACAGTAAAGGTACCGTGACCAGGTGGGGGGTATATAGCAAGTTGGGTTCGATTCCTAACAGCGCTATTGGTATTCGCTTTTAGCTCATTTACCACATTGCGCAGGTCCTTTCAGTCTGGTCCACCAAGACCTTATTCGGTGCGGCGTTCTGGGCTGGGTAGGACATTCGCTACCTTTAGATCAGCTTAGATTGAGGTGTGAGGATAGAGAGACAGAGGCGTGTACCCCCCACGGATCCGGATCCGTGCCGCCGCCACATGTCTTTCAGCTCGGGCAATAAAACTGTGATGTTAGCAGGCGCCAGGGAATAGAGAATGGCGATGTAACCCGTAGGTAACACAAGGTTCCTCGACATTTGTCAACTGTAACGGATACTGTGAGACGTTTACTCCGAGATCCTCCTACGTCTTTGTTACCTGCAAGCCTTCCATCCGCTCCATGCAGAGTCATTCGGTCAGTCTGTCTCAGGTTTCATATTCATCACAGATTGATGCAACATCTGAAGCCCGATATCCTTGCGCTAGCAGAATCAATTTATTCATATGCATCAAGATGCCTAGCTGCGTCCAAGAGGACGCCCAACAGCCTCTACCGGACTGGGAATCTCTCTACAAACGATCAATGCTGAACATGGACACGATCATTGACCAACATTCAGATGACGTGCCACCACCTTGGCGTCGCAGCTACGCTCGCGGATCATCACAACACATTGACATTAACAGTCATGACCAGACAACAAGACTGTGCAGTAGGTCTAAGTCAGACACCTGGAAGCTGCAGAATACACTATCGCGATCCACAAGCCAGGCCAAAAGGCTTAGCAGTCACCTGAGCAACCGACTGAGTCAATCCAGCGAACTCTTTTACGAAGGGTTCGAGTTCCAGGGCTTGGGAGACGCAGCGTTGTCAACGCAACACATCGATGATGGCCTACGGCGACTAGAACCGCCAGACTATCCACGTCAGTCTTCCCATGACGACGGACGCTCTAAGAGCGGCGAGATTGTCGTCGCCGCCGCCGATCAGACAGGTGAAGACGCAGAGCCACCAAAGAAGTACGGCTCCCGCACTTGGCTTGTCATGTTCGCGCTGTGCGTCACGCAGCTCCTCAACGCCTTCGAGGGTACGGTGACATCCACTGCGCTGCCCACCATCATAGCCGATCTGGAAGGCGGCGAGGAATTCATCTGGGTCACCAGCGGCTACTTCCTCACCAGCACCGTCTTCCAGCCCCTCTTTGGACAGACGGCGGATATCTTCGGCCGCAAATGGCTGATCCTCTTCGCCGTTGCCGCGTTCGTCCTCGGAAGCGGCATCTGCGGCGGAGCACCGACCATCGGCGTGCTCATCCTGGGTCGGGTGATCCAGGGGATCGGAGGGGGCGGCATCAACGTCCTTGTCAACGTCATCGTCTCCGACATGTTCGCCGTGAGAGATCGTGGGAAGTTCCTAGCTATTGTCTTGAGCGCTGTATCGGTTGGGACTTCAATCGGGCCCATATTGGGCGGCTTGATTGTCGAACGCACCACCTGGCGCTGGGTGTTCTATCTCAATTTACCCGTCGGCGGCGTTTCGCTCCTCCTGTTGTTCGCATTCCTCGACGCAGACCCGGGCGGGAAGAGAGTGGGCAGAAGCATCGGGATCGGGCAAAAGCTCCGCAGAATAGACTATGGAGGCAACGTTCTCTTCATTACCGGCGTGACACTCATCCTCGTTGCGCTGGCATTTGGTGGCACGGTATGGCCGTGGACTTCGTACTCAACACTCGTGTCTCTCTTTGCTGGTTTCTTCATCGTGGTTATCTTTCTGTTCTATGAAGAGAGCAACTACTGCAAGGAACCGACGCTGCCCCTACGTCTTTTCCGCAACCGCACCTCAGCAACGGCCTACGCCATCACATTTTTACACTCCCTCCTGACCTTGGAAATACTCTACTTCCTCCCTGTCTACTTTCAGGCAATTAAGCTCTCGAATCCTACACAATCCGGCGTCAATACGCTCCCCACCGTGCTGCTGCTCGTCCCGTCATCAGTTATCTCAGGCGGACTACTATCCAAGTTTGGCCGATACAAACCCTTCCATCTTGCCGGTTTTGGCCTGCTAGTCCTGGCTCTTGGGCTATTTACCAGGCTGAGGCACGACTCTCCGACCGGGATGTGGGTGATTCTCCAGATAATCTCAGCTATCGGCTCGGGGCTCGCTCTGAGTACCCTCCTCCCGGCAGCCCAGGCGTGTCTGTCGGATTCTGACACGGCAGCCGCAACAGCAGCCTGGGCGTTTCTACGTTCCTTTGGTATTGTTTGGGGTGTCGCCGTGCCATCGGCCATCTTTTCCGCCCAGGCCACGAGCCTGACGGAGAAAGGGCTTATCGTCGACCCGAATACTGCGGCGATCTTAGGGACGGGTGGCGGTGCTTACGAACACGCCACAGCGGATTGGGTCAACTCAGTGCCAACTGCTGGTGGACTCAGAGACAGCGTGATCTTGCTGTTTGAGCAGAGCTTGGAAGTTGTGTGGATTTTTGGGGCGGCGGTCGCTGCCTTGGGCTTCTTGCTTACTTTTCTAGAGAAGGAGGTTGCGCTTCGGCAGAAGTTGGAGCCCGTGAAGGGTGAGGGGGGAAGCAGTGATGCCTCCGCCGAGAGAACAAATCACAGGGTGGACGGGAATGATGAAATGCCTGTCAGGGAGCGGGAGATAGTATAATGTCTACAATCCTGATATATGGTCATTATCTATTTAGCATACGTAGATTAGGTGGGTGGGCAAGCAACAAGTCTTGCTTCTACACTACATTTTACGAATGAAAATATGAGCACAACTTCAGCTTAATAACCCTTCCTTGTCTTGGAAACAAAATCGCTATTCCTTTTCAGCTCTCTTTCAGAAGCTCTGGCAGTCTGTTACGCCGATTTAATGCCGTCCAATGTCACTCAACATTCGAGAAATTCCATGATGACCTAAGTAAAGGAGTAAGGCTATGGAATCCTAACCTGCTGGCTTTCTTCGGCCGGCATTGTTTCTAAGCGCAACAAGCTGTTCATCTCTATGGCCCCTGATCCTTGTTAAGGGTGGAACTTGTGCTAGCGCCCGGCATCCTGGTAGGATGCTGACCATGCCGGCTCTAGCTGTAGAACCGGGGTTAGATCGAGGCTTGCCCTTCGCCCCTGAAAGTGGCTGGTCTTACTACATAGCAACGCTGACAATCCTACATGCAGGGTCACTCGGCCCATACTTTTTTCACACCGAGTTTGGGTATACTTTCTATTGTTGGATGAATTCGTGACGGTGACTCTACCGCAGCACCTTAAAACGTCATGTTGGCGGCTCTGTCTTTCGCCTGTAAACTGATGAATTCAATTAGCAATGTCACCTTGTCTGTACTCGTCTAGCACTACATGCAACATGACTCAAGGAGTGGTCTCCTATAGCATTACCGCCCTTATTGGGCTCACTCTCTTCGCTTTTCGAGTGTCGTTGGGACAGGTAATGAATGCTGTTCTATCTCGATGTATCCATGTTGGTGCCTCTTGCCCTGATATCATATGTCACGTCTTTAGGCTGATAATAATATGTCAAGCTCATCCTGGTCTCCATGAATCCAGTCCGAAATGCCGAGGGCTCTTCTTCCCTGCCGACCTGTGTCTATGAATTCCCGAATGGACAAGGCGACCAGGCCAAGTTTTTCCACGGGCGTCAAAACAGTGAGGTTTGGGGAAAGAAGTACGGCTCCATCTACCGCCTCTGGTCTGGCACATCGCCTGAAGTGTAAGTATTTGACTTATGATCACGATGAACGAAGAGTCCCGGCCGAACTGACACGTGTTGCATCTAGGGTTATCACTCGGGCAGATCATGTCCAAGCTGTCTTCAAGGATTCCAATACGCACACCAAAGCTATCAACAACAACTCGGGATGGTTTATGGGTGAAATACTTGGCCAATGCGTCGGTCTGATCAGTGGTGAGCAATGGAAACGTGTGCGCGCCGTTGTAGAGGTGCCTTTCCGTCACAGCACCGCTACTAGATATGTTCCGGCTATTCGAAAGCGTACAAAGGACTTCTTACAGGAACTATGGGATACCAAGGAACTGTCCCGCGGCCTTCTGCGACCCGCAGACGACCTCAAACTTCTTCCCTTCCTCATTACCGCCGATGTTGTCTACGGACCGTTGACACCTGAATTGGAATCCGAGCTCCGCGCACTTGCGCCCCAGCGCGAAGCCCTTTTCCAATGGGTCATGAAGGGGGGCTTACCCCGCTTCGCCGTCTCGGCCTACATCCCCTGGACGAAGGCCAACCGCGATCTGGTGGCGTTCGAGAAACGGTGGCGCGTCTTCAACGAGACGGCCTACAAGAATGCCGTCGACCGGGGGATTCTCGAGGCTCCCATCGTCGACTTCATGCAGGCACGTGCGGACGGGAAGCTGTCCGAACGCGAAATGCTGCACACGCTTGACGAGATGCTCTTCGCCAATCTCGACGTCACGATTGGCGCCGTCAGCTGGAACGTCGTCTTCCTAGCGGCGGACCGAGCTGTGCACGAACGCCTTCTAGCTGAAGTGGAGTCGAGCGATGCTAGAGACAGCTACCTGCTCAGCTCGACCACGTTGCTGGCGGCGTGTGTTAACGAGTCGGCGCGCTTGCGCCCACTGGCGGCATTTTCAGTCCCCCAGTCCATTCCCACGCCGCGTGTGGTCGGCGGCTACGTGTTCCCGACCGGCACTAACTTCATTATCGATAGCTATGCTCTCAACGTGCGCAACCCGTACTGGGGCTCGGATGGCGATTGCTACCGGCCCGACAGATTCTTGGAGCGGCAGAAGGGCGGCAGCACCGAGTCCAGGTACAACTACTGGCGCTTCGGCTTTGGGCCGCGTCAGTGCATGGGCAAGTATCTCGCTGACCTAGTCGTGCGCGAGCTGCTCGTGCAGTTGGTTGAGGGGTACGAATTGGGACTAATGCTAAAGGAGTCTAAGGAGGGGTCTGACGAATGGGAAAGAAACGCGGCGGTTTGGATTGACCATCCTGATCTGCAGATCAAGTGTGCGAAGAAGACACAAGCTAGCTACAGGTCTCTAGGATGATAATCCTATAGCGTCACTCTAGGACTTGTTATGGCAGGGTTTTTTCCGGTGGAAAATTCTCCAGAGTTACTTCTCAGACAAAGTGAGGCTTCGAGGCTGACCAACAGAGATCTATAAATGCTGTTTTATTATTAGAACAATAAAGAAGGAAACCACTATGATCTAGTACTTAAACGGACATCAGCCTTAAGATCGACTATATTTTTGGCACTCTAAGCCCTATACGCATGGTCTGGCATGGGTACGTTAACCGGTGTTAGCACAGCACTTTGCATCTTGCATTAAATAACTGGAGGCGGCCTAGGCTGACCGGGTTGTTAGTGTAGTCTGCATTGGCCGGAAATCCACTTAGCTGTGACGAACTGCAGACTGTTACTACCAGGTACATACCAATTGCGGCGTGGCTGCGACTGAAGTGGACACCCGGTCAATAGCCTATCAGAAACGTCTTATGTATCATCATCATCAGACTCAAGAGCTGATACCACGTGTAATACGCTTTAATTTCTATTCAATAAAAAAAAGAAAACAGACATTACATAGGTATGGTGAGGTTTTGGTTTATAGACCCACTTACGGCTTACATACAGTATGTATAGTATACCATGCAGTAAAATCCCTGCATAGCGGTCCCGGGGCACGGGTAACTGTGGGGGCGGAGGCGGCTTACCGGCTTACCGGGTGCGAATAGTGGAAGCTAGGTTTGATTCTAATGGTTTTTAGAGGATTGGGTCTGCTGCCTACTACTCCTACTCCTCCTTACTACTAGAGGTAGGTAATACAAGTAATGATAGAAATACATCGTCAAGATTCAACCATAACAGCCTACGTCTCAGGCACTCCCGTCTGCTGCCCCTGCTACTGCTGCTGCTGCTGCTGCTGCTGCTGCTTCTCATTGGCGAAATGCTCACACATGGCATGGCCACCGCGTTCATGGAAGAAAAGATCGAGGTACATCCAAGTATCCTTGGCGTAAGCTTCTGCCCGAACGAACATGGCTTCCTCGTAATCCCGGACTGCGTTCGATAGATGGCGCTCATGCGTCTTCACAGCCGTCTTGGCGCACACATCCCTGCAAGCCACGAGCGATCGAGCGAGGTGGAGGGCATCCTCCATGGCAACGTTGACTCCGACTCCCGCAAAGGGCGCCATGACGTGAGCCGCATCACCAATAAGAGTCAGGCTGTTTGATACAACATGTTAGCTCGGAGATCTACATATTATGCAATGTATTTGAGTCACCGCCAAGCTCACATAAGCGTTGGTGGCTAAGACTTATTGGAACCAACGGCAAAAGAAAACAGAAACAGAACTCACCCAGCTCGGTGAGGCCACTTGTGGCCAACGGGCAGCATGTACACTGGCCTCGGGATGACCGACTCATCGTCGGCCTTGAGAATCAGGTCTTTGGAATCCTGATCAAAATCCCTGTAATAAAGGTCCAGGAACTGCTTCTTGGCCTCGGCGGGCCGCGACCAGTCGATGCCACAGGTCCGAGCCCAATCCTCCGTAAGCCGCATGAAGCCATACGACCGCACACAACCGTCACCGTTTCGTTGTGAGAGGATCGTGGTATTGCTCCCCAGCGTGAGACACATGCCCAGGCCCACGCGCTTGCTGAGTTTGGCGTCGACTGCGTCTATGTTCGACAGCTTAACGTCGACGCCGTTGATTCCTGAGAACTGCGGCCGGGTGTCAGACAGCAGGGGGTGAACCCTAGACCACGTGCCGTCCGCACCAACAACGAGGGAGAACTCCGTTTCAGTAGTGCCGTCAGCAAAATGCAGGTCATAAACTGAGTCGAGGCCTCCAGCAGTCGTCTTGACGGTGCTCAATTTACGGCCCCAATGGATAGTACCAGGACTCAGAGAGTCGATGAGCATATCCCGTAGCTGCACGCGGTCGACCTCAGGCCGACCGTTGAACGAGTCAGGGCGACGCTCACCTTGTCCTGTGCTCTCATCTAGTAAAAGATTGCCATTTGGCTCGTAGATCTTAAGGACCTCGCCCTCTGGGCGCGCTACTGCCATGAACTGGTCAAAGAGCCCAGCTTCACGAAGTGCGACTTGAGCAGAGCCCTCATGCAAGTCCAACGAGCCACCTTGGCTGCGGTTATGGCGGTCTTTGTCAAGTTCAAAAACAGCACAAGGAATCTCGTTGACTTGGAGTAGTCTGGCTAGAGTGAGACCCCCCGGGCCGGCTACTATAGTATTAGCACTGCTTCCAGTATGCCAGAGAATCGCTTGACTTGCCTCCAATGATGGAGATTTTGGGCGGCGTCATATTCGGAGTTCAAGTGTGTAGATTGTGGCAGGCTGGCAGGTGTTGAGGCGCTATGTTGAAGAATCCAGTTGAGCCGAGTGGCATAGTAATGTCTTATATGCTAATAGGTATAGTCATAGATTGTCGGAGTGCTGGAACCCAGTTGACCCCGAAGTGATTTTCCTACTAAAACGGCCCCTAAGTTACTCATGTACTCAGTTAGAACCAGCCTATCTATCCACTCTACGATCAACCCCCCGACATAAATTTAGCAACACCTTTTGCCCCATATTAGCGTATGGACACTGGTAAGGATATAAGCTAGGTTGTCTTTGTGACAAAGGCTCAAATTGGGGGCTTGAAATAGATGTATTCGGGTAATAGTAATAATTGTCTATGGGGTCAGGGTATCAATATTCATGTCAGATATCACAGGGGTAGTAGTACGTGCTTAGAGAATTACTCTATTTAAACAATAACCTTGAGGGGAGTACTGGTCCTTGACCGGTCAGAAGTGGCTTTATGTAAATGTCTTTGGCGGTGCTAATAGCCGACCTTCACTTGAGACATACATCCAATATCCAATGCAGAGGGGCTTTCAGACCACGAAAGCCGAAACCTAGTGCTCCGCGTGTAACATTAGTAGTGTAACATTATAAGCCGTCTCACAGTGCTGGCTAGCGCTAAGTGACAAATTGACTAGATACACGCTATTAGAATGTGAGCGGTGGAGCTGAAGTAAGGCAACCGTAGTAATAGGCTGCTATTACTAGTATGTTACACGACAAAATAACTCGGGAAGGTTACCTAATATATCTAGGGTCTTACAGATCCGAGAGTTCAACGAACCGATGGACCCCTGAATTTGAGTTTTCATGCATCTTAACGGCGCCACAGATCCTAAAGCTTGGTCACAGGACTCACCGGCCTGGTCACGGGACTCACCGGCCTGACCGAGCCCAACGGCGATTCGAACAGCCTCATCAGCCTTCCAAAACGGAACTGGGTCCCGAAACCAGACCCCCTCCCCCGGGATCTGATTGGTCTTATACGCAAGGGTGTATCATGGATCCCAAGGATCTCATAGATTTGGGAGACTGCGTGCGCCTCAACGAAAGATCTAACAGAACTTAGAGGCCCGACTAGCATTGTTAGGAAATTGGACGCTCTCATCAGCCTTACTGGATAGATGAGAGCCCTGAAAATAGTAATCTCTCGGTAACGACCGAGAATTTTACAAAGAGCTGTGTGAGTGCACGTCGCAATTACGCCATGGTTATTACTAAAGGAGGCTTTCTATATATAGAGACTGAGTCAATGGAAATAACAGCTACTATGCGACAGAGAGGATTCGAGACCTACCCCTACGTTGCCACAAGCATATGCATCGTAGAGGCCCTAATAGTACAGTAGCCAATTCTCTTGGCATATTATCGAGCCTCGTATCTTGAAATAAGGAGAAGGAAACGGTGTGTCTGCAGTTATATTCTATCGGAACAAGCAAGATGTTAGGGATGAAAGTCACGTAATGTGTAACGAGTATGATACGGGTGTGAATTTAGCAACAGCTTTATGATTATAAGGACCTATATCGTCCTCAAGGTTATAGGGAGATCTAGGAATTAATACTATTGAGATTCCCCCCTATACTACCACATACTACCAGTTACCCATTGGTGACTTGGTCTTCACTCTGAACATCACTTCTGATAAATATATTACCATGGTTCTCGTCGGTGCCGCACGTCGTTAAGTCTCCAGTACGCCCTAAACCAACATTGCCATCGGAGCGTAAGTAATCGCGAATACAGTCTTCGTGTTAGGGACAATACTTTCCAAAAGACTTCCCACTTGTGTATTCATCAACCAACCCCATCATGCCTTCGTTAATTCCAGGTAAGTCTTCTATTTCAATATAGCTACTAAAGAATTACTGACAACATAAACAGAGACCTCGGCTTCTATCAATGATGCCTTAGTTATGTCCAAGACTCAGAGTACGTTTGCTTGTTCTTAGCCCCTGAGACCGAAAGCATAAAATTTCTGACAGATATAACAGTCCTATCTCCCTCCATACGTGATACCGTGGTCATGCAACATATCAGCCATGTTCTAGGCATTGCTGTCAAAGATTTGAGTCTTGACACTACCTTCATTAGCCAGGGCGGTCACTCTCTCCTTGCCATCAAACTCGCCTCACGATGCAGGGCTAGTGGTATCAAAATAGCCGTCGGCGCTATCCTCCTCGCTCAAAGCCTTCAGGAGATTCTCAACGTTGCTACAGTTACCCAGAACACAGTTTCGGGTGTCGAAAGGGTCGAAGCTGTGGGGAACAAAGAGGTGTCAACCAACTCAATTCACACCTTGGACTCCGAGAAGTCAATAACCATGGAGACAGTCACAGAAGTAGACTCCGCTCCCGATAGCGAGTTAGACTACCCCATCAAAGAGGTGACTCTGACCGAGATGCAATTGTCATTTGTCCACAGCTTCATGAACAAGCCAGGAACAAATGTCATCAGCTTCTACGAAACGTATAAAACAGCCCACATACCTTTCATACGGGCCGCATGGAAAAGGGTCATCGAGGCTGAGCCCATATTCAAGTTGTCCTTTGCAGACGCAGGCGCCGGCAAGGTTCGAGAGTTGCCCCGAGCCCTATTTATATGGAATGAAACTGTTGTCCAGAGCCGAGAGGAATACGAAACGGCTCTCGAGCGAGACGTTTCTCCTCAGAGTATAGAAGTCAGCTTCGACGTCATCACATTGTCTAGCGAGGACGTTAGCACCGTCGTCTGGCGAGTTCATCATGCATTTATCGATGGTATGTCGGCGCAATCGGTTTATAACAAATTCCAAGGCGCTCTAGCCGGAAAAGACGTGATCGTGGGACCTCCTTTCCAGCATGTCGTTCAAGAACTTGGAGAGTATCAGCGCGTGACGCAGGAAGATCGCAAGGAGTTCTGGACCATGCAGGTGGCAAAGCATCCGCAGCCCGTATGTGACATTAGGCTAGGCACATCACCAGTTGAGGGGCCGGAGGGGATGGACAGCGTCTCCATCACCCTCCCCTCCGAGACCATCAGCGCTAAGGCTCGTGCGCTGGGTGTTTCGGTGTCGTCCTGGTATCAAGCCGCGTGGGCTCTTGTACTTTCTCTGTACACAGATTCCGACTCAGTGGCGTTCGGAATTGTTCTCTCTGGGAGAGATCTACCTGTCAACGGGGCGGCCGACACCATCGGCCCTCTGATTAATACGCTGCCTTTCAATGTTACGCTCGATCAGAGCGCCAACCTGGCAGACTACATTCGATCCATTTTTAGACATTCAGTCGAGTTGAGCCGTGTACAATGCTCAGTTCCCGAAGATGGCTTTGCTAGGAAGTTCACCACCGCGCTAGCTATGGAGTTCGAGATGACACCAGCGGACGACCAAGGCATCCAGCCGATCGGGGCATCCTGGTTCAAGACCATTCCTGATATTCCGCTTTCAATATACATGAACTATAGCGGTGAGATCCGTCTCTGTTTCCAGAAGAAGAAGTACTTGAGGGGAGATATGGAACTTCTGGCTGAGCACTTTCACGCCGCCATCATGCGGCTCTGCTCATGGACATATACTATCGGAGAAATCACAGCTTCTCTCCTGACAACTAGTAGCCAGGACAGACTGATGAACTTCGGCAATTGTCTCTCGGGCAAGACCTCGCCGGCGTTCATCACAGAGGACCTGGTCACCCTCTTCGAAAGAGCTAGTAGAGAAAATCCGACCTCCGCGGCGGTCGAGAAATCTGGGAAAACCTTGTCGTACGCCGAACTTGACCTATTAGCAAGCCGCATGGCGAGTAAACTAGCAAACGAATGCGGTGTAGCTCCTGGCGACGTCATCTGCGTACATGCAGACCGCTCTATCAACTGGATTGTCGCCATCTTCGCCATTCTCAAAGCGGGCGCTGTCTATTCCGCGCAAGATGCGGCACTCCCACCGCAAATTCGGGACACGAATTTCCAGACGGCCGGTGCAAAACTGTTTATCACCCCATCAGTGACGCAGAAGACTATCAAACCAGACTCGTGCGCGCAGTGTCTTTCCGTGGAAGAACTCATCGACAGTACTGCTGTCGAAGCGCCCATGCTGGGGCATCGCGTTACCCCACGCCCATCAGACAATGCCTACCTCTGTTTCACTTCCGGCTCGACCGGCAAGCCAAAGGGTGTCATGTGTCACCATGCCGGGCTAGTAGCCTTCCAAATCACGCCGGAGGTGCGTTTCTTTGCTGCTCCCAGGCAACGAATTAGTCAACTCATGTCGCCCGCGTTCGACGGGAGTATTCACGAGATCTTCTCAGCCCTGAGCTACGGCGCTACTTTAGTGTTAGGGGATGAAGATGGCGACCCCTTTGCCCACCTTAAGAAGGTTAATGCTGCTATCCTGACGCCGTCGATTGCTAAGATTCTCGAGCCCTCTGATTATACAAACTTAACAACGGTGTATTGTGTGGGCGAGCCGATGCCGCAGTATGTGAATGACGCGTGGTCCGAAGGCAGCATTCGCCGACTTTACAATATGTACGGCCCAACAGAGGCGACATGCGGCGCGACCATCCAACGACTGCTTCCTGGCAAAAGGGTCGCGATTGGGAAACCCAACACTACAACTAGGGTGTACGTTCTCGACCGCAATCAACGTTTCCTTCCGCCGGGAGTCGTAGGCGAGATCTACTGCGCCGGTGTGCAAGTCGCGCGCGGATATATCGGACGCCCCGAGCTAACAGCCGAGCGATTCCTCCCTGATACGATCTGTGGCAGGGACAATGAGCTGATGTACCGCACCGGCGACCGAGGTTTCTTCAATGGTAACGGCGAAGTCGAATGCCTAGGTCGTAATGATAGACAGATCAAGCTGCGAGGGTATCGGCTCGACCTGAATGACCTCGAGATCCGCATTGCCCAGGCCGTGGAGGGTGTTACGGCGGTGGCCATCTGTCCGGACGGCGATTATCTTGTGTGTATGCTGCAGCCAGAGACACTCGATGTAGCAGAAGTGAGAGCGACGGTGAGAAAGGTCACGCCAGTGCACGCAGTGCCGAAGTACATTGTGCCAGTAGACAGGTTCCCCATGACGCCAGCCGGGAAGATCGACTATAAGGAGGTCGCCAGCAGGTGTAGCAGCAAATCTGCAGAGACGGCCAAGCAAAAACCAATGAGCGCATCGCAGCTTGCCCTAGCACAGGTCTGGAGAGAGACACTTGCTATGCAGGAAGATGTAGAGATCAATAGCACATCCAATTTCGTGGCTCTAGGCGGGCACTCCGTGATGCAGCTGCAGCTGGCTAGCAGGTTAGCCAAGATACATCGCATTAGCAATCCGCTCCCTTTCATCATCCGTTCGGCCACATTAGCTGAGCTGGCCGCTGCCATCAATAGTCGTAAGGCGGAAGAGAACGCCGTCGTGGCCAGCGACAGGATAGTGCCCCTTGGGAATACCAGGGCCTCCCCTATCGAGGAGGACTGGTTCTTCAAGTACGAGCTCAATTTCAAAGGCACCAGTTCCTTCAACGTCTCATACGCATGTGCCATTGATCCAGCTCATATCGACACGGAGCGTCTCATTGGAGCTTGGAACGTCGTACTCGCTCGCCACAGAATCTTCCGTAGCCGATTTATCCCTTGCCCTGACGCTAAAGGAGGGGTTCATCGGTTGGTGACCAGATACGGGCCGCAAGTGACGAGAGTTGCTGCCGGCAAGAAGTTCAGTCTCTGGCGAGAGATCAACCGCCAGTTTCATCTCGACCGCGACGAGAATTTGATCCGGGTACTGGTGTCCAAGACGAAAATGTTGGTTGTCGTCAGCCACATTCTCGCCGACTTGACGACTTTGCAGACAGTCTTGAAGGAGTTGACATTGGTATACAACGGCGAGGTCTTGAGTCCTGTGAAGAGGACATATGAGCAAACAGTGCAGTGGAGTCGACCGGTCACGTCAGCGCAAGGGGAGTGGTGGAAGAAAAACCTGGAGGGGTCCAGCCGAGATTACGGCGTCCCTGATGCCGTGCGACTAGCGCGGACGTCGTACGGCGGAAAGACGCTATATTCTAAGCTAAGCCCCGAGCTGTCACATCGTTTGATTCGATACACTGAAGAAAAGAAGACTACCCTTCACCAGCTGGCACTCGCCTCCGTCGCGATGGCGATGCAAATACACCGCAATGACACCGATATCGTATTGGGTGCCCCGTATCTCAACCGAGAAGCGGAGGATATGGAAACAGTTGGTCTTTTCCTGGAGCCGCTCCCAATCCGCATCAATTTCGAGCCTGGTTCAGCTGGAGACGGGGCGGGAAATTTTATGGTCGCGGTACAAGAAGCGAGCCAACAGGCAGTCTCTCATGCTATTCCCTGGCACTGTATCCTTAAAGCCACTAGCGCCGATAAGGACAAGACTAGATTATATCCTAACCACCCCCTATTAGACGTTATGGTTACTTTTCACGATCACCGTGCGAATGCAAAGAACAAGTGGATGGCGATCCAGGGGCTTGAACCGTTGATTACGCAGACAAAAGGATCTAAGTTTCTCCTTCTTGTCGAGTTCAGCGCTGTGGCGGATGGTTTCGTCCTCCTCCGGATGGAGTATGATAACGAGTGTATCCCTAAGCGCCAGATAACAAGGGTGCAGCAACTGATCATCGAGGCGATGGGTATGATAATGGATGGGCGCGGCTATTCCGAGACCAAGAAGGCGCTCGGGAGCATTCCATATCAGCCAGATACGGAACTAGCCGGGAAAGAAACCTGTCCCTTCTTCGGGAAGAGGCTCGATAGCTTGTCGGGCTTATAGAAGTCTGTCTTTCGCTCGCGGATGTTGGCCATGAAGGATAGGTTCGGTTTGAAATTGGCTTTCCGGCGCTAGGAGGTACCAATAGAATGCGATTTATAGATATAAATGTAGGTCATCACAAGAAGAAGGAAATTACTGGCTGGTATGTCAATACTCTACACTTCTACGTGATACAATGACATTGCATAGCATAAGGAGAGTAAAGAGACTTAGTGTCATGCGTGATTTTATGTTAGTATCCGGCATCGGGCCCGACGGTTTGAATTATCTACAGTAATTCGTTTTCCATTGCGTGTGTCTGGCGAGATGCAGAGTGACAGATTTGATGAGTTTGGTTTGTGAAAGCTAGTCTTGAATGTATTGTCTATTGAGGCTTAAAGCTTATGAAGGCGGTCTGGACGGATGCGGGATTTCACACTCGTGGGAAAGGGGTTGGGCAACAGAAGATGCATGGTAAAATACACTCCAAAAAGACATAACGACATCGGTTTTGCTTGACTAGGTTTTGGCAAGCATGCGAACCGCTCACTTGTATGTTTAACAGCGGGTAATCTCGTCCACCTTCGCAGAGCGAAAAGTTAATTGCGACTCAATGCGGGGAATGTGTTACCGTGATGCCTCATTTGGAGTACTAGTGTCGACAACAATTTCACCTTCGCCAACAGGCTGCTCAAACCCAGTCCAATACATGTCTAAAATATCCTGCGTAATCTGATACGCGCAATCTGCATTCAGTTTAGCCTCTCTCCTCTGGCAAATGCGCCGCCAGAGCGTCGCTTTATCGGGCGCCTTGAGGTAGACCAGCACCCATCTTGCCCCGAGACTCTCAATGAGGTTCTTGGCTTCGTCACGGTCTTCTTTGTTCCAGAACGCCCGATCGAAGACGACATCCCTGCTCCCCTCTGTCAGGAGACGCGTTAGCCGTGCTTTGCACTCTTCTGCTGCCTCATCTAGGTATGTCGAGTATTTCTCGGGCGCGTAGTCCACATTGAAGATACCGTGCTGTTCTGCGAGAATCCCGTCAAGGGAGAGACGCTCGAAGTTAGAATACGCTGATACGAGGGCTTTTGAGAGCGTGGATTTCCCGGCGCCTGAGACTAGGTTAGTCCCTTCATGTTCCCATCATCATGATTTCGACAGTATCCGACACTTGCAGGGGGTTCAAAGGGGTTTCAGTACCTGCAATGCCACATGTCATCACAACGACGGGTCGGGGGTCGACCTCAGTCCTAATAATCTGAGGCCGGAGCTTCGCAATCGTGGCATTCATCATGTTTAGAAAGCGGATTAGTTAATAGTAATCAAGAAACGAAACTATTTTGGAATTTATAAGGCGATCAACATTCTAGTTGAGAATGACTCATACGAGTTGAGTCAGCCGCCGAAACCTCAGAGAGCTGCGCCGTCACCCCACTTCTTCGGCATCCTTCCACCATACCACCTACCTACACTTACGTGTAAGCTTAGATTATTCGTATTCTTCACATTATGCAGTCGACATGCCAAGTCACACCAACGCGTTACATTTCGAAGAACACACCATAGTGTTAATCCGCCAAGATCAGAAATTCGCCGAATCACGGTGTGAGGGTAGGAGTTCTTTTCTAGAGAAAAGCTATAGAGAAAGTGCTTTGCTAATCTCACTTTCTGCGCGTGTATTTTAGTAATACAAATTAACCCGTTACCAATTCTCTAAAGTCAAATCCAGACATATCCCATTGCTCCTCAAATTCACCAGATCTCACTTCTTCGCCTCTGCGCTTTGTCTCGGAGAGGGTACTTTCGTCGAGACGGTGTGACCAGTCCATGGATCCGGGTTCCATTCCCAGGTAGTAGGCTCGCCCGTCGGAGCTGGAGTACAGTCTTCATCCCAAAAGTCGCAATCACTTGTGGTCGACGTGCTTGTTCGCTTGGTACTAGTGCTGCGGTACGAATATGAATGCTTAGTGATTGTTGCAGAGGGGGTGTGCCGGCTCTTTTGGATGGTGTAATGGACAGAAGTCCAGCAATCAACGTCAAATTCGCAATTCTCCGCGCTTGTGCTTGATTTCACTGAAGATTCGGTGGTATCGCAGTCTGATGATGTCTCCGTTGGCCAGTCCCAAGTTAATGTAGGCCACACCTCCGAGAGTGAGTCCGAGTACTCCGGAGTGGGGCCCGGACAATTTTCCCAGTCGAACACTGGATCGCAGGTTGGGGTAATTGTTTCCCATTCATCTGTCGTGGATGCCTCGGACCACGACCACGTCTCCGCCGGGGGCCAAAAGTCCGTGGGTGATGTTGCTAGGCATAGCGAGTACCCATAATCTGAGGCCACAGAGTCGATGCAGATGAGGTCAGTGCAGGTGTAGTGGGGGAACGAGAAGCTAGCCTCTGACGTCTCATACCCCCCAGTTGGGGTCGGTATGGTAAAGGGGTTTGGGACATCAGCAGTAAATGTCAAGAGGCTACAGGAGGAGGTCTCTTTCTCCCAGTCCCAGGTGCAGTACTCATCTGTTCGAGTGAGTGATGGTCCGTGAGAAGAGCTTTTGGAGGACGCCTTGGTGATAGAAACGAAAGTGCTAGGCTTCAAAGGCGATACAGAAATAGATCGATGAGGCGAGCTGAACGTATGGGAGCTGTGAGTGGATGTGTGAGTAGGAGTGGGTAGAGCACTCGGCACCGAACTATTATTACCCATCTTGGCGAATCTAGTTGACTGATAAAATGATAGCGACAGTAGTTTAGTTGGGCTTATAGACAAGGAAAGTAAAATCATCATTACTTGAAGGGCCTCAGTTATTTATATGCAAGCTGCTTTCTCGCCAATTTCCATCCCAATAGTCTGTTTGACGAAATGAAGATTGTTCTAACAGCAATTAGAACAGAGTATATGTGATTCACCTTGTGAGTTTCCATATCTCGTCGAAGGCTGACATGGAATCATACCATTTTTTGTTCATCAAATTTCATAGCGTTATGAGCTGGCACAACACCTTTGAGCGGAGTGGGCCATTATTGCTTTGTGTTTCTTCCAAATTTCCTCGTATCTTCAAAGATTTACGTGGGTAATTTAACTCTGGTTACCCATCGTTTCTAACATGTACAGAGGTATCCAGTCTGTGTGTAAATCTCAGATAGTTAAGGGGAGTCTGGCAGGGCTGGCGTCGAACAAACCGAGTAGGTAGGTGTCTGTATAACTGTTCATTTGCTCATTTTCTCTCGATTTGCGCTTCACTCGTGGATCCCGTTTCAACTTAACAGGTACAAGTAGTAATTCCGATCTAGACCTCCACATGCCTCTCATAAGGGCAACCTGTTAGCTATGATGAGTAAAATGAAAATACGAAGCGTTGAATATAACTGTATGTTTTAGTTGCCCTCTTTGCCCCAATTATTGGTTATCATTATAGTGGCAGAACTGCTGAGACCTGAAGCTAGCGATTGCCAGTTTGCGAAGAGACATCTCCTTAATGGGAATCTTCGTATGATTCATAAAAGGGTTAGTCTGACAAGTTCATTTAAACTAAGGTACCGGAGGGAAATTAGATGAGACGTTTCAATAGGCAAAACACAGACCAACTTTGTGTGGCAGCAGAAGTTAATTTCACCCATGTTGTCCAACATTGGAATCATTAAGTCAATGTGCCAACATGATTAACGGAGTAGCAATTTGAATCTTGCGTGATATTGGAGCAGTGTTTCCAAACTACCGTATATCAAACCCGTCCGGTATTCACCCTTAACTCAAAAATTGTTCGCCCTTTTCACTATCAACATCAGAACCCGAGCGAGAAACAAAGTAGTTATAGCAACAAATGAACCTTTCTGGCCTATATGATACGCGTTCTTCTTATTTCGCGTCCCGGTGCTACGTTGTAGTTGACTAATGCCAAAACCCATAATAAATCACCCGAAGGTTCTAGATCTTGTAGCCGTGTTACCAGGTCGCACTCCACCTTCTAATTAGCAATTATGTCATTGACACAACTCATTGACAAAACGAACATGGTTCTCGAGGAAGTAATCAACCAAATTACTGCGATGACATAGAAGGACTTAGTACGAGTTGCAATAATGTTTGCAAATACTATAGTTATGCTGAGAATTTACACAGATTTCCATGGACAAATCCACGTAGTTTGCTATTTCTTCGGTAACATGATCCGTTGTTGTTCCTGTCACGTCATCTGACAGGATCACACAGGGGATCATTAGCATGTTTCCGATGGAACGTTCATAAGACAATATGACGTCGACATATGCAGCGAATATATTATGGGAAGATCAATAGCTATGTGACCATTTAGGAACTACCGTAGCAAACCATGCTAGATCCATTAAACTGTTTATCAATAGTTGGCGTTTCTTTAATTGTAAATTAATAGTTTAAGTATTTTTAACGTTTAAATTTATTACCGTTGATAATTTTAAACATTAAAACAAGTTTTAACGCTTAAAATTTCTCAACACTTAAAATATTTTCAACGTTTAAAAATACTTAAACGTTCGCAATCGCTATACCTTACGCAATATAGCTAATGCAGCCAATGCAGCCAATATAGCCAGTGCAGTCAACGCAGTTAACGCAGCCAGTGCAATCAACGCAGCCAACGCAGCCAATGCAGCCAACGCAGCCGTCGTACAGAAGTCGCGATAGCTTCACCTACTTCAATCAAAATACACGCAGGAACTTCTATTTCAATAGAATAGTCAATTTAAATAGCTAGCTAAAATATAATATAGTTTAATTCCACTTCGCACCATAATTTTCAATAGTCGTAAACATAATAAAACAACCGTAGTAAAACAACTATAATATAATAAAATAATTATAATATAATAAAATAACCGTAGTATATAATACGTTATAATATTTATTTTTTAGTAGAGTTAAACGTAAGTAGCGGTCTTTAACGCTTAAAATTTCTCAACACTTAAAATATTTTCAACGTTTAAAAATACTTAAACGTTCGCAATCGCTATACCTTACGCAATATAGCCCATACAGCCCATACAGCCCATACAGCCAACGCAGTCAACGCAGTCAACGCAGCCAACGCAGCCGTCGTACAGAAGTCGCGATAGCTTCACCTACTTCAATCAAAATACACGCAGGAACTTCTATTTCAATAGAATAGTCAATTTAAATAGCTAGCTAAAATATAATATAGTTTAATTCCACTTCGCACCATAATTTTCAATAGTCGTAAACATAATAAAACAACCGTAGTAAAACAACTATAATATAATAAAATAATTATAATATAATAAAATAACCGTAGTATATAATACGTTATAATATTTATTTTTTAGTAGAGTTAAACGTAAGTAGCGGTCTTTAACGTTTAAAAATTTCAACGTAAAAAAAGTTTTTTATGTTTAAAATACTTAAACTATTTATTTTTACCAATAAGATTTCACGTGTTTATTTATTTTAACGCGTTAATAAATCTTAACTATTAATTCACCATAAATTTATAGTTTATTAGTCCCTTTAAAGATTGCTACGGTAGTTATAAAAGTGATTTTATTGTTAGATATAAGCGATGTTATATAAGGTGGTTTAATTAATATATTTATATATGTTGTTATTATGTGTTACATGTAATTATAACCGCATATTTAATATAAAACCTAAATATAACTAACTTAATAAGGTGTTTAAAGGTACACCCTTTTTATTGCTGGTAATTTAACTTAATATAATATTATCCCTTATATTTAATACACCTTTTTAAAAATTACCTTTTAAAAAAGGATTTTTATATCTAACTTTTAGTTATTTATTAATTTAATTTTTTTTTAATTAAAAAGTTTTTTAATAAATCTTAATTATTATTATATATTTTTTAAAGTTTTTATTGTTTTTAAAACTCTTTAATATTAATAAAGCTTAGTTATATTAAAAAAGTTTTTTAATTTTTTTTTAAAAGTGCTTTAGTTAAACTATTTGCGATTATATTATTTATAGGAATATATTTTACTTATAAAGTTTAATTTAAAACTTTTTAATATAATTAGTAATTATAAATATTAATATAATAAAGCTTAGTTTAAAAGACAGCAATATCTTTAGTTACTAAATTAATAATTTGCTAGTTATTATACTAAATTTAGATTTATTTATTATTTAATATAATATTTAGTTTTTTAATTAACTAATTAATAAATAAAGTTTTTTTAGCAGCTTATATAAAAGCAAATAGCTTAGTTTTTATAATTAATATAATAATAATATTTTACTTATTAGCTTTTTATTTAATAACTTTGCTAAATAGCATTATTATATAAGCTTAAAAGCTTTTTTAATTAATAATATTATTAGCAAACAAAAAGTAGTTAGCTATAATAAACTTATTTTTATTTTTAAATTATAAAGCATAATATTAAGTTTGAAATAAATATTTAAAAAGTTAATTAGTTATATTATAATACTTTAGTTTTAAATTAAAATTAAATTTTAAAAGTTTAAATATATTAAAAGCTATATTTAAATAAATAATAATAATAATATATATAAATAAATTTTTTTTTTAATAACTATAAATCGTTTATTTTATTACTATTTTATTATAAAGTTTTAATTTTTTAGTTTTTATAAAAATATATGCTAAAATAAATAACTTAAAACTTTATAACTTAATAATCTTTTTAATATATAAAGATTATAATAATTAAATTAATTTTTTTTTGTAATCTTAAATAACTTTAATACTAAAAAACTATTATAAATCTTTTTTTTTAATTATTTAATAATAGCGTTTAAACTTATAAATAGCTTTTTAAATAATAATTATATTTGCTTTTTAATAAGCAAAAACTATATTATTAATATATATAAAAATTAATATTTTTTGCTTAAAATAGTAATAAAGTTTATAAAAAATAGGTTAATATTTTATATTTTTAAAAGTTTTAATTAGTTTTTGTTGCTATAGCAAAAGTAATTTTTAAAAATTATATAAAGCTTAAAGTAGTTTAAAAACTATTAAAGGTTTATAATAATTAGGTAGCATTTTTATATATATATTTTTTATTAAGTATTATGTTAATAAAAGTATTAATTATATTATATTATTTAAGTTTAAGATTAAATTTAGTAGCAATAGTTATAAATGTTTTAAATAATTACTTTATAAATATAAAAACATAGATATTTTTTTTTTGTTTATAAGTTATTAGTTTTTTTATATTATAAGCTTAGCTTTATTTTTTTAATAATAATTATACTTATTAAACTTATAAATATATATTTATATATAATTAAAAGTTAGTTTTTTTTAAGTAATATATATATTAACTTTTTACTAAGTGTTTATTTTTTTATAACTTTATAAATAAGATTTTTTAGTTTATTTAAAATAATCTTTTATAAAATAAGCTTATAAATTTTTATATTATTTAAAAAGTAAAAGTAAATTTTAGTAATAAATTTTTTTTTTTTTATAAAGTAGTTATTTTAAGCTTACTTTTAAAAAAATAAGCGTAATTAATATATTAATTTAAAAAAAATAAAAATTATAAAAAAGTCTATAAAATCTTTTATTTAGCATAAAAAATACTATTATATTAACTAAAAAAAATCTATAAAATTTTAGCTTTTAAAAACTTTTTATTAGTTTATTACTTAAAAGTATAATAAATATAGGTTTATTATTTTAATAAAATTTTAGTTTGCTACTAAAATAATATTAAGGTTTTTTTAAAAATTTAGCTTTATTAGTTTTGCTTATTAATATATTATATTATAATTTTACGGTATATAAGCGTTTTATATTAAATATAGCTTTTTAATAACTTTTATATGCTATAATTTTAAAAAAGGTTATATTAAAGCTTGCTTTAAATTTTAAAGTTAAATTAAATAATCTAGTAATTTTTATAAGATTTTTTTTTTAGCTAATATTTTTAATTATAGCGCTAAAAAAAGCACAATTTATTAAAAATTTAAAAAGTATAAAATAAAAAGCAAAAATTGCTTTAATATAAAAGTAATTAATTTTTTTAAGCTTATTTATATTTTTATTTTTACTTTTTTTAATATTTATTTTATTTATATCTTTTTTAATAAAATTAATAAGTTTATAAACTTTATAGTTTTTATAAAAATTAGTTATAAACTTATTAATAATATTTAAAAATATTTAGTTTAAAAATATTTTAGTTAATAAAGCTTTAAATTTTTTATTAGTAATTTAAAAAAAGTTGTTTTTTAATTTATTTAAGTTTTTTAAAAAAATAGTTTTTTTATTAAATATAACGTTTTTAATAATAATAACTTTATTAGTTTTAAGTAGTTAAATTTTATAAGTAATAAAAAATTAATAGTTAATTAAGTAGCTAATTTAAGCTTTAACATTAAACTTTTTTTGTTTTTTTTGCTTTTTTTAAGCAGTAAATATTATAGCATAAGCTTTATATTTATATATTTTTAAACAAAACAAAATAAGTATTTTATTTTTTTTAACAATATTATTTTATAATTAAAAGTAAAAGTAAAACTTTTTATATAAAGTTTTTTAGTTAAAAATATACTTAAGTACTTTATTATATAAGTAAACAATTGTTTTATTTATTTTTATTTATAAATAAGTAAATAATTTGCATTTATTTTTTATTAATTTTACCTTTTACTTAATTACTCCTTTTATTTTTTCGGCTTTTTTATTTAAGTTTTAAGTATTAAGTAGTAATATTTTAAACATTATTTCTTTAGTGTTTTAAAAATATTATATAAGTTTTAATATTTTATTAAGGTTTAATGTTATTTTATTGTTATATTTTATAATTAACACTTTTATTTTATAATAATTTTATAGGTGTTTAATTAAGTAATTAAAAGCTATAATAATTAAAAAAGCTTTTTAATTTATAAAGTAATAGTTAAAAATAAATCTTAAGTAGTAATTTATAGCTAGCATTATATATTACTTGTTTTTATTATTTTTTTAAAGGTTTTTATAATTATAAAAGTTAATAGCTAATTTTATGCTTATTTATATAAGCTTTTTTTTTAGCAATTAATTAATTTAATAAGTGATTTTTAATATTACGTATGCTTTATATTAAGTGGTATTAAAAGTGGTTTTATATACTAGTATATAATGCTAATATTTAACAAGGTATTTAAGCTATAATAAAATTAAGCTTACTAATAGTGTTAAAAGCAAGGAATTTATAGTAGATAAATTTACTATAAATAAAGTAATATAAAAGAGAAAGTAAAAGTGTATTACTTATTTAATTAGAATTTTATTTGTTAAATATAATAAAAAGCGCTATATATATAAACTATTTTTAATATTTAAATTACTTAAAACTTTTAGCTTTATAATAAATTATAATAAATTATAATAAAATTAACTTTAGCTATATAAAACTTTTTTATAAAGCAGTAAACTTTTATATAAAAAATAAACCTTTAAAATAATTTAGTTATAAAATATTACTTTAAACCAATTATTTTTATAAGTTTTTTTTTATTTAATATAATACTAATAAAAATATTACTTTAAAAACAGTTTACTTTAAACTAAAAAAGTTTTTAGCTTTATATTTATATTATTTATAGCTATTATAAGCTATTTATAACTAGCTTATATAAATATAGCATATATATTATTTATAATAATTATTAGCTTTATAAGTAAAGTTATAATTAACAAGCTATACTTTTTTTATAAGTATTTATAATTATTAATATATTTTAATACGCTTTTTTAACTAAAATATTAGCTAATAAGCTTAATATTTATTAAAAATTAGTTTATTTAACAAATAATAAAGCTTTAATTAATTTATTAGCTATTATTTTAATAATTAAAATATAATATATATTTATTAATTAAGCTTTATAAATATTTTTAATAAATTAAAATTTTATAAAAGTATATTTAATATGTTAATAATATTTAAAGTTTTTAATAATTATTATAACTTTTATATTATTATTATAGTGGGATAACGTAGTGGTTATATATTTGGTGTTTATATAGTAAAACATAGGTTTAAATCTTATTCCTATTAACCTTTAACCTTTTTAGCAAAAAGCTGTTTTTTAGTTAATAGCTTTATATATATATTGTTAAAATCTAATAAGTTTATAATTATAAACTAATTATATGCTAATTTGCTTTTAATTAGCAAAATAAAAGCTTAAAAGCGTATAAATTTACTTATTATTATTAAAGGTGGTTTTATATACTAGTATAAAATGCTAATATTTAAAGGGGGCACTTAAGCTATAGTGGAAGTGGGCTTACTAATAGTGCTAAAAGCAAGGAATTTATAGTGAATAATATTTATTATAAGTGAGGTAATATAAAAAAAAAGGTAAAAGTGTATTGCTTGTTTAATTAGAATTTTATTTGTTAAATATAATAGAAAGCGCTATATATATAAATTATTTTTAGCGCTTAAACTACTTAAAACTTTTAGCTTTATAGTAAATTATAATAAATTATAATAAAGTTAACCTTAGCTATATAAGACTTTTTTATAAAGGATAAAGTTTTATATAAGAAATAACTTTTATAATAAGTTAGTTATAAGGTATTACTTTAAACTAATTACTTTAGTAGGTTTTTTTTTTACTTAGTATAGTGCTAATAAGCCTAAAAGGGTTTTTAGCCTTATATTAACTTTGCTAGAAGTTTTTAAAAGGTTTTTAAAGGTTTTTAGCCTTATATATATATTATTTATAGCTATTATAAGCTATTTATAAGTAGCTTATATAAATGTAGTATATATACTATTTATAATAACTATTAGCTTTGCTAGCAAAGCTGTAGCTAAAAAGCTACACCTTTTTTATAAGCACTTATAGTTGCTAGTGTATTTTAATATGCTTTTTTAATTAAGGTGCTAACTAATAAGCTTAATATTTATTAGAAATTAGTTTATTTAGTAGGTATTAAGGCTTTAATTAATTTATTAGCTATTATTTTAATAATTAAAATATAGCATATATTTATTAACTAAGCTTTATAAGCATTTTTAGTAAATTAAAATTTTATAAAAGTGTGTTTAATGTGTTAATAGTGTTTAAAGTTTTTAGTAATTGCTATAGCTTTTATATTATTGCTATATATTATTATAAGCTTTAAAATTAATAGCTGGATTTTATTATAAAAGCTTTTTAACTACTAAGTTTTTTTTATAGCTTTTATAAGTGCTATATATTTAGCTTTTAGTATTAAAAAAAGCTATTATATTAACTTTTTTAGCTTTTTAACTTATAATAGCCTTAGCTATTATAATAATATATTTTTAAGTAAATTTAGTAGTTTTAAAGTATTTAGTGTAATTATTATTATTAAAAACTATAGGTAAGTAGCTAAAGGTTTTACTAAAAGGTATAAAGCCTTTTAAATTTTTAAATACTAAGGCTAATTTTATAATGTTTTTTAAGTATTTAAATAGCTTTATATTTGCTATAAGGTATAATTTATAAAGGTGTTATATATAAATAGCTAGCTATTAGTAAGCAAACGCTATATTAAGTTTAGTAATTTATATTAAATAGTTTATAGTTTTTATAAGCACTAAATAATAGTAAGCTTTAATAAGTGCTAATAAAAATTTATACTTTTTTAGCTTTATAATTTTAAGTTGTAATAAAATTTTATTAAGTTTAATATTTTTTAATTTTAGCTTTTTTAAAGCTTGTTTAATATATTAAAGCTATTATAAATATAGCTTATAGCTAAGCTTATTATACTTAATTTTAATACTTAAAAACTAAGCTATAAGGTTTTAGTTTTTAATATTATATATAATATTGATTTTAGTTTTTAAGCTTTAAATATAATAAATATTTAAGTTAATTAATAAATAGTTATTAATATAAGTTATTATAAAAGTACTTAAAGTTGCTTTATAGTATATAAAGGCATTATTAATTAAAAGCTTAAAATTTAAGCTTTTTAATAATTAAAATAGCTTTTTTTATTATTATTTAAAGGCTTACTTTAAGTTATATAAAGCTTATAGTAGCTAAAAAACCTATTATAATTTAAGTTTGTAGCTATATTAAACTATTAATTTTAAAATTTTAAAGTTTTTTAAAATAATCTTTAAGCTTTTTAAAAGTTTAATATAAAAGGTTTTAATAAAGTTACTATTAAAAAAAGCTTTTATAAAATTAATTTGCTTAATTTTTTAGTTTTTAATAGTTATTAAAGCTAATAAAATTTACTAAGTAAATAAAATAGTAATAATTATAAAGGTTTTTATAAAATTAATGCTAAAAGCTTATTTAAAGCTTTTAATAATAAATTTAGCTTTATATTTAATAATTAATTTTTATTGGTTTAATTTGTGTTTTAATATTTAGTAGCTATTTATAAAGCATTTTTTAAGGTTTTTAGTAAGTAAAAAATAAAAGGCTTTAAATTTTAATAGCTATTAAAATTTAAACTTAATTGCTTATAACTATAAAGAACTTTTAAGCGTTTTTAATGTTTGTTTTAATATATTAGGCTTTTTTAAAGCAGTTATAATAATATAAACAATGTTTTAAACTATTAAATTTATAAAAAGTTTAGTAAAGTTTAAATTTATTAAATTATTTTTTAAATTATTATTTATTACTTTATATTTTGCTTTAAATTTTAGTAAAATAAAAAGTAGTTTTATTAAAATAATTAGATTTAGTAGAAAAATAAAAAGTGTAAATATTATTACTTTTTTTAAATTTAGTGCTTTTATAAATATAGCGCTTTTTAAATCTTTTATAATAAGTAGTATATATAATTAAAAGTTATTATTAAAAGTAAATTTATTAAAAGGTAAATAAGTTTTAAATAGGTTTATATTAGGTAGATTTTTTAATAAAGGAGTTTTATTGTTAAAAAAGGCTTTATTTGTTAAAATTAATATTTTTAGTAATTTTAATGTTATAAATTAAGTAATTAGGTAATATTTAGGTATATATACTAAATAGGTTTTAATATTAATTATTGCTAAAATTTTATTATATTTAATACGTTTAATAAGCTTATAAGCTTTAACTTATAATTTATAAGGTATAATTAATAAGTACTTAAAGTTTATAACTTTATAATAAGTAAAAAAAAATATATAAAGTATTAAATTAAGTTTTAGCTTATTATATAGCAGCTAATAAAAAGTTAAATCTTTGTTAGTAATTTTTATATAATTAATTAAGTTTATTATAAGTGTTATAATATAGCACTAAAGATATAATAGTAGCTTAAAAGCTTATAAAGTAGTTTATAAGCAATTAAAAATTATTTTTATAAATTGTTTTATTTAGCTGTTTTATTTATATATATAAAAGCTAAAAGTATTAAAACTAATGCTTTTAACTTATAATTAGTTATTAATAAAGCTATTATTTATTTTAGTGCTTAAATTAAAGTAAAAGTAAGTTAAATAGTAATTATAATAATTTTTTAAACTTTTAAATATTTTTTTTATAATAATATAAATAATAATTACTAATTTATTTTTTAATAATTAAATTTAATAGTAATATATTTTTTGTTTTATTAAAATTAAAATATAAAAGGTTTAAAAGTGTGGTATAGGCTTTATAATAAATAAATTACTTATTATAATATTTAAAGCAATAAGTAAATTATTAATTTTAGTAAAAATTAAGCGCTTAATAGTTTTATTTATAGCATACTTTTTGCAAAAAAAGTCTTTTTTATTAATAAAATTAAAGCTTAAAAGCTTTATAGTAATTTTAGCGGTTTTTTTTAATAGTAAAAGCTTTATATACTTTAGCTTATAATATTAAAGCATAGCTAATTTTAAAAGCTTAAAAAGTTTAAGTGCTTTTAAAAGTATATTATTTTTTAAATTATTACTTTATAAAAGATTGCTTTTAATTATATTAAAAACTTTTAAATTTATTGTTTTTTTAATTATAAAAAATAAACTACTTACTATATTAAAAGTTTTAAACGTTATAATATTTTATAATACTTATAATTTAAAAAATAAGTTGTTTTTTAAGTAATTATTT
Source organism: Xylaria hypoxylon (assembly GCA_902806585.1). Classification (NCBI taxonomy): domain Eukaryota; kingdom Fungi; phylum Ascomycota; class Sordariomycetes; order Xylariales; family Xylariaceae; genus Xylaria; species Xylaria hypoxylon. Next base: position 194,437 of record CADCXB010000050.1, on the reverse strand, counting down.
TATATTATGTTGCTATAAATAATAAGTAAGTATTATAATAGTTATTAAAAATTATTTTTTAAAATAAAATAAAAGCTTAAATTTATAAACTTTAGCGTTATTAAAACGCTGCTTTTGCTATTAACTAGCTTAAGTTTTTTAAAAAACCTTTTTAATTAATAGTATAATACTTTAAAAATAATATTAATATTAAATTTTAATATATATAATATATTTAATAGCTTAAAAATATTATATTTAATACTAAAATAATAAAGTTTTAGCTTAATAATATTTTTATTATATAGTTTTAATAGTTTATTAACTATTATTATAAAAGAAATATTTTTTATAAATTTAATATAAGTATTAAATTAGTAAAAGCTATTAAAAATATATATTATATTACTTATATTATATAGCTAAAGAATTTTATAACATATATTAAAAAGTTTTAAATTTATTAATTATATTAAATTAATTTATTAATTAAAAGATTTTAAAGTAAATAATATTATATTTACTAAAAACATAAAAAAAAAAGCGCTATAGTTTATTAAAAAAAATATATTAGCGGTGTTTTTAATAAAGTTTTTAATAAGTTTAATTAAAAACTTAAATAATTTATTAATCTTTTTATTACTTTTATTTTAAAAAGGTTTAAAAAGGTGTTTAAAAAGTTTATTTACTTAGTTAATAATATTATTAAAAGGTTTTAAATAAAAATTTATTAATTTAACACTATTTTATTAATTTTATAAAATATTTGCTATTAAAAACTTTATTATAATTATAAAAAATAACCTTATTATAATTATAATAAATATAAATACTAATTAAAAAGTTTAAATAGTTTACTATATTTAATTTATTTATATTATATAAAAGTTTTTTAAAGCTTTTAAATAATTATTATACTAATTAATTTAGTTAATTATAGCACTTTTTTTTATTAAATAAATAATAATACTGCTAAATTTAGCGTTAAAAGTGCTAAGATTAATGCTTTAAAAAAACTTTAAAATATAAAAAGCTTTATAAATTTTTTTTTTAATATTATTATTATTAGGTTTATAAAAAATTAAAAGCATTTAAAACATTTTTATAAAGTTATAAATATAAGTTATATTAACTTATATTATAAAACTTAAGCTGTTTTATAATAGCAATAAAATAATAGCTTGATTAAAGTTATTAAAAGCTTATAATATAATAAGGTTTTTTATAAATATTAAAATTTTTATAGCTTTAAAAATTATAATAAGTGCTTAAGTTTATTAATTAAAGTTTTTAAAGCTTTTTAAGCGCTAAAGTTTAAAAAAGTTATTAATTTTTTTAGCGATTTCTTTACTTAATTACTTTTATATTATAAAAAAAGTAATAAAGGTTGCTATAAGCTTTTTAATAAAAGCTATAAAGGTATTTTTAAAAGATATAAAGTAGTTGTTAATATTATAATAGGTTTTTAAGCGTTAAATATTAGTAGTAATAACGTAAATAGTAGTATTAAACTAGTTATTTTAAGCTTATAGTTATTATTATAAGCTGGTTTAAAAGCTTTATAAGCTTTATATACTTTTAATAAGCTTTTATATTTAATTTAATATAAAAAAGTTATTTTTATTATTAAAAGTATTAAGTGCGTTTAAAAAGGTAACTATTATAGTAATTTATAATATTAAAAGCATTATAAATAATAGTATAAAAAGTAATATAAAAAAAAGGGATTATTATAATAAAAAATAAACGCTTTATATTATAAAAATAAATAGTAATAATAGCTAGTTTTAATAAAATATTATATTAAGCTTATAATTTATTAAAGGTGGTTTTATATATTAGTATAAAATATTAATATTTAAAAAAGGCATTTAAGCTATAATAAAAATAAGCTTATTAATAGTGCTAAAAGCAAAAAATTTATAGTAAATAATATTTATTATAAGTAAAGTAATATAAAAAAGAAAGTAAAAATATATTGTTTGCTTAATTAAAATTTTATTTATTAAATATAGCAAAAAGCGCTATATATATAAACTATTTTTAGCGCTTAAACTACTTAAAACCTTTAGCTTTATAATAAATTATAATAAATTATAATAAAGTTAACTTTAATTATATAAAACTTTTTTATAAAAAATAAACCTTTATATAAAAAATAACTTTTATAATAAGTTAGTTATAAAGCGTTACCTTAAATTAATTACTTTAGTAGGTCTCTCTTTTATTTAGCGTAGTGCTAGTAGGCCTAAAGGGGTCTTTAGCCTTATATCAACCTTGCTAAGGGTTTTTAAGGGTCCCTAAGGGTCCCTAGCCCTATATATACGTCACTTGTAGCCACTATAAGCCACCTGTAGGTGGTTTATATAGGTGTGGCATGTATGCCACTTGTAATGACTGCTAGCCTTGCTGGCAGGGCTGCAGCTAGGGGGTTACACCCCCCCTATAAGCACCTGTAGTTGCTAGTGTATTTTAACAATTATATTATTAAAACAAAGTATTAATAATATAAAGATTATATTATATTATAATATTAATAATTTTATAGCTAAATAATTAAAATTTAACTAAAATAATAAAGTTGCTTTGTTTTAACTAAAAAAAACACTATTATATTAAAGCAATATAAAAACTAGTAAATATAACTAGCTTAAAATTTAGCTAGGCCTAGCAAAGCTTATTTACTATTTAATTTTTATTTTTATTATTATTATTTGCTTTTAATTTGCTTTTATTTTTATAAACACTTATATAATAAAATATAAGCATAATAAAATAATAAAAACAACTAATTAAAGCTTGCTAAAATATAGCGCACTACTTTTAAATTTAAATTAATTAACTATTTATTATAAAGAATACCTTGCTAATTCTACTTTTAAAATTTAAAAAAATATAGCGCAAATGTTGTTTGCGCAATAGTAGTGCCATATAGCAAACTATAAAAAAAGGGGTTTTAGTCTAAGGGTGTAGCTTAGCTACGCATTGGTATTTTTATGGTTTCTCCCCTTTTATAAACAAAAATATTACACCGTTAACGTACCGGATGCTAAATATATATAGCACTATATAATATTAAATAATATAAACGGAATATAACTAATAATAATATTATTATTATATATTATTATAAACTTTAAAATTAGTAGCTAAATTTTATTATAAAAGCTTTTTAATTATTAAGTTTTTTTTATAGCTTTTATAAATACTATATATTTAGCTTTTAAAATTAAAAAGGTTATTATGCTAGTTTTTTTAGCTTTTTAACTTATAATAGCTTTAATTATTATAATAATATATTTTTAAATAAATTTAATAGTTTTAAAGTACTTAATATAGTTATTATTACTAAAAATTATAAGTAAATAGCTAAAAACTTTGCTAAAAAAAATAAAGCTTTTTAAGTTTTTAAATATTAAAGCTAATTTTATAGTGCTTTTTAAATACTTAAATAACTTTATACTTATTATAAAATATAATTTATAAAGGTGTTATATATAAGTAGTTAGTTATTAATAAATAAATATTATATTAAGCTTAATAATTTATATTAAATAATTTATAATTTTTATAAGCACTAAATAATAATAAGCTTTAATAAATACTAATAAAAACTTATATTTTTATAGCTTTATAATTTTAAGCTATAATAAAATTTTAATAAGCTTAATATCTTTTAATTTTAGCTTTTTTAAAACTTATTTAATATATTAAAGCTATTATAAATATAGCTTATAGTTAAGCTTATTATATTTAATTTTAGTACTTAAAAATTAAGCTATAAAGCTTTAGTTTTTAATATTATATATAATATTAATTTTAACTTTTAAGCTTTAAATATAATAAATATTTAAGCTAATTAATAAATAATTATTAATATAAATTATTATAAAGATATTTAAAAATATTTTATAATATATAAAAGTATTACTAACTAAAAATCTATAATTTAAGCTTTTTAATAACTAAAATAACTTTTTTTACTATTATTTAAAAGCTTGCTTTAAATTATATAAAACTTATAGCAATTAAAAAACTTATTATAATTTAAGCTTATACTTATACTAAACTATTAATTTTAAAATTTTAAAGTTTTTTAAAATAATTTTTAAACCTTTTAAAAGTTTAATATAAATAGTTTTAATAAAATTATCATTTAAAAAAGCTTTTATAAAATCAATTTATTTAATTTTTTAGTTTTTAATAGCTATTAAAGCTAATAAAATTTATTAAATAAATAAAATAGCTATAATTATAAAAGTTTTTATAAAATTAATACTAAAAACTTATTTAAAGCTTTTAATAATAAATCTAGTTTTATATTTAGTAATTAATTTTTATTAATTTAGCTTATATTTTAGCACTTAATAGCTATTTATAAAATATTTTTTAAAGTTTTTAGCAAATAAAAAATAAAAAGCTTTAAATTTTAATAACTATTAAAATTTAAACCTAATTACTTATAACTATAAAAAACCTTTAAATATTTTTAATATTTATTTTAATATATTAAACTTTTTTAAAGCAGTTATAATAATATAAATAATATTTTAAACTATTAAATTTATAAAAAGTTTAATAAGCTTTAAATTTATTAAATTATTTTTTAAATTATTATTTATTACTTTATATTTTGCTTTAAATTTTAATAAAATAAAAAGTAGTTTTATTAAAATAATTAAATTTAATAAAAAAACAAAAGATATAAATATTATTACCTTTTTTAACTTTAATGCTTTAATAAATATAGCACTTTTTAAGTTTTTTATAATAAGTAATATATATAATTAAAAGTTATTATTAAAAGTAAATTTATTAAAAAGTAAGTAAGTTTTAAATAGGTTTATATTAAGTAAATCTTTTAATAAAAAAGTTTTGTTATTAAAAAAGGCTTTATTTGCTAAAATTAGCATTTTTAATAGCTTTAATATAATAAACTAAATAATTAAATAATAATTAAATATATAAACTAAATAAGTTTTAATATTAATTATTATTAAAATTTAATTATATTTAATATATTTAATAGGTGGGATGGCGTAGTAGTTATATGTTTAGTATTTATATAGTAAAACATAGGTTTAAATCTTATTCCTACTAACCTTTAACTTTTTTAGCAAAAAGCTGTTTTTTAGTTAATAACTTTATGCGTATATTGTTAAAATTTAATAAGTTTGCGATTATAAACTAATTATATATTAATTTGCTTTTAATTAGCAAAATAAAAGCTTTAAAGTATATAAACTTGCTTACTATATTATTAAAGTAAAATATTAATAATATAAAAATTATATTATATTATAATATTAATAATTTTATAGCTAAATTATTAAAGGTGGTTTTATATACTAGCATAAAATGCTAATATTTAAAGGGGGCACTTAAGCTATAATGGAAATAGGCTTACTAATAGTGCTAAAAGCAAGAAATTTATAGTAGATAATATTTACTATAAGTAAAGTAATATAAAAAAGAAAGTAAGAATGTATTGCTTGCTTAATTAAAATTTTATTTGTTAAATATAACAAAAAGCGCTATATATATCAACTATTTTTAGCGCTTAAACTACTTAAAACCTTTAGCTTTATAGTAAATTATAGTAAATTATAATAAAGTTAACCTTAGCTATATAAAACCTTTTTATAAAAAATAAACCTTTATATAAAAAATAACTTTTATAATAAGTTAATTATAAAGCGTTACTTTAAACTAATTACTTTAATAGGTCCCCTTTTTATTTAGTGTGGTGCTAGTAGGCTTAAAGGGGTTTTTAACTTTATATTAATCTTGCTAAAGGTTTTTAAGGGGTTTTTAAAGGTTTTTAGTTTTATATATATATTATTTATAGCTACTATAAGCTACTTATAAGTAGCTTATATAAGTATAGCATATATACTATTTATAATAACTGTTAGCTTTGCTAGCAAGGTTGTAGCTAAAAGGCTATACCTTTTTTATAAGCACTTATAGTTGCTAGTATATTTTAATACGCTTTTTTAACTAAAGTATTAATTAATAGGCTTAATATTTACTGGAAATTAGTTTATTTAGCAGGTATTAAAGCTTTAGTTAGCTTATTAGCTACTATTTTAGTAGTTAAAATATAGTATATATTTATTAACTAAGCTTTATAAGTATTTTTAATAAATTAAAATTTTATAAAAGTGTGTTTAATGCGTTAGTGGTGTTTAAGGTTTTTAGCGGTTGCTATAGCTTTTATATTATTGCTATATATTATTATAGGCTTTAAAATTGGTAGCTAAATTTTGTTATAAAGGCTTTTTAATTATTAAGCTTTTTTTATAGCTTTTATAAGTGCTATATATTTAGTTTTTAGTGTTAAAAGGGCTACTATGCTAACTTTTTTAGCTTTTTAACTTATAGCAGCCTTAGCTATTATAATAATATATTTTTAGGTAGATTTAGTAGTTTTAAAGCATTTAATATAGTTATTATTACTAAGGACTATAGGTAGGTGGCTAAAGGTTTTATTAAGGGGTATAAAGCCTTTTAAATTCTTAAACACTAGGGTTAATTTTATAGTGCCTTTTAAATACTTAAATAGCTTTATACTTATTATAAGGTATAGTTTATAAAGGTGCTATATATAAGTAGCTAGTTATTAGTAAGCAAACACTATATTAAGCTTAATAATTTATATTAAATAGTTTATAGTTTTTATAAGCACTAAATAATAATAAGTTTTAATAGGTATTAATAAAAACTTGTACTTTTTTAGCTTTATAATTTTAAGCTATAGCAAAATTTTAATAAGTTTAATATTTTTTAATTTTAGCTTTTTTAAAGCTTGTTTAATATATTAAAGCTATTATAAATATAGCTTATAGTTAGGCTTATTATGCTTGATTTTAATATTTAAAAATTAAATTATAAGGCTTTAGTTTTTAATATTATATATAGCATTGATTTTAGTTTTTAAGCTTTAAATATAGTAGATATTTAAGCTAATTAGTAAGTAGTTATTAATATAAGTTATTATAAAAGTACTTAAAGTTATTTTGTAGTATATAAAGGTATTATTAACTAAAGGCTTAAAATTTAGGCTTTTTAGTAGCTAAAATAGCTTTTTTTACTACTGTTTAAAAGCTTACTTTAAGCTATATAAAGCTTATAATAGCTAAAGAACTTGTTATAATTTAGGCTTGTAGTTATATTAAATTACTAATTTTAAAATTTTAAAGTTTTTTAAAATAATTTTTAAGCTTTTTAAAAGTTTAATATAAAAAGTTTTAATAAAGTTATTATTAAAAAAGGCTTTTATAAAATTAATTTGCTTAATTTTTTAGTTTTTAATAGCTATTAAAGTTAATAAAATTTATTAAATAAATAAAATAATAATAGCTATAAAAGTTTATATAAAATTAATACTAAAAGCTTATTTAAAGCTTTTAATAATAAATTTAGCTTTATATTTAATAATTAATTTTTATTAGTTTAATTTATATTTTAGTATTTAGTAGCTATTTATAAAGTATTTTTTAAAGTTTTTAATAAGTAAAAAATAAAAGGCTTTAAATTTTAATAGCTATTAAAATTTAAACTTGATTATTTATAACTATAAAAAACCTTTAAATGTTTTTAATGTTTGTTTTAATATATTAGGCTTTTTTAAAGCAGCTATAATAATATAAATAATATTTTAAATTATTAAATTTATAAAAAGTTTAATAAGATTTAAATTTATTAGATTGCTTTTTAAATTATTATTTATTACTTTATATTTTGTTTTAAATTTTAATAAAATAAAAAGTAGTTTTATTAAAATAGCTAGATTTAATAAAAAAATAAAAAGTATAAACGTTATTACTTTTTTTAAATCTAGTGCTTTAATAAGTATAGCGCTTTTTAAGTTTTTTATAATAAGTAGTATATATAATTAAAAGTTATTATTAAAAGTAAATTTACTAAAAGGTAAGTAGGTTTTAGGTAGGTTTATATTAGGTAAGTTTTTTAATAAAGAAATTTTATTGTTAAAAAAAGTTTTATTTATTAAAATTAGTATTTTTAATAGTTTTAATATTATAAACTAAATAATTAAATAATATTTAAATATATAAACTAAGTAAGTTTTAATATTAATTATTATTAAAATTCTGCTATATTTAATATATTTAGTAAATTTATAAGCTTTAACTTATAATTTATAAAGTATAGTTAATAGGTATTTAAAGCTTATAACTTTATAGCAAGTAAAAGAAAGTATATAAGGTATTAAATTAAGTTTTAGCTTATTATATAGTAGCTAATAAAAGGTTAAATCTTTATTAATAACTTTTATATAATTAATTAAGTTTATTATAAGCGTTATAATATAATATTAAAAGTATAATGATAGCTTAAAAGCTTATAAAATAGTTTATAAGCGATTAAAAATTATTTTAATAAATTATTTTGCTAAGCTGTTTTATTTATATATATAAAGGTTAAAAGTATTAAAACTAATATTTTTAACTTATAACTAGTTATTAATAAAGCTATTATTTATTTTAGTACTTAAATTAAAGTAAAAATAAGTTAAATAATAATTATAGCGGTTTTTTAAACTTTTAAATATTTTTTTTATAATAATATAAATAATAGTTATTGATTTATTTTTTAGTAAATAAATTTAATAGTAATGTGTTTTTTGTTTTATTAAAATTAAAATATAAAAGGTTTAAAAGTGCAATATAAGTTTTATAGTAAATAAATTATTTATTATAATATTTAAAGTAATAAATAAATTGTTAACTTTAGTAAAAATTAAGTGCTTAGTAGCTTTGTTTATAGCGTACTTTTTATAAAAAAAGTTTTTTTTACTAATAAAATTAAAGCTTAAAAGCTTTATAATAATTTTAGCGGTTTTTTTTAGCAGTAAAAGCTTTATATATTTTAGCTTATAATATTAAAGCATAGCTAATTTTAAAAGCTTAAAAAGTTTAAGTGCTTTTAAAAGTGTGCTATTTTTTAAGTTACTACTTTATAAAAGGTTGCTTTTAATTATATTAAAAATTTTTAAATTTATTATTTTTTTGATTATAAAAAATAAACTATTTATTATATTAAAAGTTTTAAGCGTTATAATATTTTATAATATTTATAATTTAAAAAATAAATTATTTTTTAAATAACTGCTTTATATTATATTATTATAAATAATAAGTAAGTATTATAATAGTTATTAAAAATTACTTTTTAAAGTAAAATAAAAGCTTAAATTTATAAACTTTAGCGTTATTAAAGCGCTGCTTTTGCTATTAATTAGCTTAAGTTTTTTAAAAGACCTTTTTAATTAGTAGTATAACGTTTTAAAAATAATATTAATATTAAATTTTAGTATATATAGTATATTTAATAGCTTAAAAGGGCTATATTTAATGCTAAAATAATAAGGTTTTAGCTTAATAATATTTTTATTATATAGTTTTAATAATTTATTAGCTATTATTATAAAAAAAATATTTTTTATAAATTTAATATAAGTATTAAATTAATAAAGGCTATTAAAAATATATATTATATTATTTATATTATATAGCTAAAAAATTTTATAGTATATATTAAAAAGTTTTAAGTTTATTAACTACATTAAATTAATTTGTTAATTAAAAGATTTTAAAGTAAATAATATTATATTTATTAAAAGCGTAAAAAAAAAAGCGCTATAGTTTATTAAAAAGGATATATTAGTAGTGTTTTTAGTAAAGTTTTTAATAAGTTTAATTAAAAACTTAAGTAGTTTATTAATTTTTTTATTACTTTTATTTTAAAAAGGTTTAAAAAGGTGTTTAAAAGATTTATTTATTTAGTTAATAATATTATTAAAAGGTTTTAAGTAAAAATTTGTTAATTTAATATTATTTTATTAATTTTATAAAATATTTACTATTAAAAACTTTATTATAATTATAAAAAGCAATCTTATTATAGTTATAATAAGTATAAATATTAATTAAAAAATTTAAATAATTTATTATATTTAATTTACTTATATTATATAAAAGTTTTTTAAAGCTTTTAAATAATTATTACATTAATTAATTTAGTTAATTATAGCACCTTTTTTTATTAAATAAGTAATAATATTATTAAATTTAGTATTAAAAGTGCTAAGATTAATACTTTAAAAAAACTTTAAAGTATAAAAAGCTTTATAAAAAAGATTTTTAATATTATTATTATTAAGTTTATAAAAAATTAAAAGCATTTAAAATATTTTTATAAAGTTATAAATATAAGCTATATTAGCTTATATTATAAAGCTTAAGTTATTTTATAATAGCAATAAAATAATAGCTTAATTAAAGTTATTAAAAGCTTATAATATAGTAAGGTTTTTTATAAACGTTAGAATTTTTATAGCTTTAAAAATTATAATAAATACTTAGGTTTATTAATTAAAGTTTTTAAAGCTTTTTAAATATTAAGGTTTAAAGAAGTTATTAATTTTTTTAGCGATTTTTTTATTTAATTACTTTTATATTATAAAAAAAATAGTAAAAGTTGCTATAAGCTTTTTAATAAAAGCTATAAAAGTGTTTTTAAAAGGTGTAAAGCGGTTGCTAGCATTATAATAAGGTTTTAAGTATTAAATACTAATAGTAATAATATAAATAACAATATTAAACTAATTATTTTAAGCTTATAGTTATTATTATAAGCTAGTTTAAAAGCTTTATAAGCTTTATATGCTTTTAATAAGCTTTTATATTTAATTTGATATAAAAAAGTTATTTTTATTATTAAAAATATTAAATATATTTAAAAAAGTAGCTATTATAATAATTTATAATCTTAAAAGCATTATAAATAACAGTATAAAAAATGGTATAAAAAAAAGAAATTATTATAATAAAAAATAAACGCTTTATATTATAAAAGTAAATAATAATAATAGCTAGTTTTAACAAAATATTATATTAGGTTTATAACTTATTAAAAGTGGTTTTATATACTAGTATAAAATGCTAATATTTAAAAGAGGTACTTAAGCTATAATAAAAGTAGGCTTATTAATAGTATTAAAAGCAAAAAATTTATAATAAATAATATTTATTATAAATAAAGTAATATAAAAAAGAAAGTAAAAATATATTGCTTGCTTAACTAGAATTTTATTTATTAAATATAGCAAAAAGTGCTATATATATAAACTATTTTTAGCGCTTAAACTACTTAAAACTTTTAGCTTTATAATAAATTATAGTAAATTATAGTGAAGTTAACTTTAGTTATATAAAACCTTTTTATAAAAAATAAACTTTTATATAAAAAATAACTTTTATAATAAGTTAGTTATAAGGCGTTACTTTAGATTAATTACCTTAGTGGGTCCCCTTTTTACTTAGCGTGGTGCTAGTAGGCCCAAGGGGGTCCCTAGCTTTATATCAACCTTGCTAGGGGTCCCTAGGGGGTCCCTAGGGGTCCTTAGCCTTGTATATATGTCACCTATAGCCACTATAAGCCACCTATAGGTGGCTTATATAGGTGTGGCATGTACACCACCTGTAATGACTGCTAGCCTTGCTGGCAGGGCTGCAGCTAGGGGGCTACACCCCCCCTATAAGCACCTGTAGTTGCTAGTGTATTTCAACATAAATAATTAAAATTTAATTAAAATAGTAAAATTACTTTGTTTTAACTAAAAAAAATATTGCTATATTAAAGCAATATAAAAATTAGTAAATATAGCTAGCTTAAAATTTAGCTAGGCTTAATAAAGCTTATTTACTACTTATTTTTTATTTTTACTATTATTATTTGCTTTTAATTTGCTTTTATTTTTATAAACGCTTATATAATAAAGTATAAAAATAGTAAGGTAGTAAAAGCAATTAATTAAAGCTTGCTAAAGTATAGCGCACTATTTTTAAATTTAAATTAATTAACTATTTACTATAAAAAATACTTTATTAATTTTATTTTTAAAATCTAAAGAAATATAGCGCAAATATTATTTGCGCAATAGTAGTGCTATATAGCAAACTATAAAAAAAAGGGTTTTAGTTTAAAGGCGTAGCTTAGCTACGCACTGGTATTCCTACGGTTTCCCCTTTTTTATAAACAAAAATGTTATACCGTTAGCATACCGGATGCTAGATATATATAGTACTATATAACATTAAATAACATAAATAAAATATAATTAATAATAATATATTTAATAAGCTTATAAGCTTTAACTTATAACTTATAAAATATAGTTAATAAATATTTAAAGCTTATAACTTTATAATAAATAAAAAAAAGTATATAAAATATTAAATTAAATTTTAACTTATTATATAATAGCTAATAAAAAGTTAAATTTTTATTAATAACTTTTATATAATTAATTAAGTTTATTATAAGCATTATAATATAGTATTAAAAGTATAATAATAGCTTAAAAGCTTATAAAATAGTTTATAAGCAATTAAAAATTACTTTAATAAATTATTTTATTAAGCTATTTTATTTATATATATAAAAACTAAAAGTATTAAAACTAATACTTTTAACTTATAAATAATTATTAATAAAGCTATTATTTACTTTAGTACTTAAATTAAAATAAAAATAAGCTAAATAATAGTTATAATAATTTTTTAAACTTTTAAATACTTTTTTTATAATAATATAAATAATAATTATTAATTTATTTTTTAATAATTAAATTTAACAATAATATATTTTTTATTTTATTAAAATTAAAATATAAAAAGTTTAAAAGTATAATATTAGCTTTATAATAAATAAATTATTTATTATAATATTTAAAGCAATAAGTAAATCGTTAATTTTAATAAAGGTTAAGCGCTTAATAGTTTTATTTATAATATACTTTTTATAAAAAAAGTTTTTTTTACTAATAAAATTAAAGTTTAAAAGCTTTATAATAATTTTAGCAGTTTTCTTTAGCAATAAAAGCTTTATATACTTTAGCTTATAATGCTAAAACATAGCTAATTTTAAAAGCTTAAAAAGTTTAAGTGCTTTTAAAGGTGTGCTACTTTTTAAATTATTATTTTATAAAAGGTTGCTTTTAATTATATTAAAGATTTTTAAATCTATTATTTTTTTAATTATAAAAAATAAACTACTTATTATATTAAAGGTTTTAAGCGTTATAATACTTTATAATATTTATAATTTAAAAAATATATTGTTTTTTAAGTAATTGCTTTATATTATATTATTATAAGCAGTAAATAAATATTATAGTAATTATTAAAAATTACTTTTTAAAGTAAAATAAAAGCTTAAATTTATAAACTTTAATATTATTAAAGCATTGTTTTTATTATTAATTAGCTTAAGTTTTTTAAAAGACTTTTTTAATTAATAGTATAATATTTTAAAAATAATATTAATATTAAATTTTAATATATATAATATATTTATTAGGTTAAAAATATTATATTTAGTATTAAAATAATAAGGTTTTAATTAAATAATATTTTTATTATATAATTTTAATAGTTTATTAGCTATTATTATAAAAGAAATATTTTTTATAAATTTAATATAAGTGCTAAATTAATAAAAGCTATTAAAAATATATATTATATTATTTATATTATATAATTAAAAAATTTTATAATATATATTAAAAGGTTTTAAGTTTATTAATTATATTAAATTAATTTATTAATTAAAAGATTTTAAAATAAATAATATTATATTTATTAAAAGCAAAAAAAAAAAAGCGCTATAATTTATTATAAAAGATATATTAATAGTGTTTTTAATAAACTTTTTAGTAAATTTGGTTAAAAATCTAAATAGTTTACTAATTTTTTTACTACTTTTATTTTAAAAAAGTTTAAAAAGGTATTTAAAAGGTTTATTTACTTAGTTAATAATATTATTAAAGGGTTTTAAGTAAGAATTTATTAATTTAATATTATTTTATTAATTTTATAAAGCGTTTATTATTAAAAACTTTATTATAATTATAAAAAGCAACTTTATTATAATTATAATAAATATAAATATTAATTAAAAAGTTTAAATAATTTATTATATTTAATTTATTTATACTATATAAAAATCTTTTAAAACTTTTAAATAATTATTATATTAATTAATTTAATTAATTATAATACCTTTTTTTATTAAATAAGTAATAATATTGCTAAATTTAGCATTAAAAATACTAAAATTAATGCTTTAAAAGAATTTTAAAATATAAAAAGCTTTATAAAAAAGATTTTTAATATTATTATTATTAAGTTTATAAAAGGTTAAAAGTATTTAAAATATTTTTATAAAGTTATAAATATAAGCTATATTAGTTTATACTATAAAGCTTAAGCTATTTTATAATAATAATAAAATAATACCTTAATTAAAGTTATTAAAAGCTTATAATATAATAAGGTTTTTTATAAATATTAAAATATTTATAGCTTTAAAAATTATAATAAGTACTTAAGTTTATTAATTAAAGTTTTTAAAGCTTTTTAAACACTAAAATTTAAAAAAGTTATTGATTTTTTTAGCAATTTTTTTACTTAATTATTTTTATATTATAAAAAAAGTAATAAAAGTTGCTATAAGCTTTTTAATAAAAACTATAAAAGTGTTTTTAAAAGGTATAAAGTAGTTATTAATATTATAACAGGTTTTTAAGCATTAAATACTAATAGTAATAATATAAATAATAATATTAAACTAATTATTTTAAGCTTATAATTATTATTATAAACTAATTTAAAAGCTTTATAAGCTTTATATACTTTTAATAAGCTTTTATATTTAGTTTAAAATAAAAAAGTTATTATTAGTATTAAAAATATTAAGTATATTTAAAAAAGTAGTTATTATAATAATTTATAGTATTAAAAGTACTATAAATAATAGTATAAAAAGTAATATAAAAAAAAAATTACTATAATAAAAAATAAACGCTTTATATTATAAAATAAACAATAATAATAGCTAGTTTTAATAAAATATTATACTAAGCTTATAACTTATTAAAAATAGTTTTATATATTAATATATAATATTAATATTTAAAAAGGCACTTAAGCTATAATAAAAGTAAGCTTACTAATAGTGCTAAAAGTAAGAAATTTATAATAAATGAATTTATTATAAGTAAAATAATATAAAAAAAAAAAAAATATATATTGTTTATTTAACAAAAATTTTATTTATTAAATATAATAAAAAGCGCTATATATATAAATTATTTTTAGCGCTTAAATTATTTAAAACTTTTAGTTTTATAATAAATTATAATAAATTATAATAAAGTTAACTTTAGCTATATAAAACTTTTTTATAAAGCGGTAAACTTTTATATAAAAAATAAACCTTTAAAACAATTTAATTATAAAGCGTTACCTTAAACTAATTACCTTAGTAAGTCCTTTTTTTACTTAGCATAATGCTAATAAAAATATTACTTTAAAAACGGTTTACTTTAAGCTAAAAAGGTTTTTAGCCTTATATTTACGTTATTTATAGCTATTATAAGCTACTTATAAGTAGTTTATATAGGTGTAACATATACGGCACTTATAATAACTGCTAGCCTTATTAGCAAGGGTATAGCTAAAGGGCTATACCCTTTTTATAAGCACCTATGGTTGCTAGTGTATTTTAATAAGTGGTTTTTATTTTATTGTTTTTATTAAAAGCTTAGCGGATTTTTACCCTTTAAAATAAAAATACTAAATATTATAATGCTTTTAGTTTTAAGTGTTTTATTTATAAGTGCTACTTAAAAAAGTTACTTTTTAATAGTAGCTTTTTTATATAAAAGTTTAATTTATTTTGTTTAATATAAAATAACAATTTATTAAAAAATATAAATAAATATTTTATTATAAATTAATTGTATTTATTTTATAAACAGTATAAAGTTAAGCTGTTTTTTTTTAAAGTAGTTAGTAGGTAGTTTGTTATTTTACTAATATTTTAGTTAGTTAAGCACTTAAAAAAATATAAGGTTTATAGCTATAGTTAAGTAGTATATTATATTATATAACTTATATACCTTTAGTTTTTTAAGGCCTTAAACTTTAATGTTTACTTTTTTAAATCTTTTAATTAATATAATATTATTTTTTATATATATTATATTGTTTAAATTAAAAGATTAAAAGTTTAAAAACCTATTAATTTTATTAAAAATATATAATATAATTTTTAAATTAAAAATAGTTAAATTTTTTAATTAGTAAATAATTAAACTTATTAGCTTATTTTTTATTATAAAAGTAGTTTATATTTTTTTTTTTATAGTTAATTATTATAACTTGGTTTTTTTTTTTTAGGTTTTTTAATTTAAAACTATTTAATTTTTTTTGCTAGTTTAATATTTTTTTTTATTTGCTTTTAAATAAAGCCTTAAACTATTTTATTAAAAATAAAGTTTTTAAAAGCTAGTTTTAAAAATATATATTAATATTTCTTTAATAAATATACTTATAAATAAAGCTTATAGTTTATAATTAATTTTATAATATTAATTTAATATTTTTTAGTATTACTCTTTTAACTATTCTTTTATTTTTTTTTATATATATATTTTTTTTTAAAATTCTTTTTATTTTTATTATTTAATAATAATTTTAATTTATTTATTTTTATTAAGTTTTTTACTTAATTAGTTTTTTTAAATATATAAAACAATTTTTTATATATATTTTTTTTTAATACTTTTAGCTTTATAAAATCAAAAATATACGCTTGCTTTTTTTTTTAAATTTATTATAATTTTAAAGTAATTTAATATATTTCTTTTTATTTTTTGCTTTTAAATTTAATAAAAAAATATTATTTAATTTAAATAAATATTTTTTAATGCATTTTTTAAATTAATTATAATATTATAAAGTTTTATTAAATTTATTACTTTATACTTACTTATTATTATAAGCTTTTTTTTTTTATTTTATTACTTAAGATTTTAAATTTTTAAGTAGTTATTTTATAATATTATTTATAAAATCTTTATAATTAAATTTAACTTAATATTTAAATGTTTTTTTAAGGTATAGTTTAATAGTACTAAGTTTTTTATATTATATATTTAAAATATTTATTAGTTTAAGTATAGTATCTTTATAGTTTTTTAAAACTGTTTTTAATATTTAGTTTTTAATTTAGTTTATTATTTTAGTTAAATCTTAAAATCTTTATATTTAAATATTATAATTATTTAAATTAGTATTAAAAGCAAATTATTTTATTAAAGTTATTTTAAATACTATTTATAAAGCTTTTAATAAATTAATTAAGTTATTATTTAATATTATTAATAATTAAATTAATTAATTTAAAATATTTATAGCTTTTAAATAATTATTAATTTTTAGTATAATAAGTTGTTAAAGCTAAAAAATTTATTTATTTTTTTTTAAAGTAATATATATTTATATATTTAAGTTAATTATTTTATTTTAAAACTTTTTATTTTATAATTTAAAATTTATTAATTAATTAATTTTAATATAATAATCGCTTAATTAAGTTATAGCTTTTTTAGTTTAATAAATATAATATATAATAAAACTTTTAATTATTAAATATAAATAATATTATATAAAGTAATTTAATTAATATATTTATATATATTATTATTATATATTATATATAATTATAACTATATATTTAATATAAAACTTAAATATAACTAACTTAATAAGGTGTTTAACGGTACACCCTTTTTATTGCTAGTGATTTAACCTAATATAATATTATCCTTTATATTTAATATTTATTGCGTGAAAAAGTTCGCTTAAGTATATAAAACTCTTTAATATAATAAAATACTTTAATTTAAGTATAGTGCTAAATAGTGTTAAATATAAAGGATAATATTATATTAGGTTAAATCACTAGTGATAAATAGTGTACCTTTAAACACCTTATTAAGTTAGTTATATCTAGGTTTTATATTAAATATGCGGTTATAATTATATATAATATATAATAATAATAATATATATAAATATATTAATTAATTTATTTTATATAATATTGCTTATATTTAATAATTAAAGGTTTTATTATATATTATATTTATTAAATTAAAAAAGCTATAACTTAATTAAGTAATTATTATATTAAAATTAATTAATTAACAACAAGAAATATTTTTAGTAAAACTAATAAACTTTAAATTATAAAATAAAAGGTTTTAAAGCAAAATAGTTAGCTTAAATATATTAGTATATATTATTTTAAAAAGAAATAAATAAATTCTTTAGCTTTAATAATTTATTATATTAAAAATAAGTAATTATTTAAAAGCTATAAATATTTTAAGTTAATTAAGTTAATTATTAATAATATTAAATAATAACTTAATTAATTTATTAAAAGCTTTATAAATAATATTTAAAATAATTTTATTAATATAATTTACTTTTAATATTCATTTAAATAATTATAATATTTAAATATAAAAATTTTAAAACTTAACTAAAATAATAAACTAAGTTAAAAACTAAATATTAAAAACGGTTTTAAAAAACTATAAAAATATTATATTTAAACTAATAAATACTTTAAATATATAGTATAAAAAACTTAATACTATTAGCTTATACTTTAAAAAAACACTTAAGTATTAAGCTAAACTTAATTATAAAAATTTTATGAATAATATTATAAAATAACTACTTAAAAATTTAAAATCTTAAATAATAAAATAAAAAAAAAAGCTTATAATAATAATTAAATATAAAGCAATAAATTTAATAAAACTTTATAATATTATAATTAACTTAAAAAAAGCATTAAAAAGTGGTTATTTAAATTAAATAATGTTTTTTTATTAAATTTAAAAGTAAAAAATAAAAAAAAGGTAATTAAATTACTTTAAAATTATAGCAAATTTAAAAAAAAAAGCAAATATATATCTTTTATTTTATAAAGCTAAAAATACTAAAAGAAAAATATATAAAAAATTATTTTATATATTTAAAGAAATTAATTAAATAAAAAACTTAATAAAAGTAAATAAATTAAAACTACTACTAACTAATAAAAATAAAAGATTTTTTAAAAAAAAATATACGTAAAAAAAAAAACAAAAAAGTAGTTAAAAAAATACTATTAAAAAATATTAAATTAATATTATAAAATTAATTATAAACTATAAGCTTTACTTATAAATATATTTATTAAAAAAATATTAGTATATATTTTTAAAATTAGCTTTTAAAAATTTTACTTTTAATAAAACGGTTTAAAAACTTATTTAAAAGCAAATAAAAAAGAATATTAAACTAATAAAAAAAATCAAACAGCTTTAAATTAAAAAACTTAAAAAAAAAAAATTAAGTTATAATAATTAATTATAAAAAAAAATAATATAAACTACTTTTATAATAAAAAATAAGCGAATAAGCTTAATTATTTATTAATTAAAAAATTTAGCTATTTTTAATTTAAAAATTATATTATATATCTTTAATAAAATTAGCAAGTTTTTAAACTTTTAACCTTTTAATTTAAATAATATAATATATATAAAAAATAATATTATATTAATTAAAAGATTTAAAAAAATAAATATTAAAGTTTAAGGCTTTAAAAAACTAAAAGTATATAAGTTATATAATATAGCATACTATTTAATTATAGTTATAAACCTTATATTTTTTATAGTGCTTAACTAATTAAAATATTAATAAAATAACAAACTATTTACTAATTACTTTAAAAAAAAAAACAGTTTAACTTTATGCTGTTTATAAAATAAAGATAATTAATTTATAATAAAATATTTATTTATATTTTTTAATAAATTGTTGTTTTATATTAAATAAAACAAATTAAATTTTTATATAAAAAAGCTATTATTAAAAGGTAACTTTTTTAAATAGCACTTATAAATAAAACACTTAAAACTAAAAGTATTATAATATTTAATGTTTTTATTTTAAAGGGTAAAAATTTACTAAGGTTTTAATAAAAGTAATAAAATAAAAACTATTTAATATAAAGTATATATAGTATTAAAGATTATTTATTAAATTAATTAATTGCTAATAAAAAAGCTTATATAAATAGGTATAAAACTAGCTATTAACTTTTATAACTATAAAAACTTTTAAAAAAATAATAAAAATAAGTAGTATATAATGCTAGCTATAAATTATTATTTAGGATTTACTTTTATTTATTACTTTATAAATTAAAAAGCTTTTTTAATTATTATAACTTTTAATTACTTAATTAAATACTTATAAAATTATTATAAAACATAAGTATTAATTATAAAATATAACAATAAAATAATATTAAACTTTAATAAAATATTAAAACTTATATAATATTTTTAAAATACTAAAGAAATAATGTTTAAAGTATTATTACTTAATATTTAAAACCTAAATAAAAAAGCTAAAAAAATAAAAGGAGTAATTAAGTAAAAAATAAAATTAATAAAAAACAAATATAAATTACTTACTTATTTATAAGTAAAAATAGTTAAAGTAGTTATTTATTTATATAATAAAGTATTTAAGTATATTTTTAACTAAAAAACTTTATATAAAAAGTTTTATTTTTATTTTTAACTATAAAATAATATTGTTAAAAAAAATAAAAAAAGCTTGATTTTAAAGCTTAAATTAGTTATTTAATTAGCTATTAATTTTTTATTACTTATAAAATTTAGCTACTTAAAATTAATAAAGTTATTATTATTAAAAATATTATATTTAATAAAAAGAGTATTTTTTTAAAAAACTTAAATAAATTAAAAGATAACTTTTTTAAAACTACTAATAAAAGATTTAAAGCTTTATTAACTAAAATATTTTTAAACTAAATATTTTTAAATATTATTAATAAATTTATAACTAATTTTTATAAAAACTATAAAGTTTATAAATTTATTAATTATGCTAAAAAAGATATAAATAAAGCAAATATTAAAAAAAATAAAAATAAAAATATAAGTAAGCTTAAAAAAATTAATTATTTTTATATTAAAGTAATTTTTGTTTTTTATTTTATATTTTTTAAATCTTTAATAAATTATGTTTTTTTTAGCGTTATAATTAAAAATATTAGCTAAAAAAGAAATTTTTTAAAAACTACTAAATTATTTAATTTAATTTTAAAGTTTAAAGCAAGCTTTAATATAACTTTTTTTAAAGTTATAATATATAAAAGTTATTAAAAAGCTATATTTAATATAAAATATTTATATATTATAAAGTTATAATATAATATGCTAATAAATAAAGCTAATAAAGCTAGGTTTTTAAAAAAATTTTAATATTATTTTAGTAGCAAATTAAAATTTTATTAAAATAATAAACTTATATTTATTATATTTTTAAGTAATAAATTAATAAAGATTTTTTAAAAGTTTAAATTTTATAAATGTTTTTAATTAATATAATAGTATTTTTTATACTAAGTAAAAATTTTTATAAACTTTTTTATAATTTTTATTTTTTTTAAGTTAATATATTAATTATGGTTATTTTTTTAAAAGTAAGCTTAAAATAATTACTTTATAAAAAAAAGAAAATTTATTGCTAAAATTTACTTTTATTTTTTAAATAACATAAAAATTTATAAGCTTATTTTATAAAAGATTACTTTAAATAAGCTAAAAAATTTTATTTATAAAGTTATAAAAAAATAAATATTTAATAAAAAGTTAATATATATATTACTTAAAAAAACTAATTTTTAATTATATATAAATATATATTTATAAATTTAATAAGTATAATTATTATTAAAAAAATAAAGCTAAGCTTATAATATAAAAAAACTAGTAATTTATAAATAAATAAAAAAATATTTATATTTTTATATTTATAAAGTAATTATTTAAAATATTTATAGTTATTACTACTAAATTTAACTTTAAACTTAAATAATATAATATAATTAATATTTTTATTAAAATAATATTTAATAAAAAAACATATATAAAAATACTACTTAGTTATTATAAACTTTTAATAATTTTTAAATTATTTTAAGCTTTATATAGTTTTTAAAAATTATTTTTATTATAGTAAAAAAAACTAATTAAAACTTTTAAAAATATAAAATATTAACTTATTTTTTATAAACTTTATTACTACTTTAAGTAAAAAGTATAAATTTTTATATATATTAATAATATAATTTTTACTTATTAAAAAATAAATATAATTATTATTTAAAAAGTTATTTATAAGCTTACTAAGTTTTTTTTATAGCTTTTATAAGTATTATATATTTAGTTTAAAAAGTTTAAAATATTAATAACTTTTTAAGCTTTGTTTTTTATATTAAATAATTTGCATATATTGCTTTTTAAGAGGTGAAAGCATTTAAAAATGCGGTTATATTAAACTTAAAGATATAGCGTAAAGTATAGCAAACCTAATAGTATTAAATAATAGCGCAAAAAGGTTAAAGTAATCTTTATACTACTTAATTATAAACTTTAATACTAAAAAGTTATTTTAATAGCAAAATAATAGTAAAGTAAGCAAAAAAACAAAGTAAAAAAAAAATAAAATAAAAAAATAAATGTAATTTTTAGTAATTTTTATTAGTTAAAAGAAATTTTTAAATATAAAAGCATTAATAAAAAATATACTAAAGGTTTAATAAAAAACTTTTATATTAAAGCGCAAAAAAAAAGAAAAAAAAGCCTAAAATAACTTAGTTACTAAATAAAATATTAATAAATTATATATAATAATATATAAACTAAAAAAAAGCAGTGTATTTATTATTAATTAAACTTAAACGACTATAATATTAGTTATAAACTACTTAGTAATTGGCTTTTTAGCGCCTTTAAATTACGTAATATTTTTTATTTAATATAACTATAAAGTTTTAATATAAGCTAAACTAAATTTAGCCTTTATAATATATATAGCTAAAAAAACAATAAAAGTAATAAATATAGCAATTAAAATAATAAAAGCAATTATAGCAAAAAAACTACTAAATAAAAATATAATAATTATATTTAAAAAAAAAGTAATATAATATAAACAAGCTAACTAATAAATAAAATAAGCGTTTAATAAAAGTATAATAAAAACTAAAAAAAACTATATAATAATTATATAAGATATTAATATAAAAATACTTTAAAGCGTATATATAAATTTAATAAATTTTTTTAAAATATTTATAAATAAAATAAAGCTAATATAAGTAAAATATATTTAATTTTATTAATTAACTTAAAAAACTATTATATTAGCTTATTAATATATTATATTAATATAAAAATTATAAAAGCTTTATATTAAAAAGAAACTATATAAAAAGTAATAATATATAATTATAAGCTATTTTTAAAAAATATAAAAATTATATAATGCTTTAAATATTATAAATTTAAATATATAAAATAGTTTTATAAAAATAAAGGCAAATATTTTTTATATAATAATATAATATATAAAAGCAAAAAAAAAAAATATTTAACTTAAAAAAAATTTAAATTAAAAGTAATAAAATATATAAATTATAAAAAAAGTTATTTAATTTTTTTAAAAAAATATAAAGTTTTTTAAAGCTAAATTATAATAGTATAAAAAATATATTAATATTAGCTAATATAATTTTATATTTAAAATAAATATAAATTAATAAAATAAAACTAAAATAATTAGCAAAAAGTTTAACTTTAAAAGCAACTAATATTTAGCTTGCTTATAAAAAAATTAAAACTATATTAATTAATAATATTAAAAGTAATTTAGTTAGTAATATTAAAGCTTAATTATTTTAAAATAATAAATATAATTTTAATAGCTTTAAAAGCTAAAATATAAGCGTTTTTTTTTAAAAAAGCTAATATATTTAAATTAAATTTAAACTTTAAAAATATAATTAAATTTAAATAATAAAAAAAACATTTTTATTTTAAGCTAATAAAACTTAATACTTTATTTTAAAACATTATAAAATTAAAAATATATATAACAATAGTTTTTAAATTACTAAAAAAATATAATATAATAATATTATAAAAACTATTATTATAAAAAAAAAAAAATAAAGCTTTTTTAATTATATTATTTAAAATTAAGCTAATATAATATAATATATACTAATTTTAAATATATAATATTATATATTAATAAATAAATCGTAAGTAATTTATAAATAAAAAAAGCTAAATATAATTAAATAAAAACAACTTTTTTTTTAGTAAGTAAAAAAAAACTAATTATTATATAATTAATATATATAAAGCTAAATTTAAATAAAAATAAAATAAATTTAATAATTAAGCTTAAAAAAAAATAAACTAAAAGTAAAATATAGTTATAAAAAATATAAATATATATTTACTATTATAAAATAAAATAAAAAAAACTTTAATATATTATAAAAAAATCTTAAGCTTAGCAAAAGCTTACAAACTAATTTTTTAAACGCTATATAATAACATTATAAAAAAAAAAAAGCAAAAAACTATTAAAAAATAAAAAAAAAAACAATATAATTAACTTAATATAAGCTAATAAAAAACTTTTAGTAAAAATATTTAAAAGCTTAAAATAAATAAGATTTAATTATATTTTTTAAAGCTTTTAAATTTATAATAAAAAAAACTTAATATTAAGCTTTTAGCTACTTAAAAGCTAAAGCTAAAAAATATTAAATAAAGCGCTAATAATAATTAAAGCGTTTAAATTATAAATATTAAAAAGTTTTAATATAATAGCAAATATAAATAAATATATTAAATATTTAATAATAAAATTAACTAAAATAATAAATATAGTAGTTTTAAAAAAAAAGCTATAATAAAAAAACAGCTTTATAATAGTTTTAAAAAGTTTAAAAAGCTATAAAAAAACTAAAAAATAAAAATAAAAAATACTATAAAACTATGTTTTAATACTAAAAAAAAAAGTAATTAAAATAAAAGTAAAACAAAAGTAAATTATTTATAAAAAATAATAAAAATAATAGCAATAAAATATAATAAAAGCTTTAAAAAATAATTTAAAACTTTAAACCTTAAAAAAGTAAATATATTTTAAAAGTTAAGCCTTTTTAATAAAAAAAAGTTTTTTAAACTTTAAAAAAAAAAAAAAGTAAACAACTACTTATATAAAAAAAAAAAAATATTAGCAGCTAAATTTTTTTTTACTTTAAAAATTAACTTATTAAACTTAAAAAAGCAAAAAAAACTTATAAAATATTTATTTAAAATATAAAAAAAAGTTAAAACAAAAAAAATTAAAAAAGTTTTAAAAAAAACTAAACTTTAATAAGCGCTAAAAAACAACTTTTTATTAATAAAATTTTTAAAAATATATAAATAAAAAGTTATAAAAATAATAGCAATATTAACTTAATAAAGTTTTATATATAAATATTACTTAAAATAGTTTTAAAATATAATTATAATAGTTTTAGCAAAACTAAAAAAAACTTTAAAAAAGCTTAAAAAATTTAATAGCTATAAACTAATTTTATTATTTAGTATAATAAATAAAATAATTAAAAAAGTAATAAATATATATATTTTAGTTATAATAAAAAAATTTATATTACTATTAAAAAAGCAAATAAAAAATAAACTATAAAAATTTATAAAACTAATAATTAAAGCTATAATAAAAGTAATTTATAATAATTAAAAATATAATTTAATATTAATATTATTATAGCTAAATATTTTAAAAGCTTTTAAAATAATAAATTATATAAAGCTATTAAAAATGCTATAAAAAAAAGGTTTTTTTTAATAAATTTAAAACTAGCTTTAAAGTTATTTTATAAAATAAATAATAATATTATTATTTAATAGCAAAAATATAGCAAAAAAGGTTTTAATTATAAATATATTATAAAGATTTTTATTATTACTAATATTATTTTTGTTATATATAACTACTTTATATAAAAAATTAATAAAAAAAAAGCTAATTATAATAAAGTTTATAAATAATATAAATTTTATAATAATAAAGCTAAATATAAAAAAAAACTATAAATATTTAATATAAATATATATAAAATATAAAAGTTAAACACTATAATATAAAATAAACTTTAATTTAATAAAAAACAAACTAATATATTTTATAAAACAATATAAAATTAATTTTGCTTTAATTTAGCTAAAAAATATATAAATTAAACTAAAAAAAAGTATATACTTTTTAAAAGTATAACTAAATTATAAACTAAAATAATATTACTACTTAAAAAAACTTTAATAAAAATTTAAACGCTAAAATTTTGCTTTAATAAAATTAATTATTACTATATAAAAATATAACGCACTTAAAGCAAAAAAAATTTATATAAAAATAATTTAAAATATAATTATATATAATTTATTTATATAATATAAGCTTAATAAAAGCTAAATAAAAAAAATAGCAAAAAATTTAACTAAAAAATAATTAAAATATTTTAAAGTAATTAAAAAAGTATATAAAACAACTTTAATTTATTTTTTAAAATTAAAACTAAGTTGTTTTTTTTTTATATTTACTTAAATATTAAATTATATAATTTTAAAAACAAGTTAGTAATTTTAAGTAAAAAAAAAACTATTTAAAAAAAATTAAATATTTAGTTTTAAAAAAAAACATAATTAAAAATAAAAGCAAAAAATAAATAAAATAAAAATAAATAAAGTTATTACTAAAAAAAACTTAGTAAAATATATAATAAATAGTTAAAAGTAGTATAAAAAAAAATAAATAAAAAAATAATTAAATTAAAATATAATAAAAAAAGCTTTAAAAAAATATTAGCTTAAAAAATAAAACAAAGCTAATAATAAAGCAAAAAAAAGCTAAAGCTTAATAGCATTAACTTTAGCAATAAAAAAACTACTAAAAAAAACTAAAAAAACCTATTTAATAAATATAGTAAACTTTTACTATAAATTTTAAAAATATAAAGCTTTAGCTTTATTATAAATTTATATAAAAATATTAAAGCTAAAAGCTTTTTTTTTTTAAAAAAAGGTATTAAATATAGCTATACTTTTATATAACTATATAAAAAGCAAAAAAATAGCGCTATATAAATTTTTATATTATTTAAAATTTAAAAAAAAAAAAACCAACTTAGCTATTTAACTTTATAGCTTTTTTATTATTAATTTAAATTATAATTAAATTATAAACAGTTTAAAAATAGCTTATAAAGTAATATATTAGTTTTTAATTTAAAGCTTATTATTTATATATAAAATAGCTTAAATATTAATAAAAAGTAAAAAAGTATAATAAAAACAAAAAATAAGTTTTAAAAATAATATAATAGCAAATTATAACTAATAGTATACTAATAACAATTAATAAAACAAAAGAATATAAAGCTTAAAGGCTACACTTTTTTATTTTTTTTCTTTTTTTTTTTTATTTTATTTTCTTTTAACCAAAAACTATTAAAGCGCAATAAAGCCTTTAGTTAAAAATCTATAGCAAAACTATAAATACTTTAAAGGTATTTTAACTAAAAGCAAAAGGTTTTTGCTTAGGTTTTTAGTTTTACTTTTAATTATTAAAAAAGAAGCATACTAAATACTTAATATATTTAAATCAAGGTTTAAATAGTATTATATAAGCATAACAAAATATAACTAATAATAATAATAATATTATATAAAGTACTAAAAAAAAGTTGAAAATATAAAAGCTTTTATATATTTTATAATAAAAAAAACACAATTAATTATATATTTATAACTTTACTTATATATAAAAGTAAATTAAACGTTTAATAGCGCTTATATTAAATTTAAAAGCAATAAAACTATTACCTTAATTAGCACTATATAAATTAAAAACCTTTTTAATATAATTATATATTATATATTAAATATATTAACTTTTTTTTTTTTTATTAATAAATATAAACTATATAAAAGCTTTTTTTAATAACATATAAAATAAAATTATATAAGTAAAAAAAAAAAGAATACTAATTATATATAAATAAAGTTATTTATTTTTTAACACCTTATTATATAAAATTAAAATCTACTTTATAAAAATAAAACTATACTACTTATATTATTATTTTAATTACCGTTATATAAAAAAGCTATATAATAAATTTAGTTATATAAAATATAATACTAGCTATTTAACTTTAAAAAGAATTTAAAAGTTTTACTATTATTATTAAATATATAACTAAGTACTTAAACGCTTTAAATTTATAATTAAAAATAATTATAACTTTAATTATAAAGTAATTATTAATACTATATAAATAAATAATAAGTAAATATTATATATAATTAATGCTATAATATTTTTTTAAGTAATAACCTTTTTAAGTTTTATATTTATATAATATACTTAAAAAGCTTTATATAAGTATTAAATTAATATATACTAAAAACTTTTTAATTATATTATATATAACTTAAAAACTAACTTTTTATTTAAAAGTTTTTAAAACTAAATAAAAATTATAAGCACTTAATATTATATAATATTTATAAAAATATATTAAATAGTAAGCAAAATTAAATAAATATATAAACTATTACGTTATATATATAATATACTTAAAGTTAAGCTTAAAAGTTATATAAAATAAAAGTTAATTTTATAAATAGTAATTAAAGCCTTAAATAATACTATAAAACAAAATAGCTTAATACTAACACTTTTTATTTTTAAAGCTTATTTTAAAGTAAAGCTAAATTTTTCTTTTTTATTAAATATTATATAATAAGCTAAAGCAATTAAAAAAGCCATAAAAATATTATATAAAAAAAAAGCCAAAGCTAATATTAACTAAATAACTAACAAATATAATAAGCTTAACTTATATAATATATTATTATTACTACTATAAAGTAAAATTCTTATATAATAAAAAAAGCACAGCTAAAATAAACTATATAAAATCTAATTAATTAAAAAGTTAAATATAATAATTAAATTAATAAATAGCTTTATATAGTTTAAAATTATATAAATAAAGCTATATTATTATATAATAAAAAACATTATATTAAAAAATATAAACAAAATATTAAATAAAACCTAAATATTTTTACTATTAGTTATATAAAAAAAGAAAAACGCTTTTATAAAGCTGCTAACTTTTATATACTTTTTATATAATATATATTTTTAATTAAAAAAAAGAAATAAAATTACGCTTTAATAATTAAGTTGCATAAAAATAATATAATTAATACTTTTAGCACCTTATTTAAAAAAGAAAATATTATTAAAATTAATAAACTTATTATATAAAATATATTTAAATTTATAATATATAACTTAAAATAATATAATAATATTTATATATTTAAGTTTAAGCTTATATAAAAAATAAAAAACAAAACAACTTAATTATATAAAAAATTAAAACTAGTTATATAAAGCTATAATAACTAAAAAAAAGAAATAGTTTTTATATAATTATTTATAATATAATAAATAAGCTAAAAATTAATTTTAGTATTAAGTTTTTTTTTTATATAAAATTATAATATTAAAAGCAAATTTTAAAATATTACTTAAGTATATATATAATTAAAAAATAAGTTATTATAAATAATTATTATATAACTATTAAAAAAATTAAAAAATAAATATTTTATAAAAATAGTTTTAAAAGTTATATAACTATTATATAAAGTCTTAAAATTAAAGCTATATTAATTTAAAACTTATTATAAATATTATTATAACTACCTAAAAATAATTATTTTAATATATAACTTATATTTCTTTATATTAATTAATTTACTAAATAATTTTAAAATTATTAATTTATAAACAAATAATACTTTTAGCTTTATTACTTTAAGCTTTTTTATATAAAAAAAAATAAAGTTATAAAAAGTAAAGCTTTATATAAAACTTTAAAAAAACTTAATAAATAAACTATTTAATAAAGTTTAATAAAGGCTAAATTATTTTATTAATTAATAAAAATATTATTTTAACCTAAAAAAGCCAAATAAATTAACTAGTTAAAGTTAATTATTATATAAAAAACTTTATATAATAATATATTTTTTAATAAATAAAAAGTATATATATTAATAATATTTGTTAATTAAAAGTAATATATAATTTAATAGCTATTATTTAAATTATAAAACTTAGTAAAGTTAATATATAAGTTTTAAACAAAAAGATTAAGTAGTAAATAAATAATTATAATTATAGCTTAAAATTTATACTTTTAAATTTAAGTTATATAAAGTTATTTATTTTTATAAATAAATTTTTTATAAATAATATAAATATAAGTTTATAGCTTAAATTTATAATTATATTAATTATTAAATATTATATAAAGTTAAATAAATTTAAAATTAAAAGCAATATTATATATTAAAATTTAAACAAATATAAAAAGGTTATTAAAAATATATTAGTTAATAAGTTATATAATATAATTAATAAAGTAAATAATGTTATTACTTTATATATAATAATTTAAAAAATTATGGCTATATTAAAAATTATATTAATTTTAATAATATTATATATAAACTTAAAATTACTATATAACTGCTTAATAAAGCTAAAAATTATGTAAAAAAAACGCTTTATAATTAATATTATAATATTATAAAAATTATATAAAAAGAAAATCTTTAATATATAATAAATAAATTATAAAATAACCTTATAAATGTTTTTATAAAAAAGCACTTAATTAAGCACTTAAAAATTTTATATTTATAAATAAATTAGCTATATAAATAAAAATATTTATAAAAAAAGTTAAAAGTAATTATATATTACTAAATTATATTTAAAAAAAAAGATATAAAAAAAAAACATATTAAAATAACTATATAAAAGTTTATATTCACTTAAAACAAAAAAACTAAAAGCAATATATAAAACTAAAACTTTTTTTTTCTTTTTTTTTTTTTAATTATAATTAAAATATTGCGCTTTATATAAGCGCTAAATATAAGCACTATATATACTACTTTAATAACTAAAAATTTAATAATATTCTTTAAAAGCAATTTATTATAATTATAATAATTATTATATAAATTATTAATATATATATTAGCTATAATAACTTTATAACTTTATATTAAAAAGCTTAAAAGTAGCTTTTTAATGCATAAGTTTAATTTAAATATTAATAAGGTTATTATTAAATAATATTTTAAAAATAATATTAATAAAAAAGTAGTAGTAATAATGTTTTTTTTTGCTATTATATAATAAAAAACCAAATTAACTAAAAAATATATAAAATTATTTATATAAAAAATAAAAATATATATATATTTATATAAAGCGATTATATAAAAGCTTAATAAGCTAAAGTTTTTATAAAAAAGTAGTATATTTTAGTTGTATTATTATTAAGTGTGTAAATAAAATTGCTAAACTAAATAATATTACTAAGTAATAAAAGCATAAAGTGTAAATAAATAAATATAATAAAAGTAGTAGTAATAGCAGCAAACATGTTATTATTACTATTGTTAGTAATTTATTTAAATTATTATTAGTATAAACTTTATAAAAATTAAAGGACTTTATATATAATATATATATATATATATATATAAAAAAAAAAGAAAAAAAAACAAGCACTTAAAAAACTTACTTTTTTATATATTTAAACCCGTTTTTACGTTAGTATTCTTTTTATATAGTTAATTTAAACTATATATAGTTATACCTTTTATATAATTAATTAACTTATTAATAATTACTTAATATAAATAAAGTTATAGCTAACAATTAATTAATTAGCTATATAAAACAAATATATAAGCAAAGTATTAACTATAACCTTAAAATAGTTTTTAATTGCGTATAATTAACTTAATTGTTTTATTACGTTATAATTAGTTATAAAACCACCTTTTTAATTATATATAGCATTAAATAACATAATATAAATTATGCTTTAATTAGTTAATACTTTTAATTTTATATAAAAGTAAAAGCAAAAAAGTTAAAAAGCGTATATAATTATTTTATTTATTTTTAGTTCTCTTTTATATCGCATAAATAAATAAATATAGCCAAAAAAAAAAAAGCTAATATTAAAATCTTAGTATTAATTATATTTAATAGTTTTAACATATAATAACTAGTTTTATATAAACACTTATTTACTTTTATGTTTTTTTATCTCTATTATTTTTATACGCTAGTTAAGATTTTCACCTTAAGTAAAAATTTTATTATATATAAAAGATTTACTTTCTCTCCTTTTATATAAACAAATATAGCATAAAATTAACTATATTTTATTTTATTATATAATATATAATTATATATAACCTATTTAATAAAACGAATAATTTACTAGTTATTACACTAAATTTAAATTTATTTGTTATTTAATATAACACCTAGTTTTTTAATTAACTAACTAATAAATATAGCTTTTTTAATAGTGTATATAAAAGTAAACAACTTAGCATTTATAATTAATATAATAATAATATTTTATATATTAGCTTTTTATTTAATAACTTTATTAAATAATATTATTATATAAGCTTAAAAACTTTTTTAATTAATAATATTATTAGCAAATAAAAAGTTGCTAGCTATAATAAACTTGCTTTTATTTTTAAATTATAAAATATAATATTAAGTTTAATGTAAATATTTAAAAAGTTAATTAGCTATATTATAATGCTTAAGTTTTAAATTAAAGTTAAATTTTAAAAGTTTAAATATATTAAAAGCTATATTTAAATAAGTAATAATAATAGCATATATAATTAAAAAAAAAAAAATTTAATAGCTATAAATTTTTTATTTTATTATTATTTTACTATAAGGTTTTAATTTTTTAGTTGTTATAAAAATATATACTAAAATAAATAACTTAAAACTTTATAACTTAATAATTTTTTTAATATATAAAAATTATAACAATTAAATTAATTTTTTTTTATAATTTTAAAGAACTTTAATATTAAAAAATTATTATAAGTTTTTTTCTTTAATTATTTAATAATAATATTTAAGCTTATAAATAGCTTTTTAAGCAATAATTATATTTACTTTTTAATAAGCAAAAATTATATTATTAATATATATAAAAATTAATACTTTTTGCTTAAAATAGTAATAAAGTTTATAAAAAACAAATTTATATTTTATATTTTTAAAAGTTTTAATTAGTTTTTTTTGCTATAATAAAAATAATTTTTAAAAATTATATAACGCTTAAAGTAATTTAAAAACTATTAAAAGTTTATAATAATTAAATAGTATTTTTATATATATTTTTTTATTAAATATTATATTATTTAAATTTAAAATTAAAATTAATAATAATAACTATAAATATTTTAAATAAATATTTTATAAATGTAAAAATATAAATATTTTCTTTTTTATTTATAAGTTATTAGTTTTTTTATATTATAAGCTTAGCTTTATTTTTTTAATAATAATTATATTTATTAAACTTATAAATATATATTTATATATAATTAAAAGTTATTTTTTTTAAATAATATATATATTAACTTTTTATTAAATATTTATTTTTTTATAATTTTATAAATAAGATTTTTTAGCTTATTTAAAGTAGTTTTTTATAAAATAAGCTTATAAACTTTTTTGCTATTTAAAAAATAAAAGTAGATTTTAGGAATAAATCTTTTTCTTTTTTTTTATAAAGTAGTTATTTTAAGTTTATTTTTAAAAAAATAAATATAATTAATATAATAACTTAAAAAAAATAAAAATTATAAAAAAGTTTATAAAAATTTTTATTTAATATAAAAAACATTATTATATTAATTAAAGAAAATTTATATAATTTAAGCTTTTCATAAATTTTTATTAGTTTATTATTTAAAAGTATAATAAATATAAGTGGTGGGATAGCGTAGTGGTTGTACGTCTGGTGTTTATGTAGTAAAACGTAGGTTTAAATCCTACTCCCACCAACCTTTGACAAGGTGGGATGGCGTAGTGGTCGTACGTTTGGTGTTCATGTAGTAGAACGTAGGTTCGAATCCTACTCCCACCAACCTTTGACCTTTTTGGCGAAGAGCTGTTCTTTGGTTAATAACTTTATGCGCATGTCGCTAAAATCTAATAAGTTCGCAACTATAAACTAATTATACCCCGATTTACCTTCGATTAACAAAATAAAAGCTTAAAAGCATAAACTTACTTATTATATTATTAAAGCAAAGTATTAATAATATAAAGATTATATTATATTATAATATTAATAATTTTATAGCTAAATAATTAAAATTTAACTAAAATAATAAAGTTGCTTTGCTTTAATTAAAAAAAACACTGCTATACTAAAGCAATATAAAAACTAATAGGTATAGCTAGCTTAAAATTTAACTAAGCTTAACAAAGCTTATTTACTACTTACTTTTTGCTTTTACTGCTATTATTTACTTTTAATTTGTTTTTATTTTTATAAACGCTTATATAATAAAGTATAAGTATAGTAAAGCAATAAAAGCAACTAATTAAAGCCTGCTAAAGTATAGCGTATTACCTTTAAATTTAAATTAATTAACTATTTGCTATAACACTTTATTAATTTTACTTTTAAGATCTAAAAAAATATAACCTAAACACTGTTTGCGTAATAGTAGTGCTATATAACAAACTACAAAAAAAAAGGTTTTAATTTAAAGGCGTAGCTTAATTACGCACTAGTATTCTTATAGTTTCCCCTTTTTTATAAACAAAAATATTACACCGTTAGCGTACTAAATGCTAAATATATATAGCACTATATAACATTAAATAACACAAATAAAATATAATTAATAATAATAATAAATATAAGTTTATTATTTTAATAAAATTTTAGTTTGCTATTAAAGTAGCATTAAAGTTTTTTTTAAAAATTTAGTTATATTAATTTTGCTTATTAATATATTATATTATAATTTTATAATATATAAATATTTTATATTAAATATAGCTTTTTAATAACTTTTATATATTATAATTTTAAAAAAAATTTTATTAAAGTTTACTTTAAACTTTAAAATTAAATTAAATAATTTAATAATTCTTATAAATTTTTTTTTTAGCCAATATTTTTAATTATAGCGCTAAAAAAAGCATAATTTATTAAAGATTTAAAAATATAAAATAAAAAGTAAAAATTACTTTAATATAAAAATAATTAATTTTTTTAAGTTTATTTATATTTATATTTTTATTTTTATTAATATTTATTTTATTAATATTTTTTTTAGTTAAATTAATAAATTTATAAATTTTATAAAGTTTATAAAAATTAATTATAAACTTATTAATAATATTTAAAAATATTTAGTTTAAAAATATTTTAATTAATAAAGCTTTAAACTTTTTATTAATTATTTAAAAAAGGTTATCTTTTAATTTATTTAAGTTTTTTAATAATTTAAAAGTATTATATAAGTTTTAATATTTTATTAAAGTTTAATATTATTTTATTATTATATTTTATAATTAATACTTTTATTTAATAATAATTTTATAAATATTTAATTAAATAATTAATCGTTATAATA
The DNA here is from genome assembly GCA_902806585.1 of Xylaria hypoxylon. NCBI lineage: Eukaryota > Fungi > Ascomycota > Sordariomycetes > Xylariales > Xylariaceae > Xylaria > Xylaria hypoxylon. The sequence goes on along the minus strand of CADCXB010000050.1, from coordinate 159,027 downwards.
ATTAAAAAAGCTTTTTACTTTATAAAGTAATAATTTATAGTTAGCATTATATACTATTTGTTTTTATTATTTTTTTAAAATCTTTTATAATTATAAAAATTAATAACTAGTTTTATATTTATTTATATAACCTTTTTCTTTAGTAATTAATTAATTTAATACGTAATTTTTAATATTATATATACTTTATATTAAATAGTTTTTATTTTATTACTTTTATTAAAAGCTTGGTAAATTTTTACCTTTTAAAATAAAAACATTAAATATTATAATATTTTTAATTTTAAGTATTTTATTTATAAGTATTATTTAAAAAGATTACTTTTTAATAATAGCTTTTGTATATAAAAGTTTAATTTATTTTATTTAATAGAAAATAATAATTTATTAAAAAATATAAATAAATATTTTATTATAAATTAATTATATTTATTTTATAAATAATATAAAATTAAGCTGTTTTTTTTTAAAGTAATTAATAAGTAGTTTATTATTTTACTAAGATTTTAATTAATTAAGCCTTTAAAAAAATATAAGGTTTATAGTTATAATTAAATAGTATGTTATTTTATATAACTTATATACCTTTAGTTTTTTAAAGCTTTAAACTTTAATATTTATTTTTTTAAATCTTTTAATTAATATAATATTATTTTTTATATATATTATATTATTTAAATTAAAAAGTTAAAAGTTTAAAAACTTGTTAATTTTATTAAAAATATATAATATAGTTTTTAAATTAAAAATAGCTAAATTTTTTAATTAATAAATAATAAAGCTTATTAGTTTATTTTTTATTATAAAAGTAATTTATAATTATTTTTTATAATTAATTATTATAACTTACTTTTTTTTTTTAGGTTTTTTAATTTAAAGCTATTTAATTTTTTTTGCTAATTTAATATTTTTTTTTATTTGTTTTTAAATAAAGCTTTAAATTATTTTATTAAAAGTAAAATCTTTAAAAGGTAGTTTTAAAAATATATCTTAATATTTTTTTAATAAATATATTTATAAATAAAGCTTATAATTTATAATTAATTTTATAATATTAATTTAATATTTTTTAGTAGCACTTTGTTAACTGCTTTTTTATTTTATTTTTTATATATATTTTTTTTTAAAAAACTCTTTATTTTTATTAATTAATAATAATTTTAATTTATTTACTTTTATTAAGTTTTTATAAGGTTTTATAAGGGTTTTAATAATATTAATAGTAAAAAGTAAAATATATTAAAACAAGTGACTAAAATTTTAATGTGGCTAAAATTTTAGTTATATAGCTAGGTTAAGCTAGGTGGGGTACATTAAGCTAAGTTAACTAGGTTATAAAAGGTAGGTGGCGTTGCCACCTTTTGCTAACTTTATTAGTTTTTTACTTAATTAATTTAGTAAGATGGCGTAATGGTTATACGTTTAGTATTTATATAGTAAAACATAGGTTTAAATCTTACTCCTATTAAGCTTTAACCTTTTTAGCAAAAAACTGTTTTTTAGTTAATAGCTTTATATATATATTGCTAAAATTTAATAAATCTATAACTATAAACTAATTACATGCTAATTTGCCTCTAATTAACAAAATAAAAGCCTAAAAACCCAAATTTACCTACTATATTATCAAAGCAAAATATTAACAATATAAAAATTATACTACATTATAATATTAATAATCTTATAATTAAATAACTAAAATTTAACTAAAACAATAAAGTCACCTTACTTTAACTAAAAAAAATACTACTATATTAAAGCAATATAAAAACCAGCAAATATAGCTAGCTTAAAATCTAGCTAAGCCTAGCAAAACCTATTTATTATTTACCCCCTGCTTTTACCACTATTATTTGCCTTTAATTCACCTTTATTTTTATAAACACTTATATAATAAAATATAAACATAGCAAAGCAATAAAAGCAACCAACTAAAGCCCGCTAAAGTATAACGCGCTACCTTTAAATTTAAATTAATTAACCATTTGCTATAACACTTTGCTAATTTTACTCTTAAAATCCAAAAAAATATAACGCAAACACTATTTACGTAATAATAGTACTATATAGCAAACTACAAAAAAAAAAGTTTTAATTTAAAAGTATAGCTTAGCTACGCACTAATATTCTTATAATTTCCCCCCCCCTATAAACAAAAATATTACACCGTTAGCATACTAAATACTAAATATATATAACACTATATAATATTAAATAACACAAACAAAATATAACTAATAATAATACTTAATTAATTTTTTTAAATATATAAAATAATTTTTTATATATATATTTTTTTTATACTTTTAGCTTTATAAAATAAAAAATATATATTTATTTCTTTTTTTAAATTTATTATAATCTTAAAATAATTTAATATACTTTTTTTTATTTTTTGCTTTTAAATCTAATAAAAAAATATTATTTAATTTAAATAAATACTTTTTAATACTTTTTTTAAGTTAATTATAATATTATAAAGGTGGGATAGCGTAATGGTTATACATTTAATGTTTATGTAATAAAACATAGGTTTAAATCTTATTTCTACCAACTTTTAACCTTTTTAGCAAAAAGCTATTTTTTAGTTAATAGCTTTATGCGCATGTTGCTAAAATCTAATAAGTTTGTAATTATAAACTAATTATATGCTAATTTACTTTTAATTAGCAAAATAAAAGCTTAAAAGCGCAAACTTACTTACTATATTATTAAAGCAAAATATTAACAACATAAAGATTATACTACACTATAATATTAATAATTTTATAGCTAAATAATTAAAATTTAATTAAAACAGTAAAGTTGCTTTGTTTTAATTAAAAAAAACACTATTACGTTAAAGCAATATAAAAACTAGTAAATATAACTAGCTTAAAATCTAGTTAAGCCTAGCAAAACCTATTTACTACTTACTTTTTGCTTTTATTATTATTATTTGCTTTTAATTCGCTTTTGTTTTTATAAACGCTTATATAATAAAATATAAGCATAATAAAGCTATAAAAACAACTAACTAAAACCTATTAAAGTATAACGCGCTACTTTTAAATTTAAATCAATTAATTATTTGCTATAACACTTTATTAATTTTACTTTTAAAATCTAAAAAGATATAACGCAAATATTGTTTGCGTAACAGTAGTGCTATATAGCAAACTACAAAAAAAAGGTTTTAGTTTAAAAGTATAGCTTAGCTACGCACTAATATTCTTACGGTTTTCCCCCCCTTATAAACAACAATGTTACACCATTAGCGTACTAAATACTAGATGTATATAGCACTATATATAATATTAAATACCATAAACAAAATATAATTAATAATAATAATATTATAAAGTTTTATTAAATTTATTGCTTTATATTTAATTATTATTACAAGCTTTTCTTTTATTTTATTGCTTAAAATTTTAAATTTTTAACTAATTATTTTATAATATTATTTATAAAGTTTTTATAATTAAATTTAGCTTAATATTTAAATATTTTTTTAAAGTATAACGTGTTTTATTACTATATAATAAATACTATTATATAACAAAACTTTTTAACTTTTTAACCTTTTATTTTTAAAACTTTAATTTTTTTATTTATAAAAATAAATAATATAATAAAAAAAACTAGACTATAAACTACCTCTTGCGCTTTTAAACAAAACCTTTTTAATAATATTTATAAGCTTATAAAAATATACTATGTTTTTAATAAAACTTTTTGCTACTAAATTACTAGTGTTATATTTAAGCATAAAAGCAAAAATATGTTAAATAAATTTATTAAAATTAAAAAGCAATTAATTGTTTTTTTTATTATTAACTTAAATTTAAAAGCTTTTTTTTTTAAATTTATTATATTTAAGATATAGCTAACTAATTATTAGCAAAATAAAAAAGCAGCTTTGTTAGTATTAATTACATTACACGCTTTATAAACTATATATTAGCTTTTAAAATATGTTTAAATTATTAAATTAATTATAGCTAAGCTTTTTATAAAGATTTTACTAAATATAATATATATTATAAACATATAAAAAAAACTATTAAGCGCAAAGGTATTATAAAAAAAAATATATATAATTTTAATAAAATAAGGTTTATAATAAGTATAATTATAACTAATATAGTTATAATAAATATAAAAAAATAAAATAAGCTTAAGTAAGCTTAGTAAAGCAATTAAAATTAATTTATAACTATTTATATAATTAATTTTTAACGGTAAATAATATTACTTTTTATTATTTTAAAAAAAAAAAGCTATTTTATTTTTTAATATTATAATAGCTTTTTATTACTTAATTAACAAATTATAGTTTTAAATAATAGCTAAGTTAATAATAAACTTAATTTAAAATAAATTAAATACTTTAATATATATACTTGCTTATATTAAATAAGTATAAAATATTTATTTATTTTTAATAGTTATAAAAGCTATTATTTAAAAATATTTAAAAATTATTACTAAAAAAACAATATTTTTATTAAAATAATATTTATATATATTTTTTTATAAGCGTTAACTTTTAAATGTTTTATGTTTTAGCTTGTTAAAAAAATATATAATATTAAAATTAGCAATATTATATAAACTAATATAACTTATATTTTAAAAGAAAACTATTTACTTGCGTTTTTTAAAGCTTATACTTAAGTAATAATATTTAAAAATATTATATTTAAGTTTAAAGCTACTAATTTTATTTTATTTAATTTAAATATTATTATTTTAAAGCTTAAAAGTAAGCTAATTATTTTTATATTATTATTACTTTTTAAACTACTTTTTATTATTATATTTTTAATAACGCTTATTAATATTAAAAAAGCTATTATATAAATAATTTACTTAAAAAATTATATTTAAAAATATTAAAATAAGTTTTTAACTAAGATTTTTAATATTATAACCTTTTTATTTAAAGCTATATACTTATTAATATATAAGCAAACTTTAATTTTAAATAAAATTACTAAGCTTAAAAAAGCTAACTATATATTTAATAAATACTATAAAAGAAAAAATAAGCGCTTATAAGCTAAAAAAGTATTTATTTTAATTAAAGAAATAAACTTTTAGGTTTTTTAAAAAAGTAGTAGTTTAACAAATTAAAAAAATAATAAAGGTAGTGGTTATTAGGTAAAGGTTACTAAGCGTGCGCGCTATTATAGCATATATAGCAATATTAATTATAATATATAAACATATATAATAAAAGTAAAAACGTTTAATAAAAAGGATTGTAATTAATTTAAATTAATTAAGTTATGTTATAGTTATTTTTTTAATATATAATAAAAATAAGTTTTAAAAGTTTTATTATATAGTGGTATTTGTTATATAATAGTAAAACATGTTAACTTAATAGTATTAAGTTTTTTATATTATATATTTAAAATATTTATTAATTTAAGTATAATATTTTTATAGTTTTTTAACACTGTTTTTAATATTTAATTTTTAATTGAGTTTATTATTTTAGTTAAGTTTTAAAATTCTTGTATTTAAGCATTATAATTATTTAAATTAGTATTAAAAGCAAATTATTTTATTAAAATTAGTTTAAATATTATTTATAAAGCTTTTAATAAATTAATTAAGTTGTTATTTAATATTATTAATAATTAAATTAATTAATTTAAAATATTTATAACTTTTAAATAATTATTAATTTTTAGTATAATAAGTTATTAAAGCTAAAGAAATTATTTTTTGTTTTAAAATAATATATACCTCTATATTTAAACTAATTATTTTGCTTTAAAACTTTTTATTTTATAATTTAAAGTTTATTAGCTTTGCTAAAAATACTTTATATTATTAATTAATTAATTTTAATATATTAATCGCTTAATTAAACTATAACCTTGTTAATTTAATAGGTATAATATATAATAAAACGTTTAATTATTAAATATAAGCAATATTATATAAAGTGGATTAATTAAGATATTTATATTTATTATTATTATATATTATATATAATTTTAACCGCATATTTAATATAAAACCTAAATATAACTAACTTAATAAAGTATTTAAGTATTAAATATAAGTAATAATATTATATTAGGTTAAATCACTAGTAATAAAAGGGTGTACTTTTAAACACTTTATTAAATTGGTTATAATTATATATAATATATAATAATAATATATATAAATATATTAATTAAACTAATTTATATAATATTGCTTATATTTAATAATTAAAAGTTTTATTATATATTATATTTATTAAATTAAAAAAGTTATAGCTTAATTAAATAATTATTATATTAAAATTAATTAATTAATAATAAAAAATATTTTTAATAAAGCTAATAAACTTTAAATTATAAAACAAAAAGTTTTAAAGCAAAATAGTTAGCTTAAATATATAAGTATATATTACTTTAAAAAACAATAAATAACCTTTTTAGCTTTAATAACTTATTATATTAAAGATTAATAATTATTTAAAAGTTATAAATATTTTAAATTAATTGATTTAATTATTAATAATATTAAATAACAACTTAAATAATTTAGTAAAAGCTTTATAAATAATATTTAAAATAATTTTAATAAAATAATTTGCTTTTAATATTAATTTAAATAATTATAATATTTAAATATAAAGATTTTAAAACTTAATTAAAATAATAAACTAAGTTAAAAACTAAATATTAAAAATAGTTTTAAAAAACTATAAAAATATTATATTTAAACTAATAAATATTTTAAATATATAATATAAAAAACTTAATATTATTAGCTTATACTTTAAAAAAATACTTAAGTATTAAGTTAAACTTAATTATAAAAATTTTATAAATAACATAATAAAATAATTACTTAAAGATTTAAAGTTTTAAGTAATAAAATAAAAAAAAAGTTTATAATAATAATTAAGTATAAAGTAATAAATTTAATAAAACTTTATAATATGATAATTAATTTAAAAAAAGTATTAAAAAGTGCTTATTTAAATTAAATAATATTTTTATATTAAATTTAAAAGCAAAAAATAAAAAAAAGTATATTAAATTACTTTAAAATTATAATAAATTTAATAAAAAAAATAAGCGTATACTTTTTATTTTATAAAGTTAAAAGTATTAAAAAAAGTATATAAAAAATTATTTTATATATTTAAAGAAATTAATTAAAATTACTATTAATTAAAAAAAATAAAAGATTTTTTAAAACAATATATATATAAAGAAAAAAATAAAAAAGTAGTTAAAAAAATGCTACTAAAAAATATTAAATTAATATTATAAAATTAACTATAAACTATAAGCTTTGCTTATAAGCGTATTTATTAAAAGAATACTAGTATATATTTTTAAAACTAGCTTTTAAAAACTTTACTTTTAATAAAATAGTTTACAGCTTTATTTAAAAGTAAAGAAACAAAAATGTTAAATTAGTAAAAAAATTAAATAGCTTTAAATTAAAAAACTTGAAAAAAATAAACTAATAAGCTTAATTATTTATTAATTAAAATATTTAGTTATTTTTAATTTAAAAATTATATTATATATTTTTAATAAAATTAATAAGTTTTTAAACTTTTAACCTTTTAATTTAAATAATATAATATATGTAAAAAATAATATTATATTAAATAAAAAATTTTAAAAAATAAATATTAAAGTTTACAGCTTTAAAAAACTAAAGGTATATAAGTTATATAAAATAACATACTACTTAATTATAACCGCAAACTTTATATTTTTTTAAGTGCTTAATTAATTAAAATTCTAATAAAATAACTAACTACTTATTAATTATTTTAAAAAAAAAATAGCTTAATTTTATATTATTTATAAAATAAATATAATTAATTTATAATGAAATATTTATTTATATTTTTTAATAAATTATTATTTTATATTAACTAAAATAAATTAAACTTTTATATAAAAAAGCTATTATTAAAAGGTGACTTGTTTAAGTAGCACTTATAAATAAAATATTTAAAACTAAAAGTATTATAATATTTAATGTTTTTATTTTAAAAAATAAAAATTTACTAAGCTTTTAATAAACGCAAGAAAATAAAAACTACTTAATATAAAGTATATATAATATTAAAAATTACTTATTAAAGTAATTAATTACTAAAGAAAAAGCTTATATAAGTAAGTATAAAATTAATTATTAACTTTTATAACTATAAAAACTTTTAAAAAAATAATAAAAATAAGTAGTATATAATATTAACTATAAATTACTACTTTATAAATTAAAAAGCTTTTAATTACTTAATTAAACATATATAAAATTATTATAAAATAAAAATATTAATTATAAAATAGAATAATAAAATAATATTAAATTTTAATAAAATATTAAAACTTATATAATACTTTTAAAATACTAAAAAAATAATATTTAAAATATTATTACTTAATACTTAAAATTTAAATAAAAAAGCCAAAAAAAATAAAAAAAGTAATTAAGCAAGAAATAAAATTAATAAAAAACAAATATAAACTAGTTATTTATTTATAAATAAAAATAATTAAAATAATTATTTATTTATATAATAAAGTACTTAAATATATTTTTAATTAAAAAACTTTATATAAAAAGTTTTACTTTTATTTTTAATTATAAAATAATATTATTAAAAAAAATCAAATACTTATTTTATTTTATTTAAAGGTATATAAATATAAAGCTTATGTTATAATATTTATTATTTAAAAGAAATAAAAAAAATAAAAAAGCTTAATTTTAAAGCTTAAATTAGCTATTTAATTAGCTATTAATTTTTTATTACTTATAAAATTTAGTTATTTAAAACTAATAAAGTTATTATTATTAAAAATATTATATTTAATAAAAAAAGGACTTTTTTAAAAAATTAAAATAAATTAAAAAATAACCTTTTTTAAACTATTAATAAAAAATTTAAAGCTTTATTAATAAAAATAAAAATATAAATAAGCTTAAAAAATTAATTACTTTTATAGTAAAGTAATTTTTATTTTTTATTTTATATTTTTTAAATCTTTAATAAATTATATTTTTTAACGCTATAATTAAAAATACTAGTTAAAAAGAAATTTAATAAAAACTATTAAATTATTTAATTTAACTTTAAAGTTTAAAGTAAGCTTTAATATAACTTTTTTTAAAATTATTATATATAAAAGTTATTAAAAGGTTATATTTAATATAAAATACTTATATATTATAAAGTTATAATATAATATATTAATAAGCAAAATTAATAAAGTTAAATTTTTATAAAAACTTTAATATTATTTTAATAGTAAACTAAAATTTTATTAAAATAATAAATTTATATTTATTATATTTTTAAGTAATAAATTAACAAAAAAAATTTAAAAGCTTAAATTTTATAAATTTTTTTTAATTAATATAATAATATTTTTTATACTAAATAAAAATTTTTATAACCTTTTTTATAATTTTTATTTCTTTTAAATTAATATATTAATAAAATAGCGTAGTGGTTATATATCTAGTGTTTATATAGTAAAACATAGGTTTAAATCTTACTTTTATTAACTTTTAACCTTTTTAGCAAAAAGTTGTTTTTTAGTTAATAACTTTATATATATATTGCTAAAATCTAATAAATTTATAACTATAAACTAATTATATGTTAATTTACTTTTAATTAGCAAAATAAAAGCTTAAAAGCATAAATTTACCTATTATATTATTAGAGCAAAATATTAATAATATAAAAATTATACTACATTATAATATTAATAATTTTATAGCTAAATAACTAAAATTTAACTAACATAATAAAGTTGCTTTACTTTAACTAAAAAAAACACTATTATATTAAAGCAATATAAAAACTAGTAAATATAACTAGCTTAAAATCTAGCTAAGCTTAATAAAGCTTATTTATTATTTACTTTTTGCTTTTACTATTATTATTTGCTTTTAATTTACTTTTATAGTAAAATAGCGTAGTGGTTATATATTTAGTGTTTATATAATAAAACATAGGTTTAAATCTTATTTTTACCAACCTTTAACTTTTTTAACAAAGAGTTGTTTTTTAGTTAATAGCTTTATATATATATTGCTAAAATTTAATAAGTTTGCGACTATAAACTAATTATATGCTAATTTACCTTTAATTAGCAAAATAAAAGCTTAAAAGCGTAAACTTACCTATTATATTATTAAAGTAAAATGCTAACAACATAAAAATTATACTATATTATAATATTAATAATTTTATAGCTAAATAACCAAAATTTAACCAAAATAATAAAATCGCTTTACTTTAACTAAAAAAAACACTGCTATACTAAAGCAATATAAAAACTAGCAAATATAGCTAGCCTAAAATCTAGCTAAGCTTAGCAAAGCTTATTTACTACTTACTTTTTGCTGTTATTATTATTGTTTGCCTTTAATTTGCTTTTGTTTTTATAAACGCTTATATAGTAAGGTATAGGTATAACAAGGCGGTAAAAGCAATTAACTAAAGCCTGCTAAAGTATAGCGTACTATTTTTAAATTTAAATTAATTAACTATTTATTATAAAAAACACCTTGCCGATTTTACTTTTAAGATCTAAAAAAGTATTACGTAAATGTTGTTTGCGTGATAGTAGTGTTGTATAGTAAACTACAAAAAAAAGGGTTTTAGTTTAAAGGCGTAGCTTAGCTACGCATTAATATTTCTATAGTTTCTCCCCCTTTATAAACAAAAATGTTATACCATTAGCGTACCAAATGTTAAATATATATAGCATTATATATAACATTAAATAACTAGCACAAACAAAATATAATTAATAATAATAATTTGCTTTTATTTTTATAAACGCTTATATAATAAAATATAAACATAATAAAACAATAAAAGCAACTAATTAAAGCTTGCTAAAATATAGCGCGCTACCTTTAAATTTAAATTAATTAATTATTTACTATAAAAAACACCTTGCTAATTTTATTTTTAAAATCTAAAAAAGTATAGCGCAAATATTATTTATATAATAATAGTGCTATATAGCAAACTATAAAAAAAAAGGTTTTAATTTAAAAGCGTAGCTTAGTTATATATTAGTATTTTTACGGTTTTTGCCTTTTTATAAACAAAAATATTACACCGTTAACATACTAAATACTAAATATATATAGCATTATATATAACATTAAATAGCATAAACAAAATATAACTAATAATAATAATAATAAATTAATATATTAATTATACTTATTTTTTTAAAAATAAGCTTAAAATAATTATTTTATAAAAAAAAAGAAATTTATTACTAAAATCTACATTTATTTTTTAAATAATATAAAAATTTATAAGCTTATTTTATAAAAAACTATTTTAAATAAGCTAAAGAATTTTACTTATAAAATTATAAAAAAATAAATATTTAATAAAAAGTTAATATATATACTACTTAAAAAAAACTAATTTTTAATTATATATAAGTATATATTTATAAGTTTAATAAATATAATTATTATTAAAAAAGTAAAGCTAAGCTTATAATATAAAAAAACTAGTAATTTATAAACAAAAAAGAAATATTTATATTTTTATATTTATAAAATAATTATTTAAAATATTTATAGCTATTACTATTAAATTTAACTTTAAATTTAAATAATATAATATAATTAACGCTTTTATTAATATAATACTAAAAAAACTTTTAAACGGTAGTGTTATAATTTTATATATTTTAAAGATATAAAAAGAAAAAAGAAATTAATAAAAGCTACGCTTTTTAATTTCTTATTTAGTTTATAAAGTAAAGACCTAGTTTTTACCTGTTGCTAAATGTAGCATAAACCACTTTATAAAATTAATTATATAAACTATTTATAAAAGTTATTTATTTAGTTTTTTATAAGGTCGTATTAAACTACTAGCTATAAAAAAGCTTTTGTTATTTTTAGTAATTTATTTATTTATTTTTATATTTTTAATTTTATAATTAAATTCTTTTAATCTTTTAAAAACTTTTATATAAATAACTTTTTTTACTTCGTTTAATATTTAACTAAATTAATTGTTTTTTAATTTAAATTTAATACTTTTTAATTAATTTATTGTTATAACGTAATAAACTTTTAATTTTCTACTAGTTATATTATTATTTTTAGCTTTTTTATTTAATAAAGTAATTATATTTTTTAAACTAATTCACTTAATAATTAAGTACGATTTTAATTTTATAACCATGTTTTTTACTTTTAAAATTTTAGTTAGCTTTAATAAGCTTAAACGTAAGCACTAATTACTTAAACAAATTGCTACTATTAAAAGCAAATTAAAAATAAACGGCTAAAATTACTAAATAAATATAATAATTATTTAAAAAATCTAGTTTATAAGCTAAATCGCTAATATATTACTTAATAATAAAAAGTTTTAATATTTATTAAAAATATTCTTTACTTAGTTTTTTAAATAAATAATATTTAAAGTATAATTTTAAATAAACCTTATTTTTAAATATAAACTTTAGTATTTAATGCTTTTTATGATAATACTTTTTAATATATATTATTATAAAGTTTATAGTTAAATAAGCATTATATTATAAATAATTTTAAAAAAATCTTTTATTTTTAAATTATTTTAAGTTAGTTTTTGCTTTTATTAATATTTTAAATACTTTAAAAATTTTAAATTTAAACAACTATTTATATAAAGTAGTTTAAATAACTTTAAAGTATATTACATTTAAATTTTATTATAAAAATAATATAATATTAAGCTAGCAACTTTTTAAGTTAATAAAGTTATAATATTAAATAGCAATTTTTACTATTTAGTTTTTATGTTTTAATAGTTTATTAGCTTAAAGGTAATATATAGTTGTTATAAAAAAATGCGTTTTTAAAACTTTTTATTTTAATTAAAAATAATTGCTTAATTAATATTATTTAATTATTATAGTATACTATATAACTTAATTATAAATAAAATCAAAATAAAATTAATAGTAATTATTTTTATTAATAAAAAGTCTTTTAAGTAAATTAAGCGTAAGCTATTTATTAGTAATTATTTATTAGTTTAATTAAGGTTATATTTATAATAATATTTAATAAACTTTTTAATTAAGTATAATTTATAATAAATTTAATATAATTTTAAATCTTTTAATATATATTAAGTTTTAAAATAATGCTTATTATTATATATAATAAAAAGTATATTTTTAATTTTTTTATAAAAAATATAAAGATATTTAACTTTATTATATATATTATATACTAATTTGTTTTAAACTTTAAAAAAACAATTAAGCTTAAAAAAAAAAGTGTTAATATTTTTATTAAACTTAAGTTTTTAAAAAATATATATAAACTTAAGGTTGTTTTTATATGCTTTTTTAAACTTTTTAATTAAATTATTATTTATAATTACTTTAATAACTTTTAATATTATATATTAAATAATATTTAGCATAACTAGTTTATTATTTTGCTTAAGTTTATTAATTTAAGCATTAATTATATTAGTTATTATTCTTAAGTAGCTAAATATATTAAAAATAAAATTAAGGCGTTTTAATAAATAATATATTTATAACTTATACTATAATAAATATATTAAAAAGTTAACTAATTAAATATTAGTTTTATTTATTATAAATATATTTAACGTTGTTTAATTTATTATTTCTTTAGTTATAAAATAATTAATTAAAATAATTACTAAGTTTTTATTTAACCTAAAAACAATGCGCAACTTTTTAGTAGCTTATATAAAGCAAGCAACTTTAAGTTTTTAAAAACTATACTATATTTTAAGTTTTAAAATATACTTATTTAAATATATAATTAATTAAATTATGTTTATAAAAATTATACTACTTAGTTTTTATTATATATTAAGCTATAAATAAAATAATATTATTTTAAATTTTTATTTTAAAAAACTATTAATTTATATAAATAAAACTTAATTAAAGTTATAATAATAAATAGTTATTTTTGTATATATTATATTTTATATAGCTTTAAATAAAGTTAGTTTAGCTTTAATTAGTTTATAATAAATAAATTAATAATACGCTTTATATTTATTTATATTAGCTACTTAGCCTTTTTATTATTTTATAGTTAATAATATTGTTTTTTTTTGCAATAAAAAATCAATTATTTATATATAATATAAAATTAGTTTTTAAACAAGTCTTATTGCTTTAATATATTATTTAAAAGCTTTTAGTTGTTAAAAAAAAGCAATTTTATAAAAAGCTTTTAATTTATCCTTACTTATTATAAGTTTAAAAGTATTTACTTTAAATTTAAAAAGTTTAATAAAAAAATAACTAATAAAAGATTTTTTAAAATTAATTGCAATATTCTTTAATTTAAATAATTTAAACATTTTTACTAAATACTTTTTATAATTTTTTATTATATTTAAAAAAATATATATATTATTAATAAATACTTTATAATAATAATTATAATTATATAATAATTTATTTATATATTATTAAGCATAAGCAAACATGTTATAAAAACTTATAAAAGCTACTTTAAAGTGCTTAAGCTTTTTTAAGCTTATAATTATAAATTAGTTTTTATAATTTAAATATACTACAAACTAATAAAAAAAGCTAATAATATTAATAATTATAATATATTGTTTTTTTTTTAAAATATTAATAATATTAACTTATTATAATAATAAATAGTTGTTTAAAATAGCTACTTTATTAAGATTTTATAAATTATTAACAACTTATCCTTTTTTTTAACTATATATTATATATTATATAATAAATAAAAAGTATACAAAAAAAATAAGTTTAAATATTTAATTTATGCAATTTCTTTTATATAATTTATTATAGATTTTATTAAGTACTTTTATATCTTTATAGCTAAAAAAGTAAAAGTGTAAACTTAACTTTTAAGTGTATTATCTTTTAATTAATAAGATTTTTATTTATTAATTTTTAAAAATATTTATTATTTTTTTATTTTTTTATATTTTATATATTTTAATAATTTTATTTAATTTGTTTATAAAAAAAAATACTTTAATATAAATATAAGTGCTATTTTTAATAATATATTTAAGCAAATTATTAGTTTTTTTAATGCTTAAAATAATATAAATTTTTAATAATTTAAGCTTTAAAGGTTGATTAAATAATTTAAGCTATAAATTAATAATATTAATACTATTAATTAATAACTTATTAATTATTATAATTTTAAGTGCTTTTAATATAATTAATTTATATATATTAAAAGTAAAATCATTTTTAATAATTATTAATAAAAGTAAATTAATAAGTTTATTATTAAAAAAAAATGCTTTACTTAAAATTAGTAAAAGGTGTTTTAATTTTTATATAATATTAAATATTATATTAAAAACAAGTATAGCTATAAAATTTTTTTTAAAATAAACATTAGTTATTTTTATTATTTTATTAAATATAAATAAGTTATAATATAACATAGTATTTATTATTAAAGTATTACTAATAAAAGTTATATTAAACTTAGTATTTAATATTAATATAATATTAAGCAAAAGTCTAATTAAAGCACTATTTATATTATTAATTATTTTTATTGTTTTTATTATAAATAATATAATTATAAGCGCTTTTATAACTTCTTTTTATAATACTTAATAATTTTTATTGTTTTTATTTTTAATAATAAATTTAAGTTTAATGCTTTTATTTAATTATAATAGTTTATTAGTTATATTTTTTATAAATATAACATATAAGGTTTTAATATTAAAAATAATATACATAATATTTTTATATATTATTATAAAGTAAAAGTTATAGTTTATTAACAATAGTTTAAAGTTTATAATAATATATACTATTTCTTTTTTTTATAAAGTTAGCTTATTTTAGTTAGTAACTTTTTAATTTAGCAAGTATTTTTAATAAACTACTTAAAAATTAGCAGTAAAATCATTTTTATTTAATTAAATAATTTTATTATTTTTATATTTAATAATAATTATATATAGCTTTTAAAAATTATTACTAATTAATATTTTTAGTTTAAATTTATTATTAATAACTTAATTACTTTTTTAAAGTTATAATATTTTTAATTAATTATTTTGATTTATTTTACAAATATAAAAAATAATTTTAGCTTATTTTTTAGCTTTAACTAAGCTTTTTTTTAAGCTTTAAAAAGTTATATATTATAAAACAATTATATAAGTAAATTCTTTAACAAACTATTATTTAATAAGAATATATTTAGTTTTTATATTTTTATATATAAAAAGATTTTTACTTTTTAAAAATAATTTAATTAAAACTTTTATATATATAAAACTTAATAAATATATATTAATTTTAGTATTATATATATTTATTACGTTTATAATTAATATATTTTTATTAAAAATAATAATTAGTTATATTTCTTTTTGCTTTTTATTATATTTATTATTTGCTTTTTTTTTATAATTAAACTTTTTATAAATTAAAGTTTTTTAAGCTACCATTATTTTTAGGTTTTAAATTGTTTTAGTAGTAATATATTTATAGTTTTATAAATATTTAAACAAATAATTTTAAAAAAAAATTAATTTGTTATAATATTTATATATATGGTAAATAAAATTAATTAATAAAAGTTTAAATATAGTTTTTAATGCTAAGTTTTTTTTATATAAATAATTTTATTTAATTTTATTATTAATAGTAAGGAATTTTTTATTATAATAAAAGCATATTATGTTTATATTATTAATATAATAAGCGTAATTATTATTATTGCTATTTTAATTATTATATAATTTTATATTAAAAAAAGAATTATTATTATTATTATTAACTTTATTAAATTTTTTAGTAAAATAAACTTAATTTAGTTGGTTATTTTAAAGGTATTACTTATAATTATATTTTTAATGTTTTTTGTTTTTATTATTATTTTATAACTTATAATTATAATTATTGCTGCGATTTTTAATTTAAGTACTTTGATTTTAAATGCTATAATTATAATTTTAGTTTTAATTAAGTTTTATTTAATTATTATAATAAATATAATTATTTAAGTAATTATTAAAATAGTTATAATTATATAATTAATTTTAGTTATTATATTAAAGGTTTTAATTAATAAATTAAAATTATTAATTATTTTATAAAGTATTTTATAGTAATATAAAATAAATTAAATTATTTTTAATTTACTTATTTATATAATAACCTTTAGTAGGTTTTAATTAAGCAAAAAAAACATAGTAAAATAAATTTTAATTTCTATTAACTTTTTATACTATATTATTAAGGTTACTTTAAGCTTTTTTAATAAATAATATATATTTATTAAAAGTTTAGCTTTTTTAAAGTAGTTAAATAAATTATTTAACTTTTAAAAATATATTGTTTTAAATTTAAATTATTATTTTTCTTTAGTTAATATTATTTATTATAAATATATTTATAATTTAAATATATTTTAGCTTTTATTAAATAAACTAAAGTAATTTATATTAATTATATTATATGTTTTTAAAAGTAAAAGTAATTTGCTTAAACTATTAAGTTATAATTTTTATAAAATGTTTTTATAAAGTTTATAACATTAAAACAATACTTTTTTTATATAATTTATATCTTTTAATTAAAGTGATTTTATTATTATATTATAAAATAATAAGTTTTATAAGCAATATTTAAAATAAAGCTATCATTTATTTTTTATTAAATATTTTAATAGATTTATTTTTTAAAAATAACTTAATATAATTAAAAAATAAGTAAATATTAATAAATTTAAGGTTTTATTTTTTAATAACTATATTTATATTATTAAGATTATTATATTTTAAATTAAATAAACTATTTTTTTTTTATTTAATTTTATATAATTTATTAGTAGTATAAGTTAATAATTAAAAAGTTTTATTTTAATTATTAGGGTTAAAAAAGCTCTTTTAATTTATGCAACTTTTTTGGTTTTTAAAATAAAAGCAATAATTGTTATTATTATTATTATTATTATTATTATTATTATTATTATTATTATTATTATTATTATTATTATTATTATTATTATTATTATTATTATTATTATTATTATTATTATTATTATTATTGTTATTATATAAGTTATTTTTATTAGGATTATATAATATAAGTATAATAAATGTTTTAATTAAGTTGGTAGAAGTTTTAGCAAGGTTAATAAAAGTTTTAATAGTGTTAAAAAATATTTTAATAAAGATAAAAGGAGATTTATTATAATTTTTAGCTGTTTTCTTTAAGGTATATTATTAAAACTTAGTAAATATATTTATATTAATAGCAATTTTGTTTTAAATCTTAAAAAACTTAAAAAAAACATTAAATTAATTTTATTATTATTTTGCTTATTTTAATTAATAAGTTTAATTAATATTTATTTAAGCAAACTTTGCTTAAATATGTTTAAAAAAACTTAAGAAGTTTTTAGCTAGCTATTTAAATATATTTTTATTGCTTTTAAATTAAGTAAAAGCTAAAAAAGTAAATATTATTTAAAGTTTAAATTCTTTAAACTTGTTATTATTATTAAAAAGAGGTTATTTTTTTGCTTTGTTTTTTATAAATAAAAAAAGTAAAGGTGTTTTATTAAGTAAATTTCTAAATAATTTTAGTAAAGGCATAGTATTTAGTTGTTATAACTAAAAGCTTGGGAAAATATAAAGAAAACCTTTTGTTATTTTAATTATATAATATTTAATTAAATAATAATAATAAAGAAATATTATTATTTAGTAAATTAAATAGGTTATAATAATAAAGTAATTATAAAATAAAATATAAAAACTAAATAAGGTGTAATTATTAATTAAATAAGTTTAAAAGCGTAAAATATTTAATTAAACTTAATTTTTTAATAAAAAAGGTATAAAAAATATTAAATATATATTTAAAAGCGCAAAGCTTTTATTTAAGTGTATTATATAAAAAGTAATAAATAAATATTAAATAAGTAACTTAAAAATATAAAGTATTTAATTAAGTTAAATATTTTTATTATGTTTTAATACTTATTATATTTTAGTGTTAATATAAGTAATTATAACGTTTATATATTAAAAATATAAAAATATAGCAATATAATATAAAGGAAGCTTTTATAAGCTTTTATAAGTTAAGTAAAGTAAGTATAAAAGTATTTAACTAAGTATATAAGTTAAATAAAATTTATTTTAATTAGTTTATAGTTATATTAATTATAAAACGCTAATTAAATATTAATATAAATAAAAAGGCAGTAGCATTAAAAGGATTAATAATTTAATACCGTTGTAAATATAGTAATAAAAAGATTAATATATAAAAAAATATAAAGCTTAATACGTATTAATCTCTATAATAAAACAAAATAAAGGCACTAATTTACGAAAACTTTTAAAAGGTAGTGCTATAATTTTATATATTTTAAAGATATAAAAAAAAAAAAAAAATTAATAAAAGCTATGCTTTTTAATTCTTTATTTAGTAAATAAAGTGAAAACCTAGTTTTTACTTATTACTAGGTGTAACATAAACCACCTTATAAAATTAATAATATAAACCACTTATAAAGGTTGTTTGTTTAGTTTTTTATAAGGTTATATTAAATACTTAATAAAAAAATATATATAAAAATATTACTTAATTATTATAAACTTTTAATAGTTTTTAAAAATAATAAAGCAAAAAAAGCTTTAAGAAAAGTTTAAAACATTAATAACTTTTTAAGCTTTGCTTTTTATATTAAATAATTTAAATATATTGCTTTTTAAAAAATAAAAGCACTTAAAAATATAGTTATATTAAACTTAAAAATATAGCGTAAAGTATAGCGGACTTAATAGTGCTAAATAAAAACGCAAAAAGGTTGAAGTAGTTTTTATACCACTTAATTGCAAGCTTTAGCATTAAAAAATTGCTTTAATAGCAAAATAATAGCAAAGCAAGTAAAAAAACAAAACAAAAAAAAAATAAAATAAAAAAATAAATGTAATTTTTAATAGTTTTTATTAGTTAAAAAAATTTTTAAATATAAAAGCACTAGTAAAAAATATATTAAAAGCTTAATAAAAAACTTTTGCGTTAAAACGCAAAAAAAGAAAAAAAAAAGCTTAAAATAATTTAGCTATTAAATAAAATATTAATAAATTATATATAGCAATATATAAACTAAAAGAAAGCAGTATACTTATTGTTAATTAAATTTAAGCAATTATAATATTAATTATAAGCTGTTTAATAATTAGTTTTTTAACGCTTTTAAATTATATAATATTTTTAATTTAATATAACTATAAAGTTTTAATATAAGCTAAATTAAACTTAGCTTTTATAATATATATAGCTAAAAAAATAATAAAAGTAATAAATATAGCAATTAAAACAGCAAAATTAATTGCAGCAAAAAAACTATTAAATAAAAATATAATAGTTATATTTAAAAAAAAAGCAATATAATATAAATAAGCCAACTTATAAATAAAATAAATATTTAATAAAAATATAACAAAAATTAAAAAAAATTATATAATAATTATAAAAAGTATTAATATAAAAATATTTTAAAGCATATATATAAACTTAGTAAATTTTTTTTAAAATATTTATAAATAAAATAAAGCTAGCATAAATAAAATATACTTAATTTTATTAGCTAATTTAAAAAGCTATTATATTAGCTTATTAATATATTATATTAATATAAAAACTATAAAAGCTTTATATTAAAAAAAAGCTATATAAAAAATAATAATATATAATTATAAGTTATTTTTAAAAAATATAAAAATTATATAATATTTTAAGTATTATAAATTTAAATATATAAAAAAGTTTTTTAAAAATAAAAACAAGTGCTTTTTATATAGTAATATAATATATAAAAGCAAAAAAAAAAAAATGTTTAATTTAAAAAAAATTTAAATTAAAAGTAATAAAATATTTAAATTATAAAAAAAGTTACTTAGTTTTTTTAAAAAAATATAAAGTTTTTTAAAGCTAAATTATAATAATATAAAAAATATATTAATATTAATTAATATAGTTTTATATTTAAAGTAAATATAAGTTAATAAATTAAAACTAAAGTAATTAATAAAAAGTTTAACTTTAAAAACAATTAATATTTAGCTTGCTTATAAAAAAACTAAAATTATATTAATTAATAATATTAAAAATAATTTAATTAGTAATATTAACATTTAATTGTTTTAAAGTAATAAATATAACTTTAATAGCTTTAAAAGCTAAAATATAAGCGTTTTTTTTTAAAAAAGCCAATATATTTAAACTAAATTTAAAAAAGCTTTTTTTTTTTTTTACTTTAAAAATATAATTAAATTTAAATAATAAAAAAAATACTTTTATTTTAAGCTAATAAAACTTAATATTTTATTTTAAAATATTATAAAATTAAAAATATATATAATAATAGCTTTTAAATTATTAAAAAAATATAATATAATAATATTATAAAAATTATTATTATAAAAAAAAAAAAAAAAAAGCTTTTTTAGCTATATTATTTAAAGTTAAGCTAATATAATATAATATATATTAATAAGTAAATTATAAGCAATTTATAAATAAAAAAAGCTAAATATAATTAAATAAAATTTTTTTTTTTTTAATAAACAAAAAAAAACTAGTTATTATATAATTAATATATATAAAGTTAAACTTAAATAAAAATAAAATAAGCTTAATAATTAAGCTTAAAAAAAAAGCAAATTAAAAGCAAAATATAATTATTAAAAATATAAATATATACTTATTGCTATAAAATAAAAAAAAAAAAACTTTAATATATTATAAAATAATCTTAAGCTTAATAAAAGTTTAAAAATTAATATTTTAAATATTATATAGTAATATTATAAAAAAAAAAACAAAAAACTATTAAAAAGTAAAAAAAAAATAATATAATTAATTTAATATAAGCTAATAAAAAACTTTTAATAAAAATATTTAAAAGTTTAAAATAAATAAGATTTAATTATATTTTTTAAAGCTTTTAAATTTATAACAAAAAAAACTTAATATTAAGCTTTTAGTTATTTAAAAGCTAAAGCTAAAAAATATTAAATAAAGCGCTAATAATAATTAAAGTATTTAAGTTATAAATATTAAAAAGTTTGAATATAATAATAAATATAAATAAATATATTAAATATTTAATAATAAAACTAATTAAAATAATAAATATAATAGCTTTATAGTAGTTTTAAAAAGTTTAAAAAGTTATAAAAAAAGCTAAAAAAAAAAAAAAAAAGTACTATAAAATTATATTTTAATATTAAAAAAAAAAAGCAATTAAAATAAAAGCAAAATAAAAGCAAATTATTTATAAAATATAATAAAAGCTTTAAAAAATAATTTTAAACTTTAAACCTTAAAAAAGTAAGCGCGCTTTAAAAGCTAGGCTTTTTAGTAAAAAAAAAGTCTTTTAAATTTAAAAAAAAAAAAAAAGTAAATAATTATTTATATAAAAAAAGCAAAAATATTAGCAGCTAGATTTTTTTTTACTTTAAAAATCGACTTATTAAACTTAAAAAAGCAAAAAAAGCTTATAAAATATTTATTTAAAATATAAAAAACAATTAAAACAAAAGAAATTAAAAAATTCTTAAAAAAAGCTAAACTTTAAAAAGCGCTAAAAAATAACTTTTTACTAATAAAATTTTTAAAGGCATATAAGTAAAAAGTTATAAAAATAATAGCAAGATTAATTTAATAAAGTTTTATATATAAATATTATTTAAAATAGTTTTAAAATATAGCTATAATAATTTTAATAAAACTAAAAAAAACTTTAAAAAGGTTTAAAAAAATTAGTAGCTATAAGCTAATTTTATTATTTAATATAATAAATAAAATAATTAAAAAAGTAATAAATATATATATTTTAGTTATAGCAAAAAAATATATATTATTATTAAAAAAGCAAATAAAAAATAAATTATAAAAATTTATAAAATTAGTAATTAAAGCTATAATAAAAGCAATTTATAATAATTAAAAGCATAATTTAATATTAATATTATTATAGCTAAATATTTTAAAAGCTTTTAATATAATAAATTATATAAAGCTATAAAAGGTGCTATAAAAAAAAGGCTTTTTTTAATAAATTTAAAACTAGCTTTAAAGCTACCTTATAAAATAAATAATAATATTATTATTTAATAATAAAAGCATAATAAAAAAGGTTTTAATTATAAGTATATTATAAAGATTTTTATTATTATTAATATTATTTTTATTATATATAACTACTTTATATAAAAAATTAATATAAAAAAAGCTAATTATAATAAAGTTTATTAATAATATAAATTTTATAATAATAAAGCTAAATATAAAAAAAAAACTATAAATATTTAATATAAGTATATATAAAGTATAAAAATTAAGTAATATAATATAAAATAAATTTTAATTTAGTAAAAAGCAAACTAATATACTTTATAAAATAATATAAAGCTAATTTTATTTTAATTTAGCTAAAAAATATATAAATTAATTTAAAAAAAAGTATATACTTTTTAAAGGTATAACTTAACTATAAGCTAAAATAATAATACTACTTAAAAAAACTTTAATAAAAACTTAAACATTAAAATTTTACTTTAATAAAATTAGCTACTACTATATAAAAATATAATATACTTAAAGCAAAAAAATTTATATAAAAATAATTTAAAGTATAATTGCTTATAGTTTATTTATATAATATAAGCTTAGTAAAAATATAATAAAAAAAATTGCAAAAAATTTAATTAAAAAATAATTAAAATATTTAAAAATATTTAAAAAAATATATAAAGCAACCTTAATTTACTTTTTAAAATTAAAATTAAGTTGCTTTTTTTTTTATACTTACTTAAATACTAAGTTATATAATTTTAAAAGTAGGTTAGCGATTTTAAGCAAAAAAAAAATTATTTAAAAAAAAATCAAATAATTAGTTTTAAAAGAAAATTTAATTTAAAACAAAAGCAAAAAACAAGTAAAACAAAAGCGGATAAAATTATTACTAAAAAAAACCTAGTAAAATATATAATAATTAATTAAAAATAGCGCAGAAAAAAAAAAGTAAGTAAAAAAGTAGCAAAGTTAAAATATAACAAAAAAAGCATTAAAAAAATATTAGCTTAAAAAGTAAAATAAAGCAAACAATAAAGTAAAAAAAAGCTAAAATTTAATAGCATTAGCTTTAACAGCAAAAAAACTACTAAAAAAACTAAAAAGATTTACTTAATAAATATAGTAGATTTTTATTATAAATTTTAAAAATATAAAGTTTTAACGTTACTATAAATTTATATAAAGACTTTAAAGCTAAAAGCTTTTTTTTTTTAAAAAGAGGTGCTAAGTATAGCTATACTTTTTTGCGATTATATAAAAAACAAAAAAATAATATTATATAAATTTTTATATTACCTAAAATTTAAAAAAAAAAAAACTAATTTAGCTACTTAGCTTTATAGCTTTTTTATTACTAGCTTAAATTATAATTAAATTATAAACAGCTTAAAAATAGCTTATAAAGTAATATAATAATTTTTAGCTTAAAACTTATTACTAATATATAAAGTAGCTTAAATATTAGCAAAAAGCAAAAAAATATAATAAAAGCAAAAAAAATAAGTTTTAAAAACAATATAATAGCAAACTATAATAAATAATATGCTAATAATAACTAATAAAACAAAAAGATATAAAGCTTAAAAGGCTACACTTTTTTTTACTTTTTTTTTCTTTTTTTTTTTCTTTTTTTTTTTTTTAACTAAAAAATTACTAAAGTGTAATAAAGCCTTTAGTTAAAAATCTACAATAAAACCATAAACGCTTTAAAAGTGTTTTAATTAAAAAGCAAAAAGTTTTTGCTTAGGTTTTTTGGTTTTACCTTTAATTATTAAAAAGTAGGTGTACTAAATGCTTAATATATTTAAATTAAAGTTTAAATAGTATTATATAAGCATAACGGAATATAACTAATAATAATAATAATAATAATAGTTTTTAAATTATTTTAAGCTTTATATAATTTTTAAAAATTATTTTTATTATAGCAAAAAAAATTAATTAAAACTTCTAAAAATATAAAATATTAACTTATTTTTTATAAATTTTATTACTATTTTAAATAAAAAGTACTAATTTTTATATATATTAATAATATAATTTTTATTTATTAAAAAGCAAATATAATTATTATTTAAAAAGTTATTTATAAACTTAAATATTATTATTAAATAATTAAAGAAAAAAACTTATAATAATCTTTTAATATTAAAATTATTTAAAATTATAAAAAAAAGTTAATTTAATTATTATAATCTTTATATATTAAAAAATTATTAAGTTATAAAGTTTTAAATTATTTACTTTAATATATACTTTTATAAAAACTAAAAAATTATAACTTTATAATAAAATAATAATAAAATAAAAAATTTATAGCTATTAAAAAAAAGAATTTTAATTATATATATTACTATTATTACTTATTTAAATATAAGTTTTAATATATTTAAACTTTTAAAATTTAACTTTAATTTAAAACTAAAATATTATAATATAGCTAATTAACTTTTTAAATACTTATTTTAAACTTAATATTATATTTTATAATTTAAAAACAAAAATAAGTTTATTATAACTAGTAATTTTTTGTTTACTAATAATATTATTAATTAAAAAAGCTTTTAAGCTTATATAATAATATTATTTAGTAAAATTATTAAATAAAAAGCTAATAAACAAAATATTATTATTATATTAACTATAAAAACTAAGTTATTTGTTTTTATATAAATTATTAAAAAAGTTATATTTATTAATTAATTAATTAAAAAATTAAATATTATATTAAATAATAAATAAATTTAAATTTAATATAATAACTAATAAATTATTAATTTAATAACTTAAAATATTATTGTTTTTTAAATTAAGCTTTATTATATTAATATTTATAATTATTAATTACATTAAAAAGTTTTAAATTAAACCTTATAAATAATATATATTTTTATAAATAATATAATTATAAATAGTTTAATTAAAGCACTTTTATAAAAAAATAAAAAACTGTTATAACTAAGAAGTTTTTAGGTTAAATATAATATAATCTTAATAATAAGTTTTATATAAAATTAAAGCTTGTAAAAAAAAAAAATTTGCTACGAAATAAGTGTAAATAAAATATAGGTTATAAGATATAATAAAAGGTAATAAGGTAATATAATATACTTTTTAATAATTTTTTTTTTTTTTATATAAGTTGTTTTAATTTATTAATTTAAAAGTTGGTGTAAATAAAAAGGTAGTTAAAAATATACTTTAGTATATAGTGTTATAATATAGGTGTTAATATATTTTAGTACTTAAAGGGGCTAATGTTTATTTTAGGTTTTTATGTTTATATAAGGTATTTATTTGGTTTTATAAGTGTTGCTAATGTGTTTTTTAGCTTATATACTTAAGTTTTTTATGTGCTTTTGTTTTTTTTTTTTTTTTTTTTTTTTTTATTTTGTTATTTAATTTTATATTTTTTATATTTTTTAATTTATTTTTATGTTTTATTTATACTTTTTTTTTTATTTATTTATTATATTAATATTATTATATTTATTATGTTTTTTAAAAAAGCTACTTTAAAAAAAGTAATAGCTGCTAAAAAAGCTGCTATAAAAAAACTTATAGCTATTAAAGCTAAAGCTAAAGCTTTATAAGCTAGTTAAGTAAAAGCTTTAAAAGCAGTAAAAGTAAAAGCAATATATATTATAATTAAATTAAAAGCTATTTTTATTATTTTTAAAGTAAATTTAAAAAATAGTAATTATAGTAATATAAAACGTAATAATAATAATTAAAAGCATAAAGAGAAATAAAAGAATATTTTAAATATAATTTTAAGTAGTTTTAATAATAATAAAAATTATAATTATAATAATAATAAAAATAATAATAAAAATAATATAAGTGCTAATGTTAGTGCTATTATTTTATATAAACACGCTTGTTATTAAATTAAGCGCGTTAAAAACTAAGAGTTTAGTTGCTATAAAAGGCTAGTAGTTATAATTAAATTGCTTTATTATTAAGGTTGTTTTAGTTGTGCTAAATATTACTTTTAGTTAAAACTAAGTATAAACTTTAAAATTTTATATTATTAAAAAAATCTTTTTTTTTTATTTTATAAAAGCTGTTAAAATAGCTATAATTTATATAAGCTTATTAATATAATTATATTTTATTTTATTTTATTTTATTATTAATTAAATTAGCTGCTTATAATAATATATTTTAATATAATTTATTTAATTAAGTTATTAAAGTAGTTATTTTCTTTATTTAATTTTTAGCGTGTTAATAATAAAAGTATTTTTAGCAATATTTTTTATAATATAAATAAAGATGCTTTTTAGTATAGTTTGCTTTTTTATTATATTAAACTTGTTAGCATATAATATTGTTTACTAAAGGTATTTTATTAAGCTTTTTTTATTTATTATGTTTATTTTAATTTTATTAATAAAGTAGGTATTATTAAGGTTAGTTAATTTTAGTTTATTTTACTTATTTTTTTTTTAATTTAGTTTTATTAAGACTTTTTTATTAAATATTGCAATTAAGTTTAAGTACGCTATTATTTAGCTGCTTGCTATATTTTTGCTTTTTTGCTTAATATTATAAGTATTTTAATATGTTTTTATTTTAGGTTTGCTTTTAATATAATTAAAATAATAATTTATATAAGAAATATTTTTATATAATTATATTTTGCTTAAAGTTTTTAAATTATAATTATTTAACTTAAAGTTTTACTACTAAATTTTTTATAAAAAAAGTATATAAGTTATACTAAAAAGGTATTAATAGTATATATTAAAACTAGTGCTAAAAAAAAATAGTAAATAAAAATATAATTTTTTAAAAAAGCTACGTAATTTAAATAGGTTTTATATATAACTTAATAATAAAACGCAAGTTTTTTAGCATTTAAAATAATAGGTTTAATTTTTATTATATATAAAATATTAGTATATGTTTTTGTTTTTTAATTTAGTTTTTAAATTAAGCTAATATTTTTAATAAAGTTAAAAAATAAATTAATGTTGTTTTAAGGTATATTTTAATAGTTTATATTAGTTTTTATTTTTATTTTTTTATATAATTACTTTTTTTATAATAACTTTTTATTTATATTTTAAAACTTATAATTATATTATTATAATATATAGTTTAATAAAGTAAAGGTTTATTTATTTAGGTATAAAATAATTAGTTTAAACTTTTAAATAATATAAAAGCTTTATAGCTTTTTTTTATTATAGCTTTATAGGTTTTATATTATAAGCTTATAACTTTTTTGCTTTTATTTTATATATAACTTTTATATAATTTAAGCTATTTTTATTATTTTATTAATAGCTATTTATAATTATAAAAATAAAATTATAAGCTTGGTTTTTTAGCTACTTATAATTATAAGCTATAAGTATATATATAATTATAAAATAAAAATAGTAGTAATTTAATAGCGTAAATATATTTATATTAGTATTTTTAAGGCTATAGTGCTTTTTTAATTTATTTTTTTATAAAAAATTAGATTTATAGCATATATAACTTATTATTAAAAAAGTTTTATTATTATTTTAAGCTTAGTTTGCTTTGCTTTATTCTTTAAAAAAGCTTTATTAATATTATAAGCTTAACTAGCTTTACTTTATATTTGCTGCTAATATTTTAAGCATTTTATAAAAAAGCAGATTTTATATTTATAATTAAATATATTTTATATATTTTTGCTTTAATATATAACTAGGTTTAAAACAATATAAGTTGTTATTATAACTAATTATTTTAAGTTTATTAACTAAGTATACTTTAAAAAAAATAGTTTATATTTATATTTTTTAAAGCTAAAATAGTTAAAAAAAATAACCTTTTTAAATAGTTATATAAGCTTTTTTTATAGCTATATATAAAATTATTTAGTAAGATTTAACTTTTTTTTGTTTTAATTATATACTTAGTTATAATTTAAAAACTTATTAATAAAATTACAATATAAGTTATAAAACTTTAACTTTTATAACTTATATTAAAAACTAAGTCTTTATATTTTTTAAATTGATTTTTTTAATTAATTTTTTTAATTGTTAAGTTTAATATATAGCAGTATTTTTTTTTTTTTTTTACTATTAATTTGGTTTTAATTTAGTAAGGTTTTATTTATTTTTTAAAAATTAAAAAAAATAAATATATATATATATATATATTTTTAAATAATAGTTTAATAATTACTAAGTATTTAATAATTAAGTTAAAAGTAATTTAAAAAATAAACTTAGCTAAAAATTTAAAGATTTTATATAATATTTATTTAATATTTTTATATATTATAAAGTATTACTATTTTTTTATTAAAAATATAAAAGGTTTTTTATTAATTTAAACTTTTTTTATTATTTATATTAAGTTATAATATATAAGTTTATTAATAAAATATAAACTTATATATTACTTATATATACTAATATATACTATTTTTATAGCCCTTTTTTAATATAAATCATTTTTAATTTAAGTAGTATGTAAAAAAAAGTGTTAATTAAAAAGTAGTAAAAAAATTTTTTAGTTTAAAGAATTTAATTATATTAAATTTATAGTATTTGCAAATTTATTTCTTATATATAAAGGCATTAATATTAATATATATAAAGGTGTTATATATAATAATAAAATTTAAGTTTAATATATTATTATTATAATAATACTTTATAACTATTATATTAATAAATAAAATAGGTGAGATTTTAATAATAAGTGTAAAAAGTAATAAAAGGTTAAGTGAGTTAATTAATAAGTAGTTAAATAAAAGGTGTAATTAATAAATTATATATATTAAAATTAATTTTGATTTAAAGATTAATTATACTTAATTTACTAATAAAAAAACTACGATTTAAGCTTTTGCAAATTTATAATATATATAAATAATATATTATAAATTATAATAAAGCTTACATTTAAGCTTATTATCTTATAAAAACTTATATATAAGCATAAATATAAAGGTATATATTTTAAAAGTAGTTTGTATTTTTTTTAGTTTTACATTATACTTAATTAATGTTTTTATTGCTTATAAAAAAATCGTTTATTATTATTTAATAAGTATAAGCTAAAGTTTAAAGGTTAAAAAAGTAATTAAAAGGTTGCTTATTTTAAAATAATAATAATAATTTAATTATTACTTGTTTTTTTTCCTATTTCTTTTTAAAGCTATTTTTTTGTTAAATTTAACGCATAAATAGTTTAAAGTAAAAGTAAAACTGCTTATAATATATATATTAAAGGTAAAACTATATATAAAGTAGTTTAAAAGCAAAGTTGGTTTTTTTATAAATATTTTAAATATATAAGGCTATTAGCTATATTAAAAGGTATATTTATATATATTTAATTAAAATATTGGTTTTTAGTTATTAATAAGTTAAAAGGGGTTTAAAGTAAGTTTATAGTGTTTTTTTAGTAAAAAAGAATTAAAAAAAATTTATAATATCTTTACTTTTTTTCTTGCTTAATTTTGTTGTTAAAAAAAAATCATTGCATTATATTATAAGTAACCTTTAATTAAAGCTTTAAAATTATTACAACTAAAAAGTTTTTAGGTTAGGTATAATATAGTTTTAATAATAAGTCTTATATAAAACTAAAGCTTATAAAAAGGAAAAATCCGCTATAAAATAGGTTTAAATAAAATATAGGTTATAAAATATAATAAAGGGTAGTAAGGTAATATAATATAGTTTTTAATAAAAACCTTTTTAATATAATTAAGCTTTATTAATATTAAAAAATTTTAAAAACAATAAAAACCTTAAAAAATATATAATAACAATTAAAATCTATTAAAAAACTCTTTAATTAAAAAAAAATCAAATTAATAAATAACTAATAATTAGGTATAAAAATCTTTTTTTAAAAGGTGATTTTTAAAAAAGTATATTAAATATAAAGAATAATATTATATTAAGTTAAATCACTAATAATAAAAAGGTGTACCTTTAAACACTTTATTAAGTTAGTTATATTTAGGTTTTATATTAAATATGCGGTTATAATTACACGTAATATATAATAATAACATATATAAATATATTAATTAAACCAACTTATATAACATCGCTTATATTTAACACTAGGGGTACACCCCTTTATTGCTGGTGATTTAACCTAATATGGTATTATCCCTTATATTTAACAGTTATGTAATTTTACTTCCTTATTGATAAGGGTTAGTGCGTTCCCTAAAGAGCGGTGGCGCATTATGTACTTTTGTTTATGCTAGGGCACTGCTACCTTATTGCCTGCTGCCGTATGATCGGCGTGGGATAAGTAGCCAGGAAGTGAATCGGTGTTTGCTTTGGTAGTGTGAGTAAGAGTGATTACTAGGGATGAGTTGCTAGAATTGATAAGTTAAGGACGACTTAAAGAAGACATCGATTTGTAATTTTCATCAGCTAAAAGTACTACTTCTCGAAGCTTTGCCGATTGGGATATATACGCGGTTAGATATTCCACGATAATAGCTAGTGCACTGTAGCATGTAGCACAGCCACTACAGTGTGGTACTTCCACTGCAGTAGTAATATATACTGTGTTATTCGAGGTTCTGTAAGCCGTAATTTCGTGTAATAGCGATAGGCCCAACCGATGTACTTAATAGTCGGACTCACAGGGCATTGCTCGGGATACGGATACGCTAATATACGGCACAGACATTTATGCGGGTTATATTTAGGTTAAAAGGCCAAGATCATCAACCAAAGTCATCTATCAATCAAATAAGTCTTTTTTTTTTAAATGGCAGCCTAGGAAGGATCATGTAAAAGTGGGAAGGGTAGAGAGGCCTTCCACGGTAGCTAAACCTCGTGCATCTCTATAAATATTGCGCTTTACAACATGTCGTTATAGTCTCGAAAGGCAGCAAGTCGAATATCGTGTTCATAGTTTCTTACAACCTTTAACTTCTCACTCGCAACTCCGACCTGCCTCTACTCCACCATGAAGTTGACTGCTGCAATGTACGGCCTCGTCGCCGCCATGGGAGCCCTTGCCCAGGACGACGAATACCCTCCTCTGAAATCCGTGGGCCCGTACGCACTACACGTCAAGGGCCAATACAACAGCTCGATTGACGGTGAGAGCTGCACCACAAGTCTCAATGCATCGGAGACGCTTTGCTGACGAATGCAGGGTACCTTTACGCCGTGCACGAGTTCCCGACGGACACTGATCCGGACAGTGGGGTATCTGTGCTCCACTATGCTCCTGTTCCTGCGCCCGTGGCCGGCAACTCGTCGTACCGCTTCTACTTCAACACCTCGGTTGATGACGATTCTGGTTTGGGCTTTGTGGTCACGGATATTACTGCTGGCAACCCCAGTAATCTCTATAGAGGCAAGGCTATGTTCTGGACGTACTTCCCTGAGACGAATGTTGCGCTATTGGAGCTCGGTGCCGGCGCCGACCCTTACAACGTGAAGTTCGTAGGTTTTGGTGAGGATGGAAAGGGCTTCGTGTATTCCCAGCACGATGATTCGAAGGCGGTCGCGGGGAAGCCAGCAAGTGAGACCTCGGTTAATCTTCGTGAGTCGCATGTCTGAAGGGGTAAATGGGTAACTTGATGACTGACGAGTCCACAGATAATGGTTGGGCCATTTGCTGGCAAACGAGGTACACTGTTAGCGGATTCACGCTGTCCTGGGTTACATATGGGAAGCCACACAATCCGACTTGCGAACTCGTCGCCTTAACTAGAACGAAACTATACTAAATATTGGTTTCCAACGAGCTGGCGCCTCCTATTCCGTATAATAGGTGCACCTATCTTTGATTGGAAATGCGCGGTGGCTTGCCAACTAATACTTAAGTATTAAGTTGTTAGGGTAGAGGCTTCTTCCAATGAGAAACAGAGCTCCTTATATTACGGAGACTCAATTGATTTTGGTTTATCGCATATGCCCGGGCCTGGAATCTTAGCCAAAGAAGAAACTATGTTTTATTAAAGAATATCAGGATGTACATTAGGGTAT
The DNA here is from genome assembly GCA_902806585.1 of Xylaria hypoxylon. Lineage (NCBI taxonomy): Eukaryota > Fungi > Ascomycota > Sordariomycetes > Xylariales > Xylariaceae > Xylaria > Xylaria hypoxylon. Next base: position 125,921 of record CADCXB010000050.1, on the reverse strand, counting down.
TGAAGCTGGTTTAGAGTAGGATTACCTGCCAAGGGAAGACAAAATGATACATAGCTGCGCGATGAACAAATATTAAAAAACAGGTAAATATGCTTGGTCAAGTATTCAGTCTATAAGCTCTTGTTATTAGTTTATTATATTACTATGTGCTCAACTTCGACCGACGTATATAGGTGCGGGCACTGCAGACCTACTGTAACACCGTGCGAGAAGCCCGACGACGCAAAAAAGTATGTCCAACCTGGAGGGAGACCGCGAGCACACGAGGTACCTGGTGTTACATTACTGGTTGTGATAATCAACCCAACATTCTTCGCGAGGGCCCAGTTTTGCCACCAATCTTCAAACAGCCAATCTTTTTGCTGACCCGCCCCAGGAAACCGTCGAGACGGTGGATTCAACACCGAGGAAATTGATTGGAGGGATTTTCCAGTCTCGCAATGACCTGGCTAATTGAGAGCTCGGGGAAAAAAACTCGAGAAGGTGCCGTTGGGAGTTTTGTATGATGGTACCTTGTGATGAGGCCGCTCTTGGTTGGAACGATAACCATAGTGGTTCAAGAGCTTAATATCGTAGGTCCAGTGACTATATGAGCACGTTACTATGAGGGGCGGGTGGAATCGGTGCCCTAGTTGGACTTGTTCCAACGGCTAAGTTGCGACGTTCATATTATAGAATTACACTTGACATTAAAAAAAATTGAAACACTATGCGCAGAGGCTTGATATGTTTTCGACACATCTAAAATGATGTGTTCCAGGTACGGAGCTTAAGCTCTCTTTGGTCATTCCGGGGCACATGTGACTTATCGTCTCACGGCCGGGAGCAGATGCCATACATAGTATGCATATGGTTGCGGCTTGTATGCCTCGAATAATTAACCAATCCTCTTCCTGTGATTAGTTCTACATAGGCTTGAGACAGGGGCCTTTAAGCTCGGATGCACTTGTTTTCATCTTCTGCTTGTAGATAATTGGTTTAGGGTCGAAGCTGGTTGTACTAGTATCGTAGTAACACTTAGCACTATAACTAAATATATTTACATACCATCCTACTGTACTAATAATGACCTCTAGTAAAGCTTACGCCATTTCTGTGCTAGCTAGTTCTCTAATGATCTAGAAGTCGGAGTATTGTCGATGGACATTGGCTAGGTCTAATGTCGTTGTCTGATGATGGTGTTCAAGTGGAAATATCGCCCATGGGGATCGGCTAACTCTAAGCGTGCTTGGGTTTGGTGGTAACAGAATTTTTGGTGTCTCCTTCATTGGGTCATCGAACGCTATGTACGGTTGATCTATAGTCAAAGATGCCGATGATGCCAGCTGCAGCTAAGAAAGGTGTGGTATAGAGCTCTACTGAGTTGTTGGATTCTCATGAAAGTACTACGAATTCTCTCCCCTAAATTTACCTTGTCCGGCCAGTCCCCTGTCTACCTTGTCCGTCTTGTCTGTTCTTCCTTCTATATTAGTGAGTAAGGTTATGATGAATGGAGTTAACGAAAGGCCCTAATTGATCGCAAATCACAGTCATGCAATAGCTTTATCACTAGACCTAACTTCAGCTCTTGTCCCTGAGCTTCGATATTGTCTATTGCCTTGGCTTAGCTGGACATAAAATGCAACATATCCCAAAAGTACACTTTTGTAGAAGTTGGCTGCTATTTCTCCTAAGCAACTACACCACCGGATGTTGATAGACCTCTTAGTTTATACCCTTGCTACTACTAATTTTGTTTCGAAACTCGAGACCAATGAATCCAGACCACCGGATAATACTGTTAGGGGCTGGAGGTGTTGGTAAGACAGCACTGACGACCCGGCTATGTGACCAAGAATTTGTCGATGGTGCACGTTGTCTTGCTACCCTGTTATAAATGTTATTACTTTCGCCTAGGATAGTTTGTTTTTAATTGTATATGTATATAAAAGCAATTGATTAGAATAAATACAGATTTATTTATTGCCACTGTCGCTATTACTAGATCTTAACGGCAATATTTAAGCAGCAAAAACAGCTAGTTAATCCCTAGCCAATGCTATTTCGATTCAAGTCAAAGATTTGGCCATGAACACCCTCTTCAGGCCATTCTGTTCAGCCCGGTGAGTTTCTGCATATCCAATCCGGGAGTAATACTCGATATTCATTGTCATTAGCTCATGTGTGTAGAGCCTGATCAGGGAGTAGCCATCAATTCTAGCACGTTGTTCTGCGTGCGCCATCAGCTCGCGCCCTAGTCCCAACCCTTGCGCAGATGGAGCAACTGCCACATTGTCTAGGAGCATGGCGTCATTCTCCGGTATGAGTACAAGTATTCCCCGAATAACACGGTCAACGTCAACGACAGTGACACGACCAGCGTTGATGAGAGCCTCGTAGTCGTCTAACAATGGTCCGGGCTTTCGTCCGATAGCACTCACGTACGGCGTGTAGGCGTCTTTGACGAGATCTTGGATAGCAGCTAGATCGTTCTGGCTTGCGACCCGAGGTTTAAATGACATTGCGACACGATGTTCTTGGCTCTTTTCTACAAATATTCTTAGTGCTAGCACGACATGAAAGCTTTGCATGCTAACCGAGCAAGGGGCCGTGATGTTAACCATACATAAGGAAGTTATTACCGCGATGTTATGTGTTAAAAACTTAAGATGATATGCAAAATGCCTTATTTTGTGTGATAAGACGAGAGGAGCTAAACCTGGAGACTTGGCAGGGGGTTTCTAGGGATACTACCTCACTATGATGCTTACGTACGCATAAATGAAGAGGGTAAGCCCCAGCACTACCCACGTGCTAACCCCGGTGCTAACTCCACATTCTTTCGATAGTTTCGAGTCGACGTTACAAACCCTGGGCGGCCGTCACACTACTATTGGCTGTGTTTCAACAGGAGTAACCTAGTAGACTGTACTGTGTACATAACTACCACACACTTGTATAGGCCTCGCTGGCTATACAATGTAGTGTACCTAGTGTACTTATTGGTCGTAATGTCCAACTTCCTTCCACGTGAGGCGAAAACTGCCCTAAGTTCCAATTTCGCTCTAGAAAATGATAGAATAGTAGGTAGGTAAGTACCTAGTTAACAGGTAGTTGGCGGACTGGGCTATTTTCTACAATTGAACAGCCGGCACACAGCTGGCAAGCAGCTGAGCTCACCTGAGAACAGCAATATCCATCCAACTTACCTAATTCCGCTCTCCACGAAAAACCTGGTGTCTGCACTTTCATCGCACCAATAGTCGTGAGCACGCCTCATATCCTCGACCCAGGACTGACGCAGCACGCGTGCCCCAGTTAATCACGACAATGATAGCCGTTTAAGCTTGTTGCTATTATTATGAATTATGAATTATTATGATCATTATGCCGATCCAGCGCGACGATTATCACGCGTTATTGCGTTATTATACACTAGAACGATCTTGAGAACCACGGATCCCAGTCGCAAAAGTCATCACCGTCGCTCTATCACTCTATCACTCTATCGCAGCCTCGCTTGGAACATCAGATATGTCATAGTGTAAAGATGGCGCCTCGGTTTTTCGGAAACGACGTTTTGATATCCAGAGAGGACCCTAAACCCAACATAGTAACTGCTCCACATTTGCTAGAGATTGCTCTACAACCCACCAAAAGCCCACCTAATCTAACCTAATTTGTATAGGTTGCAAAATAGGTCCAAGCGCAAGCTATGTAGTCCCTAAAAAATATGATTGCACTGCCACTTACCTTTAACACCGCTATAATTATAGCAGTGTATGCGCTGTAAAGTGTGCTAAGCTACTAGCACTACAATTGGCTGACTTGGTGAATTTTTTACGGCAGTACTTGCGTTGTTAAACGTAAACCTGTTGATACCTCTGTTTTGGTGAGATTACTTACTAATTTGGTGTACCTACAGTTTTAAGCCACAATATTAAGTGGCGCCCAGTGGGCGCCCAGTGGGTGTCCACATGCACCCCTGTTTCCCATACAAAATGGGTTAGTTTCCAACATCTTGTGGGCCCCTACCCATTTAGGTTTAGGGTCCTCTCTGGATATCAGAACGTCGTTTCCGAAAACCCGAGGCGTAAAGATGGGCTTCCCTTAATGTGCCAGAGTGGACTAGATCCCTTGGCACTACGCGTCCTTCTCGCTACGTGGAGTGCCAAGTGGTTACTAAGACGAGGCATCATTACTCTATTGACACGCTCACTTACGCGCTCCTTGGCATGTTTCGTCACCAATCGGTGCAACCGAGCAACCTACCCATACTGGTTACATCCAGATGAGAATGGGGCAATCTCCAGACAACTTTTACCTAAGACAAACGGCGGCTCTGCCAAACCGTCGGAGAACATGCCTTGTAATGTCTAAGTTTCTAATTATGGCCGAAACAAAGCTCCAGTCTCCTATATTTCGATGTCTGTACCCTGGCATCCATAATTTAATTTGGAGATGGGAGTGTATTATTCAGACTTCCTGCTATTTCTCCGTCCAACTTCCATCAACAACATGCCTTGACTTTGACCATTCTACAGGCAGTCGTATTTGTAACCTCTATCTCTTTCGTCCCAACCCTGGCGGTACATTTGTGATCAGCCCTGGTGGCCCTCTTATTTTGTGTATTGGATCCAACGACACATTCCCTTCAAATTAATTTTATTCATCAAATTACCAGTGACGAACATGTCTGATCGATCTTGTCCGGTTTCTGGCTCCGCAAGGGGGACCTGTCCAGCTGGTAACCAAATGGGACCTCGAGGATGTTCTTTTTCCGGCTTCAGTCAACCGGGTAACATGCGCGAAGCATTTGATGTACGGAACTACCAAATTGATTTTGAAGTGTTTAACTAACTCATGCAGATACCACATGGAGTTGATCCAGAAGAATGGCTACGGATGCGGTACAAGCTCCCTTTCCCCCCTCCCATTCTTCATCACTATATGAGTGGAACTAATAACCAAGCAGAGAACGAAAAGCTATTAATCATTTACTCTATTCAAATATTCCAACCCCAAAAGTTATCTCCGCCGCAAAAAGTCAAGCAGAAATAGACGCTTTCAATGTCAACGAACAAGACCTTCTTGCAGTTGCATTGGGCGCGCCAGCTCGTCAGGTTATGTTAAGAGCAGAAGAGATAGGGTCCCGAACCGGTTGGGTAGACGGATATCTCAGTAGAGAAAGTGGCTTCTGCCCCCCAGATTACGACGAAGCAGTAGGGGTGTTGGCAAAAACCCCTGGCCGTGTATGGTCAGATCTCTGTGAACGAATGCCTGGTTGTGTAGCTCGCGGGCGAGTTCGCGAGTCTGTCGCAGCACTGCCACTTGTCGAGGGCACAGAGGAAAATATCCCCAGTCAGGCGCTATGGGCAGCAGTGGTGGCTCTAGGTTTACTATGCCATATCTACCGCTTTCATGATAAGTATGACGGAAACGATGGCGTCACTTCCAACCGTTCAAAGAAGACAAGGCCAAACTGCCCCATGGGTGATGATCTGGGAGAAGAACTAGTTGGTATCCCTCTCAGTATTGCTCTGCCATACTATCAGATATCGCGTCGCATGGGCCGGACCTTACCCCATCTCACCTTCGTCGACCAGTCGTCTTACAATCTGAAGATAAAGGATACCACTTCGATCTATCCCTACGTTGCGCGATTCGATAATATGGAGCTGCGTTGGCCAATGTTTGGTGAACAAGCAGAGGTGGCATTCCTTAAGGGTGTTGCGGACACGTCGGGTATTGTCCCCCTTTTGTAAACTGACAGTGCTACTACTAACACATATTCAGCTTCTTTCCAACATGGGCCTGATGCCATCGCTGCCTGTCAAGAGCATGTCATGAATAAGAATGTCGAAGGTCTTCTAAGAGAGATGATTCGACTGAAAGAGATCTTGGAGCGAATGCCCAACGCCTTCCATTCGATTTCGACAAACCCCAATGCCGGAGAGAACTACGTATCAGCTCAAAAATGGGTCCGTTGGGCCAAGTTTTCCGCGCCCCTGTCTTCAAGGTGTCCGGCCTCTTCAGGTCTTCAATTCCCGCCTTACTTGGTGATGGACGCGTTTCTCGGTCGTAAGAAATACACTAGTTTTCTGGGAGCCGAGGGCGTCCATCTTCGGGCATGGCTCCCATCTAACCTTCGCGCATTTATCGCATCTATCGAGTACCATTACCGCATCCCGGAGTTCGTCGAAAAGTCCGGCGATCCACGCCTATTGGGTGTCTTAGATGGTATCATTGAGGCATACACTGGCGAACGAGGCTTTATGGGCGTTCACAGATACAAAGTATTCGGAATACTAGAAGTGGCTGGGAAAACTGGTCGAACAGAGACTAATGGTGCCTCCGGGGCAACGGATAACACGAGACCTTGGGAAGAGACCCATAAGCAATTTTCTGAGGCTATGAAGGAGCGTCTCGAGCCACATCGTAGGTATTGAGATTATCCCGTAGTGGGCAACTGGAACTAACAGACCTATAGGTGGCGTGCTAGACGTAGAGCCTCATGAGATGCGCGGCACGTTTGAGGAGTGCCGCTACATCAGTCGAGTTTTGAGCCGTTCGTTCGTCGATTCGGACCCAAGTCGAACTATCGCTCTAGTTACCCTTGATCTCCAGGAGACAGGCATCACCTACATGCCTGGGGACCGTTTAGCAGTCATGCCTCAAAATAATTGGGAAGAATGCGCTAAAGTAGCTGCTGCACTCGGATTAGAAAACCTAATTAACAGCGAGGTCGAAGTTAAAGGGACTTGGTCGCGATTTCAAAACCATTTGGCATCTGTGAGAAGGGCGAAGCCGCAGAGGCTTACAGTCAAGGATCTCCTTCGTCGCGGACACCTTGCGCCGATCACCAAAGAACTTGCTTTGAAGGTCCACGGTCTACTCCGTGCCTCCTCTACTACAGTCTTGCAAGTTTTGGGTACTGATGAGTGGCCTGTACGGGGATCTCTAGGAGATCTACTCCAAGGTGCTTTGATGGACACCCCGCCTCAGATTTGGGACAAGGCTTTTGATCTTGACGACCTTTCTTGGCTAGGTGATCTGATTACCCTCGAAGTGCCGCGCACGTACTCAATCGCCAGCTACACTGAGGAGCTCCTCCCAAGCACTGTTGACCTTGCAATTTCTAGAGCGGAATACAAGCTTTCATCCACTTTTGCGGGCCAGGAAAACGTCTCCCGTGCAGGTGTTTCCAGTGGATTCCTAAACCCATGGCCGTCTTCAGAGATGTCAGACGATGAGGAGATCCTCCTCGGTGTCTCGCGCCCGGCCGCCTTTCAACTTCCCCTCGACAACATGGCCCCCACAGCCTTCTTCGCTGGTGGAAGTGGGATCGCCCCATTCCGAAGTTTTTGGCAGTCTCGCGTCGCTAAAGGCGGCCTCTCAGGAGGCAAAAATTACCTCTACCTTGGTGTCCAGTCCCGCGAGAAGCTTTGCTTCGAACAAGAACTCAGGGAGTATGTGAATGCTGGTGTCATGGAGGTTCATGTCGCCTTTTCGCGGGATTCACGAGGTCTTGCCTACGACCCCTATATACGGGACCTGGTTGAGCGGCCCACACCTCCTCGCTATATCGATGTTCTTATTCAGGAACAAGGTGCTACCATTTCCGAGCTTGTCATGTCTAAGAAACAAGGAGGTGTTGGCGGCTATCTTTACGTCTGTGGCTCCGTCTCGGTATTTGATTCTGTTCTAAGCGGTGTCCGCAAGGCCATCTATACCCATTGCACAGCCACGGTGGAAAAGGTCGACCTCATCATCAACAAAGCCTTTGCGGAACGTAGATTCATGCTTGATGTATTTATGACTCCCAAACCGCTTCCGTGTAATCTAGACACGATTCCGATGTCACAATTGGCCATGCACACTGGACATCGACCGGGCTCCAGGATATGGATAGGAGTTCACGGTAGTGTATACGACGTCACTGATTTCTGTCCTATGCATCCCGGAGGAACAATGATTATCAAGTCGAATGCAGGCGGGGACTGCAGCAAATCGTTTGACAATCTCGGACACACGAACAATCCAGAAGTGTCAAGTCTACTCACAAAATACTTTGTAGGACACCTTACCCCAGAACCCGATTTTCATAACGACAATGATGAGATAACGCCTTTGTACGGTTTATGGTCCGCATATCTTCGCTCAACCGTTGAGACGTTGGTAGCTCACCAATTTGAAATGTATGAAATTATGGGTGCATCGTCAAGCATTTCATCATCTCACGACCCTGCTGGTAGCAATAATATCTGGCTGCAGGAGAATCTTCCGAGCACTCTTGCTGTACGCACTTTCTATGGGTATCAAAGCCGTCTCTTACAAGGTGGATTTGCGGCCCTGTTCGGTCCCAAGCTACAGGAAATTGTCCTCAAGTTATCGTTCAGTTTAGCAAATTCGAGTCAGCCGGGCGCCCAGACCCAGGTTCCCGATATCCTTGGCGCAATAGCTCGGGCGAAGACTAGCATCGATGCCGTCACTTGTACCAAGGAGCTGGCTCTCGTTGGTCAATTGGTTTCTGATGTAGATAGCTCGCTACGCTTTCAAGACCGTGGTGTATTTGCCTATGCATCGAAGAGCGTCGAGTTGGATATCGAATTATTAGAAGATCTGCGCCAAGAAGCCTGCACCGGCATGGATGCTTTCGATAACATCGCTGCGACATATTCGCCGCCTGATGGGACAGTAGATGCCGATTTTGAGGCCCATAGAGTTAATGCGCTCTGCACGTTTCTTCTTCAGATCCTCGATCGAATGTCTCGGCGGCTCGGCGTCTTCTACGCTCAATTAGCGCAACAGTCAAGCTATCATCCCGAGCTCGAAAGCAATCCCGCCCGGACGAGATGGACGTTCGTCCGCCGGCTCATTCGTGATGGCAGCTTCTTTGTTTTGTCTCATAAAATGGAGACTGACGTCCTTCAGAATGGGCACTCTTCTGCATTTTATGTGTCCCGCACCAACGTGAATCAGAACGTTGGGTTCGATAGAGTGATGTCACATGTGCAGGCCACTCTGGTATCGAATCAACAAGCGGCATCGCATCACAACACACAGCTACAGTCTCCAACAAATCTCAATGCAGTACATCAGACCCGAGGTAGAAGCAGCGGGAACGCCAGCGTTTTGGCAACCCGGGAGAACGCTAATGCCCTGACAGCCATGAGCCATTTTGTTGAGAGGAATAACAAGGCGATTAGAAGACTGAGCAAATTGCCCGCGACAGCGATGAGCTTTGACGAGCTAAGACAGACATCACAAGCAATATCACAGCTTGCGCTCACTTCTAATCAAAGTCTTGAGGGTATTCTAGGGATGGACATGGCTATGAACGGTAGCATGCCCACGCCCCCGCAAAGCCGAGGTTCCAGCCGATCGCGCGCACACACGTCAAACGCGTCTCCGTCCGCTGAGATGTTTCTTAACAAACTCCAACAACAGCAAGGCCATCGCTCCAATTCAAGACATGTTTCGCGTTCCGGGTCACCCGTCGGGAGTGTGCACTACCCCGTGATCGGAGGAAAGCCGCCAACACCGCCTCTAGGCCCCTTCCCACCGCAACGGCAGCCAAACGCGCAGACTACGCTCGGTACTTTCATGGGACAGCTCAACTCACGCACTCGGAGCAACACAGTGGGGTCATCAAATAAGGCCGTTCCATCACCCAGGTCTGTGGCTGGTAGTTTAGTAGGTCGGACGAGATCCGTTTCAGGCTCACGGGGCCACGTCTCGGTTCCCAGCACAAATTCGCTGCGCACATTCAGATTGAAGGGACTACCGGAACGGGAATACATCATGCCGACGTTCTAGGATATTATCTTCTTGTTTATATATAGTAGTATAAAACAACACTTGTTCATAGAGGACATGGAATGTCCAACTTTCAATATTAAACATTTAGGCAGACGTTCACACGGCTTGCCGACCGAGTCAACATCTTTTAGAACTTTTGAAATGCACAGTTGTTTGACATGTAGAAAAGAAAGCTACAAATATACAATCTGGGTGAACTTTTAGATCAATATTCTGAAGCACAGTAGAAAGATGTACGTTGGAAGATATTCGAACCTATTTAGACTAAACAAAAAAATGTCTAGCTTTGTTGTTCTCCCTTTGTATGTCATGAACTGATCATAAAAAATAAGGGCCCTATTATCTAAGTGCATTTAATGTTCTAGTTGAAGTAGACAAAAAGTTGTTCACGAGACATTCATCGGCGAGTATAGATAGGAGAGTCGAGCATAGGCTGAGAACCAAAGACATCACAAGCTCGGTGTTCAACCGTATTTTGACCCAGACCTCTATGCATGAGCTTTTAGTGTCCGCTCATCAAGTGCAGATCAGATGAGGCCTCAAGTGAGAACGTTGACTGACACTCCACAATCTACCACAATTGCCTAGCCGGTTATGAAACCCGCGCCCCGGCTTGACGAGAAATGGTCAACATTTGGGATCTCTTCGGGCACTGCAACACGCCCAAGCGGCATCGACTTATTAAAGATTTCGCCGATAGCCAACTTCTGCTAGATCCCTCGTTGCAACATGGACGTATCGGTGAAGCTGGGACATACTTTGTTTATACGAAGGCTAATCCTCCGGTATTCAAGCGCTAGACTCGCCTTTAGCTCTCCGGCTTAATTTCCATACGGAGAATAAATATACGTAGACTTACCAACATATTTGATAGTACCTCGTGCAGCGAACTTGCTTGCGGCATAAGTGGTTGATTGTGCTGTGCCGACGACGGCAGATAAGGAGGCGATGTTGATTATGGCGCCCGGACTAATGCTACGTCGGCCAGAGCGCCCCTCGGCGAACAATGACTCTTCCGACATAACAACTATTGAGGTGTCGCTTTACTATGTTAGCTTTGACCAGAAGTCAAATGTGAAGCGGGTGTTAAAGATATCCTTGTACGATATTCGCGTCTTATTACAACACTTGGGGCATGGTGATTTAGTACTTATTCCCAGAAGTCTGGATGTACATCAAGATAAATACATTACGTTCTCATGGCAATACATTAAGTTTTGCTGTCAGAACCCTAGGTATGGGGGTATGATGAACACTTGTTGTTGCGCAAATAGTGTAGACTGCCTAAACTGGCGATCTCTGCCATATACAGATCGCATTCTTTGTTCTAGAAGGTGTGACGATGGCAGCGTATGAATTGGTACTGCCGTACCCTCAGTTCACTCTATCCCTTTCACTCCTTAGCCTATTCCATGCCCCGGGTGAGTCGTTAGCTACTGGCATTAATGACATTGGAAGATAAGATCTGGCCACCGAGACCAGAACCACCATCGCCAAAGCGACCGTTTCCAGAGCCATCGTTGCGTTTGTCCCACTCGAGAAGGAGAGGATCAATACAATCGTGGCCTTCATCGTCGTCGTCCTCGGCAGTGTGTTCGCTGTCGCCGTCGTCGTGAACAGAAGAAGAGAAGAAGAGAGAGGGGGGTACAATGGCATCATCGTCGGCGGCGGCGGGCTCAAGGGGAGAGGGGATAATCGGAGGGGGGAAGGGGGTTTTCAGCGGCGACGGTGTTGCCAACTTCGTGACGACTTTCTTCGCGGTTGTCCTTCTTATTGCGGTTACGCTCTTTGGCTTTCTCCTGCTTCCTTTTACGGTAGATCGGAACTACAATATTCATGATCAGTAATCGGCAATCTGAACCAGATCAGGATAGCTTATTTTGTGTGAGCACACAAATTCCCTTTATGTGCTGGCCGGATCGAAGTTTTATGTAATTAAAACGACGGGAATCAAAGAGAATGATCACAAAATGACTTACTACCGTAATGGCGTTTGAGATGATCAGAAGATCCCTTGAAAGCGTGCCGTCTGCGGATATGTGCTAGGATCGCGGGGAATGTTGGGCTTTGGTGGGTGCAATCATCCTCCTTGCAGCGGAAATCACCTTGAACCATCTGTCGTCGGTACGAACCCGCGGCATGAAAGTCGGAATTGTGGGAAGTGATGCTGTGGCTAGTTCCGGCCATCTCCCGATTGCAAGGCGTGCCATTCTCGAGTCTTCGGCATAAATATCTTCCATCAACGTCTTATAAACGAATAGATTAGTGCGGTCCGAGAGAACAGAGTAGTCAGGCGAGATGGCAGGGATATCAGAATGGAAATACACATACAGAACACGCCGTCAGCCGTTTGGCGGGATACGCCACTCTTATTTGTGTGGCCCTTCTTGGTTGGTGGCATGTTGGCGGCTAATAAGGACTGTCTGGGGTGATCGAACCTTGTCGTCGTGTCCTGTCGATGGAGCGAAGGTAAGGGAGATGCTCGATAGAATGAGATATCGGGTATCTCGCAAATTTCCGAGTACCAGCTTGATTCCAACAACATAGAATGGCAGCGTGCGTGCACTGTGGAGTGACCATGCCCTTAAGAAGCACTCTTAGGCATAGCAGTTGTTGAGGCCAACCAGTTCCCCCACACTGTAGCCCCGCACGGCCTCAAACATCCACCCCAGCAACTGTTGCCCAAGTCGCTGCCACAGTAGTTGGATACCCGCAAACCATACAGATACCCACAGAGCCAATGTCCCCGTGCCAGTCCTCTAGAGACGAGCCTCGTTACTAGTGCCCGTCATGGCCAATAGCAGAGATCGACCATGGTCAAGGGACCACTGTGGTACGAAGCATAGTGTGTATGTTCCGAAAAGAGCCCTGGTAGAGGCCACAGTCAATACCACAACAATCTCGACAGGTGACTGAGCGATAACACACGGCTCTTCGTACTTCATTATAGGGCTACCGAGTCCCAGAGGCAAGGAAGGAAGGCATATTAAGCCATTGGCTAGGATTAATTCGAGAGGATCAAGAGAGTTGAGCAAAAGATCATCCCCTTAAGTCCTTTATATAAGTCAGCATTTGGCATTTGATTAGAAGGGCAGTTCAATGGGCTTTTTCACCTGGCAAATGACAATGGATCCGATTCCACCGCACTTCTGATAATTCCCATGCGTCAACATGTTGAAAAGACCCCAATCAGGGGTCTTTTTGTGTGCGCCGTTAGACTTCTTCCTTGATTGGTAGTTGACTGATGTGATGTTGAATCACAAGAACTATCCTCCACATTTTTGGTTGTGCCAAGGTTGAGAAAGATGTGGGTTGGGATTAAATTCTGGGGAAGGCAAAAATAAACTGGGACGATTCGCTTAGCGTGGTGTTGCTTAGCGTGGTGTCGGATAAAGATCGGAGATAGTGCTTCATCCATAAAGCCGATAAAGCCGACAAAGCAGCATCATGCAGGCAACGTTAACCTCACTCCAATTAACTGGAATCCAGCTGGCTTCCCCTTAATTCTGGCAATTCAAACATTGCTACTTTTGCTACTATCTATACTCAGTAGAAACTAAGACTTTGAACACCACTACAGCTTCCAATAAACCATTGAGCTGCAGAGTATGTAGTCTATCACAGTCGATTATGGCTGAATAACGTCCCCCAGTTGTTGTATAGCATGACTGGGTAAGGGGTCAAGAGTGTCAACTTATTGTAGAGGCCAATTGTCTATGTTCAACAACACAAAAGGTTCAGTCTTATAGTTATATGAGGCACTATTGTATAATAACTCATTGTATTTAATAGAAACAGGCCCTCAAAGAGGCACGGATATTAACTCGATATAAGCCAGAGTCTTGGGACCATGAAGTTCTAACTACCTAGGTATGTATAGTTTGAGACGAGATCAACATTAGGGTCAAAATACTATAAATACTATAAATACTATAACCCTGCAGCTCCTGAACTTGAGATTTAGCTGCCCTTCAGTAAGCCTGTCATCTACAACAGGCGAAAGGAAACTTAGTAATTACAGCCATAGTGTAAGTCTCTAGCACCACAGTATCATGATACCAAAAGTAACCCGGTCTCAAGCCGGACTGCTTGACTACCCACGGCTTGCTTATGTATATGCGACTACGGTTAAAACCGAATCAGTTACGTAAGCCACCATCATACAGAGGTACCTCAGCCCAATTTGCTCAAAAGGGTTAAAGACTAGGTACTCATAGCTACTATTCAAAGGCGTAATCATGACTATCACCACTTGTCATATTATTTGGCAAACACAGGCGGTGGCTTCATAATCGACTAAAGGTGGAAGGGATTCTAGGGTTCATATTGATTTCGAGTCACTTTCCCATCTTGCTAATCGCTCTAGGATCGTTGGGTTCGTTGTCATTAAACAAATAGAGCAAAGCCTGGCGTCAACTACAGGTATATAAGAACCGCAGACAGTCAAGAGGTCGACTTGATAACTTCATACTTGTGTCAGTAGTATCAGACCCGTCTCTTGCGTTGTTATTGTGACCTTGAAATATGGAAGCCATTTGTAGGTTGGGAGAGTTCAAGGGTGTGGTTGTGAGGTTCCTAAGAAAGACTATGAAAAGGAAAAAAAAATCAATTCCAGCCTTCCTTAAAGTTTTGAAGTTCATACGTCATAAGCCGAATAAACAGGGGAAATAATATCGCTATGTGGTGTTTCTCATTCGCACAAAAGCCATTCATACGCTACAACTCATCTTGAACTAGGTCGAAAACCATCTGAGGAAGGACTACTTTCTGATGGAGAGTATAGAAAGAGTCTGAGATAATTAATACATACAGGAAGATTACATTCAAAAGAGTGAGAAACAGGAGAACTTGGAGAGCAAATCCATGCTCGCGCCTAGCAAGATGTTACAAGTACCTATGTGCATGTGGTATGTACATGTGGTGTGTACATGTGGTGTGTACATGTGGTATGTACCCGAGTACATAAAGTACCATGTACCTTGACATCAAAAAGGAACTACCTAAATACCTACCACCTACAAATGTGGTGGATTTTGACGCACGGACCAATACGATTATCTGATAAACCCCTCCAAACCAACACCTAATCTACCCCTCCAAAGCCGATAAGAAAAAAAGTTGCGACGAGACTGAATAATTATTTTTCATCCTCGATAGCGGCGCAGTAAAAGGTATAATGACGACCTACGATAGCGACTCGTCAGGTGACGAAGAGGGGGATTTCACAGAGACAAATGTGCTATTAGGGTACGCTTCAAAGGACCCCGAAGATGATTCTATAAGTCGCCTAGGAGGACGCCCTGTAAGTTCCACCCCTGTAGTATTCAAAAGAACAAGAGAACAAGAGAACAAGAGAACAAGAGAACAAGAGAAAAAGGAAGTTCTAGAGACTAACTCACAGATGACTATAGGAATGGTTAGATTCAGAAACTCCTCCATCGGCAGCCCTAGCAAAATGCAACATCTGCAAGGACCTCATGGTCCTTCTCCTCCAACTAAACGCCGAACTACCAGACCGATTCCCCGGCCACGATCGACGTCTCTACGTCTTCGCATGTCAGAAGAGGGGCTGTCGGCGGAGAGATGGAAGTATACGCACTCTACGGAGTCTGCGGGTCGCACCAGGCAGCAAGTCTGCACCTCTGAATAGCGACAAGAAGAAAAAGGAAGAGAAACCGAAGCTGAAAGAGGAACCCAAAGCCCCTAGTAATCTAGGCGAGACACTCTTCGGCGCAAAGACTCTGGGGGGAGTGTCGGGGGCCAACCCATTTGCGACGTCTACTTCAGGCGGCGCGTCGGTGCCGAGTAACCCATTCGCGAGTTCCAGTAATCCATTCAGCACACCCCAGCCCATCGTCGAAACTACCAACGACCCTCAACTAGAGGTCGATACAAAAACAAACGAAGACGTCGAAGCCCTGCCCAAAACATTCGCGGAGACACTGTCTCTCAACAACACACAAACCAATATCCCACAAACTCCTCCTGAACCATGGCCTCCGGAGGCCTCGCAGCCGAAACCGTACCCGATCTCCTACCTGTCCGAAGCCGAATACGAAACCCTAGACCCCACACCACTGCCAGTTCCCCAAGCTACTGTCCAGATGGATGTCGACGACACTTCTGGTTCAGGCGGCGGTAAGGAAGACAAAGAAGTCTTCGAGTCGACTATGGACGCCGCATTCCAGCGTTTTGCAGACAGACTGGCGCAAAACCCCGAACAATCCATCCGCTACGAATTCAGTGGCGTGCCTTTGCTGTATTCCAAAATAGACGCCGTGGGCAAGGCGCTTGCCCCTGCACAAACTGATGGGATGGGTGTAACCGCTACTTCAGGCGGAGGAGTCAAGGGCCTGCCCCGTTGTCCGAACTGTGGTGGTCCCCGTACATTCGAGGTCCAGCTTTGTCCCCATGCTATCACAGAGCTTGAGGCCGAGGAGCTGTCCCTCGAGGGCATGGACTGGGGGACTATTATTGTGGGAGTATGCGAGCGGGATTGTCAGGCAAGAGGCGTTGATGAGGGACAGGTCGGGTACCTAGAGGAGTGGGCGGGTGTTCAATGGGAGGATATGGGCTCTGCTGCGCCGGTTGGTGGAAGGCGGTGATAAGAGCCCAACTTGTTCATAGGGGATAAGACTACTCAATCATTGAGCAATTTACATAGCGTCTAGGCAGTAATGTTGATTTGATTGAGATGCTCCTTGGTGCTAGGGACGGCCGGGATAAACCATAATACCTACGTTACCTCAGCGGGCCTCTTAGGGCGGGGATAAATTAGAGATACCTGTGATCGCTTCGTTATGTGAAGCTGACTCGTATAGAACCCGATATGGTTGTAAGAAATTAATATTTCAACTTGCTTAACACTGTACCCTTATCTCCGACGTCCTAAAGGCCCGTGAGAGGTACGGTAGTACGGGCCCGGAGACGCTAAGCCCACACTTACGGCCTTAGCTAAGATGTGTGGGTTCCATCGCCGCGGGATTGTTAGTACAGTCGCCGAAATAGAGACATTGACAACAACTCTCTTGAGAAAAGCTTGGCTCCTCTTATTAACGTGAGGAGTAGAGTAACGATATATTGATTATATTCGAACCAGTACATACAAAAAGAGCTTCTGATGCCCAAACTGGTGTTCTATTGAGCTCCGGTCTAAGTTTTGTCCCAAGTATAAAATAAAGAAAGTGCTAACTATATCGTGACTATCCCGGATTCGGCTGATATTTCCCCATTCCTTTGTGTCTTATACCGAGGCAAGCGCTAAATAGCTGAATAGCTAAACCTTGGAGTCTGAGACCTTTTGAGATGAATTCCGGTGTTACAGACCAAGGCTCACCGGGTCACCGAGACTTACAGCGGCGAGTCTCAATATAATTAGATTGAAACAAGACTCTTCCTTTTCTCCATCTCCATGCCTTAGTGAATCAGAAATGCTCTTTCTCGCGATACTGATTCGTCTACAGTTACACGATTAACAACTGATTCTCCAATTAACTTGCAATCTCGAAGGACGAAATCGATATTTGGGTTTAGGAGTGTATCCTGCATTCGGATGGTAAATGGCACACGCCCACCTTTCAAATCGATTAAGAGGTCGCCGACTCGAGCCTCAGTCGGAACTATGGCGAGCGCATATGTGGAGGGTCTTCCGATGACACTGTATATGGCGAGGCATTTACCGTCTACAATTGATGCCTTATCGACAATTACATTAGGTGATACCGAGGAGCCGCTAACCCAGAAAGCCGTCTTGCGAGAGCGTGCTAGAAGATGGTGCTCAACTGTTCCATTCTCAGAACATCTTTGCCTACTAATCCATGTGTCTAAATTATTTTCAGACCCGGAATCCCTGGCAAGTGCGGTACCCATCCAGGAGGCCCCGCTGGCCGGAAGTGTCCTCATCCATTCGCCCAAGATCGTATCCTCTATGATTTGCTTCGAGAGTCCTGAGTCCTGTATTTCCTGAAAGAAATGCTCCATTGTTCTGCTCAGCAAGATGTGATTTACATGCTCTATCTTCCCAATCATGGATCCGCGGGCTACCAGAGTATCGCCAGAATCGAGCCAACCGCAATATTTGTTAAACGACTGACAACTTTCAGATCTTTCTATATTGGATTCCGAGGGCAGAGTGCTTAGGATAGTCCGTCCATTACGGAGTGGCCAGCCACTCCATTTGCTTAGGTCCCAGTCCGGAACCCATGAAGGAAGTCTATGTTTGTTAACGATCTGATCCATATTCCGATGATCCATATACCGATAATCTATATACCGATAATCTATATACCGATAATCGACGATTATGCCGCGATCAAGATAACTAAGTATATCATAGCTTTCAGTGGCGCGGATGAGATTTCTTGCAAATCTCGTGTAAACAGTCCGGCAATCTTGACTATAGTCGATAGCGAAGTCTTGGTCATCTACATCAATTCCGCTCGAGATACCAAGTAGGCCAAATATTTTATCTCTCGGGTCCGAAGCTTCGAGTTGAAACCTAGTCCTTTGGAGCAAATTCAAGATGTCTGGCGTTTTGTGCTTGTATGTCGGTACCTGGAAACGCCATGCAGGGAGGGATTGGTCCATGCCGTATAGCTCATGGTATGAACAACGCGCTTGGAACATATCCCGCACGATTTCGAGTTTTTCCATCGATTCGAGGCTGAAGCCGTATATGTCGGCATGTCTAGGAGTGAGAAGGAGGATTTTGCAGAAGTCATCCCAAGAAATCCCCCGGCTTCCGCATTGGATTGATAACGTCTTAGAGACGACGACTTCTTGAAACACCCATAACCTTTTGAACCAAGGCCGTGTAAGAACGTCTATTTCGACGTCCGAGAGGTCCCCACGAAAGGAGGTCAGTGATTCCATCTCAGCTGGACGGCCGGAGTCTGTATCCCGATTGCTATTCATGGCCCATCCAGCATGCCTCTCAAGAAAGTTCCAAGCTGAAAGTTGGGTGTTTCCTCCGGTTTCCCCTCCGAGATAAATGACAGTCTCAAAAGCAGAGGAATAGATCGTTCGCATTTGTTGGACCTGGTGGTTCCTTTCACTGACATCATTCTGGTTGATACATAAAGCATCAACCCAGAGCCTGATGGGATAGTCTTGTCGGCGGAGGTTCAGAAGAGCCAAATTTAGGTTGTGCCCAATGCGCAACTGAAAGACTCCAATGTGTATCTTGTGTGTATCTGTTTCATCACCCCAGACGTATGACAATGCGGTATAGCCTTGTTTCGCAGAGTCACTATGGAGCCTATGTTCGACTATTTCGCCATAGATAGGTGCTGTTGCGTCTAACGATGGTTCAAGCACGAAAACTCGGATTGAATCTGAATGCGATAGGGCTGAGTACTTGAAGCCTTCTCCAATGTTTTGGCCAAGAAATAGCTTCTGCTCTTCTGGTGTGAAATATTCTTCGGAAGCCTCAAAATCGGCCATCTTGAAAACTTCGTCGGCTAACAACGCTAGAAGGGGCAGAGGCAGAAGGAATAGGAGATCAGGGCGACCTTGAAAACACGGGACATCTATGGTTTTTCGGAGTATGCGGAGGCAGCAAGCCACATGTGCAGGTCGCCTTATTAGTTCGCCGCCCACACCACAGGCGCAAGTTAAATGTAACATCATAACCTACCTAAAGCTAACACGCCCCTAGACATAAAACTCACTCACTTATACTAACATGTAGTAGGGTTGCTTTGGTGAGAAACCCGAAGTTTATGGAGGATACGGTGGCATGAATTTCATATTATGAAAAAAAACATACTGCCTGATATAGTCAATCCGTGACGAAACCCAGGATACCTAGGTGGAACTGACCACCACGATACCGTAGCAAACTACCGTAGCAAACCATGCTAGATCCATTAAACTGTTTATCAATAGTGAGGGTTTTCTTAATTGCAAATTGATGGTTTAAGTATTTTAAAGGTTTAAATTTATTACCGTTGATGATTTTAAACATTAAAACGAGTTTCAACGCTTAAAATCTTTTAACGCTTGAAATATTTTCAACGTTTAAAATACTCAAACGTACGTAATCGTTGTACAGCCCACGCAATACAGCCAATACAGCTAATATAGCCAACGCAGCCAACTTACCTACCTAGAGGTATACAGCCCGCCGCAGATAGCCCATCGCAGCCAGCCGTACGGAAGTCGCGATAGCTTCACCTACTTCAATCAAAATATACGCAAGAACTTCTATTTCAATAAAATAGTCAATTTAAATAGCTAGCTAGAATATAATACAGTTTAATTCTACTCCGTACCATAATTTTCAATAATCATAAACGTAATAAAACAACTATAATACGCTATAATATTTATTTTTAATAAGGTTAAACGCAAGTAGTAGTCTTTAATGCTTTATTAACATTTAAAATTTTAACGTTTAAAATTATTTTCAACGTTTAAATTTTTAACCGTGAGAAATTTTTTCGACGTAAAAAAAAAGTAAACTGTTTGTTTTTACGATTGATCTTTCACGTGTTTATTTTCTTCAACGTCTTAAAAAATCCCAACGATCAGTCATATGTTGGTAGATTGCTTGGCATAAAATGCCTGGCATGGTAGACCATAATAATAAAACTAAATCACTCGAGAACACCAGTTTGGACATCAGAGGTCCCTTTTGCATGCACTGGTTCGAATCCACGGACTACGCACTACTCCGCTAGACAATCATACATAGTATTAAGCCAAATACAAAAACCAGCTAAGGCTATCACTATAACAAGGGGTGGAACTAGGGCTTGGGGAATATACTAGAATTAGGAATAATCTTCTAAGGTGACAAAGGTCCTTGGCCCTTCGAAGGAGATAGGGTGGAAATACTACGTATATAACAAACATGTGACAATCCATATATTCATTCATCAAACCCGTTGTTGCTGGGTGCACTTAATTGAAGATTTTGTTTATTTCATTTCTTCATTCTGACTTGCTCATAACCGCGTTCTATGAACGGCATAGACCTAGAGTCGCGTGCAACACATCGAAAACATTATCCCGGAGTCTTGCGCTGCAAGATAAATTTCCCACCCAACGCCATGAACCGGATTCGTCATCCTTTTCGTGTAAACCCCAACCAAATCTTGTCTTGTCTTTCTTCTGCGGTACAGCAGCGCGCATTCTACGCTGTTTCCTCCCAGGCCCGACGGATTACCCTCGCGAACATGTCGACGTTCACGTCCTCGCGGACCTCGGATTTCTTGGCCTCGTTCTCCGGGTTCTTGGGGATTTTAACTAGGCCGCCTTCGATGGTCCACCCCGCGGTCTCGGTGATGAACTTCTCGGCCGCGTCGCCGTCCATACCGAGCCACTGCTCTAGTATCGGGAGGTCTATCTCACGGTAGGCGTGGCTGACGAGGGTAGCAATGCGTACACGCACGAGCTCTTCGAAGCCCTCGATGTCGGTTGTGAGATCCGCATACAGATCATCCGAGTCTAGCGTGGCCCAGAAGCGCGCATACTGGGAGCCTTGTAGCTGGTCGTTGAGCTGGCGTAGTTTGCTGACAGCCTCGGGAAGCTCCTCGTTGCGGGTGTTTGCGGGACCGAGGACAGACGGTGGGATGAGGTGGAGTGCGAGGGAGAATTGGGGCGAGGGAAAGCACGTCAGTGCCTTGACGAGGATGTTGGTTATGACTTCATCTTTAACGCGGTCTGGGTTGAGCTGGTACCTAATTTCGCGCACGAAGCGACGTCAGCACAACGCATTCGCACGGGAGAAGCAGTAGCAGTAAATAAACATTGAGACATGAAGCCGAAAGCCATCATAAGTTGGGTTAGATCCATGACTTCAAGACAGCAGGGTTGTTTAGACCCAGGAACAGCGCAGGTAATAGGAAACGTTGACATTTGATCGTCATTCCAAGGAAGAGTAGAGATACTTCAAGAAACAAGGGAAATGAACGCGAAACCCTGTGAATAAAAAGAAACGAACGAACGAAGGGGCAGACTCACAGCTTCAACAGTGTCCGGTTCGCATTCGAGTCGGTGTATTCGTGCTCGCACTGGTGGCGCACGTAATCTTCGAGGTTGCCTACGGCCTCGGGGTTGTATCGCTCCAGGCCGTTGATGATGTTGGTTATTCCTTCGGGGCGCTCCCGGGGGTCTTCGGAATCCATCTTGACGTGTGTGATCGCGAGGTTCTCTTGACGATGGTCGAAACGGGATCAAAATTCGTGGTGTGGTTGGTGGGGCAGTTTGGTTCTAGGTAGATGGATGTGTGCAAGATTTCGAATTGCCTTGTGCGCACTAAGCCAATGGGGGGTTTAGTATATGCTTCTATGCGTTATATGTACTCGCTTTCCGATATACCGGGTAAATCTATTTTAGTGGGGGAATAAATCGCTACGCTGGCGTGCTTCACAAACCCACTATCTACCTACTAGATACACCGAGAACCTTGGGGGACAGGGACAGGGGACAGGGGACAGTGCTAATTTTGTTGTTCTGTTTGTTTCACTTTGGTATCTCTAACATTCCTCGTGTAATAATATCTATCTATCGCCAACTCTTAATCAACCATCTACTAACTGTAAAGGTCTTTTCCTTGTCTATGACTTAACTAATAGAGATTGGCCTGTCATATCCTCTGGCGCGGATAAGCCCATGGCGGTGAGGATTGTGGGCGCCACATCACCGAGCACTCCCTCATCAGTCTTCTTCAACGACCAGCCGGCCGGGGCGTTGTCCATGATGAACGGAACCTTGTTGGTGGTGTGTGAAGTCTTGGGCTTGCCATCTGCAAACTTCATCTCCTCGGCATTGCCGTGGTCAGCCGTGATGAACAGGATATAGCCTTCCTTCTTGCAGGCATCGCGGATCAATCCGATGGCCTTATCGGTAGCCTCACAGCCGACGATGGCAGCTTCATACACACCAGTGTGGCCAACCATGTCAGGAGGAGCAAAGTTGTTCATGACAAAAGGGAATTCCTGGTCGGCAAGTCGCTTGACGACCTGCTTGGCAACCCCGTCGGCTGACATCTCGGGGGCCTTGTCGTAGGTAGCCACACTCCTGTTGGAAGGCACGAGGTCTTGGGACTCGTCCCGCGTTTCCAAAGCGAACACCTTCTCGACACCTCCGTTGAAGAAGAATGTGACATGGGCGTACTTCTCCGTCTCGGCGATGTGGACCTGCTTAACATCTTGCTTACCAAGCCATTCGGCAAGCACGTTACCCATGCGCTGAGGCTCGAATGCAATCTCGAAGGGGTAATCACCCTTATACTGGGTCATCGTAACTAGGTTGATCTTAGGGTAGGGGAAGTTGGGTCGGGGAGAACGGTCGACATCTCCCAGCAGCTGGGTGATCTGTCGGGCACGGTCGGATCGATAGTTGAAGAAGAAAACCTCGTCGCCATCCTTTATGCGACCCTCGTCGCCACCGACGATGATGGGCTTGAGGAATTCATCATTCTCACCCTTTTCATAGCGCTCCTTGACGGTCTTGACAGGGTCTGAACTCTCTTCACCCTCACCAAGGATCATGCCCTTGAGGGCGGTCTCGACTCGCTCCCATCGCTTATCTCGGTCCATAGCATAGTAACGGCCGACGACAGTCGCGATCTGTCCAATGCCGATTTCACCAATCTTCTGGACCAGCTCCTCCATATAGCCTGCCCCAGACTTAGGGTCGGTATCGCGGCCATCACCGAAGAAGTGGATGAAAACTTTGGGGACGCCAGCGGCCTTAGCGGCCTCGAGGAGGGCGTATAGGTGGGTTTGTTTCGCGTGCTAATGTTTGTTAGTGGTGTTTTTGCTGGCACCGTAGAAAGTAGGAACTCACAACACCGCCATGAGAGACAAGCCCGCACAGATGTAGGCGGCCATTGCCGTTCTTGGCGCTTTGCAGAACCTTGCTTATAACGTTGTTCTTGCTGAGCTCGCCCTTCTTGATGGTTTGGTCGATACGGACGACATCTTGCCAAACGACACGACCAGCACCGATGTTCAAGTGGCCGACTTCCGAGTTGCCCATCAGTCCCTCAGGCAGACCAACGGCAAGCGACGAGGCCTCTAGCTCGGCGAAGCCCGTCGCGCTCTTGTATAGCTCGTCCATGACGGGGGTTTGGGCGTTGGTAATGGCGTCGCCATGACTGTCAGCGGTGGGAATTCCCCAGCCGTCAATGACGATAAGGCAGGCTTTTTGGGACGGGATAGGCATACCAACTGTAATTAAATTCTAATGGGGGGATAGTTGGTACTAGAAAACGAGTGATAAACGGGTGAGGGAGTGCGTGATTTTAGGATGATCAAGGATGATCAAGGATGCCGAGTAAAAGACCGTCCGACATTGTTGAGGTTTTGAGCTACATGCACGTGGGATGATGGTAGGGGATTCCATGAATTTTCTGACTGTCGGGTACCTAAGTTCATGGTACCCCGGTACATCTCTCTGTTGTACCGCTTTCGATTATGCCGCCACTATTTTGCATGTTGACGGCTGTTTCCATTTACTTTGAAGTATAAAATAAGATAGTGTTCATAGTTATTAATGAGAACTTGTAGCAGTATTTCGGGATATTGGATGGCTTCATCGTTATTATTGTACCTACTCGAATGCGACACTACGTCCGATTAAGGTACTAGGTACTATACATGACCGATATTGTACTTTACCCCTCCAAGCCCGAGCTGCACGTTCACTGGTTCTAAGGCGGGGCTTGCAAGCACGGACAGGGATTTAGATAGTCGCGACTCCATTTCAAGCGCGTTTGATAATTATCTGAAGCTTTATCTAGTGTCGAAAGGGAAAGGGCGGAATTGTAAAACATCATTTTGTATTAGTTGATCCGGAGCGCATAATACACAGCTACCAACATATAACATCCAGCATCAACAATTTCAAGTTACTTTAGGGACGGCCTCTCACTAGCCTAGCCGTCCTATCTATTATAACAAAGGCTTAAGAGATTCGCACTTGATATAACATCACCAATCTCGTCCACCTTCTCGCACGACGCCAGCCACGTACGACACGAACAAAACCCAACCATGTCGGCAACACAACCCACCACCAAATCCCTCGCTCTCCCCGAAGCTCTAAACCCCGACGCCCTAGACGTCCTCTCCGAGCTCGCACACCTCCTCACCCGTCTGCGAACGCTGCCGACAGCCAGCGGCTCGACAGGAGCCACGCCATCGCAATCGCAGGCGCAGACGGCCGGTTCGCAGGCAACGCCGACGCCGACAGCGACGGCGCTAGCCCTGAAGAAAAACGGCGAGCTCACGCTGAAGGAAATCCCTGTCGCCGCCGACGCGCTAAAGCACCGCTTTCAGCGCGCGCGGACCCTCATCAAGACTACGCTGCCGGATCTCGACCGCGGCGTCGCGGATCAGGAGGTCGAGATCAAAGCCCTAGAGGCGCGCATTGCGAGACAGCATGATACGCTTGCTCAGTTACGCGAGGTTGGGGCCCGGCTTGCGGTCGTGCAGGGGGAGGGAGAGGGGGATAAGATGGAGGAGTGATGGGTTGTGGTGAAGAGAAAGCCCTCAAAGCTGAGATTGAATGCGAGAGGAAGATGTTTAGGAGGATATGAGAGGGCAGATGATGATGCGACATGAACAGGTGATGCGTCATTTTTACGGATGGGGCTCTATCGACCTGTCCCGGTTTGTCTAACTGGGGAGCCGACATGGCCCGCCCTGGTGTTTTGGCGTTTTCGACGATACCACGAGACGAGATGGAGCATTTTGAGGAGTAGCAGATTCGGTTACGATTATTAGGAATATTGTCATTATACAGGAGGGTAATATGTGCCGCACCCGACTATTTTTGATGTCCCGCACACTCCCTACGCCTTCAACCTGAAAAATGCGGCGTGGTTTTTGTTTCTCAGCCCAGTTCATACAGTCCGGTTACCTCATAGTTCCAGTTTGGTTTCCTGACAATGGCCCAGCCGGCCGGCCCTAACTGATAACCTTGAGCTCGTGGAGGATATCGTCAGTGCTCATACTCGCCTTCCCACATACAGTATTCTCCCACACGTCGTCCAGGACCCGGGATTCCTCCGCTAATATACTCCAATTAGGCGAGGCGGTGTCTTTCAGCCATTTGAAGTCGTCCACCTTATCCCACTGGTTCGTCTCAGTCGTAGTAGACTCATTCGTCTGCTATGAACGTCAGTATCAATTCCCAAGCGAAAGCTGTCGGCTACGGTGTAGACTTACATAAAACGTCGGGAGAGGCGCGAATGCCACCTGGGAACAGTCCTCGACAATGGGGTGGCTCGTGCAGTGCAAATACACATGCACGTTCTTGCAGTCGTGTATGCGCACCTGACGCGCCGCCACAACGATAATGCTATCCTCAATACCCGTCATATGCGCCGGCCCAGCCACGTGTCCCACGATGATCAGGCTATGCTTGATATTATTCAGTGCGAGTCCGGCGAATGGGGCACCCGTACTGGTTGGGACGGTCATGTCTACGATGCAACGATCTAAATTCGTCAGACTCCCCGAAGACGTAGCCCTCGAAGCCGTCGAGGGGAGCATGATGTGCAGGCCCGTGTGGTTGGAGATGGCGATGTTCTTGGCCGTCGAGAAACTCGGCTTTCGCACTCCGCGCGTATTTTCGGGGCGAGAGAGCTCCTCGTTGTAATCCTTGGAGTTAGAGAATGACGGGAGACTCCCGACAGCATCACGAGTCTCGATATCGGCAATTTGCTTGATAGAGTCGTCGGCATCCTGGCTGCCATCACTGCCCCAAGGTCTGTGTAGTCGAGGGTCAGGAACGGCCTGTGATTGCGTCGCTGTCCCTGTGTTTCGCGACTTGAACTGGAAGCGGGATTTTGGTCCAAGTTTTCCCGTTGTCACATTGAACTTCTCCGTCAGGGCTTTGATGGCCTATGTTCGTGTGAGCAAGCAATGAGCGAGGTGCTGGCGAATTCGTTAGCAGTTTGGTATACGCACCTGCGAATAAGCTCGTTGATCATAGCTAGGAATGAAATCTGTCGCATCCATGACCTCGTTGGACAACCGGGATATGCCTGCCAATACCTTATCTATACCGGATTGACGCTCGCCGCCAATGGGTGACAGGGCCGCCAGACTGCCTATCTCATCTTGTATGACTACAGTTTTAAGAATTAGCAATGATAATACAGTCTTGCGCCGTCGACAACGAGGATTGATACACGCACGGGTTAATTCGGCTTGGAAATGGCGAAAGAATTTTTCCTTGGGGTCTGCCATCTGCGGGCTCGTTAATCCTCCGGCCGAGATGGTTGGGCTAGGGGTGAAGGGGATGAAAGTTAGAGTAGGCATGGCGAGATTCGAGCATAGAAATCAATAATATTGGATATTGAACTATATGTAACTATGCCTGTGGCTAAGGAGGTTCTTCGCTTTTCAGGACACTACTACTTATAATATACCTAGGTGTGATGCAATCTCGAGGTAACTGTGCGTAGATAGCGAGGGCAACAAACGGGGGCGAGGAAGGGATTTGAATAGGATTCATGGTGAGGAAACTTGTGAGGAGAATAACTCGCACCTATTTATTGATCCCGGGCTCTCGAGAAACCTGGGGTAGGTGTGAGTACTGGTGTGAGTACTGGTGTGAGTTACAGAGCCGACGATCGACAGTAAGCTCTTGGCTGGGAGTATTTAGGTCGTATTCCGCTGCAATATGTCGTCGTTTGGCGATCGCGGTTTACCTAGGTAGGTAGAGGGGTCTTCAAGTCGTCAGGCAGTACTGGACAGGGTAGTCTAGTACTCAGTAGATCGTAGTCAGTCGGGCTTGGTGGGGTGATCGAATAGAGGGGCGGATCGAATGCTTACCTACATATACCTTCTCCATTACCTAGTGGGGCCACGCCAATCAGTGGTACACTAGTTGACTGTTGGGGTAAGACCCTGCGTAGGCGCAACAGGTCTGACGTAATGGGAACCTCGGTACTCGTTTAATATGTGTATCTACCCGTCTTGAACGTCAAAGTTCAGATATACTAAGGAACCTACATCAGCAATGCCAGACCTGGTCACTCAGGTGGATCAAAGACGGGATTAAGGGAATAAAGTTATATATGGGACTTAAGCTTATAGGGGTCTCCTTTTCACAACACCGGTACGTCACTCACTTCAACTTGCTTACTCCAACCTCGGCATCTATTTTGATTACTGATGAAAACAGATGCTACATTCAACTCTCCGATTCTCCCAGTAAAACAGTATTTCTAGCTAAGGTTAGGCTAGTAGCAGCAATACGTCGACAGCTTCCACGTTTATGTTCTTTCTTCAGGTAGAGAGCCAGTTGTATCTTTTTCTCCCGACGAAATCCTTGGTGAACTCATCCCCGCAAACGTTAATCCATCATCTGAGAACTTCCATAGCTTCTAGGAAGAAGCATCATAACCGGCGACTTGACGCAAGGTACTCGTCAACGTAGCATCTAGCTTCTTCGCTACCGCATCCACCTCCGGATTCTGATATTTTGCCACTAGGGGTGCAATTGCGTTGACCTTGAACTCGACCTTGTCGCCATCAACTCGTAGTAGCACTCGGCGGGGAGTGTGTAGTGCAATGTCGATGTTATGCTTGATCATCGTGACTGCGGTAAAGGGGTTGCCAATTTCGTATTCTACTGCCTGTCCGCTTTCTCCGATGGCGAGTAGGAGGCTCGTGAAGTTGCGAGGTGGTAGAATGAAGTTGTTTAGGGTGGCAGCGCTTCGAGTGCCGCACGCGCTCCGGCATAGTCACCTTGGGCGATGTATGTTTGGAACGTCAAGTTAAGGGGTGGAATAGTGGCTTCGAGAGCTTTCTGAGTATCGCTGAACGAATACTTTGAAGAGACGATGATAGGCTGGATAGCTTGTTCACTGCCTTTGTCCGCCATCGTGACCGTTATGTATGATTATAATATAATGCAATCGCTAAGTAAACAACGAATCTTGGAAATAACAGTCATGTATATGAAGACTCGAGGCCTATGAAATTGACAGCAGCGGGATTCCTCGAGGATTTGGATTTCGTTACCAGTAGACTATGGATATTGCTTTGTCTGCTCGAAACGAACTATTTATGCGCGTTGAAGAGCCCATCGTTATGTGCTGGCGTATGGCGTCAGCATATAACCGAGATACCTCGCTTGGAAAGAATACATGCGGGGAAGTAAGCTGATATGGCGTCGAACGTGTCTCTAAAGTCTACCGTATCACCTTCTTTGAAAGGGATAAGTTTTTGGATGTGTAATGCGGTAGATCGTACGTTATGATACGACGTACAAATGAATGAAGGCTGGCATAGAAGCCTTTAGGATAAAGGCTTTGGAATTAGGATGTATAACAAGGGCTACACTAGAATTAGGGCTTGGATAATAGGCTCAAAATACGAATAATCTTCTAATGTGCCAAAGGTTCTTTGACTCCTGGAGGGCTTCTAGGAACAAGGCAGAAATGCTGAATATATATACAGGTTCTGCCTAGTCGGCAGCTATTCCGAACTCGGCTATTCCTTCCTGATTCCTTTGTGTGTCTCGGACCGAAGTAAAGGCGGAATAGGCGACGTCGAAGTCCGAGACTCACAGGAGCTAGTCTCAATACGTATGACACATATATCCTCAAGATCCCCGAGGCATAAATCCAGTTAATCACCTACAGCAAGATTACATTAACAACTTTGGAAGCCAAATGAAATGAAGTGGTTTTTAGAAAGGCTGTTAGAAACTCTACAACGAAGGCCTGTAGCGAATGCCGTTCGAAAGCTTCCGAAAAATGCGTGGGTTGCCCTAAATTTCTTGGCAAATGAGGGTGTCTTGCCCATGTCCTTCACCTAGTGGGTGAGACAGTGTGGCGCCAGCAAGCTTAATGATTTGGAAATATAGAAAAGGGGGCACTTTGTATATGTGGGGGGTTTTTG
The DNA here is from genome assembly GCA_902806585.1 of Xylaria hypoxylon. NCBI lineage: Eukaryota > Fungi > Ascomycota > Sordariomycetes > Xylariales > Xylariaceae > Xylaria > Xylaria hypoxylon. Next base: position 96,252 of record CADCXB010000050.1, on the reverse strand, counting down.
CGTTGGCAGTTTTCTTGTATTCTGGTATACTCGGTTCAACTCGAGTGCTAACTATCATATAGATAACAGATGATTTAAGCCGAGTAAGTTAAAAATGGACATGCATTCACATGGAAAATCTACGACGACAGAGCACTAGAGTATCGATGAGCCCTGAGCTTGACGAGAAATTGCTTTTCTTCATCCTTTACGTCTTCATACCGAAATTCATCTGCACTATTTATTATTATGAGAACCAATTGTTGAAATCAAATCAATGGGGTTTGACTACATAGTCCACCATTAAGATCATCATACCTGTGTGAATGTCATACACTTTGCCGAAGTGACAAAAAGGCTACATATAATCATTTGGGGGTGCCTTGCAATGTGTAATGCAACATGTATTTGATTCGGCTCCGAATTCTCCTTCCTATCGTAGATCTATATCATGGATATGCGTTTCTACGTTGTACCTCGGGTCCGAAAACTGATTCGTCGTATATTCTGGGATGACATTGCATCAAACTTAACTTTTTCTCCCTTCCGAAACTAAATTTTGGTTGACTTGCCGCGCTTGGTAGCAATCGCTGTGGTTCACTGTGGACATATCACTAACTTGATCAACTTTGATATCTCAAACAGCAAAAATAACTTATATATCTACACTTCTCTTTTCTCGGCGAGTGCCTTGATTTATATCCTTTTTTTTTTTTTAAATATCTCCGTGAAAGTCAATGATATGTCCTCCTAATAATAGTCTACTATGAAATGCTTGCCGCTCAAACTGTTCAATGCCGCAAACTTGTGTTTGAGTGTGAACACTTATTTTCCAGCTTTGGTGTGGTATTCATCCATGTGCATCATCCAGCTACTAAATGTAGAAAAATGATACATCATTTGGTCAGATCTTCGAATATACACATAGATGAACTATGGGTATTAGATGTACCCCCACCATTGGGGTCTTTGAATTGCCTCGTTTGATAGTATTCAAAACACCAATCACATGTCAAATTCCTTCCTAGGTGTCACACCTTCTAGAGCAAGGAATGTGTTTGTATACAGAAAGAACCGCTGGACAGTTAGTCTAGGCTCTTCGTGCAACAACAAAAATTCATCTTACCCCCCATACTAGCTGGGATGATCGTCTCCGCAAGGTAGAATGGATAATATCTTCTTGCTGGGAGTTGGGGGCCAATTTGTCGTCTCGTTCAGGATGAATAGATTTATCAGCAAATACGTCATGATACTATATCCAAGCGTTGAAACGGCAGTGAACGATTCGTTTTGGAGCTTCAAGATGTGAGTTTTTTGAGAAATAGACAGTAGCATTGTAGTACCAGCTCAAGTATAGTGGGTGCTGCTCGCGCTATTACGATAAAATGGTTATAGTAAAAAGCCGGCCCAAAATATTAAGATGATGGGAATATAATTGAAAACTTACTAGCGATGTATAACGAGGGCTGGACTAGGGCTTGGACAAATACTCGATTTATGAACTTTTTAAAAGCGGAATAGCTGAATAAAAAAGTCCGAAAATGACAATCATCTAATATCAAGTCAGTCGCGATTCTGCCTGTTGTCTATATTCGATGCCAACAAAAAACTTACTTTGATGCTGAGAGCTGAGGTTTAGCATGACATATACCACTTTTCTTTTGTGGAGGTTATTATCTCTATAACAAGAGCTGGAATTTAGGGCTTGGAGAATATACTCGAATTAAGAATAATCTTATAAGGTGCCAAAAGTCTTCGACCCTTTGAAAACTATCGGAAACAAGACAGAAATACTATTATATATACGTTCTGCCCAGTCGGTAACCACCCCAAATTCGGCTATTATTTCTTCATTCCTGACTGAGGCAAGGTCTGACTAGCTGAATAGCTGATGGTTTGAAATCCGAAACCTCCGAGAGACTCACAGGGGCCAGTGCCAGTACGTATGACGATCTGTCCTCACCATCCTCCCACTGCTTAATTATGTCGTATAAATGATCCTAGATTGTTAAATTCGGCGACAGTGCGCCCCGGCTCACGGGAGGTGGGCCGACAATTGGAATAGATCTGAGCGAGTTCACCTCCTACTTTATTCACTCTATCGTGGTTCTCCTTTCAATAAATAGCAGCTGCTTGACTAAACAGAAGTCTCCCCTATTACCGCCCTGGCTTTCTGACGAAAGGGGGTTTAGGAAGAGTTATACGACTCCGTGGCCAAGCCGGGCACTCCCGGCTGTAGGGCCCCCAAATCCACAAGTGGCGAGACTGGCCACCAATATAATTTCTTTCATCCTCAGTCATAAGCCTGGTTGGGATTCTGGCATCTTCCTTGAAACTAGCACCCTTTGGAACCGTCCCCTCTAGATGAATATACATATGTCCGTGCAGCCTACATGTTTTTACATCGGGCCCCATTCGAACAGTCACATGGGGATCGTCGTCGGCCATTTCCCTAGCTTTCGTGAACGCATTACGAGTTATTGACACAGTTGATTGGTTGTGAGTACCCATCCTGTGATATATGATATATCAGTATTAATTTTCTGCAAAGTATTGGCTGCTTACATGACCCAGACATATGCTTGCCCACACCGACTAGTCTCCTGCATGAGTATCTGCTCCAATTGAAGAAGGCCATGTTTTGGCGGGCGGGAAAGCCAAAGAACCTCGAAGTATGTAAGCAATATTAAATAGAGCGTTGATAAGTCGCGTAAACAAACCTTTGGTTCTTCAACTGTGCCTTTACCGGCTACCTGTCTATTTGTCTGCCGACTTAGTCGATGCAATATGTCATTATCGTGTGGCCCCCCTGGACCTACTACCATAGGGGGAGTCCATACAATGTTCTCATTGACCGATGACGGCTTTCTTAAAGTAACCATCTCTTGTATTATAGCAAGACTGGTACGTAGCACTACGAGAGGACGTATAGGATAACGTGAATATCAGTTTTCAATACATTTTGTTATCTTATAAAGCCTGATTTGGAACAAAGCTCTACAATGAAAGAGTCTTGTAGCTTTGATACCGCCTGAGCCCCCTAGATAGTATAGTTCGATATTTCTTTGACAGGCATGAAATAATCGAACGCGCGATTTCATCATTGCGGCTGTTTTCGGCTGATCTTACAAAGATGACTGAGCCTTTGAATAAAACTATCTGGGCCCTGGAACTGTAAGGAGTGTTGTAAGAATATGGGACAGGATTCCCTGTGAAGGGTATGCCAACTCCACCACGTTAGTTAGGGTTACAAATGCATGTAGTTGCTTCTTTTTTTCGAACGTATGTGATACCAATTATTTTTGGTAATAATAAATATCTAGATCTCCCTGAAATACTATGTAATCTGACTGTATTATCTAGCTAGTATAATATTATGTGTTGCAGCTACGACTATTAATCTGTATCGCAAGAATAAAGGTCTGTTTCTCAACTTGTAAATCATGTATAGTAACTAAAGGGTTGTTCAAGCTATAGAAGTTCCTCTTTACTAACCCTAGCCTGCATTTTGTGTGAAGCTCTGGTATTCTGGAGCCATGGGTGCTGAAGCACGTCATCAGCTCCTAGTCTCTCATCTGGATGATATTTGAGCAGTCTTCTAAGGAAGTCTGCCAGCGCTAGTACCTCTTCCTTCTCATATTGATACTTAATCGGAGGTTCCCACCTATCTTCACTGAGTAAAGAGTGGTATTGCTCCCTCTCAGTTCCCAACATAGCTTCTAGGATATCATCGTATCCGGTTCCTGTAATGCAATCACGTCTCTCACATTCCAGGGAAGCTAAGGAGCAGGTAGCTGCTGAGTCGTAGTTGTCGTTTTCCTCGTAAACTTTGATTATGTCGTCGGGTCCCTCCAAGCCTTCATGTTCCCAGACTTCTCGATAGGGCTTCGCTAACGGACCAAGGATGATTTCCATTTCATAAACAACTCTATTAACCTTAGAGCCATAGAAGCTACCACCAAAGAGCTTGTCACGCGTTCTAACCTCATATATTGTGCAGGCTAAAGACCAGATGTCCACACTGCTGCCAATTGTTTGGTGGAATAAAACTTCTGGTGCCGCATACGGTGTTGGTATGCCTGTGCCATTTCTTGGATCATTGACAAAAAATGATTCACCAAAATCCACAATGACAATCTCGGGAATAAGCAGCTTTTCACACCACATTTGTCTCACTGATAACACACAGTACTCTGGCCCTTTAGGGCATGGGCTTTTCCCCGACACTGTCTTGACTTCGTAAGCTTCAGCCTCTCCCAAGAGTTCTGCCATTTGGGTTAGGTCAAGCTCGTGTAAGGCGTCCTGATCGAGCTTCATGAGGATATTCGATGGACGAAAATCCCCATGGCAAACACCCTTGTTGTGCAGAAATGCCAAGGCTTGAACGATCTGCCCACAGACCTCAGTTGAATCTTTCTTTGTACTCGGCTTTAGGTTGTCCAGATCAAGGCGCCACTCAGATACTGGGTAGCCATAGACTTGCATGACTAAACAAAGATGTCGACCATTGGGCCCTTCAATCCAAAAAGACTCCAATGGAGCCGCTATGTGATTCTGTTCAAGTTCATCCTGGGAAGAATTCTGTTTCAGAAACTCGAAAGTCCTTGCCTCTGCAGAATTCGATGAATGATCCGCAGTCATGACTTTAATCGCCCTCCATTTTTTGAGCTGGTGGTTCCGACAAAGCCATACTGTCCCAAAGCCTCCACTTCCCAATTTATGAACCACTTCGAATCTATCGTCTAGGACGTCTTCGATATGAATTGGGTGGAATCCGCCTTTGTTGTATCTGCTAATTTCTTCCAACCCCCACTCCTGTGTGAGGTAGTTGTACTCATATTCCTGGACATCGTCTGCTCCCTGGTTATTGTTCTCGGGTGTAATGATGTCTTCAGGATGAATTAGGTTTGGTAGCTCAACTTTTTCGTTTTGTTCTATGCTCATACTGTCTGGGTCTGTCTGGGTCTATCGCTCCACGAATTTCTTTGGGGCGGCTGGGTTATGATAGCACAAGCGAGAAATGCGTATTATGAGGAAAGAAGTGTGGTTTCAAGAACGAGGGGGCAGATTAGGGAAAGTATGATGCTTGAATGAGAATATCAACCTAATTTATGCATAAGGGGGAAATAATCTGAAACATATGTCTTTGTACGCCGGATCATGACAACGGCAAATACAAAGGAATGCTTCATAATAAGATGAAGTTCAGAAGACGGGATTCAATTGCTCCACTCTCGGTATATCATTTTCATATATTCTAGACTAGCCAGAATTAGTAGTGAAACAGGCAAAGCAAATAGAGTCATGTAAGGGTTCTATTCAACCCTTTATCTATAGAGGTAGGTTTATTCCTACACTTCTTTACATAATAAATTTGCCGAAATAAATAAGGAATCTCTCGATCGAAATAATGCAATAGATTTCAACGAGTGACTAGAAGAAATTGATCAAAGTTAGCGCTCCCCGTTTCCATCTATCATAGTGGGCTTTGGAGAATGTTGACCCTTTAGCCACAACTGTGGCTGATCAGCCACCTGATCTCACCTTGGTTCAGTCGGTTAGACGTCGTGCTCTTAACCAAATGCCATTCTCGACTGCTCAACTTTTTATCTACTAAGCCATTTCACCAGTACTAATCTTAGCGGGAGCTAGGTCGCAGACTAACGAGCCATCTACGTCGCCCACCTTGGTTCAATACTAGAATTAAGCATGTGATTATTTATATAAGTACAAAGAAATGCAATATATTAATACAATTTACATGATTCAGGGCCAAGAATTTTCATCTTGTAGCAATAATGCTTTACGTAAAGAATTGGTAGAGCTGAAGTTTCATTTTATTTCATCCCACTCTATCTACTAAATGTCAATTCAGTTTCCCTTTTCAACTTGGCGAACAATACCAGCCGCAGGATGTTACAATAGCAGTCAAGAAACACGTAAAGAGAGAGAGAAAATAATCTGTGCGGTAGTTAAACGAACACTTAGTACCTAGGAATACAATCTGAATATTACACTCTTCATAACCACCAAGTTCCTTCTCCAGCCGGCACTTGTCAAATCTTCAATTTCCTTCACTTATAACCTTGACCACCTCTCTGCCTCTTCTTGCCCACACTGCTCGGATTTGACTGACCACCTCCAGAGTTAGAGGTGCTCGACGAACCTGGAGGGGGTATCTGTAGGTGTTCTGCCAAGGTCCAACCACTCGGCTGCGAAGAATCGATGAACTGATTTCCCATAGCCGGTCCTGGGCTGCCATCGAAAAATACGGAATCTCCATCGCTCGCAGAACACTGATTTAATCGTGCTATCCGATTAGCGCCGATTCCCAACTTTTCTGTATCCCACTGAAAAGGAGCGCCATCCTCAAACTCCCAATCCAATTGCTCCATCAGGCACTGGTGTTCCTGTCGACTTGGTGCGGTCCTGGAACCTATGTCAAGGATCTTCCTTGACTCTTCGCGGTTACTAGGATCGTCAAAGGGTCGGCATAACATCACTAGTAAATCATTGGATAATTTTTCTAGGGACTGGCCGGGATCATGTGAGCATTCCAAGTTGGGGGGATCTTGGTCCCCAATATCTGAATCTGACATCGTGGGAGATCTAGGCTGATACACTCGATTGTTTATCAACGAACGATACATAGAAAGCAGCGTTTCATGAAATCGAGCTGCCACAGGATCTTGAGAGCTACAGGACGAAAGAGCGTTCAGGCAATATTGTATATTGCGGAGATCTTCTTCATAAGTAGTAGGCTGTGGACTCAAAGCCATCTTTGTCGCAGTGGCATGCAGAAGAATAAGACAGGATGTATAACTTTGGAAGCTACCCAAACATGTCAGGTATACGCCCGGTTATGGCATGAGTTGTGATAGCAAAAGAATTCGGTCAACCAACATGATGATCCAGCACCGTTTGAACACGCCGTTCTCGTCCATTATGATTTTTATTATCTTGGCGGAGCTAGTGGCGGCTAGCAATGCTCGGTCTGCATTTTGTGAATACTGGTCCTGGGATAATTGCCACGGGCCAGGCAGGAGTCCATGACTCTTGGGTGACCTCAGTGTTTGGAAAGCGATTCGGCGAAAAAGCAACATATTGGCCCCAAGATACAGCAAATGTACTAGATATATGGATCGTCCCACTTCTAACGGCAGGGCCTGCGTAACGACGCCTTGGAGGTGCATTGCTCGGGGTAGACCCTCGTACCATTCCTCAAGATCTCGAACCATAGCATCAATGGCCCAGCCCAAGTCATTGTAAACTATGTCCAAGTGCAAAATCTTAACTTTAAGCACTTAGGGAAATAACCAAAGGTTAGGATTAGCCGAAACGGGGAGGGATTTCGATCTATACTCACCATCGATCCTGGCCATCTCGGTTTGAACAACTAATACTACAAATCAGCAGAGGACTTTCAATTCGCAAAAGATAGAACTAACCTTCAGAGATATCGGAAGTATTATCAACACTCAACTTTGAGGACTAGAATGGTTAGTACTTGTTATTAGCCATACCAGGAATTACTAACAGACATGAGGTTCATAAGATCCTGATTGCCGGGCTTGTATCTTAGCGATGCCGAGAGCCAACTAGTAAGGCCGATCAAAAGGGAGTCAAATGCTTAGGGGAGGAATTGAACATACTGGTAAAGAAAAACCAATTTGCGCCAGGCCCTACGGTAATCAACCCACATGGGATCGGTCAAGGTGGAACATCCGCGCTGCTGGTTAGACAATCCAAATCGGCGGCACAAGCTAATCCCAGCTTCTAAATAATTATTAGTACCAAGTACGCCCTATTCAGTGATGCAGGTTAGGAACTCCTACCCGCGAAAACCAACGACGTGAGAGCTTTATCCTTGACGTTGTAGAAACAAAACAAAGTGTAAACTTTTATAGCATCAAGAGGTTTCGTCTCCGTGACATCGTCAAGGTATTGTTTAGCGATGTTATAAAAGGCATCGGAGGAGTTGGTATCTCCAGCGGTATCCGCGTGCTGGGCACCAGTAGCTGCAACGGCCATAAGGCAGCACACGTCTGCTTTTCGGCTTTGGCTTCCATTATCCTCACTTTTCCACACCGAATCGGCGAGGAGAGAAACTTGAGTGTCGTTAAAGACATGGAACAGCTTGCCGCTGCAACTAAAGAACCCATCAATTGCCCGTTGAGTGACTGAAGCGCTTGGCAAAGACTCCCGGAAGATGCTTCCATGTGACTGGTATGCAAGCGTAGGAGGAAATGGTGCATCGGGCCTAGACTGAACCCGAGACTGAGCTTCGGAGGAATCTTCTTGGTTGACGGATTGAAATTGGGAGGCCTTATGCTCCTCGAGTACCTGAATTCGAGATTGTAAATCGGCCATGGTCGGTCGTCCATCTTCGGGATCGTAAGCACATTTCCTCCCTTTCGACAGACAGGCCCGACAAAAAGGACGCATTCCATTACACTTTCTATCTTTAGCTCAAGGTTCTTCGCCGTAGGATATTTCTAACTCACCTTCGCCTTTGCTTTACGACATGCGTTGCAGGCCTAGATGGGGTGTGGCACTCATTAGCTGCAAATCCAACATGAGCGAGGTGGAGGTTTGCCACGGCCACGATGGAATTTCCTTACCTGACTCACGACTTCGCGCTTCTTAGGAGGCGGACCGCCGTCATCGCCGTCATCCCCGCTGTCGGAACTATCGCTGGCGGGCGGAAGCAATGGGCGTATAGCGCGAAATGGAGACATTTTGGATGTTCGAAAGTTAGACAACGATACAGTCACATAACTCCAAGTTCAAGGTTATAGGCCGTGATAAATCCAATGATCATAGGGCGGCGATGATCTGCGACGGATTTGCTGACACTGGATTCCGTTAATCCTGCACATATCAAAAGAATCAGCCCCGGGCTTGGAATGTTGGGAGATTGCTCTAGACTCACCCTTGATATCTACCTACTCAATAGATATGAGTCTCGCTGGGCGAACAAAGGTTCATAGGGACCTCATGGACCCCTAGTGGGTGGCTACTATCTAGTGAAATAGTAAGGTAGATCCCTCTGTGAGTAAGGTGGGAGACCTCTCTACATATAGTACTTGAACGAGTTATCTTGCGTTGTGTATCCTTGTCCTTGTACATCTAGACCCCTCGATCTACACCTTAGTAAAAGTTTGACTGTTACGCCATACCTACCTCCCTGGGTCACGAATTGCCTAGAAGCACTATGTGGTGTGACCCTCCAAATGACCCCAAGCTACGAAGTGCCCATTGTATCGGGCCTGCAAATGACACCTGACAGGTCACATCTTCGCTAGGGACGCCTCCGCGGCAGTACCGATTCTAGATAGGCGCCTTGCAATACCCCGCCTTCGCGCAGTGTGAATGCAGTTGATCGGAACACTCAATAATACGTGTTGTTCATTTATTCACTTGTTGGGACCGATGACCTAGGTACCTCATGTAAGCTATGTATAAAACGCGAGTAATGTTGTACCAGATGGCCAGTAGGTATGCGGGTTAAACTGAAAGACCTCTTTGAGCAGAAAACACACTATCAATGTCATCTGGTTTCTATCGGAAAGCTTTGCCCTCCAAAGGAGTAGAATGTATTGTAAGCCTTAACGGATTGGGAATATCACTTGAGCGCTTGTCCCACCTTAGTATAGTAGCCTAGGATACACAAGTGGTCTAGGATACACGATATCCTCAGAATCAGTATGGTGCAACATAGCAATCTGATTTATAGTAAAGACCTATCTAAAGTATAAAGTATATAAAGCTATCTAAAAGACTAAGGTGCTAATATCTATAAAAAAATAATAAGTAACTCTTATTTATAAGTTATATAACTAAGTAACTAATAATGTTATTAAGTAATTAATAATATAATATTATTATATAACATTATAACCTTTTTTTTTTAAGTAAAAAAAATCGCGTTTTTATAATATTAAAATTAATTTAAAGTTAATTTAGTTTATATAATTTAGTAAAAATAAAGCTTAGTATTATTTTTTTTTTATATATTTTTTTTTTTTTTTTAATTATTACTACTTATTAATATTATTTTATTTTTTAACGTTAATTTAAAAGATATTATCGAAATTTTTTAACACGTTAGCTTTATTAGTTAAGTTTATATTAAACTTTTAAATAAATTTTGCTTTAAGTTTGTTAATTTTTTTTAAGCTAATTAAATAGTTAAAATTATCTTTAAACTATAGTTTATTAAATTTAAATAAGTTAATTTTAAAAATATTAGTTATATTTTGTTTATGTTTTATTTTTAAAAATTATATAACTTGCTTAAGTAATTTATAACAATAGCTTATAATATAAAAATTACTTTTATATATTTAATCTTAAGCTTTTTTAAAATAATATATAGCTTTATTAACCTAATTAATAAATATAAAGCTTTAAAAGTTAAATTAAATTATTTAAGTATTAACTACTTAAATTTATAGCTTATTATTAAATAGTAATATATTATATTAAATAAGGTAGTTAGCAATTTTTTTTAATTATAAAACATAAGTTTTAATGTTTATAATTTTTTAAAGCATAAATTTAACTATTAGCTTAACTATATAAGTTAATATATATAGTAAGCTAGGTAGTTATTTATATTTATTAAGGTTTGCGATTTTAATAACTAAGTGTAATAAGCTAAAAAGTTTATATTTATTAAGTTTTATAATTTTAATAACTAAGTGTAATAAGCTAAAAAGTTTATATTTATTAAGTTTTATAATTTTAGTAACTAAATATAATAAGCTAAAAAGTTTACATTTGCTAAGCTTTATAATTTTAATAACTAAATATAGTGTTTTATTAAATAAAGTTTAATTAAGTTTAAGTTTTATTATAAAAGTTTTTTTTTTTTTTTTTTTTAAAAAGTTTTTCTTTTTTCTTAAGTTTTTTTTTAGCTTGTTTAACTTTCTTAAGTTTTTATACCGTTTTATTGTTAAATATAAAGGATAATACCATATTAGGTTAAATCACTAGCAATAAAGGGGTATACCTTTAGACACCTTTTTAGGTTAGTTATATTTAAGTTTTATATTAAATACACGGTTATAATTATATATAATATATAACAACAATATATATAAATATATTAATTAAACTAACTTATATAATATTGCTTATATTTAATAATTAAAAGTTTTATTATATATTATACTTATTAAATTAAAAAAGTTATAGCTTAATTAAGCGATTATTATGTTAAAATTAATTAATTAATAATAAGAAATATTTTTAGCAAAGCTAATAAATTTTAAATTTTAGAATAAAAAGTTTTAAAGTAAAGCAGTTAGCTTAAATATATAGGTGTATATTATTTTAAAAAAAGATAAACAAATTTTTTAGCTTTAATGATTTATTATGCTAAAAATCAGTAATTATTTAAAAGTTATAAATATTTTAAGTTAATTAACTTAATTATTAATAATATTAAATAATAATTTAATTATTTTATTAAAAGCTTTATAAATAATATTTAAAATAACTTTAATAAAATAATTTGCTTTTAGTACTAATTTAAATAATTATAATATTTAAATATAAAAATTTTAAAACTTAACTAAAATAATAAACCAAATTAAAAACTAGATATTAAAAACGGTTTTAAAAAACTATAAAGATATTATATTTAAACTAATAAATACTTTAAATATATAATATAAAAAACTTAGTACTATTAGTTTATATTTTAAAAAAATACTTAAATATTAAGCTAAATTTAATTATAAAAACTTTATAAATAATATTATAAAATAACTACTTAAAGATTTAAAATCTTAGGTGACAAAATAAAAAAAAAAGCTTATAATAATAATTAAATATAAAGTAATAAATTTAATAAAACTTTATAATATTATAACTAACTTAAAGAAAGTACTAAAAGGTACTTATTTAAACTAAATAATATTTTTTTGTTAAATTTAAAAGCAAAAAATAAAAAAAGGTATATTAAATTACTTTAAAATTATAATAAATTTAAAAGAAAAAGCAAGCATACACTTTTTGTTTTATAAAGCTAAAAGTATTAAAAAAAAAATACATAAAAAATTATTTTATATATTTGAAAAAACTAATTAAATAAAAAACTTAATAGAAGTAAATAAATTAAAACTATTACTAACTAATAAACATAAAAAATTTTTTAAAAAAAAATATATATAAAAAAAAAAATAAAAAAACAGTTAAAAAAGTATTTTTAAAAAATATTAAACTAATACTATAAAATTAACTATAAACTATAAACTTTGCTTATAAGTATATTTATTAAAGAAATATTAGTATATATTTTTAGAACTAGCTTTTAAAAATTATATTTTTAATAAAATAGTTTAAAGCTTTATTTAAAAGCAAATAAAAAAAGATGTTAAATTAGCAAAAGAAATTAAATAACTTTAAATTAAAAAACCTAAAAAAAAAAAACTAAATTATAATAATTAACTATAAAAAAAAATAATATAAATTGCTTTTGTAGTAAAAAACAAGCTAACAAGCTTAATTATTTATTAACTAAAAAATTTAGCTATTTTTAATTTAAAAACTATATTATATATTTTTAATAAAATTAGCAAGTTTTTAAACTTTTAACTTTTTAATTTAAATAATATAGTATATATAAAAAATAATATTATATTAATTAAAAGATTTAAAAAAGTAAATATTAAAGTTTAAGGCTTTAAAAAACTAAAAGTATATAAGTTATATAATATAGTATACTGCTTAACTATAGCTATAAACCTTATATTTTTTTAAGTGCTTAATTAACTAAAATATTAGTAAGATAACAAACTACTTATTAATTACTTTAAAAAAAAAACAGCTTAATTTTATACTGTTTATAAAATAAATATAATTAATTTATAATAAAATATTTATTTATATCTTTTAATAAATTATTATTTTATATTAAATAAAATAAATTAAACTTTTATATAAAAAAGCTATTATTAAAAGGTAACTTTTTTAAGTAGTACTTATAAATAAAACATTTAAAATTAAAAGCATTATAATATTTAGTGTTTTTATTTTAAAAGGTAAAGATTTGCTAAGCTTTTAATAAAAGCAATAAAATAAAAACTACTTAATATAAAACATACGCAATATTAAAAATTACTTATTAAATTAATTAATTGCTAAAAAAAAAGCTTATATAAGTAGGTATAAAACTAGCTATTAACTTTTATAACTATATAAACCTTTAAAAAATAATAAAAATAAGTGGTATATAATGCTAGCTATAAATTACTACTTAGGATTTACTTTTAATTATTATTTTATAAATTAAAAAGCTTTTTTAATTGTTATAACTTTTAATTACTTAATTAAATACTTATAAAATTATTATAAAATAAAGGTGTTAATTATAAAATATAATAATAAAATAATATTAAACCTTAATAAAACGTTAAAACTTATATAATATTTTTAAAACATTAAAGAAATAATATTTAAAGTATTATTATTTAATACTTAAAACCTAAATAAAAAAACTAAAAAAATAAAAGAAATAATTAAGTAAAAAGTAAAATTAATAAAAAATAAATATAAATTACTTATTTACTTATAGGTAGAAATAATTAAAGTAATTATTTACTTATATAATAAAATATTTAAATATATTTTTAACTAAAAAACTTTATATAAAAAGTTTTACTTTTATTTTTAATTATAAAATAGCATTGTTAAAAAAAACAAAATACCTATTTTATCTCATTTAAAAGTATATAAATATAAAGCGTATGTTATAATATCTACTGCTTAAAAAAAGCAAAAAAAAATAAAAAAAGCTTGATTTTAAAGCTTAAATTAGCTATTTAATTAGCTACTAATTTTTTACTACTTATAAAATTTAGTTATTTAAAACTAATAAAGTTATTATTATTAAAAATGCTATATTTAATAAAAAAAGTATTTTTTTAAAGAATTTAAATAAATTAAAAAACAACCTCTTTTAAACTACTAATAAAAGATTTAAAGCTTTATTAACTAAAATATTTTTAAACCAAATATCTTTAGATATTATTAATAAGTTTATAACTAATTTTTATAAAAACTATAAAATTTATAAACTTATTAATCTAGCTAAAAAAAATATAAACAAAATAAATATTAAAAAAAGTAAAAATAAAAATATAAATAAGCTTAAAAAAATTAATTACTTTTATATTAAAGCAATTTTTGCTTTTTATTTTATATTTTTTAAATCTTTAATAAACTATGTTTTTTTTAGCGCTATAATTAAAAACGCTAGCTTAAAAAAAAATTTTATAAAAATTATTAAATTATTTAATTTAACTTTAAAGTTTAAAGCAAGCTTTAATACGACTTTTTTTAAAGTTATAATATATAAAAGTTATTAAAAGATTATATTTAATATAAAATACTTATATATTATAAAGTTATAATATAGCATGCTAATAAATAAAGCTATTAAAGCTAAGTTTTTAAAAAAACCTTAATGCTATTTTAGTAGCAAACTAAAATTTTACTAAAATAATAAACTTATATTTATTATATTTTTAAATAATAAATTAATAAAGATTTTTTAAAGGCTTAAATTTTATAAATCTTTTTTAGTTAATATAATGGTATTTTTTACGCTAAATAAAGATTTTTATAAACTTTTTTATAATTTTTATTTTTTTTAAATTAATATATTAATTACGCTTATTTTTTTAAAAGTAAGCTTAAAATAGCTACTTTATAAAAAAAAGAAAATTTATTACTAAGATTTATTTTTATTTTTTAAATAGTATAAAAATTTATAAGCTTATTTTATAAAAGACTACTTTAAATAAGCTAAAAAATTTTATTTATAAAGTTATAAAGAAATAAATATTTAGCAAAAAATGAATATATATATTATTTAAAAAAAACTAACTTTTAATTATATATAAGTATATATTTATAAGTTTAATAAGTATAATTACTATTAAAAAAATAAAGCTAAGCTTATAGTATAAAAAAACTAATAACTTATAAACAAGAAAAAAATATTTATGCTTTTATATTTATAAAGTAATTATTTAAAATATTTATAGTTATTACTACTAAGTTTAACTTTAAACTTAAATAATATAATATAGTTAACGCTTTTATTAATATAATATTTAATAAAAAAATATATATAAAAATGTTATTTAGTTATTATAAACTTTTAATAGTTTTTAAATTACTTTAAGCTTTATATAGTTTTTAAAAATTACTTTTATTATAGTAAAAAAAACTAATTAAAACTTTTAAAAATATAAAATATTAACTTATTTTTTATAAACTTTATTATTACTTTAAGTAAAAAATATTAATTTTTATATATATTAATAATATAGTTTTTGCTTATTAAAAAGCAAATATAATTATTGCTTAAAAAGCTATTTATAAGCTTAAATGTTACTACTAAATATCTAAAAAAAAAGATTTATAATAGTTTTTTAATATTAAAGTTATTTAAAATTACAAAAGAAAATTAATTTAGTTGTTATAATCTTTATATATTAAAAAAATCATTAAGTTATAAAGTTTTAAGTTATTTACTTTAGTATATACCTTTATAAAAACTAAAGAACTAAAACTTTATAGTAAAATAATAATAAAATAAAAGATTTATAGCTATTAAAAAAAAAAAAAATTAATTATATATGCTGCTATTATTACTTATTTAAATATAACCTTTAGTATATTTAAACTTTTAAAATTTAACCTTAATTTAAAATTAAAGCATTATAAGATAGCTAATTAACTTTTTAAATATTTACTTTAAACTTAATATTATACTTTATAATTTAAAAATAAAAATAAATTTATTATAACTAGCGACTTATTATTTGCTAATAACACTATTAATTAAAAAAGCTCTTAAGCTTATATAATAATGCTATTTAATAAAATTATTAAATAAAGAGCTAATAAGTAAAATATTATTATTATATTAACTATAAAAGCTAAGTTATTTACTTTTATATAAGCTATTAAAAAAGCTATATTTATTAGTTAATTAATTAAAAAACTAAGTGTTATATTAAATAATAAACAAATTTAAATTTAATATAATAACTAGTAAACTATTAGTTTAATAACTAAAAATATTATTATTTTTTAAACTAAGTTTTGCTATATTAATATTTATAATTATTAGTTATATTAAAAAGTTTTAAATTAAACTTTATAAGTAAAATATATTTTTATAAATAATATAATTGCAAATAGTTTAACTAAAGCACTTTTAAAAAAAAAATAAAAAGCTTTTTTAATATAATTAAGCTTTATTAATATTAAAAAGTCTTAAAAACAACGGAAACTTTAAAAAATATGCGATAACAATTAGGATTTATTAAAGAACTCCTTAATTAAAAGAGAATTAAATTAATGGATAACTAAAGGTTAGGTGTAGGAATTTTTTTTTAAAGGGTAATTTTTAAAAAGGTGTGTTAAATATAAAAGATAATACTATATTGGGTTAAATCACTAGCAATAAAAGGGTATACCTTTAGATACCTTTTTAGGTTAGTTATATTTAGGTTTTATATTAGATATGCGGTTATAATTACACGTAACATATAATAACAACATATATAAATACATTAATTAAACCAACTTATATAACATCGCTTATATTTAACATTTATTTATATATTTAATATTTTTATAAAACTCAAATTAATCTTTTTAAAGTTTAAAAGTCTTTTATTTGCTAGCTAATTTTTTATAAGTAAAATAATAGTTTAAAACAAATTAAATAATAAAAAGTATTTAATTATGTTAAAGATTTAAAGGTTAAAATTTATAGAGTTTTTTAATTAAAGTAAAAAGTAATTTATTACAACATTATAAGTAGTAGTTGCTATTATAATAACTATAAATATAATTACTATAATTGCTATCTTTATAATATTTTATATATTTATTATAATATTATTTTTAAAATAAGATTTTCTTTTTTATATATTTATATAATACTTTATATAACTTGTAATATTATATAAGTTTTAAAAAATAGCAAATGTTAATTAAATATAAGTATATTTTTATATTAGTTTATATTTTTTAGTTATATATTTAAATGTTAGCAAGCTTTGCTTAAGTGCTTAAAAGTAAACCTAAGCGTAAATTACTAATAAACCTATATTAATTTATATAAACTAAGTTAATAATATAAATGTTTACTTAATAGCCTTATATATTACTACTGCTAAAAATTTATATAAAGTTAAAAATTTAGTTTATTAATATAAGTTTTTTTAAAAAATTATAAATAAATTAAACTTAGCTTTTATATAAAGTAGCTATAATAATTAATACTTGCTTATTAAATATAGTGTTAAATAGCAGAATGCTAAATAAATTAGATTTAAAAATCAATATAATAATTTTTATAACAATATATACGTAATCTTTATTATAGTAAAAAGTACTAACATTTTATTTGTTTTTTTTTTTAATATTAAAAGCAATTAATAATCCTTAGGCGACTTTAAATATTAATCTATATAAAAATTATCTTATTTTAATAATAGTTTATTTAATTAAGTAGTTATTATATTTATTATTTAAAATTTAGGTTTTTTTGTTTATATTATTATAATAAAATTACTTAAATATAAATTAAAAGATATATCTAAAGGCTTACTAATTTATTATTAGGTATATATAATAAATAGTCCTTGCTAAAGTTATTTAAATAATTAGCATAAGTTTTAGTTAAAGTATAAACATATTTAAAAAGTAAAGTTTTTTGTTTTTAAATTAATATATATTAATTATAAACACTAGTAAAAGTAGCTATTTTTTATTACTTAATAAAACTTTAATAGTTATTAATAAAAATATTATAAATATAATAAAGCTTTATAGTTTTATAATATAATAAGCCTTATTAATTTATAGGAATTTAGGCTTAATTAGTCTTAATAGTTATAATATTATAAATAAAGTATATATTATAACTATTGCTTGTAATAAAATCCTTTTAATAAAAGATAATATAGCTTTTTAATATGCTTTGCTAATATTTGCTTTTTAAAATTTTAAATTGTTAGTTTAAGTTTTAAAATTATATTAAATAGTTAAAACGTTATTATTAATATTAAACTTATTTTTTAATCGGCAGAAAATTATTTAAGTTAATAATAAATTAGATTAAAAAGCAATTAAAATAGTTTAATATATATCTTAAGCTATTTAAGTAATATTAAAAATCATTTGTTAAAAATCTAATAGATTATTAACTTAGATTTTGCGCGTTTTTTTTTTGTTTTCCTTAGCAATAAATTTAGTAATTTATTAAATTAATATCACTTAAAGGACCAAATATTTATAATTAAAGTTAATTTATTAAAAAGCTTTTTTTATATATTAAGCAATATTATTAAGTTATATATTATTATTTATAATTAATAATGCTATGTTATTTTTAACTTAGTTATTTATATTATTACCTTAATTTTTAAGATTTCTTAATTTATATACATTATGTTTAATAAGCGCATATTAATCATAAATCTCTTATTTACTAGTTTTTATATTTTAACTCTTTTATTTTTACTTATTATTTTATCTTTTAATTAATTGTTATTATTTCTACTTGTTTTTTTGCTTATTATCTTGCTATTTTTAATTATTATTCCATTTTTATTGTTTTTAGTTGTTATATTTAAAATTTTATTTGTTGTTTTAGTTAACTTTATTAATAATATTAGTTTTATTTTTAACATTAATGTCCTTATTAATTATAAGCTTTTATTTGTTAAATTAGTTAGTAGCAAGTTAATCGACTTTATTAATAGTATTAGTTTTATTGTTAACATTAATATCTTCGTTAGTTATAAGCTTTTATTTATTAAATTAGTTAGCAATAAGTTAATTAACGTTATTAGTAGTATTAATTTTATTGTTAACATTAATATCTTTATTAGTTATGGGCTTTTATTTATTAAATTAATTAAAAGCAGGTTAATTAACTTTATTAATAGTGTTAGTTTTATTATTAATATTAATATTTTTATTAGTTATAAGCTTTTATTTATTAAATTAATTAAAAGCAAGTTAATTAACTTTATTAATAATATTAACTTTATAGTTAATAAAGTTTTTATTAAAAAGCTAACTAGCGTAATTAACATTAAATCCAAATAATTTTTAATTTAAAATAACTTAATTATTATTTATATAATTTTATTAATTTATAAGCCTTTTAATATTAATAGCCTCCTTTAATAATGCTTAAACTTTGTTTAAACTAGTTTTTTTTAAAAGTATAAGTTTTATAAAATCTTAATATAGTGCAAAAACATCCTATAAAAATAGTGCTATAAAATTAGCCATAATATTTATTTTACCGCTTTTAAAAATACTTATTAATACTTTAAATCTATATATTAATTCTTTATTACTAAACAATATAAATAAGCATTAAATTATATTATATTTTAAAATATATTTAATAAAATAATTAGACTTGTTTTTAATAATACTTTAGCAAATAATTTTACAGCCTTTTTTATATAGCTATTACTACGCAAGTAGTTTTTAAACCTATAAGTTTATTACTTTATATATATTAATCTTGCTATTTATTATTTATATAACTACTTTATTTAAAATAATTAAAGTAAGTTTGCAGCTTTTAATTACTTTTGTATATTTTTTAAATAGTTTTTTTTTAAATTTTTTGCATACGTATTTAAAAATTAAATATACTATAGCGTTTAATACAAAAGCATTATTGTAATTAAAATTAGTTAAATATCTTATTATCTTAGTGCTTATTAAGTTGTTTAATGCTTTAACTATAGCAAAATTAATTACGTTTAATTACGTTATAACTACTTCTTTATAAATACTTTATTTAAAAAATACTTTAACTATATTTTTTGCTTTTATAATATAAGCTATAATTTAATTAAAATATTTAGCGTTATTAAACTTCTTTATTAAATTAAATATTAGTATTTAAATCTATATATAAGGGCTCTCTCCCTAAGTTTTTTTCCAATTAAGGTTTTTTAAGGCTATAATATAAAAAGCTTGTCGCTTAATTCCTTGCTATTTACAGTTAAGAGTAAAGCATATAGCAGTATATAAAAGTAGCTTTAGCTTAAAGTTAAAAGGCAGCTATAGTATTACTTAACTTAATTACTTTTTTACTTATTTTTATATGCGGTTTTTTTATTTGCTTGTTTATTTTTTATTGTTTTTAAATTGTAGCTAAAGTAGTTGTTTTAACTAGTATTTAATAAATTAGTTTCTTTTTTCTTTAATAGCGCTTTTAACCTTATAAACTGCTTGTAAAGCTTAGTATATTATAGCTTGTTTTTAAACTTTTATTTAGTAATCTTATCTCTAATTTCTAGCGTTAATAAAATATTTATAAATATTAGTAGCTACTTTATTAACTATATAATTAGTAGATTATATTTTATATAGTTAAAATTTAACGTTATAAATATTAATTTTAACTAAGTTTTTTTTTTATAGCATAATTTAAAAATTTATCATTTTAACAATAATTATTAGCTATTTTATATTATATAGCTTTTTATTAATTTTAATAAAAGTTAGAAAAAAAATAGCAAAGTATTTCTTTCTCTTTATAATACTTATTGCTTTTTTTTTAGCTTAGTACTTTCGTTTAACTACAACATTAAATTATATAGCTCGCTTTATACTTGTTATTTAAACATAAGCCTTTTTTTAACAGTTTATTTTAACCTAATAATTAAATAAAACAAAGTTAAAATAAAAAAATAATTTATATTAAGCTAACTTTTTATACTATAAGCAATATAAATTAATATTCTTAGCATTAAATTTCCTTGTTATAAAGATTTAAGCGTTTTAAAGTTTCTTAAAAAAAAATAGCAAATAATAATATAATTATAATACTTAGCCATAAAAAAAAATATTATTAAGTTCCTTTTTAGCTATTTTAAACTTTTTGCCGTAAAATTAAATAAGTTTTAATATTACTAAAAAGTTATTAACATAATAAACTAATATATTATTTTTTTAAACTTAAAAAATAATTTTTATATTTAAAGTTAAAAGCTTAAGCTATTTCTTAAGTTATTAATTATACTTAAAAGTAAAATTTCAAAATACCTCTACTATAATTTTATAAATAGTAAAAAAAAAAACTATAGCTAAAATATTAATTAAGGTCTTTATAAATGTTTTTTTTTATTAGCCTTAAAAACACTAAAAATAAATAAAACATATAAATTTACAGCCTATTTTTATATTATTTACCTTTATTTAAGTTTAAATACCTAATATTTTATACTAGGCTAAAAATTAAATATACTTATTATAATATAATATAATAAACAACAAAAATAATTATATTATTTAAGTACTCTTATTATTATTTAATAAAGTAGTTTAGTAAATAATAATAGCAATAAAAGCTAATAAAACATAATATACTTTAATACCTATAAGCTTATTAAATTTTATTTTAATATAATTTTTAAAAGTGTTATCTTAATTAACATCTTTTAATTCTTAAAAAAAAACGCTAATCGCAGCAAAATCTATTGTTTTATCTTTTATAGCTTATAATATAAAAAACAAAAGGCTTTTTACTTTATAAGTTAGTTAACATCTAAAATAAACCAAATATAAGTAATTATAACGCTAATATTTTTATACTTTATAAATTATACAATATTTAATTATAAGTTTTTTATATTTATTTTTTTAATGCTTAAAGCTATAGTTATAACAAAGGTACTTTATTAGGTTTCGCTTAAAACAATAAGTAATATTATACTTAATACTTATATATTTTTTGCAAAAATATTTTTAATAGCATGCATTTAAACACATAAATTTAATAAAACCATAAATATAATCAAGTATACTTATTGCTATATTAAATAGGTTTAATAATAAAAGTTAAATAATTCTCTTTTTTTAAGTATGCTATAGTGATTTATTTTTAAAGCATTTATAATAGGTTGTAATTACGCACTAAAAGATTTAAAGTATTTTATATTTTTTCTTAAATATAACTAGTTTTTTTATAACATCTTAAAAAGTTAAAACATTATAAAATAAAAAAGCTAGCATAATAAATATATAATATACTAAGCTTTTAATAAAAATATTACTAAGATTTATAATATTATTTTTATTATTAATTAATAACTATAAAAAATAAATATGTTATTTAGGTTAAATATCCTATTATATATAAAGTACTTATTTATAAACATCGCTTAAATACTTAAGCTTATTTATAATGTTGTAAAACATAATATATTTATTTTTATATATTAATATAAGTTTATACTTAATAAAAAGGTGTTTAATAAAAAGCAAGTTAAATAGTTTAAAATTAACAACAATAAAAAAAATATTCACAAATACTAAAGCAATAAATTTAAAAATAAATAATTAAAAAATAAATATAAATATTTAAAAACTTGCCATTTTATTAGTGCTTATCTTTATTTTTATGTTATCACGCCATTTTTTATTTTATTTTTATTATCTCTTTTTATACTTAATAAAATATTAAAAACAAAAGCTTTTTAAGTTTGCTATTATAATAGTTAATAAAATAAAAATCAATAAAAAATAGTATATTACTTAAATTAATAAAAACAGTAGATGTATTAATTAAATTAATAAAAACAGTAATAAATTATAAAAACAAGTTTTAAAGTAAATAATTAAAATTAAATACTTTAAAAAGATAAAGGTGTAAAGTAAATAAAGGTGTAAAGGTAATAAAGGTGTTTTAAATTTTGCAAACAATTTTATAAGTGATAACAAAAAATTTATGTTGTTAATTATATAAAAAAAAAGTTATATAAAAAGAGAGTTATATAAAAAAAAAGTTATAACATTATAAAAACTATTATTATAAAAAAAAAAAAAAGTAAAGCTTTTTTAGCTATATTATTTAAAGTTAAGCTAATATAATATAATATATATTAATTTTAAATATATAATATTATATATTAATAAATAAATTATAAGCAATTTATAAGTAAAAAAAGCTAGATATAATTAAATATAAACAACTTTTTTTTTAATAAATAAAAAAAAACTAATTATTATATAATTAGTATATATAAAGCTAAATTTAAATAAAAATAAAATAAACTTAATAATTAAGCTTAAAAAAAAAGCAAACTAAAAGTAAAATATAATTATAAAAAATATAAATATATATTTATTATTATAAAAAAAAAAAAAAAAAACTTTAATATATTATAAAAAAGTTTTAAGTTTAATAAAAGCTTAAAAACTAACTTTTAAACGTTATATAATAATATAATAAAAAATAAACAGTAAAAAATTACTAAAAAATAAAAAAATAATAATATAATTAACTTAATATAAGCTAATAAAAAACTTTTAATAAAAATATTTAAAAGCTTAAAATAAATAAAATTTAATTATATTTTTTAAAGCTTTTAAATTTATAATAAAAAAAACTTAATATTAAGCTTTTAATTATTTAAAAGCTAAAGCTAAAAAATATTAAATAAAGCACTAACAATAATTAAAATATTTAAATTATAAATATTAAAAAGTTTTAATATAATAGTAAATATAAATAAATATATTAAATATTTAATAATAAAATTAATTAAAATAATAAATATAATAGCTTTAAAAAAAAAAGCTATAATAAAAAAAATAGCTTTATAATAATTATAAAAGTTTTAAAAAGCTATAAAAAAAGCTAAAAAAGAAAAAAAAAAGTATTATAAAATTATGTTTTAATATAAAAAAAAAAAAATAAAAGCAAAAGTAAAACAAAAGCAAATTATTTATAAAAAACAATAAAAATAATAGCAACAAAATATAATAAAAGCTTTAAAAAATAATTTAAAACTTTAAACTTTAAAAAAATAAGCGTGCTTTAAAAGCTAGGCTTTTTTAGTAAAAAAAAGTTTTTTAAACTTTAAAAAAAAAAAAAAGTAAATAATTACTTATATAAAAAAAATAAAAATATTAATAGCTAAATTTTATTTTATTTTAAAAATTAACTTATTAAATTTAAAAAAGTAAAAAAAGCTTATAAAATACTTATTTATTATTAGTTATATTCCGTTATGCTTATATAATACTATTTAAACTTTAATTTAAATATATTAAGTATTTAGTACGCTTGCTTTTTAATAATTAAAAGTAAAACTAAAAAACTTAAGTAAAAACCTTTTACTTTTTAGTTAAAACACTTTTAAAGCGTTTATAGTTTTGCTGTAGATTTTTAACTAAGGGCTTTATTATGTTTTAGTAGTTTTTGGTTAAAAAAAAAAAAAAAAAAAAGGTGCGGTTTTTTAAGCCTTGCGTTTTTTTGTTTTATTAGTTGCTATTAGTATACTATTAGCTATAATTTGCTATTATATTATTTTTAAAACTTACTTTTTTTGCTTTTATTATACTTTTTTGTTTTTTATTAATATTTAAGCTACTTTATATATAAGTAATAAGCTTTAAGCTAAAAACTAATATATTACTTTATAAGCTATTTTTAAGCTGCTTATAATTTAATTATAATTTAAGCTAGTAATAAAAAAGCTATAAAGCTAAATAGCTAGGTTAATTTTTTTTTTTTTAAATTTTAAACAATATAAAAATTTATATAGCGCTATTTATTTACTTTTTATATAATTATAAAAAGGTATAGCTATATTTAGCACCTTTTTTTTAAAAAAAAAAACTTTTAGTTTTAATATCTTTATATAAATTTATAGCAAAACTAAAGCTTTATATTTTTAAAGTTTATAATAAAAGTTTGTTATATTTATTAAATAAGTTTTTTTAGTTTTTTTTAGTAGTTTTTTTATTGCTAAAGCTAATATTATTAAGTTTTAGCTTTTTTTTGCTTTATTATTAGCTTTATTTTATTTTTTAAGCTAATATTTTTTTAAAGCTTTTTTTATTATATTTTAGCCTTATTATTTTTTTATATATTTTTTTTTCATGCTACTTTTAACTATTTATTATATATTTTGCTAGGTTTTTTTAAGTAGTAACTTTATTTGCTTTTATTTTATTTGCTTTTTGCTTTTATTTTTAATTATATTTTTTTTTAAAATTAAATATTTAACTTTTTTTTAAATAGTTTTTTTTTTGCTTAAAATTACTAACTTATTTTTAAAATCATATAACTTAATATTTAAATAAATATAAAAAAAAAAGCAGCTTAGTTTTAACTTTAAAAAATAAATTAAAGTTATTTTATATATTTTTTTAATTACTTTAAAGTATTTTAACTATTTTTTAGTTAGATTTTTTACTATCTTTTTTATTTAGCTTTTATTAAGCTTATACTATATAAATAAATTATATATAATTACGCTTTAAATTATTTTTATATAAATCTTTTTTGCTTTAAATATATTATATTTTTATATAATAGTAATTAATTTTATTAAAGTAAAATTTTAGTATTTAAGTTTTTATTAAAGTTTTTTTAAGTAGTAATATTATTTTAGTTTATAGTTTAATTATATTTTTAAAAAGTATATACTTTTTTTTGGTTTAATTTATATATATTTTTAGTTAAATTAAAGTAAAATTAACTTTATATTATTTTATAAAGTATATTAGTTTATTTTTTACTAAATTAAAATTTATTTTATATTATAATGCTTAATTTTTATATTTTATATATATTTATATTAAATACTTGCAATTTTTTTTTATATTTAACTTTATTATTATAAAGTTTATATTATTTATAAACTTTATTATAACTAGCTTTTTTTTTATTAATTTTTTATATAAAGTAGTTATATATAATAAAAATAATATTAATAATAATAAAAATTTTTATAATATATTTATAATTAAAACCTTTTTTGCTATATTTTTATTATTAAATAATAATATTATTATTTATTTTATAAAGTAGCTTTAAAGCTAGTTTTAAATTTATTAAAAAAAGCTTTTTTTTTATAGCACTTTTAATAGCTTTATATAATTTATTATATTAAAAGCCTTTAAAATATTTAGCTATAATAGTATTAATATTAAATTATGCTTTTAGTTGCTATAAATTATTTTTGTTATAACTTTAATTATTAATTTTATAGATTTTTATAATTTATTTTTTATTTGCTTTTTTAATAATAATATAAACCTTTTTATTATAGCTAAAATATATATATTTATTCCTTTTTTAATTATTTTATTTATTACGCTAAATAGTAAAATTAGCTTATAGCTATTAAGTTTTTTAAGCTTTTTTAAAGTTTTTTTTAATTTTATTAAAACTATTATAATTATATTTTAAAGTTGTTTTAAGTAATATTTATATATAAAACTTTATTAAGCTAATATTATTATTACTTTTATAACTTTATGCTTATATGTTTTTAAAAATTTTATTAATAAAAAGTTGTTTTTTAGCGCTTTTTAAAGTTTAGTTTTTTTTAAGATTTTTTTAATCTCTTTTATTTTAATTTAATTATATATAAATAAAAAAAGGAGATAAAAAAAAAGTTTAAAACATTAATAACTTTTTAGCTTTTACTTTTTATATTAAATAATTTAGATATACTACTTTTTAAGGGGTAAAAGCACTTAGAAACGCGGTTGTATTAAACCCGAAAATATAGCATAAGGTGTAGCGGACCTAATAATGCTAAACGGTGGCGCAAAAAGGTTGGAGTAGTCTTTGCACTACTTAATTGCAGGCTTTAGTATTAAAAAGTTGTTTTAATAACAAAACAATAGCAAAGCAAGCAAAAAAGCAAAGCAAAAAAAAAATAAAATAAAAAAATAAATATAATTTTTAATAGTTTTTATTAGTTAAAAAAAATTTGTAAATATAAAAGCACTAATAAAAAACATGCTAAAAGCTTAATAAAAAACTTTTATATTAAAATATTAAAAAAAAAAAAAAAAAGCTTAAAATAACTTAGCTATTAAACAAAATATTAATAAATTATATATAGCAATATATAAACTAAAAAAAAATAATATACTTATTGCTAATTAAACTTAAGCAATTATAATATTAGCTATAAACTACTTAGTAATTAGCTTTTTAGCGCTTTTAAATTATATAATATTTTTTATTTAATATAACTATAAAGTTTTAATATAAATTAAACTTAATTTAGCTTTTATAATATATATAGCTAAAAAAATAATAAAAGCAATAAATATAGCAATTAAAACAATAAAAATAATTATAATAAAAAAACTACTAAATAAAAATATAATAATTATATTTAAAAAAAAAGCAATATAATATAAACAAGCTAATTTATAAGTAAAACAAATATTTAATAAAAGTATAATAAAAACTAAAAAAAATTATATAGTAATTATAAAAAATATTAATATAAAAATATTTTAAAGCATATATATAAACCTAGTAAATTCTTTTTAAAATATTTATAAACAAAATAAAGCTAACATAAGCAAAATATATTTAATTTTACTAACTAATTTAAAAAGCTATTATATTAACTTATTAATATATTATATTAATATAAAAACTATAAAAGCTTTATGTTAAAAAAAAGCTATGTAAAAAATAATAATATATAATTATAAGCTATTTTTAAAAAATATAAAAGTTATATAATACTTTAAATATTATAAATATAAATATATAAAAAAGTTTTATAAAAATAAAAGCAAATATTTTTTATATAGTAATATAATATATAAAAGCAAAAAAAAAAAGTATTTAATTTAAAAAAAATTTAAACTAAAAGTAATAAAGTATATAAATTATAAAAAAAATTACTTAGTTTTTTTAAAAAAGTATAAAGTTTTTTAAAGCTAAATAATAATAATATAAAAAATATATTAATATTAACTAATATAATTTTATATTTAAAGCAAATATAAATTAATAAATTAAAACTAAAATAATTAATAAAAGGTTTAACTTTAAAAGCAATTAATATTTAGCTTGCTAATAAAAAAACTAAGATTATATTAATTAATAGCATTAAAAATAACTTAGTTAATAATATTAAAGTTTAATAATTTTAAAATAATAAATATAATTTTAATAGCTTTAAAAGCTAAAATATAAGCTTTTTTTTAAAAAAAAGCTAATATATTTAAACTAAATTTAAAAAGGCTTTTTTTTTTTTTTGCTTTAAAAGCGCAATTAAACTTAAATAATAAAAAAAACACCTTTATTTTAAGCTAATAAAACTTAATACTTTATTTTAAAATATTATAAAATTTAAAATATATATAGCAATAGCTTTTAAATTATTAAAAGAATATAATATAATAGCACTATAAAAGCTATTATTATAAAAAAAAAAACAAGTAAAACTTTTTTAATTATATTATTTTAAATTAAGCTAATATAATATAATATATATTAGTTTTAAATATATAATATTATATATTAATAAATAAATTATAAATAATTTATAAATAAAAAAAGCTAGTTATAACTAAATAAAAGTAACTTTTTTTTTAATAAATAAAAAAAAACTAGCTATTATATAATTAGTATATATAAAGCTAAATTTAAGTAAAAATAAAGTAAGCTTAATAATTAAGCTTAAAAAAAAAGCAAACTAAAGGTAAAATATAGTAATAAAAAATATAAATATATACTTATTATTATAAAATTAAAAAAAAAAAACTTTAGTATATTATAAAAAAATCTTAAACTTAATAAAAGTTTAAAAATTAATACTTTAAATATTATATAGTAATATTATAAAAAAAAAAAAGTAAAAAACTACTAAAAAGTAAAAAAAAAATAATATAATTAACTTAATATAAACTAATAAAAAACTTTTAATAAAAATATTTAAAAGCTTAAAATAAGCAAAATTTAATTATATTTTTTAAAGCTTTTAAATTTATAATAAAAAAGACTTAATATTAAGCTTTTAGCTATTTAAAAGCTAAAACTAAAAAATATTAAATAAAGCACTAATAATAATTAAAGCGTTTAAATTATAAGTACTAAAAAGTTTTAATATAATAACAAATATAAATAAATATATTAAATATTTAATAATAAAATTAATTAAAATAGCAAATATAACAGCTTTAAAAAAAAAGGCTATAATAAAAAAAATAACTTTATAATAGTTATAAAAAGTTTAAAAAGTTATAAAAAAAGCTAAAAAAGAAGAAAAAAAGTGCTATAAAATAATATTTTAATATTAAAAAAAAAAGGCAACTAAAGTAAAAACGGAATAAAAGCAAATTATTTGCAAAAAATAATAAAAATAGTAATAATAAAGTATAATAAAAGCTTTAAAAAACAATTTAAAACTTTAAACTTTAAAAAAAAAAGCGTGCTTTAAAAGCTAGGCCTTTTTAGCAAAAAAAAGTCTTTTAAACTTTAAAAAAAAAAAAGAATAAGCAACTATTTATATAAAAAAAATAAAAGTACTAGCAGTTAGGTTTTTTTTTACTTTAAAAATCGACTTATTAAACTTAAAAAAGTAAAAAAAGCCTATAAAACACCTGTTTAAAATATAAAAAAAAATTAAAATAAAAAAAATTAAAAAAATCTTAAAAAAAACTAAATTTTAAAAAGCGCTAAAAGATAACTTTTTACTAATAAAATTTTTAAAAGCATATAAATAAAAAGTTATAAAAGTAATAGCAATATTAACTTAATAAAGTTTTATATATAAATATTATTTAAAATAGCTTTAAAATATAGTTATAATAGTTTTAATAAAACTAAAAAAAACTTTAAAAAAGCTTAAAAAGCTTAATAGTTATAAGCTAATGTTACTATTTAGCGTAATAAGCAAAATAATTAAAAAAATAATAAATATATATATTTTAGCTATAATAAAAAGGTTTATATTATTATTAAAAAAGCAAATAAAAAATAAATTATAAAGATTTATAAAATTAATAATTAAAGCTATAATAAAAACAATTTATAATAACTAAAAACATAATTTAATATTAATATTATTATAGCTAAATATTTTAAAAGCTTTTAATATAATAAACTATATAAAGCTATTAGAAATACTATAAAAAAAAGCTTTTTTTAATAAATTTAAAACTAGCTTTAAAGCTACTTTATAAAATAAATAATAATATTATTATTTAATAATAAAAGCATAATAAAAAAGGTTTTAATTATAAGTATACTATAAAAATCTTTATTATTACTAGTATTATTTTTATTATATATAGCTACTTTATATAAAAAATTAATAAAAAAAAAGCTAGTTATAATAAAGTTTGCAAATAATATAAACTTTATAGTAATAAAGCTAAATATAAAAAAAAACTATAAAGATTTAATGCAAATATATATAAACTATAAAAGTTAAGTATTATAATATAAAATAAACTTTAACCTAGTAAAAAGTAAACTAATATATTTTATAAAATAATATAAAGCTAATTTTACCTTAATTTAACTAAAAAATATATAAATTAAACCAAAAAAAAGTATATGCTTTTTAAAGGTATAATTAAACTATAAATTAAAATAGCATTATTATTTAAAAAAACTTTAATAAAAACTTAAACGCTAAAATTTTACTTTAATAAAATTAGCTGCTATTATATAAAAATATAATATACTTAAAGCAAAAAAAATCTATATAAAAGTAATTTAAAGCGCAATTATATATAATTTATTTATATAATATAAGCTTAATAAAAGCTAAGCAAAAAAAATAATAAAAAACTTAATTAAAAAATAATTAAAATATTTTAAAGTAATTAAAAAAGCATATAAAATAACTTTAATTTACTTTTTAAAGTTAAAATTAAGCTACCTTTTTTTTTATACTTATTTAAATGCTAAATTATGCGATTTTAAAAGCAAATTAATAATTTTAAGCAAAAAAAAAACTATTTAAAAAAAAGTTAAATATTTGGTTTTAAAAAAAAATATAATTAAAAATAAAAGTAAAAAGTAAGTAAAATAAAAGCAAATAAAATTACTATTAAAAAAAACCTAATAAAATATATAACAAATAATTAAAAGTAGTATAAAAAAAAAAAGTAAGTAAAAAAATAGCAAAGCTAAAATATAATAAAAAAAGCTTTAAAAAAACACTAGCTTAAAAAATAAAATAAAGCTAATAATAAAGCAAAAAAAAGCTAAAGCCTAGCAATATTAGCTTTAATAATAAAAAAACTATTAAAAAAAACTAAAAAGATTTACTTAATAAATATAGCAAACTTTTATTATAAACTTTAAAAATATAAAGCTTTAATTTTGCTATAAATTTATATAAAGATATTAAAGCTAAAAGCTTTTTTTTTTAAAAAAAAGGTGCTAAATATAGCTACACCTTTTTATAACTACATAAAAAACAAAAAAATAGCGCTATATAAATTCTTATATTGCTTAAAATTTAAAAGAAAAAAAACTAACCTAGCTATTTAGCTTTATAACCTTTTTATTACTAGTTTAAACTATAATTAAACTATAAGCAACTTAAAGGTAGCTTATAAAATAGTACGCTAGTTTTTAGCTTAAAGCTTACTACTTATATATAAAATAGCTTAAATATTAGCAAAAAGTAAAAAAGTATAATAAAAGCAAAAAAAATAAGTTTTAAAAACAATATAGTAATAAATTATAGCTAATAATATGCTAATAATAACTAATAAAATAAAAAAATATAAGGCTTAAAAGGCCGCACCTTTTTTTATTTTTTCTTTTTTTTTTTCTTTTTTTTCTTTTATTTTCTTTTAACTAAAAAACTACTAAAGCGCAATAAAGCCCTTAGTTAAAAATTTACAGCAAAACTATAAACACTTTAAAAGCGTTTTAACTAAAAAGCAAAAAGTTTTTGCTTAGGTTTTTTAGTTTTATTTTTAATTATTAAAAAATAAACATATTAAATGTTTAATATATTTAAATTAAGGTTTAAATAATATTATATAAGCATAATAAAATATAATTAATAAATAATAAATAAATATTTTATTTTTTTTTTATTTTTTTAAGTTTAATAAGTTAATTTTTAAAGTAAAAAAAAATTTAGCTGTTAATACTTTTGCTTTTTTTATATAAGTAATTATTTACTTTTTTTTTTTTTTAAGGTTTAAAAAACTTTTTTTTACTAAAAAAGCTTAGCTTTTAAAGCGCGCTTATTTTTTTAAGGTTTAAAATTTTAAATTATTTTTTAAAGCTTTTATTATACTTTATTTGTTGGAATCCTAGTGTTAGCTACATTTAATGGTCTTAGTGTGCAATAGCTAGTGTTGCACAAAACATTTATTAACCCTTATGTTTCCTTATCTCTATTATCTTTGTACGCTAGTTAAAATTTTCACCTTAAGTAAAGATTTTACTGCGTATAAAAGATTTATTTTCTTTTTTTTTATATAAATAAATATAGTATATAATTAACTATATTTTATTTTACTATATAATATATAATTATATATAGCTTATTTAACACTAATTAATAGTTATAAAGGCATTATAAATTAGTAAAAATAAAAATAAAAAACAATTAAAAAGACTTTAAATTTTAGCTATATAAATATTTTTCTTTTAAAAACTTAAAGTAAAAAATATTTATTTTTATATTAATCTTTAAGATTTTTATTATATAAGTGCTTTTTTTTTAGTATTTTTTAAAGCAAAAAACATTTATATAATATAAAAAAAAGAAGATTTAAATCCTTTTATATAAATATCTTCTTTTTAGCACTTTTTAAAGCAAAAAATATATATATAAAAAAATAAAAATAGTAAGTAATTTTATTAAAACATTAAACTATATTACCGTATAATAGCTAGGTAATACTTTAATAAAATAGCTATAAAATCAATAGCCTTTTTAATAAATATACTATTTAAGCATTTTAACTTAAACAATATTTTAAATAAATAAATCGCATAAAATATTAAAATAGCTAAAGTTTTTATATAAAGTA
Source organism: Xylaria hypoxylon (assembly GCA_902806585.1). Taxonomy (NCBI): domain Eukaryota; kingdom Fungi; phylum Ascomycota; class Sordariomycetes; order Xylariales; family Xylariaceae; genus Xylaria; species Xylaria hypoxylon. Next base: position 63,426 of record CADCXB010000050.1, on the reverse strand, counting down.
TAATTTTAAAAAAAAAATAAAATAAACTTATTAACTTAATATATAAACTTAATGCTAATAAATTAAATATTTATTTATTTAGTTAAATATATAATTATATATATTTAAAAGCAATAAAATAAAACTTTTAATAAGTATATAAAAAAAATTTTAAAAATTAAATTATAGCCTAATTTTTTATATGCTACTATACGCTAATATTAAAAATGTTAAAAATTTTAAAAGTAAAAAAAATTTTACTAAATGCTAAAAATTATTTAATAGTAGTATTAAAAATATATAAAGCTATATAAAAAAATATTATATACTATAAACCTTTATACCTAATAAAATTATTAATATTTTAAGCAAAATTATTAAAAGCTATTATATAACTTTTATTTTAAGCTTTTAAACAACTTTTAAAAAGTATAACACTAAATATTATACCTACTTTTTTTTTAACCTAATTAAAAACCATATGATTTAAAAAACTTGCTATATAATAAAATATTAAAAAAAATACTTTTATATAGCTATATAAAAAAACTATAATATTTATTACTTTAGTTATTATTAGCTATTATTTAAACTTTTAGCTAGTTTATAAATATATTATTACTTATTACCTCTTTTAAACTTTTTAGCTAAAAAAGTATATATATATAACACTAAATCTAGCTATAATTAATATAATTATAAACCTATTTTTTATAAAATATATATAAAACAAAAAGATCTTATTAAATAAATACGCACTTTTTTAAAAGATTTAAAAATAAAAAAACAATTACTTTAAAAAACTATATAATTTATTATATAACAAAGCAAAGCTATTTATTAACGCCTACTAAAAGCTAAAAATTATAAAAAACTAATATTATATTATATTTTTATTTATATTATAAAGTTATATAAAAAACTACTACACTTACTATATTAGTATAAAAAGCACTTAAAGTAAAATTTACTATATATTAAATATATACTTTAATATTAATATAAATTATAGCTACTATTAAGCTAATTAAACCATAATTATATATATATAAACAAAACAAAAAAATTTAAAATTAATATTATATAATGCGCTAAAGCTTATAATTAATAAGCTAGTAAAAATATAATATATACTAAGTGCTAGCTACTAAAGCAAAATTTAACTTAGTATAATAATTATATAAATATATTAAAAAGTGCTAAAATTTAATATAGCACTTATATTTTAAAAGCTATTATATAAAGGCTTTTTTACTAACTTATAAGCATACTTTTAAGTTTTAATAAATATTACTTTTAAGCACTTTATATAAAAAAAAAATAATATTTATTTTATAAATAAAAGGTATAATTAAAATAATTATATAAAAAGCTTTAAGCTTAAGTTTTATTTAAACTATTTAAAATAAAACAATTTATATTAAAATTACCTTTAGCTATATAAATAAGTTAGCTAAGCTAGTTAAAAGTTTTATATAAAGAAAAAGTGCTTTATATACTAAAAAAAAAAATATTAATTAATAAATCATACTTTTTAAAAAAAAGCCCGCATATAAAACTAATATTTTAGCTTATATAAAATATTACACTTTATATAACTTATAAATAAAAACCTTTCTTTATATTTAGTAAAGTATAAAGGCTACCTTAAATTAAACAATAATAAAAGCAACGCTAATAAAAAGTATAATATATAAGTAATATAATGTTTAATAAACAATATATTTATATACCGTATAACTAGTAAAAGTATTTAAAATAACAAATATTATATAATTAGCAAAAAAATAAAAAATTGCAAAATAATTATTTTAAGCAACTAATTTCTTTTAAATAACTAATATTATATAAAGTACTAAAAAAAAGTTTAAAATATAAAAGCCTTTATATATTCTATAGTAAAAAAAGCGCAGTTAATTACATATTTATAACTTTACTTATATATAAAAGTAAACTAAACCTTTAATAACACTTATATTAAATTTAAAAGCAATAAAATTATTACTTTAATTAGCACTATATAAATTAAAAGCTCTTTTAATATAACAATATACTATATATTAAATATACCAACTTTTTTTTTTTTTTTGTTAGCAAACGCAAACTATATAAAAGCTTTTTTTAATAACATATAAAATAAAATCGTATAAGTAAACAAAAAAAAAATACTAGTTATATATAAATAAAGTTACTTATTTTTTAATACTTTACTATATAAAATTAAAATCTACTTTATAAAAGTAAAGCTATGCTGCTTATATTGTTATTTTAGTTACTTTTATATAAAAAGGTTATATAATATACTTAGTTATATAAAATATAATATTAACTATTTAATTTTAAAAAAGATTTAAAAGTTCTGCTATTATTATTAAATATATAATTAAGCACTTAAACGCTTTAAATTTATAATTAAAAACAATTATAACTTTAATTATAAAGTAATTATTAATACTATATAAATAAATAATAAGCAAATATTATATATAATTAATACTGCAATATTTTTTTAAGCGGCAACCTTTTTAAGTTTTATATTTATATAATATACTTAAAAAGCCTTATATAAGTACTAGATTAATATATACTAAAAACTTCCTAACTATATTATATATAACCTAAAAACTAACTTTTTATTTAAAGAATTTTAAAACTAAGCAAAAATTATAAGCACTTAATATTATATAATACTTATAAAAGCATATTAAATAATAAATAAAATTAAACAAATATATAAGCTATTATACTATATATATAATATATTTAAACTAAGCTTAAAAGTTATATAAAATAAAAGTTAATTTTATAAATAGCAATTAAAGCTTTAAATAATACTATAAAATTAAATAGCTTAATACTAATACTTTTTATTTTTAAAGCCTACTTTAAAGTAAACTTAAACTTTTTTTTTTTGCTAAATATTATATAATAAGTTAAAGCAATTAAAAAAGCTATAAAAATATTACGCAAAGAAAAAGCTAAAGCTAATATTAACTAAGCGGCTAATAAATATAATAAGCTTAACTTATATAATATATTATTATTATTACTATAAAGCAAAGTTTTTATATAGCAAAAAAAGCAAAGCTAAAATAAACTATATAAAATCTAATTAATTAAAAGGTTAAATATAATAATTAAATTAATAAATAACTTTATATAGTTTAAAGCTATATAAGTAAAGTTATATTACTATATAACAAAAGATATTATATTAAAAAATATAAACAAAATATTAAATAAAACTTAAGTACTTTTGCTATTAGCTATATAAAAAAAAAAAAAATACCTTTATAAAGCTACTAACTTTTATATACCTTTTATACAGCATATATTTTTAACTAAAAAAAAAGAGTAAAATTACACTTTAGCGATTAAATTACGCAAAAATAATATAATTAACACCTTTAACGCTTTATTTAAAAAAGCAAACACTATTAAAATTAATAAACTTATTATATAAAGTATATTTAAATTTATAATATATAACTTAAAACAATATAACAATATTTATATATTTAAGTTTAAGCTTATATTAAAAGTAAAAAATAAAACAACTTAATTATATAAAAAATTAAAACTAATTATATAAAGCTATAACAACTAAAAAAAAAAAACAGTTTTTATATAATTGTTTATAATATAATAAATAAGCTAAAAGTTAATTTTAATATTAAATTTTTTTTTTATATAAAATTATAACACTAAAAGTAAACTTTAAAATATTACCTAAGTATATATATAATTAAAAAATAAACTATTATAAGTAATTATTACATAATTACTAAAAAAACTAAAAAATAAATACCTTATAAAAATAATTTTAAAAGTTATATAACTACTATATAAAGTCTTAAAATTAAAACTATATTAATTTAAAACTTATTATAAATATTATTATAACTAGCTAAAAATAACTATTTTAATATATAACTTATGCTTTTTTATATTAACAAGTTTACTAAATAATTTTAAAATTATTAATTTATAAATAAATAATATTTTTAGTTTTATTACTTTAAGCTTTTTTATATAAAAAAAAATAAAGTTATAAAAAGTAAAACTTTATATAAAGCTTAAAAAAATCTTATAAACAAATTATTTTATAAAATTTAATAAAGGTTAAATTATTTTATTAACTAATAAAAATATTACTTTAACTTAAAAAAGCTAAACAAATTAACTAGCTAAAATTAACTACTATATAAAAGATTTTATATAATAATATATTTTTTAACGTATAAAAAGCGTATATATTAATAGTATTTGCTAATTAAAAGCAGCGTATAACCTAATAGCTGCTATTTAAACTATAAAACTTATTAAAGTTAATATATAAGCTTTAAATAAAAAAATTAAGTAGTAAATAAATAATTATAACTATAGCTTAAAATTTATATCTTTAAATTTAAGTTATATAAAATTATTTATTTTTATAAATAGATTTTTTATTAATAATATAAATATAAGTTTATAGCTTAAATTTATAATTATATTAGCTACTAAATATTATATAAAGCTAAATAAATTTAAAATTAAAAATAATATTATATACTAAAATTTAAGCAAGTATAAAAAGGTTATTAAAAGTATATTAGTTAATAAGTTATATAATATAGTTAATAAAGTAAATAATATTATTACTTTATATATAATAATTTTAAAGATTATAGCTATACTAAAAATTATACTAATTTTAATAATATTATATATAAACTTAAAATTATTATATAATTATTTAATAAAGCTAAAAATTATGTAAAAAAAACACCTTATAATTAATATTATAATATTATAAAAATTATATAAAAAAAAAGAGATTTTTAATATATAATAAATAAACAGCAAAAATAACTTTATTAATACTTTTATAAAAAAAACATTTAATTAAGCACTTAAAAATTTTATATTTATAAATAAATTAGTTATATAAGTAAAAACATTTATAAAAAAAAGTTAAAAATAATTGTATGCTATTAAATTATATTTATAAAAAAAAAAATATAAAAAAAAAGCAGTATACTAAAAATAACCGCATAAAAATTTATATTTATTTAAAACAACTAAAAACTAAAAGCAATATGTAAAACTAAAAACTTTTTTTTTTTTTTTTCCCTTTTTCCCCCTCTTTTTTTTTTTTTTCTAACTATAGTTAAAACATTGCGCTTTATATAAACGCTAGATATAAGTATTACATATATTACCTTAATAACTAAAAACCTAACAACATGCTTTAAAAAGCAACTTATTATAATTATAGCAGCTATTGCGCAAGCTGTTAATATACGCAATAGCTGTAATAGCCTTATAACTTTGCATTAAAAAAGCCTAAAAATAGCTTTCTTAGCGCATAAGCTTAGCTTAAGCGTTAATAAGGTTGTTGTTAAACAATACTTTAAAAATAATATTAATAAAAAAGGTAGCAATAATAATACTTTTTTTTTGCTATTATATAATAAAAAACTAAATTAGCTAAAAAATATATATAAAACTATTTATATAAAAAATAAAAATATATATATATTTATATAAAGTAACTATATAAAAGCTTAGCAAGCTAAAATTTTTATAAAAAAATAGTATACTTTAGTTATACTATTATTAAGCATATAAATAAAATTGCTAAATTAAGTAATATTATTAAGCAATAAAAGCATAAAGCGTAAGCAAGTAGGTATAGTAAAGGTAGTAGCAAATATATTAGTATTGCTGCTATTATTAACAATTTATTTAAACTATTATTAATATAACCTTAATAAAAGTTTAAGAACTTTATATATAATATATATATATATGTGTATATATATGTGTATATATATATATATATATATATATATAAATATAAAAAAAAAAAAAAAGAAATAAGTACTTAAAAAGGTTTATTTTTTTATATATTTAAACCTGCTTTTATATTAATACTCTTTTTATATAGTTAACTTAAACTATATATAGTTATACCTTTTATATAATTAATTAACTTACTAATAACTACTTAATATAAGCAAAGCTATAGCTAATAACTAGTTAACTAACTATATAAAGCAAACATATAAGCAAAGCATTAACCATAGCCTTAAGGTAGTTTTTAATTGCGCGTAATTAGCTTAATTGTTTTACCACGTTATAATTAGTTATAAAACCACCTTTTTAGTTATATATAATATTAAGTAATATAATATAAGTTATATTTTAGTTAATTAATACTTTGAATTTTATATAAAAGCAAAAGCAAAAAGTTAAAAAGCGCGTATAGTTATTTTATTTATTTTTTAGTTTTTTTTTATATTACACAAGTAAAAAACTATAGCTAAAAAAAAAATAGCTAGTGTTAAAATCTTAGTGTTAGCTACATTTAATGGTTTTAGCGTGCAATAGCTAATGTTATATAAAACACTTATTTACCCTTATGTTTTTTTATTTTTATTATTTTTATATGCTAGTTAAAATCTTTACCTTAAATAAAAATTCTACTACGTATAAAAAATTTACTTTTTCTTTTTTTATATAAACAAATATAGCATATAATTAACTATATTTTATTTTACCACGTAATATATAATCGTATATAGCTTATTTAACATTATTACTATTATTTTTATTGTTTTTTATAAATAATTTGCTTTTATTTTACTTTTATTTTAATTGCTTTTTTTTTTAATATTAAGATATTATTTTATAGCACTTTTTTTTTTTTTTTTAGCTTTTTTTATAGCTTTTTAAACCTTTTATAATTACTATAAAGCTATTTTTTTTATTATAGCTTTTTTTTTAAAGCTATTATATTTATTATTTTAATTAGTTTTATTATTAAATATTTAATATATTTATTTATATTTATTATTATATTAAAACTTTTTAATATTTATAACTTAAATATTTTAACTACTATTAATATTTTATTTAATATTTTTTAGCTTTAATTTTTAAATAACTAAAAGCTTAATATTAAATTTTTTTTATTATAAATTTAAAAGCTTTAAAAAATATAATTAAATTTTATTTATTTTAAGCTTTTAAATATTTTTACTAAAAGTTTTTTATTAGCTTATATTAAGTTAATTATATTGTTTTTTTTTTATTTTTTAGTAGTTTTTTGCTTTTTTTTTTTTATAATGTTATTATATAGCGTTTAAAGTATTAGTTTTTAAGCTTTTATTAAGCTTAAGATTTTTTTGTAATATATTAAAGTTTTTTTTTTTTTATTTTATAGCAGCAAGTATATATTTATATTTTTTATTATTATATTTTGCTTTTAGTTTGCTTTTTTTTTAAGCTTAATTATTAAACTTACTTTATTTTTATTTAAATTTAGCTTTATATATACTAATTATATAATAATTAGTTTTTTTTTATTTACTAAAAAAAAGTTGCTTTTATTTAATTATAACTAGTTTTTTTTACTTATTAATTACTTATAATTTATTTATTAATATATAGTGCTATATATTTAAAACTAATATATATTATATTATATTCGCTTAACTTAAAATAATATAATTAAAAAAGCTTTATTTTTTTTTTTTTTATAATAGCAGCTTTTATAATATTATTATATTATATTTTTTTAATAATTTAAAAACTATTATTATATATGGTTTTAATTTTATAGTATTTTAAAATAAAGTGTTAAATTTTATTAGTTTAAAATAAAAGTTTTTTTTTATTATTTAGGTTTAATTATGCTTTTAAAGTAAAAAAAAAAAAAAGCTTTTTTAAATTTAGTTTAAATATATTAACTTTTTTAAAAGAAAAAGCTTATATTTTAGCTTTTAAAGCTATTAAAGCTATATTTATTACTTTAAAATAATTAAGCTTTAATATTACTAACTAAGTTATTTTTAATATTATTAATTAATATAATTTATTAGTTTATATTTACTTTAAATATAAAATTATATTAGTTAATATTAATATATTTTTTATATTATTACTATTTAGCTTTAAAAAACCTTATACTTTGTTAAAAAAGCTAAGTAATTTTTTTTATAATTTATATATTTTATTACTTTTAATTTAGATTTTTTTTAAATTAAATACTTTTTTTTTTTGCTTTTATATATTATATTACTATATAAAAAATATTTGCTTTTATTTTTATAAAACTTGTTTATATATTTAAATTTATAATATTTAAAATATTATATAACTTTTATATTTTTTAAAAATAGCTTATAATTATATATTATTACTTTTTATATAGTTTTTTTTTAATATAAAGCTTTTATAGTTTTTATATTAATATAATATATTAATAAGCTAATATAATAGCTTTTTAAATTAGCTAATAAAATTAAATATATTTTATTTATGTTAATTTTATTTTATTTATAAATATTTTAAAAAAAATTTGCTAAGTTTATATATATGCTTTAAAATATTTTTATATTAATACCTTTTATAATTACTATATAATTTTTTTTAGTTTTTATTATATTTTTATTAAACGCTTATTTTACTTATAAGTTAACTTATTTATATTATATTGCTTTTTTTTTAAATATAATTATTATATTTTTATTTAGTAGTTTTTTTACTACAATTATTTTTATTATTTTAATTGCTATATTTATTACTTTTATTATTTTTTTAGTTATATATATTATAAAAACTAAGTTAAATTTAGCTTATATTAAAATTTTATAGTTATATTAAATAAAAAGTATTATATAATTTAAAAGCGCTAAAAAGCCGATTATTAAATAGCTTATAGCTAATATTATAATTACTTAGGTTTAATTAGCAATAAATACACTGCTTTTTTTTAGTTTATATATTATTATATATATTTTATTAATATTTTATTTAATAGCTAAATTATTTTAAGCTTTTTTTTTATTTTTTTTATGTTTTAATATAAAGGTTTTTTACTAAGCTTTTAATATATTTTTTACTAGTACTTTTATATTTAAAAATTTTTTTTAACTAATAAAAACTATTAAAAATTATATTTATTTTTTTATTTTATTTTTTTTTTATTTTGCTTTTTTGTTTATTTTGCTATTATTTTGCTATTAAAGCAACTTTTTAGTGCTAAGGCCTGTAATTAAGTAGTATAAAGACTGCTTTAACCTTTTTACGTTATTATTTAGCACTATTAGGTCCGCTACACCTTGCGCTATATCTTTAGGTTTAATATAACTGTGTTTTTAAGTGCTTTCACCTTTTAAAAAGCAATATATTTAAATTATTTAATATAAAAAGCAAAGCCTAAGAAGTTATTAATGTTTCAAACTTTTTTTTACTACTTAAAATAGTTTTTTTTAAAGTTAAAATACTTATTTAAAATATAAAAAAAAAATTAAAACAAAAAAAATTAAAACAAAAAAAATTAAAAAAAATCTTAAAAAAAGCTAAACTTTAAAAAGCGTTAAAAAATAACTTTTTACTAATAAAATTTTTAAAAGCATATAAGCAAAAAGTTATAACAGTAATAATAATATTAGCGTAATAAAGTTTTATATATAAATATTATTTAAAATAGTTTTAAAATATAATTATAATAGTTTTAATAAAACTAGAAAAAACTTTAAAAAAGTTTAAAAAGCTTAATAATTATAAGCTAATTTTATTATTTAATATAATAAGCAAAATAATTAAAAAGTAGTAAGTATATATATTTTAGTTATAATAAAAAAGTTTATATTACTATTAAAAAAGTAAATAAAAAATAAATTATAAAGATTTATAAAATTAGTAATTAAAGTTATAATAAAAATAATTTATAACAGCTAAAAATATAATTTAATATTAATATTATTATAGCTAGATATTTTAAAAGTATTATAAAAAAAAGGCTTTTTTTAATAAATTTAAAACTAGCTTTAAAGTTACTTTATAAAATAAATAGTAATATTATTATTTAATAATAAAAGCGTAATAAAAAAGGTTTTAATTATAAGTATATTATAAAGATTTTTATTATTATTAATATTATTTTTGTTATATATAACTACTTTATATAAAAAATTAATAAAAAAAAAGCTAGTTATAATAAAGTTTATAAATAATATAAATTTTATACTAATAAAGCTAAATATAAAAGAAAACTATAAGCGTTTAATATAAATATATATAAAGTATAAAAGCTAAATATTATAATATAAAATAAACTTTAACTTAATAAAAAATAAACTAATATATTTTATAAAATAATATAAAGCTAATTTTACTTTAATTTAGCTAAAAAATATATAAATTAAACCAAAAAAAAGTATATGTTTTTTAAAGGTATAATTAAATTATAAACTAAAATAATATTATTACTTAAAAAAACTTTAATAAAAATTTAAATATTAAAATTTTGCTTTAATAAAATTAGCTGCTACTATATAAAAATATAACGCACTTAAAGTAAAAAAAATTTAGATAAAAATAATTTAAAGTATAATTATATATAGTTTGTTTATATAGCATAAGCTTAATAAAAGCTAAATAAAAAAAATAGCAAAAAATCTCACTAAAAAATAATTAAAATGCTTTAAAATAATTAAAAAAATATATAAAATAATTTTAATTTATTTTTTAAAATTAAAATTAACCTGCCTTTTTTTTATATTTATTTAAATATTAAGGTATATAATTTTAAAAGCAAGTTAGTAATTTTAAGCAAAAAAAAAACTATTTAAAAAAAAGTTAAATATTTAATTTTAAAAAAAAATATAATTAAAAATAAAAGCAAAAAGCAAATAAAGTAAAAACAAGTAAAGTTACTATTAAAAAAAACTTAATAAAATATATAATAAATAATTAAAAGTAATATAAAAAAAAAAAAGTAGGTAAAAAAATAGTAAAGCTAAAATATAATAAAAAAAGCTTTAAAAAAATATTAGCTTAAAAAATAAAACAAAGCTAATAATAAAGTAAAAAAAAGCTAAAGCTTAATAATATTAGCTTTAGTAAAAAAAAAACTACTAAAAAAAACTAAAAAAACCTACTTAATAAATATAGCAGATTTTTATTATAAACTTTAAAAATATAAAGCTTTAGCTTTATTATAAATTTATATAAAAATATTAAAACTAAAAGCTTTTTTTTTTTTAAAAAAAGTACTAAATATAATTACGCTTTTTTACAATTATATAAAAAGCAAAAAAATAGCGTTATATAAATTTTTATATTGCTTAAAATTTTAAAAAAAAAATTAACTTAATTATTTAGCTTTATAGCTTTTTTATTATTAGTTTAAATTATAATTAAATTATAAATAGTTTAAAAATAACTTAAAAAATAATATATTAATTTTTAGCTTAAAGCTTATTATTTATATATAAAATAGTTTAAATATTAATAAAAAGTAAAAAAGTGTAATAAAAGCAAAAAAAATAAATTTTAAAAATAATATAATAGTAAACTATAGCTAATAATATATTAATAGCAACTAATAAAACAAAAAAATATAAGGCTTAAAAAGCCGCACTTTTTTTTATTTTTTTTTTATTTTTTTTTTATTTTTCTTTTACTTTTTTTTAATTAAAAAACTGCTAAAATATAATAAAGCCTTTAGTTAAAAATTTATAACAAAATTATAAACGCTTTAAAAGCGTTTTAACTAAAAAGCAAAAGGTTTTTATTTAAGTTTTTTAGTTTTACTTTTAATTATTAAAAGGTAGGCGTACTAAATGCTTAATATATTTAAATTAAGGTTTAAATAATATTATATAAAGATAATAAAATATAACTAATAATAATAATAATTTATAAGGTAGTAATTAAAGGTAAATCTTAAGTAACGATTTATAGCTAGTATTATATATTATTTATTTTTATTATTTTTTTAAGGGTTTTTATAGTTATAAAAGTTAATAACTAGTTTTATACCTATTTATATAAGCTTTTCTTTTAGCGATCGATTAATTTAATAAGTAATTTTTAATACTACGCATGCTTTATATTAGGTGGTTTTTATTTTATTGCTTTTATTAAAAGCTCGGCGGATTTTTACCTTTTAAAATAAAGATATTAAATGTTGTAATGTTTTTAGTTTTAAGTGTTTTATTTATAGGTGCTATTTAAAGAGGTTACTTTTTAATAGTGGCTTTTTTATATAAAAGTTTAATTTGTTTTATTTAATATAAAACAATAATTTATTAAAAAATATAAATAAGTATTTTATTATAAATTAATTGTGTTTGTTTTATAAATGGTATAAAGTTAAGCTGTTTTTTTTTTTAAGGTAATTAGTAAGTAATTTGTTATTTTACTAGTATTTTAGTTAGTTAAGCACTTAAAAAAATATAAGGTTTGCGGTTATAGTTAAATAGTATGTTATATTATATAACTTATATACTTTTGGTTTTTTAAGGCCTTAAACTTTAATGTTTATTTTTTTAAATATTTAAATTAATATAATGTTATTTTTTATATATATTATATTATTTAAATTAAAAGGTTAAAAGTTTAAAAACTTGTTAATTTTATTAAAGATATATAATATAGTTTTTAAATTAAAAATAGCTAAATTTTTTAGTTAGTAAGTAATTAAGCTTATTAGCTTATTTTTTATTATAAAAATAGTTTACGTTATTTTTTTTTATAGTTAATTATTATAACTTAGTTTTTTTTTTTTAGGTTTTTTAATTTAAAGCTATTTGATTTTTTTTATTAGTTTAATATCTTTTTTTATTTGCTTTTAAATAAAGCTTTAAATTATTTTATTAAAAGTAAAGTTTTTAAAAGCTAGTTTTAAAAATATATATTACTATTTTTTTAGTAAATATATTTATAAGCAAAGCTTATAGTTTATAATTAATTTTATAATATTAGTTTAATATTGCTTAGTAGCACTTTTTTAACTATTTCTTTGTTTTTTTTTTTGCGTATATTTTTTTTTAAAAGATCTTTTATTTTTATTAATTAGTAATAGTTTTAATTTATTTATTTTTATTAAGTTTTTTATTTAATTAGTTTTTTTAAATATATAAAATAATTTTTTATATATTTTTTTTTTAGTACTTTTAGCTTTATAAAATAAAAGGTATATGTTTGCTTTTTTTTTTAGATTTGCTATAATTTTAAAGTAATCTAATATATTTTTTTTTATTTTTTGCTTTTAAATTTAATAAAAAAATATTATTTAATTTAAGTAAGCACTTTTTAGTGCTTTTTTTAAGTTAGTTATAATATTATAAAGTTTTATTGAATTTATTGCTTTATATTTAATTGTTATAGCAAGCTTTTTTATTTATTTTATTACTTAAGATCTTAAATTTTTAAGTAGTTATTTTATAATGTTATTTATAAAATTTTTATAATTAAGTTTAACTTAATGCTTAAGTATTTCTTTAAAGTATAAGCTAATAGTATTAAGTTTTTTATATTATATATTTAAAGTATTTATTAGTTTAAGCATAATGTTTTTATAGTTTTTTAAAACTATTTTTAATATTTAGTTTTTAATTTAGTTTATTATTTTAATTAGGTTTTAAAATTTTTATATTTAAATATTATAATTATTTAAATTAGTATTAAAAGTAAATTATTTTATTAAAGTTATTTTAAATATTATTTATAACGCTTTTAATAAATTAATTAAGTTATTATTTAATGTTGTTAATAATTAGGTTAATTAGCTTAAAATATTTATAGCTTTTAAATAATTATTAATTTTTAGTATAATAGGTTATTAAGGCTAAAAAATTTGTTTATTTTTTTTTAAAATAATATATATTTATATATTTAAGCTAACTATTTTATTTTAAAACTTTTTGTTTTAAGATTTAAAGTTTATTAGCTTTACTAGAAATATTTTTTGTTATTAATTAGTTGATTTTAATATAATAATCGCTTAATTAAGCTATAGCTTTTTTAATTTAATAGGTATAATATACGATAAAACTTTTAATTATTAAATATAAGCGATATTATATAAGTTGGTTTAATTAATATATTTTATATATATTATTATTATGTGTTATATATAATTATAACTACGTATTTAATGTAAAACCTAGATATAACTAACCTAATAAGGTATTTAAAGGTATACCTTTTTATCGCTAATGATTTAACCTAATATAATATTATCTCTTATATTTAATATATAATAGCTTATATATTTACTAAAACCCATTAAAACCCATTAAAACCTACCTAAATGCATAGGTATTATTAGCTTAGCCATTAAAAGAGTTATTAGTTTGTCGCATTGCTTTAATTTAAGAGTTTTAATCGGGGGGTTTATTAAAGCAATACGATATATTAATAACTCCTTTAGTGGCTAAGCTAATAATGCCCCGTGTGTTATAAATTATAAAGTACTTAACATTAGGCGGCTACACTATAATAACCACAATTTAATATTTTTTTTTTAATTTTTTTGACTTTTAAAAGGCTTGCGCTTTGCGTTAACCCTTACTTTAAAAAAAAAGCAATATATTTTTATTTTAGTTTGCCGCTTGCTTTAAGCTTATAAAGCTTACTAGTATTATAGCGTTAAGTATTTTATAAATTATATAACAGCTTATATATTTACTAAAACTTATTAAAATTTATTAAAACCTATTAAAATATATAAGCATTATTAGCTTAGCTACTAAAGAAGTTATTAGTTTGTTTATAAACTTGGTTTGCTAAGCGCTTTTTTTATACCACTTATTATTTATACTACTAATGCTAAGGTATTATTACTTACTACTAATAGTATTACTATTAATCTTAGTACTAAGGTAGTAGCCAAGCGGTATAAGACTAAGGGCTAGGGACTAAGGACTAAGGTTTTATGTTTTGTGTATTATTTAAAAGCTTGTTTAAAAAAATTATAAATATTACGTTTTATAAACTTAATTATGTTTTTATTAGATATAAGCGATGTTATATAAGTTGGTTTAATTAATATATTTATATATGTTGTTATTATGTGTTATATATAATTATAACCGTATATTTAGTGTAAAACCTAAATATAACTAACTTAAAAGGGTGTTTAAAGGTATACCTTTTTATTGCTAGTGATTTAACCTAATATAATATTATTTTTTATATTTAATATACTTTTTTAAAAATTACTTTTTAAGAAGAGATTTTTATACTTAACTTTTAGTTATTTATTAATTTGATTTTTTTTTAATTAAGGAGTTTTGTAATAGATTTTAATTATTGTTATATATTTTTTAAGGTTTTTATTATTTTTAAGACTTTTTAATATTAATAAGGCTTAGTTATATTAAAAAAGTTTTTTATTTTTTTTTTAAAAGTGCTTTAGTTAAATTATTTGCGATTATATTATTTATAAGGATATATTTCATTTATAAGGTTTAATTTAAAACTTTTTAATATAATTAATAATTATAAATATTAATATAATAAAGCTTAGTTTAAAAAATAGCAGTATTTTTAGTTATTAAATTAATAGTTTGCTAATTATTATATTAAATTTAAATTTATTTGTTATTTAATATAATATTTAGTTTTTTAATTAATTAATTAATAAATATAGCTTTTTTAATAGCTTACGCAAAAGTAAATAACTTAGCTTTTATAATTAATATAATAATAATATTTTACTTATTAGCTTTTTATTTAATAACTTTATTAAATAGCATTATTATATAAGCTTAAAAGCTTTTTTAATTAATAGTGTTATTAGTAAACAAAAAGTTGCTAGCTATAATGAATTTATTTTTATTTTTAAATTATAAAGTATAATATTAGGTTTAAAGTAAATATTTAAAAAGTTAATTAGTTATATTATAATACTTTAGTTTTAAATTAAAGTTAAATTTTAAAAGTTTAAATATATTAAAGGCTATATTTAAATAAGTAATAATAATAGTATATATAATTAATTTTTTTTTTTTTTAGTAATTGTAAATATTTTGTTTTATTATTATTTTATTATAAGGTTTTAGTTTTTTAGTTTTTATAAAAGTATATATTAAAGTAAGTGATGTAAAACCTTATAACTTAACGATTTTTTTAATATATAAAGATTATAATAACTAAATCAATTTTTTTTTGTAATTTTAAATAACTTTAATATTAAGGAATTATTATAGGTTTTTTTTTTTAATTATTTAATAATAGCGTTTAAGCTTATAAATAGCTTTTTAAGCAATAATTATATTTGCTTTTTAATAAGTAAAAACTATATTATTAATATATATAAAAATTAGTACTTTTTGCTTAAAATAATAATAAGGTTTATAAAAAATAAGTTAATATCTTATGTTTTTAAAAGTTTTAGTTAATTTTTTCTGCTATAATAAAAGTAATTTTTAAAGACTATATAAAGCTTAAAGTAGTTTAAGAACTATTAAAGGTTTATAATAGCTAGGTAGTATTTTTATATATATTTTTTTATTAAATATTATATTAATAAAAATATTAATTATATTATATTATTTAAGTTTAAAGTTAAATTTAGTAGCAATAGTTATAAATATTTTAAATAATCGCTTTATAAATATAAAAGCATAAATATTTTTTTTTTTGTTTATAAGTTATTAATCTCTTTATATTATAAGCTTAGCTTTACTTTTTTAATAATAACTATGTTTATTAAACTTATAAACATATACTTATATATAATTAAAAGTTTTTTTTTTTTAAGTAATATATATATTAACTTTTTATTAAGTGTTTATTTTTTTATAACTTTATAAATATAATTTTTTAGCTTGTTTAAAGTAGTTTTTTATAAAATAAGCTTATAAATCTTTATGCTACTTAAAAAATAAAGGTAGATCTTAGTAATAAATTTTTTTTTTTTATAAAGTAATTATTTTAGGCTTACTTTTAAAAAGATAAATATAGTTAATATATTAATTTAAAAAAAATAAAAATTATAAAAAAGTTTATAAAAATTTTTATTTAGCGTAAAAAATACTATTATATTAATTAAAAAAAATTTATAAGATTTAAGCTTTTAAAAATTTTTTGTTAGTTTATTACTTAAACGTATAATAAATATAGGTTTATTATTTTAGTAAAATTTTAATTTACTACTAAAATAACATTAAGGTTTTTTTAAAAACTTAACTTTATTAACTTTACTTATTAACATGCTATATTATAACTTTATAGTATATAAGCGTTTTATATTAAATATAGCCTTTTAATAACTTTTGCATATTATAATTTTAAAAAAAGTTATATTAAAGCTTATTTTAAACTTTAAAGTTAAATTAAGTAATCTAGTAATTTTTATAAAAAAAAACTTTTAGCTAACGTTTTTAATTATAGTATTAAAAAAAGTATAGTTTATTAAAAATTTAAAAAATATAAAATAAAAAGCAAAAATTGCTTTAATATAAAAGTAATTAATTTTTTTAAGCTTACTTATATTTTTATTTTTACTTTTTTTAATATTTGCTTTATTTATATTTTTTTTAGCTAAATTAATAGGTTTATAAATTTTATAATTCTTATAAAAATTAGTTATAAACTTATTAATAGTATTTAAAAATATTTGGTTTAAAGATATTTTAGTTAGTAAAGCTTTAAATTTTTTATTAGTAATTTAAAAGAGGTTATCTTTTAATTTATTTAAGTTTTTTAAAAAAGTACTTTTTTTATTAAATATAATATTTTTAATAATAATAACTTTATTAGTTTTAAGTAGCTAAATTTTATAGGTAATAAAAAATTAGTAACTAATTAAGTAGCTAATTTAAGCTTTAAGATTAAGCTTTCTTTATTTTTTTTTACTTTTTTTAAGCAATAAATATTATAGCATACGCTTTATATTTATATACTTTTAAATAAAACAAAATAAATATTTTGTTTTTTTTTAACAATACTATTTTATAATTAAAAGTAAAAGTAGAACTTTTTATATAAAGTTTTTTAGTTAAAAATATACTTAAATACTTTATTATATAAGTAAATAGCTACTTTAATTATTTTTACTTATAAGTAAGTAAATAGTTTGCATTTGTTTTTTATTAATTTTACTTTTTACTTAATTATTTTTTTTATTTTTTTAGCTTTTTTATTTAGGTTTTAAGTATTAAATAGTAATACTTTAAACACTATTTTTTTAGTGTTTTAAAAATATTATATAAGTTTTAATGTTTTATTAAAATTTAATATTATTTTGTTGTTATATTTTATAATTAACACTTTTATTTTATAATAATTTTATAAGTGTTTAATTAAGTAATTAAAAGCTATAATAATTAAAAAGGCTTTTTAATTTATAAAGTAGTAATTAAAAGTAAATTTTAAGTAGTAATTTATAGCTAGCATTACACACTATTTATTTTTATTATTTTTTTAAAAGTTTTTATAGTTATAAAAGTTAATAACTAATTTTATGCCTACTTATATAGGCTTTTTTTTAGCGATTAATTAATTTAATAAATAATTTTTAATATTGTATATATTTTATATTAGGTGGTTTTTATTTTATTGCTTTTATTAAAAGCTTAGCGGATTTTTACCTTTTAAAATAAAAATATTAAATATTATAATGTTTTTAGTTTTAAATATCTTATTTATAAGTGCTACTTAAAGAGGTTATTTTTTAATAGTAGCTTTTTTATATAAGAGTTTAGTTTATTTTGTTTAATATAAAACAATAATTTATTAAAAAATATAAGTAAGTATTTTATTATAAATTAATTGTGTTTATTTTATAAACGGTATAAAATTAAGCTGTTTTTTTTTTAAAGTAATTAGTAAGTAGTTTGTTATTTTATTAGCATTTTAGTTAGTTAAGCACTTAAAAAGATATAAAGTTTATAGCTATAATTAGGTAATATGTTATATTATATAACTTATATATTTTTAGTTTTTTAAAGCCTTAAACTTTAATATTTACTTTTTTAAATCTTTTAATTGGTATAATGCTATTTTTTACATATATTATATTGTTTAAATTAAAAGGTTAAAAGTTTAAAAACTTGCTAATTTTATTAAAAATTTATAATATAGTTTTTAAATTAAAAATAATTAAATTTTTTAGTTAATAAATAGTTAAGCTTATTAGTTTGTTTTTTATTACGAAAGCAATTTATACTATTTTTTTTTATAGTTAATTATTATAACTTAGTTTTTTTTTTTTAAGTTTTTTAATTTAAAGTTATTTAATTTTTTTTGCTAGTTTAGCGTTTTTTATTTGTTTTTAAATAAAGCTTTAAACTATTTTATTAAAGGTAAAGTTTTAAAAGCTAGTTTTAAAAATATATACTAATATTTTTTTAGTAAATATATTTATAAATAAAACTTATAATTTATAGTTAATTTTATAGTATTAATTTAATATTTTTTAAAAGTATTTTTTTAATTGCTTTTTTATTTTATTTTTTATATATATTTTTTTTTAAAAGATCTTTTATTTTTATTAGTTAGTAATAATTTTAATTTATTTATTTTTATTAAGTTTTTTGCTTAATTAATTTTTTTAAATATATAAAATAATTTTTTATATGTTTTTTTTTTAGTACTTTTAGCTTTATAAAATAAAAAGTATATGCTTACTTTTTTTTTTAAATTTACTATAATTTTAAAGTAATTTAATATACTTTTTTTTATTTTTTGCTTTTAAATCTAATAAAAAAACATTATTTAATTTAAATAAGCACTTTTTAATGCTTTTTTTAAATTAGTTATAATATTATAAAGTTTTATTAAATTTATTACTTTATACTTAATTACTATTATAAGCTTTTTTTTTTATTTTATTACTTAAGATTTTATATTTTTAAGTAGTTATTTTATAATATTATTTATAAAATTTTTATAATTAAGTTTAGCTTAATACTTAAGTATTTTTTTAAGGTGTAAGCTAATAGTACTAAGTTTTTTATATTATATATTTAAAGTGTTTATTAATTTAAGCATAATATTTTTATAGTTTTTTAAAACTGTTTTTAATATTTAGTTTTTAACTTAGTTTATTATTTTAATTAAATTTTAAAATTTTTATATTTAAATATTATAGTTGTTTAAATTAGTACTAACAGTAAATTATTTTATTAAAGTTATTTTAAATACTATTTATAAAGCTTTTAATAAATTAATTAAATTACTATTTAATATTATTAATAATTAAGTTAATTAGCTTAAAATATTTATAACTTTTAAATAATTATTAATTTTTAATATAATTAATTATTAAAGCTAAAAAATTTGTTTATTTTTTTTTAAAGTAATATATACTTATATATTTAAGCTACTTACTTTGCTTTAAAACTTTTTATTTTAAGATTTAAAGTTTATTAGCTTTGCTAAAAATATTTTTTGTTGTTAATTAATTAATTTTAATATAATAATTGCTTAATTAAGCTATAACTTTTTTAATTTAATAGGTATAATATATAATAAAACTTTTAATTATTAAATATAAGTAATATTATATAGGTTAGTTTAATTAATGTATTTATATATATTATTATTATATATTACGTGTAATTATAACCGCGTATTTAGTGTAAAACCTAAATATAACTAACTTAAAAAGGTGTTTAAAGGTACACCTTTTTATTGCTAGTGATTTAACCTAATATGGTATTATCCCTTATATTTAATAGTTTTTTTTCTTTAGTTTTTTTTCTTTTATTATTAATTTCTTTGTTTTTTTTTTCTTTTTTTTTATTTTAAAAAGGGAATTAATTATCTTGTGTATAATTCTTTTGTACTTGGAATAACAGTTGGCTTAAAACGAAATAGAGACCACTATATGTTTAAGAAGCCGTAGTTAAGGCTGTAGATTGTTGCTGCTGTAAGGAGAACGGTATCGTACAAAGGTAGAGTGTAAACCTGCTTATTCTTAATTAGTGCCTTTATTTGCCGTTTTGTTTTAATATGCGCCCTTTTGGCAGGACTAAAGAAAGCTGCCTTTTTTTAAACTATTTGTTGTTGATTTTTTTTTATACAAAGCTGGGTTAATAAAGCTGCGCTATCGTTTAAAAGGCTTGGTGCGCGCTTTTCTACTTTTTGCTTATGGCTTATTATTGCAAATACCTAATATTACTATGTAGGCGCACCTTTACAGGCCTCTTGGTTTTTATCTATTGTAGGATAGTGCAGGATATTATATACTATATAGTATGTAATATATTATATACTGCTTGTTAGCGTATGCCTATATAGGCCATTAAGGCTTTATGGCATAATACGCAGGGATTACGTTGCTTAATTATACAAGAGTATAATAAAGGGGCCCGTGTCGCGTATTATAAGGCGCGCACATAAATATATATATAAAATTAGCTAAATAAGACTTACTTTTTATTTTTTTACTTTATTATTATTAATAATTAAAATAACTAATATATTTGCTATATTAGCACTTAAATTTATTTAATTTTATATAATAGCTAGCGTTTTATATAATTAAATAGCAATTATAAAATTAATTAACTAATTTAAATACTTTTGTTTTTTTATTATATAAATAGTTTAGTTATATAAAAGTATATAATATATTTATTAAAAAGTTTATAAAATAAGTATATGCTAATAAATAAAAACTTATATAATATAATAAATAAATAAAGTAAAATAATTACAATATTTTTTAAAAAAACTATTTAATTAAACTATTTACTTAATAAAATATTTTAAAATTAAATTAATATTTAGCTTAAGCTAAAATTTAAATAAAAATATATTAATATATTTAAATATAATATTAAAAAAAAATATAACAAAAAAACTTAAGTTAATTTTAATATATATAATAATATAAAGTTTAAATATAAAGCTTAATTATAACGTTTAAAAAATAATTATAATTATAAAATATATTTATTATATAATAAAATATATAAACAAATAAAAAAAATAAAAAAAATAGCTTTAGCTAAATTATTATTATTTATTTTAGCTTAATTAAAACTAATTTTATAAAATAAATAAAAAACTTTAATAATATTAGCTTTTAAAATTATTAATAATTAAAATAATATTAAAACTAGTTTTTAAACTAATTTTAAGCTAAATTAATAAGTTTTTTTTATTTTTAATAATAGTAATATAATATATAAATTATTTGGCGTTTTAAATAAAAATAATAAAATTATTAACTAAATAAAAAAAAAAAGCATATAAAAATTTTTTTTTTTTTTAATTTAAATTTTTTGTTTTTATTATTTAATTTAAACTTAAATAAAAAAATTAAGTATATATAATATAAAATTAAATAACTTAAAAAAAAAAAAGTTAGTAAGTAATATTAAAAAACTTATAAATAATAATAAACTTAAAAAAATTATTTAAAAAAAGTAGAAAATTAGCTTATAAATAAACGTAATTTTTATTTAGCTTTTACTATTATTAAATATACTAAAAAAAAAAGATTATTATATTTAAAAAAATTAAGCTAATATTAATAATAATTAATATATATAAAATAGCTTTTTTTAACTTTATTAAAAAGGTTAAAATAAGCATTAAAATATTTTAAATTTTTAAAACTATTTATAAATTAAATAAAAAAATTAATTAAAAAAATTTATAAAGAAATTTAATTATATAAATTTATAATAAAAAAAACCTAATTATTTTTATATTTAAATAAGTAAGTTTAATATATTAATATTAAGTATTTAATAAAAATTTAAACTTAAATTAATAAATTTTATTATTTTTTTAAGCAGTTAAAAAAAAAGCTATAAAATAATATAATATAATTATAAAAATAATAAAGTATTAAAATATTTTAGTATAAAATTTTATTAATAAGTTTTATAATAATTTAAAAAATTATATTAATAAAAAGTTTTTTAATAAAAATAATTAATTTTATGTTATTAATAAGTTAAATTAAAAAAAGTTAGGTTTTAATAATTAATATTATAATAAAAGTAAGTTAAAAAGTAATAATAAAAAAAAAAAAGATAATAAGTATAAAAGTTTAAAATATTATAACTATAATAAACTTAAATATCTTGTTAAAAATTATAAATAGCTTTTAAAGCAAAAATAAATTAATTAATATATAAATAATTAAAGCTATGCTATTAATTTAAAAGGCCTTTTCTTAAGTTATAATTTATTTATTTATTTTATTATAATAAATAATAATTATATAAAATATTTTATTATTATTTATAATAATAAAATTATAAAAAGTAATAAGTTAAATATAGCCTTATTAAAGAGTTTAATAATTATTAATAACTTTTTATTTTATTTTATTAATAACTTTACTTTTAAGTTTATTAATATAAGTAGTTATATTATTATAATAAGTATGTTTTAAGTAATGTTTATATAAACTAATATTAAAATAAAAAGTCTTGTTTTATATAATATAAGTTTAAATATAAAGATTAAAAATAACGCTAAATTATTTATTAATAAAATACTTATTTATTTTAATAAAAAATTTAACCTATTAGTTGTTTATATTAATAGTGGCGCTATAAAAATTAACGCTATTAAAACTTTAAAACAAAAATATTATACTTTAATAAAATAATATTATAAAGTACTAATAAAGCATATATTACTAATTATTTTATTTTTTTTCAATATTATATTAAGCAAACAATTTTATCGTATAAAAGGGTACTTAAATAAGTATACTTTTAAAAGCCTAAATAATATTATAATTATAAGTGTAAACATATTTAAACAAAGATTTTTTTTTTAAAAGTATATAAAAAAAAAACTTAAATTACCTAATAATTTTTAATAAAAAGTTAAGCTAAATATAACAAATAAAATGCTTAATATTATAAAACTTATAAAAAAATTAATATAAAATAATTAAGTATATATAATTAATAAAGTAAATGTAAAAGTTTAAAACATTAATAACTTTTTAGGCTTTGCTTTTTATATTAAATAATTTAGATACACTGCTTTCTAAGGGGTAAAAGAACTTGGAAACGCGGTTGTATTAAACTTAAAGACATAGCGCAAAGTGCAACAGACCTAATGGTGCTAAACGATAGCGCGAAAAGGTTAGAGCAGTCTTTGCACCACCTAATTGCGGGCTTTAGCACTAAAAAGTCGCTTTAATAGCAAAATAATAGCAAAGCAGGCAAAAAAGCAAAGTAAAAAGGAAATAAAATAAAAAAATAAATATAATTTTTAATAGTTTTTATTAGTTAAAAATGTTACACCGTTAGCGTACTAAATGCTAAATATTATACCGTTAGCGTACTAAATACTAAATATATATAGCATTATATAACATTAAATAACATAAACAAAATATAACTAATAATAATAATTAGTTAAGAGAAATTTTTAAATATAAAAGTACTAATTAAAAATATATTAAAAGGTTAATAAAAAACCGTTATATTAAAGCGTTAAAAAAAAAAAAAAAGCTTATAATAACCTAGCTATTAAATAAAATATTAATAAACTATATATAATAATATATAAATTAAAAAAAAGGAATATATTTATTATTAATTAAACTTAAGTAATTATAATATTAGTTATAAGCTATTTAGTAATTGGCTTTTTAGCGCTTTTAAATTATATAATATTTTATATTTAATATAATTGCAAAATTTTAATATAAGCTAAATAAAACTTAGTTTTTATAGTATATATAGCTAAAAAAATAATAAAAGTAATAAATATAGCAATTAAAATAATAAAAGTAATTATAGTAAAAAAACTACTAAATAAAAATATAGTAATTATATTTAAAAAAAAAGTAATATAATATAAATAAGCTAACTTATAAATAAAATAAGTATTTAATAAAAATATAATAAAAACTAAAAAAAACTATATAATAATTATAAAAAATATTAATATAAAGATATTTTAAAGCGCGTATATAAATCTAATAAATTTTTTTTAAAATATTTATAAATAAAATAAAGCTAATATAAATAAAATATATTTAATTTTGCTAGCTAATTTAAAAAGCTATTATATTAGCTTATTAATATATTATATTAATATAAAAACTATAAAAGTTTTATATTAAAAAAAAGCTATATAAAATATAATAATATATAATTATAAGCTATTTTTAAAAAATATAAAAGTTATATAATATTTTATATATTATAAATTTAAATATATAAAAAAGTTTTATAAAAATAAAAATAAATGCTTTTTATATAGTAATATAATATATAAAAGTAAAAAAAAAAAATATTTAATTTAAAAAAAGTTTAAATTAAAAGTAATAAAGTATATAAATTATAAAAAAAGCTACTTAATTTTTTTAAAAAAATATAAGGTTTTTTAAAGCTAAATTATAATAATATAAAAAATATACTAATATTAATTAATATAATTTTATATTTATAATAAATATAAATTAATAAATTAAAACTATAATAATTAATAAAAAGTTTAACTTTAAAAGTAATTAATATTTAGTTTAATTATAAAAAAATTAAAACTATATTAATTAGTAGTACTAAAAATAATTTAGTTAGCAATATTAAAGCTTAGTTATTTTAAAGCAATAAATATAGCTTTAATAGCTTTAAAAGCTAAAATATAAGCTTTTTTTTTTAAAAAAGCTAATATATTTAAATTAAATTTAAAAAAGCTTTTTTTTTTTTTTGCTTTAAAAGCGCAACTAAACTTAAATAATAATAAAAATACTTTTATTTTAAGCTAATAAAACTTAATACTTTATTTTAAAATATTATAAAATTAAAAATATATATAATAATAGCTTTTAAATTATTAAAAAAATATAATATAATAATATTATAAAAATTATTATTATAAAAAAAAAAAAAGTAAAGTTTTTTTAATAATATTATTTAAAATTAAAGTAATATAATATAATATATATAAGTTTTAAATATATAATACTATATATTAATAAATAAATTATAAGTAATTTATAAATAAAAAAAGCTAAATATAATTAAATAAAAGCAACTTTTTTTTTAGCAAATAAAAAAAAACTAGTTATTATATAATTAATATATATAAAGCTAAATTTAAGCAAAAATAAAATAAATTTAATAATTAAGCTTAAATAATAAATAAACTAAAAATAAAATATAGTTATAAAAAATATAAATATATATTTACTATTATAAAACAAAAAAAAAAAAACTTTAATATATTATAAAAAAATCTTAAGTTTAATAAAAGCTTAAAAATTAACTTTTTAAATATTATATAATAATATTATAAAAATAAAAAAGCAAAAAATTATTAAAAAATAAAAAAAAAATAATATAATTAATTTAATATAAGCTAATAAAAATTTTTTAGTAAAAATATTTAAAAGCTTAAAATAAGCAAAATTTAATTATATTTTTAAAATCTTTTAAATTTATAATAAAAAAAACTTAATATTAAGCTTTTAATTATTTAAAAGTTAAAATTAAAAAATATTAAATAAAGCGCTAATAATAATTAAAGTATTTAAATTATAAATATTAAAAAATTTTAATATAATAGTAAATATAAATAAATATATTAAATATTTAATAATAAAACTAATTAAAATAATAAATATAGCAGCTTTAAAAAAAAAAGCTATAATAAAAAAAATAGCTTTATAGTAGTTTTAAAAGGTTTTAAAAGCTATAAAAAAAATTAAAAAAAAAAAAAAAGTGCTATAAAATTATATTTTAATATTAAAAAAAAATAGCTAAAATAAAAATAAAATAAAAGTAAATTATTTATAAAAAATAGTAAAAGTAGTAGTAATAAAATATAATAAAAGCTTTAAAAAATAATTTTACTTTTTAAACTTTAAAAAAGTAAGCGTGCTTTAAAAGCTAAGCTTTTTTAATAAAAAAAAGTTTTTTAAACTTAAAAAAAAAAAAAATTAAGTAATTACTTATATAAAAAAAACAAAAATATTAATAGCTAAATTTTTTTTATTTTAAAAATTAATTTATTAAATTTAAAAAAGTAAAAAAAGCTTATAAAATAGCTATTTAAAATATAAAAAATAATTAAAATAAAAAAAAATAAAAAAATCTTAAAAAAAGCTAAACTTTAAAAAGTGCTAAAAAACAACTTTTTATTAATAAAATTTTTAAAAGTATATAAGCAAAAAGTTATAAAAATAATAGCAATATTAACTTAATAAAATTTTATATATAAATATTATTTAAAATAGTTTTAAAATATAATTATAATAATTTTAATAAAATTAAAAAAAACTTTAAAAAAGCTTAAAAAAGCTAGTAGTTATAAACTAATTTTATTATTTAATATAATAAGCAAAATAATTAAAAAAGTAATAAATATATATATTTTAATTATAATAAAAAAGTTTATATTATTATTAAAAAAGCAAATAAAAAATAAATTATAAAAATTTATAAAATTAATAATTAAAGCTATAATAAAAGTAATTTATAATAGTTAAAAATATAATTTAATATTAATATTATTATAGCTAGATATTTTAAAAGCTTTTAATATAATAAACTATATAAAGCTATTAAAAGTGCTATAAAAAAAGGCTTTTTTTAATAAATATAAAACTAGTTTTAAAGCTACTTTATAAAATAAATAATAATATTATTATTTAATAATAAAAATATAGTAAAAAAAGTTTTACTTATAAATATATTATAAAAATTTTTATTATTATTAATATTATTTTTATTATATATAGCTATTTTATATAAAAAATTAATAAAAAAAAAGCTAGTTATAATAAAGTTTATAAATAATATAAACTTTATAATAATAAAGCTAAATATAAAAAGAAATTATAAGTATTTAATATAAATATATATTAAATATAAAAGCTAAGCAATATAATATAAAATAAATTTTAATTTAGTAAAAAATAAACTAATATATTTTATAAAATAATATAAAGTTAATTTTATTTTAATTTAGCTAAAAAATATATAAATTAATTTAAAAAAAAATATATGCTTTTTAAAAATATAGTTAAATTATAAACTAAAATAATATTATTATTTAAAAAAACTTTAATAAAAACTTAAGCGCTAAAATTTTACTGTAATAAAATTAGTTATTATTATATAAAAATATAATATATTTAAAGCAAAAAAAATTTATATAAAAATAATTTAAAGTATAATTACTTATAGTTTATTTATATAATATAAGCTTAATAAAAGCTTAGTAAAAGAAATTATAAAAAATTTAGCTAAAAAACAATTAAAGTACTTAAAAGTAATTAAAAAAGTATATAAAGCAACCTTAATTTATTTATTAAAATTAAAATTAAGTTTTTTTTTTTTTTATATTTATTTAAATACTAAATTATATAATTTTAAAAGTAAGTTAGCAATTTTAAGTAAAAAAAAACTATTTAAAAAAAAGTTAAATATTTAGTTTTAAAAAAAAATATAATTAAAAATAAAAGTAAAAAATAAATAAAATAAAAATAAGTAAAGTTATTTTTAAAAAAAACTTAGTAAAATATATAATAATTAGTTAAAAATAGCGCAAATAAAAAAAGTAAGTAAAAAAGTAATAAAGCTAAAATATAATAAAAAAAACTTTAAAAAAATATTAGCTTAAAAAATAAAATAAAATAAATAATAAAGCAAAAAAAAGCTAAAGCTTAATAGTATTAGCTTTAGCAACAAAAAAACTATTAAAAAAAACTAAAAAAACTTATTTAATAAATATAGTAAACTTTTATTATAAATTTTAAAAATATAAAACTTTAGTGCTATTATAAATTTATATAAACATTTTAAAGTTAAAAGCTTTTTTTTAAAAAAAAAAGGTATTAAATATAGTTATGCTTTTTTATAACTATATAAAAAGTAAAAAAATAATATTATATAAATTTCTATATTGCTTAAAATTTAAAAAAAAAAAAACTAACTTAGCTACTTAGCTTTATAGCTTTTTTACTACTAACTTAAATTATAATTAAATTATAAGCAGCTTAAAAATAGCTTATAAAATAATATATTAGTTTTTAACTTAAAGCTTATTACTTATATATAAAGTAGCTTAAATACTAATGAAAAATAAAAAAGTATAATAAATGCAAAAAAAATAAGTTTTAAAGATAATATAATAATAAATAATAGCAAATAATATACTAATAGTAATTAGTAAAATAAAAAGACATAAGGTTTAAAAAGCTGCACTTTTTTACTTTTTTTTTTACTTTTCTTTTTTTTTGACCAAAAAATATTAAAGTGTAGTAAGGCCTTTAGTTAAAGATTTGCAGCGGAATTATAAACACTTTAAAAGCGTTTTAATTAGGAAGCAAAGGGTTTTTGCTTAAGTTTCCCGGTTTTACTTTTAATTATTAAAAGGTAGGCGTATTAAATGTTTAATATATTTAAATCAGGGTTTAAATAATATTATATAAGCATAACGGAATATAACTAATAATAATATATAATTAATAAGCTTAAAAATAAGCTTATTTTATAGTATTAAAAGCTATATTATTTTAATATAAAATATTTTATTTAAACGATTAAAAAAGCAATAAATATTAATTTAAATTTAAAAAAAATCAAATGTTTTTTTTATATAGCTTATAATTAAGCTAAGTTTTAAAAGATTAGTTTATATAAACTTATTAAACAAATAAAATACCTTAATAAAGTTACTTAAATAAATTTAAAGTTAATTTAACCTATTTTAATTAAAGGTTATAAGTATTACTTTTTAATTATAAATAATAATAGTTATTATTAAACATATAAATCATATAAAACAAAAAACAAAGCCAAAAAAGCTATTATTACTTATATTATTAAAGTTAATTACACCTTATAAAACCAAATCTTTTAACTAAGTTAACATATATTAAAAAAAGTAAAGTTTTTTTATATAAACAACAGCTAAAAGTTTGGTATAAAAGCACTTAAAAAATATTACGCAAATAAAGCTATTTAATTAAATACTTTATCTTTTATAAATTAATATTAAAATAAAGTTATAAAGCGCTTTATTTAATTTATTTAAAGTAAAATAAAAGCTTGTTTTATTTAAGCCTACCTTTTTATATATTTTTAGCTTTAAAAAATAAAACTAATAATATATACCTTTAATTAAACCTATTAGTTATTATTAAAGAATTTTACCTTTTATAAGCAATATATAAATAGTTTTTATGTAAGCAAAAATTATTTGCTTATTTTAAAGCATTTAAAGATTTTAAACTTATAATATATTATATATATTAATATAAATAAACATATAATAGCAAAAAAACTAAATATATATAGCGCTAATATACTGTTTTTTAAATATAAAAGATATAATATGTTTTACTATTATATGATAAATATTACTATATAATAAAACTTTTAAAACTTATTTTTATTATATATTAAAAAAATAACTATAGTATAACTAAATTAATTTAAATTAATTAGAATTTTTTTTATTAAACGTTTTTACTTTTATTGTATATGTTTGCGTATTATAACTAATATTGCTATATATGTTATAACAGCGCGCACGCCTAGCTGCTTTCACCTAATAACCATTACTTTTATTATTTTTTTGATTTATTAAACTACTACCTTTTTTAAAGACCTAAAAATTTATTCCTTTAATTAAAATAAGTACTTTTTTAGCTTATAATTACTTATTTTTTATTTTATAGCGTTTATTAAATATATAGTTAGTTTTTTTAAGCTTAGTAATTTTATTTAAAATTAAAATTTGCTTATATATTAATAAATACGTAGTTTTAAATAAAAAAGCTATAATATTAAAAATTTTAGTTGAAAAGCTATTTTAATATTTTTAAATATAATTTTTTAAGTAAATTATTTATATAATAGCTTTTTTAATATTAATAAGTATTATTAAAAATATAATAATAAAAAGTAGTTTAAAAAATAATAATAATATAAAAGTAATTAGCTTACTTTTAAGCTTTAAAATAATAGTATTTAAGTTAAATAAAATAAAGCTAATAGCTTTAAACTTAAATATAATATTTTTAAGCGTTATTATTTAAATATAAGCTTTAAAAAACATAAGTAAAAAGTTTTTTTTTAAAATATAAGTTATATTAGTTTATATAATATTACTAATTTTAATATTATATATTTTTTTAACAAGCTAAAATATAAAATATTTAAAAGTTAAAGCTTATAAAAAAAGTACATAAGTATTATTTTAGTAAAAATATTATTTTTTTAATAATAATTTTTAAATATTTTTAAATAATAGCTTTTATAACTATTAAAAATAAAAAAGCGTTTTATACTTATTAAATGTAAGCAAATATATATATTAAAATATTTAATTTATTTTAAACTAAGTATATTATTAATTTAGTTATTATTTAAGATTATAATTTATTAATTAAATAGTAAAAAGCTATTATAATATTAAAAAACAAAGTAAGTTTTTTTTTTTAAAATAATAAAAAGCAATACTATTTAACTTTAAAAATTACTTATATAAATAGTTATAAACTAATTTTAATTGCTTTATTAAACTTATTTAAGCTTATTTTATTTTTTTATATTTATTATAACTATATTAGTTATAATTATACTTATTATAAACCTTATTTTATTAAAATTATATATATTTTTTTATGCAATACTTTTGCGCTTAATAGTTTTTTTTATATATTTATAATATATATTATATTTAATAAAATTTTTATAAAAAACTTAGCTATAATTAATTTAATAGTTTAAATATGTTTTAAAAGCTAATATATAATTTATAAAGCGTGTAATTTAGTTAATACTAATAAAGCTACTTTTTTGCTTTATTAATAGTTAGTTAGCTATATTTTAAATATAATAAACTTAAAAGAAAAACGCTTGCAAATTTAAATTAATAATAAAAAAAACAATTAATTGCTTTTTAATTTTAATAAGTTTATTTAATATATTTTTATTTTTACGCTTAAGCATAATATTAGCAATTTAGTAGCAAAAGGTTTTATTAAAAACATAATATATTTTTGCAAGCTTATAAATATTAAAAAAAAGGTTTCGTTTAAAAGTATAAGTAGTAGTTTATAGTCTAGTTTTTTTTAATATATTATTTATTTTTATAGGTAAAGGAATTAAAGTTTTAGAAATAAAAGGTTGAAAAGTTAAAAGGTTTTATTATATAGTGGTATTTATTACATAGTGGTAAAACATGTTAATAATTATATTATATAGTTAATAAATAAAAGTTATATTTTATAAATATTTTATATTGTATTTTATAAACACCTTAGTGATTTTATTAGTACTTTTAATTTATATAATATTATAAGATTTTTATTTTTTAAAATATAATAACAACTATATAAATATTATAAGTTTATTAAAAACTGCACTAAAATTAAAAATAAAAACAATAATATTATTAAAAAAGATATAACTAAAAAAAATACACTAAAAAAACCTAAATATAAACGCCTTAAAAAAAAAGTGCTTACTTTAAAAAATATAAACATTATATATGTTTATAATACCTTTAATAAATACTTTAAAGTTATTTATACTTTAAAAATATTATTTTGCTAAAAAAAATATAATAAATTAAACAAAAACAGTAATAAATTTAAAAGTTATTAAAATTGCTAAGTTAATAAAGTTTATATAGTAGTAATAAAATTAAATAATTAAACTAATTAATAAAAAAAATTTAATATATATATTAAACTTAATTTATTAAATTTATATAAATTATTATATTTAAATTACTTATAATATTTATTTAATATATTTAAAGCAAATATATTATTATTAAACTACTTTATAATTAAGTAAGCGCTTAATAGTAATAATTATAAAAAATAACTTAAAGCTATTTTTAAAAAGATATAAATTAATTTAAATAACAAAATATTTAAGTTTTTATTATAAGCAAAAATATTTAAATAAAGTTCTTTAATTAATATAAAATAAGTGCTATATAAAAAGTATTTATTTATAAAAAAACTAAATAAGTTTAAGGCTTATATATATATAAAAGAATTTACTTAATAAAAAGAAATAAACTATAAAAAGACATTAGTTTTAATAATAAAAGCTACCTTTTAAAAAATACTTATAACATTAGCTGCAAAAAAAAAGTGGCATATTTTATAATTAAACTTTATTACTGCCTTTTTAAACAAAAAACTATATTAGCGTATTTTTATAAAGTAAATTAAAATACTAATAAAATATTTTAAAACATTTATTAAAAAGAAAAATAAACATAAATAAATAGCAAACAAAATTATTAAATTTATAAACTTTTTATATAAATTAAAGTAATTAGCTTATAAGTAGTAAAAGGTAATTAAGTTAATAATATTTACTGTTAAATTTAAACTATTATTAATTAATAATATAATATATTATAATAAGAAATATAATAAAGTTATTGCTTTATATATTAATAACTTTTTGTTTTATAAAATAAATATAAATTATTTAACTAAAGTTAATAATATACTACGTTTATATATAACAGCTAAAAAATTAAAAAAAGCTAACTAGTTTATTAAAATTAAAATTATTTAAAACGTTTATAAAAGTAATATTAGCTTAAATTAATTGCAATATATTTAAAAAGCACTTAAGTTATTTAAAATATTTAACTTTTAAAAAAGTATTGTATTAATAAATAGTAAAAAAACAAAGTTGTTTTAAAAAAAAAAGCATACTAGCAAATAAAAATAAAATTTTTAAATTTGCTTTTTTTTTAAGTAAGTTAGCTTATTTAGCATAAATTACTAAACTAAATATTAGTTTTATAATATTAATATAAGTATATTATATAAGCAATTTATTAAAGACTGATTTTAATAAAGTTAAGCAACTAATAAAATACTTAAAAAACTAATTAAATATATATTTATAATATAAAAAGTTAAGTTTTAATTATTTATATTATTATTATTATTATTAGTTATATTTTATTATATTTATATAATATTATTTAAACCTTAATTTAAATATATTAAGCATTTAATATCCTTACCTTTTAATAATTAAAAGTAAAACCGGGAAACTTAAGTAAAAACCTTTTGCTTTTTAATTAAAACATCTTTAAGGCGTTTATAGTTTTGCTGCGGATTTTTAACTAGAGGCTTTATTGCGCTTTAGTAGTTTTTAATTAAAAAAAAAAAAAAAAAAAAAAAAAAAAAAAAAAAAAAAGTACAGCCTTTTAAGCTTTATATTTTTTTTGTTTTGCTAGTTATTACTAATATATTATTTACTATAATTTATTATTATATTATTTTTAAAACTTACTTTTTTTGTTTTTATTATACTTTTTTACTTTTTATTAGTATTTAAGCCACTTTATATATAAGTAGTAAGCTTTAGGTTAAAAATTAATATATTGCTTTATAAGCTATTTTTAAGCTGTTTATAATTTAATTATAATTTAAATTAGTAGTAAAAAAGCTATAAAATTAAGTAGCTAGGTTAATTCTTTTTTTTTAAATTTTAAATAATATAAAAATTTATATAATATTATTTTTTTGCTTTTTATATAATTATAAAAAGGTATAGCTATACTTAGCACTTTTTTTTTAAAAAAAAAAGCTTTTAGCCTTAAAGTTTTTATATAAATTTATAATAGTACTAAAGCTTTATATTTTTAAAGTTTATAGTAAAAGTTTACTATATTTATTAAATAGGTTTTTTTAGTTTTTTTTCATAGTTTTTTTATTGCTAAGGTTAATATTATTAAACTTTAGCTTTTTTTTGCTTTATTATTTACTTTATTTTATTTTTTAAGCTAATGTTTTTTTAGAGCTTTTTTTATTATATTTTAATTTTATTACTTTTTTATTTACTTTTTTTTTTTTGCGTTATTTTTAATTAATTATTATATATTTTGCTAGGTTTTTTTTTAATAATAACTTTACCTGCTTTTATTTTACTTATTTTTTGCTTTTATTTTTAATTATATTTTTTTTTAAAACTAAATATTTAACTTTTTTTTAAATAGTTTTTTTTTTACTTAAAATTATTAATTTGCTTTTAAAGTTATATAACTTAATATTTAAATAAATATAAAAAAAAAAACAACTTAATTTTAATTTTAATAAATAAATTAAAGTTGCTTTGTATGCTTTTTTAACTACTTTTAAATATTTTAATTATTTTTTTACTAGATTTTTTACAATTTTTTTTGCTAAGCTTTTATTAAATTTATATTATATAAATAAACTATAAGTAATTATACTTTAAATTATTTTTATATAAATTTTTTTTGTTTTAAGTATATTATATTTTATATAATAGCAATTAATTTTATTAAAGCAAAATTTTAGCGCTTAAGTTTTTATTAAAGTTTTTTTAAATAATAATATTATTTTAGTTTACGGTTTAATTATACTTTTATAAAGCATATACTTTTTTTTAAATTAATTTATATATTTTTTAGTTAAATTAAAATAAAATTAACTTTATATTATTTTATAAAGTATTTTAGTTTGTTTTTTATTAAGTTAAAGTTTATTTTATATTATATTATTTAGCTTTTATATTTAGTATATATTTATATTAAATACTTATAGTTTTTTTTTATATTTAACTTTATTATTATAAAGTTTATATTATTTATAAACTTTATTATAATTAGCTTTTTTTATATTAATTTTTTATATAAAGTAGCTATATATAATAAAAATAATATTAGTAATAATAAAGATCTTTATAATATATTTATAATTAAAACTTTTTTTAATGCGTTTTATTATTAAATAATAATATTGCTATTTATTTTATAAAATAGCTTTAAAGCTAGTTTTATATTTATTAAAAAGCTTTTTTATAGCATTTTAATAGCTTTATATAATTTATTATATTAAAAGCTTTTAAAATATTTAGCTATAATAATATTAATATTAAATTATGTTTTTAACTATTATAAATTATTTTTATTATAGCTTTAATTATTAATTTTATAAATTTTTGTAATTTATTTTTTATTTGCTTTTTTAGTAATAATATAAACTTTTTTACTATAATTAAAATATATATATTTATTACTTTTTTAATTATTTTATTTATTATATTAAATAATAAAATCGGTTTATAACTATTAGCTTTTTTAAGCTTTTTTAAAGTTTTTTTTAGTTTTATTAAAATTATTATAGCTATATTTTAAAACTATTTTAAATAATATTTATATATACAACTTTATTAAGTTAATATTACTATTGTTTTTATAACCTTTACTTATATGTTTTTAAAATCTTATTAATAAAAAGTTGTTTTTAGCGCTTTTTAAAGTTTAATTTTTTTGTTTTAATTGTTTTTATATTTTAAACAGCTATTTTATAAGCTTTTTATACTTTTTAAGTTTAATAAGTTAATTTTAAAGTAAAAAAAATCTAGCTATTAACCTTTTTTTTTTTATATAAATAATTGCTTACTTTTTTTTTTTAAGTTTAAAAGATTTTTTTTATTAAAAAGCCTAGCTTTTAAAGCATGCTTACTTTTTAAAGTTTAAAGTTTAAAATTATTTTTAAAGCTTTTGCTATACCTTATTACTATTACTTTTGCTATTTTTTACAAATAATTTACTTTTATTTTATTTTTGCTTTAACTTTTTTTTTAATATTAAAATATAATTTTATAACACTTTTGTTTTTTTAGCTTTTTATAGCTTTTAAACTTTTTAAAACTACTATAAAGCTGCTTTTTTATTATAGCCTTTTTTTAAAGCTATTATATTTACTATTTTAATTAATTTTATTATTAAATACTTAATATATTTATTTATATTTATTATTATATTAAAACTTTTTAATACTTATAATTTAAATACTTTAATTATTATTAGCGCTATATTTAATATTTTTAGCTTTAACTTTTAAATAATTTAAAGCTTAATATTAAGTTTTTTATTATAAATTTAAAAGCTTTAAAAAATATAATTAAATTTTGCTTATTTTAAGCTTTTAAATATTTATATTAAAAGTTTTTATTAATTTATATTAAATTAATTATATTATTTTATTTTATTTTTAATAATTTTTGCTTTTTCTTTTATAATATTACTATATAGTATTTAAAAATTAGTTTTAAGCTTTTATTAAACTTAAAATTTTTTATAATATATTAAAGTTTTTTTTTGTTTTATAATAATAAGTATATATTTATATTTTTTATAACTATATTTTACTTTTAGTTTGCTTTTTTTAAGCTTAATTATTAAATTTATTTTATTTTTATTTAAATTTAGCTTTATATATATTAATTATATAATAATTAATTTTTTTGTTTATTAAAAAAAAAATACTTTTATTTAGTTATATTTAGCTTTTTACTTATAAATCGCTTATAATTTATTTATTAATATATAATATTATATATTTAAAACTAATATATATTATATTATATTAGTTTAACTTTAAATAATATAATTAAAAAGCTTTACTTTTTTTTTTTTATAATAATAGTTTTATAATACTATTATATTATATTTTTTAATAATTTAAAAGCTATTATTATATATATTTTAATTTTATAATATTTTAAAATAAAGTATTAAGTTTTATTAGCTTATAATAAAAGTGTTTTTTTATTATTTAAATTTAATTGCGCTTTTAAAGCAAAAAAAAAAAGCCTTTTAAATTTAATTTAAATATATTAACTTTTAAAAAAAAGCTTATATTTTAACTTTTAAAGTTATTAAAGCTATATTTATTACTTTAAAACAACTAAGCTTTAATATTATTAATTAAGTTATTTTTAATACTATTAATTAATATAATTTTAATTTTTATAATTAAGTTAAATATTAATTGCTTTTAAAGGTAAATTTTTATTAATTACTTTAGTTTTAATTTATTAATTTATATTTATTTTAAATATAAAACTATATTAGCTAATATTAATATACTTTTTATATTATTATAATTTAGCTTTAAAAAACTTTATATTTTTTAAAAAAATTAAATAGCTTTTTATAATTTATATACTTTATTACTTTTAATTTAAACTTTTTTATATTAAACACTTTTTTTTGCTTTTATATATTATACTATTATATAAAAAGTTTTTATTTTATTTTTATAAAACTTTTTATATATTTAAACTTATAATATTTAAAGCATTATATAATTTTTATATTTTTAAAAATAGCTTATAATTATATATTATTATTTTTATATAACTTTTTTAATATAAAGCTTTTATAATTTTATATTAATATAATATATTAATAAGCTAATATAATAGCTTTTAAGTTAGCTAATAAAATTAAATATATTTTATTTATGTTAGCTTTATTTTATTTATAAATATTTTAAAAAGATTTACTAAGTTTATATATATACTTTAAAATATTTTATATTAATACTTTTATAATTATTATATAATTTTTTTTAATTTTTATTATATTTTTATTAAACACTTGTTTTATTTATAAGTTAGCTTATTTATATTATATTGCTTTTTTTTTAAATATAACTACTATATTTATTAAATAAGCTATATACGATCGTACGTTACGTGGTGAGATAAAATACAGTTAATTGTGTGCTATATCTAACTATATAAAAGGAGAGAAAGTAAATCCCTCGTACGCAGCAAAATCTTCACCTAAGGTGAAAATCTTAACAAGCATATAAAGATAACAAAGATAAAGAAACATAAGGGTAAATAAGTGTTTCGTGCGATACTAGCTATCGTACGCTAAGACCATTAAATGCAGCTAACACTAAGATTCCAACAATATTTCTATTTAATAATTTTTATATTACAATTATTTTTATTATTTTAATTGCTGTATTTATTATTTTTATTATTTTTTTAATTATATATACTATAAAAGCTAAGTTTAATTTAGCTTATATTAAAACTTTATAATTATATTAAATAAAAAGTATTACGCGATTTAAAGGCATTAAAAGGCTAATTATTAAATAGCTTATAATTAATATTATAATCGCTTAAATTTAATTAGTAATAAATATATTACTTTTTTTAGTTTATATATTACTATATATAGTTTATTAATATTTTATTTAATAACTAAATTATTTTAAGCTTTTTTTTTTGCGCTTTAATGTAAAAGTTTTTGCTAAGCCTTTAGTATTTTCCTTACTAGTGCTTTTATATTTGGAAATTCTTTTTAACCAATAAAAATTACTAAAAATCGCATTTATTTTTTATTTTATTTTTTTTGCTTTGCTTTTTTGCTTATTTTGCTATTATTTTGCTATTAAAGCAACCTTTTAGTATTAAAGCCCGCAATTAAATAATATAAAAACTGCTCCAATTTTGTTGCGCTATTATTTAACACTATTAAGTCCGCTATACCTTGCGCTATATTTTTAGGTTTAATATAACCGCGTTTCCAAGTGCTTTTACCCTTTAAAAAGCAGTATATTTAAATTATTTAATATAAAAAGCAAAGCTTAAAAGTTATTAATATTTTAAACTTTTTCTTGTCCTAATTATTTATATAAAGTGTATAAAAATTAAGACTATTTATTATAATAAACATTATATATACGTTTAATTTTAATAGTAAAAATTAATAACAAAATATATTATTTTATAAGCAACAACTTAATATTATAGCATTTAAAATTATAAAGTGTTATTATAAAGCATTTAATTAAAAGTAAATATATTATAATAAATAAAGCTGCAAATAATTTAATATAAATATAAAGCTTTTTTATAAAACTTAATTATATACTAAAAAGATTTATTACTTTTTTAGGTAATAATATTAATACTTTTATATAATTAAAAACTTAAGCAATAAATAAATAAAAGAAATATATATATATATTATATTATTATATTAATAAAAAAGTAATTATAAATTATATTAATTTAATATATGTTTAATTAAAAAATAATTTAGTTAATAATTTAATTAAACCTTTTAATAAAGTAAAATATAAGCGATTTATAAAGCTTATATACTTAAAAAAAAACTACAAAAAAATTACTATATAATTAAGCTACTTTATGTTTATAATTTTAAGTAGTTAGCTATTAAAGCAGGTTTATTACTAAAAAGTAATAAAAATTTATACTTTAATAATTTTAAAGAATTAAAACTTAACCTTTAAAATTATTTATTAAAGGTGGTTTTATATACTAGTATAAAATGCTAATATCTAAAGGGGCACCTAGGCTATAATGGAAATAAGCTTACTAATAGTGTTAAAAGCAAGGAATTTATAGTGGATAATATTTATTATAAGTGAGGTAATATAAGGGAGAAAGTGAGAGTGTATTGCTTGCTTAACTAGAATTTTATTTGTTAAATATAGTAAAAAGTGCTGTATATATAAACTATTTTTAGCGCTTAAACTACTTAAAACCTTTAGCTTTATAGTAAATTATAGTAAATTATAATAAAGTTAACTTTAGCTATATAAAACCTTTTTATAAAGCGGTAAACCTTTTTATAAGGTGGTAAACTTTTATATAAAAGATAACTTTTAAAATAGGTTAGTTATAAGGTGTTACTTTAAACTAATTACTTTAATAGGTCCCTTTTATACTTAGCGTGGTGTTAATAGGCTAAAAAGGGTTTCTAGCTTTGTATTAACTTTACTAAAGGTTTTTAAAGAGTTTTTAAAGGTTTTTAGCCTTATATATATATTACCTATAGCTATTATAAGCTACTTATAGGTAGCTTATATAGGTATAATATATACGCTACTTATAATAACTGCTAGCTTTGCTAGTAAAGCTATAGCTAAAAAGCTATACCTTTTTTATAAGCACTTATAATTGTTAGTATATTTTAATATGCCTTTTTAATTAAAGTGCTAGCTAATAAGCTTAATATTTGCTAAAAATTAGTTTATTTAACAAGTATTAAGGCTTTAGTTAGCTTATTAGCTATTATTTTAGTAGTAAGAATATAATATATATTTATTAATTAAGCTTTATAAGCATTTTTAGTAAATTAGAATTTTATAAGGATATATTTAATGTGTTAATAATGTTTAAGGTTTTTAATAGTTGCTATAACTTTTATATTATTGCTATATATTATTATAAGCTTTAAAATTAATAGCTAGATTTTATTATAAAGGCTTTTTAACTACTAAGCTTTTTTATAGCTTTTATAAATATTATATATTTAGCTTTTAGTATTAAAAAGCTATTATGTTAGCTTTTTAGCTTTTTAGCTTATAGTAGCTTTAGCTATTATAATAATATATTTTTAAGTAGATTTAGTAGTTTTAAGGTATTTAATATAGTTATTATTATTAAAAACTATAAGTAAGTAGCTAAAAGTTTTGCTAAAAAACAAAGCCTTTTAAATTTCTAAATATTAAAGCTAATTTTATAATGCCTTTTAAATATTTAAATAGCTTTATATTTATTATAAGGTATAGTTTATAAAGGTGCTATATATAAGTAGCTAGCTATTAGTAAGTAAACGCTATATTAAGCTTAATAATTTATATTAGGTAGTTTATAGTTTTATAAGCACTAAATAATAGTAAGCTTTAATAAATGCTAATAAAAACTTATACTTTTTAGCTTTATAATTTTAAGCTATAGCAAAATTTTAATAAGTTTAATATCTTTTAATTTTAGCTTTTTAAAGCTTATTTAATATATTAAAGCTGCTATAAATATAGCTTATAGCTAAGCTTATTATATTTAATTTTAGCACTTTAAAACTAGGCTATAAGGCCTTAGTTTTTAATATTATATATAGTATTAATTATAGTTTTTAAGCTTTAAATATAATAAATATTTAAGCTAATTAGCAAGTAATTATTAATATAAATTACTATAAAAGTATTATTAATTAAAGGCTTAAAATTTAAGCTTTTAGTAGCTAAAATAGCTTTTTTACTACTATTTAAAGGTTTACTTTAAGCCGTATAAAGCTTATAGCAGCTAAAAACCTGTTGTAATTTAGGCTTATAATTATATTAAACTATTAATTTTAAAATTTTAAAGTTTTTAAAATAATTTTAGGCTTTTAAAAGTTTAATATAAAGGGTTTTAATAAGGTTATTATTAAAAAAGCTTATATAAAATTAATTTGTTTGATTTTTTAGTTTTTAATAGCTATTAAAGCTAGCAAAATTTACTAAATAAATAAAATAGTAATAATTATAAAGGTCTTTATAAAATTAATGCTAAAAGCTTATTTAAAGCTTTTAATAATAAATCTAGCTTTATATTTAATAATTAATTTTTATTAGTTTAATTTATATTTTAGTACTTAATAGCTATTTATAAAGCAT
Organism: Xylaria hypoxylon; assembly: GCA_902806585.1. Taxonomy (NCBI): domain Eukaryota; kingdom Fungi; phylum Ascomycota; class Sordariomycetes; order Xylariales; family Xylariaceae; genus Xylaria; species Xylaria hypoxylon. The sequence goes on along the minus strand of CADCXB010000050.1, from coordinate 21,491 downwards.
TTTTTAAGGTTTTTAGTAAATAAAAAATAAAAGGCTTTAAATTTTAATAGCTATTAAAATTTAAACCTAACTACTTATAACTATAAAAAACCTTTAAATATTTTTAATGCTTATTTTAGTATATTAGGCTTTTTTAAAACAGTTATAATAATATAAATAATATTTTAAACTATTAAATTTATAAAAAGTTTAATAAGGTTTAAATTTATTAAATTATTTTTTAAATTATTATTTATTACTTTATATTTTACTTTAAATTTTAGTAAAATAAAAGGTAATTTTATTAAAATAGTTAGATTTAATAAAAAAATAAAAAGTATAAACGTTATTATTGCTTTTAAATTTAGTGCTTTAATAAGTATAATATTTTTTAAGTTTTTTATAATAAGTAGTATATATAACTAAAAGTTATTATTAAAGGTAAATTTATTAAAAGGTAAATAGGTTTTAAGTAGGTTTATATTAAGTAGGTTTTTTAATAAAAAAGTCTTGCTATTAAAAAAAGCTTTGTTTGCTAAAATTAATATTTTTAGCAGCTTTAATGTTATAAACTAAATAATTAAATAATATTTAAATATATAAACTAAATAAGTTTTAATATTAATTATTACTAAAATTTTATTATATTTAGCGCAATTAATAAGCTTATAAGCTTTAACTTATAATTTATAAAATATAGTTAATAAGTACTTAAAGCTTATAACTTTATAATAAGTAAAAAAAGGTATATAAAGTATTAAATTAAGTTTTAACTTATTTTATAGCAGCTAATAAAAAGTTAAATTTTTATTAATAACTTTTATATAATTAATTAAGTTTATTATAAGCGCTATAATATAATATTAAAGGTATAATAATAGCTTAAAAGTTTATAAAGTAGTTTATAAGCAATTAAAAATTATTTTAATAAATTATTTTATTAAGTTGTTTTATTTATATATATAAAGGTTAAAAGTATTAAAACTAATTTTTTTAGCTTATAACTAGTTATTAATAAAGCTATTATTTATTTTAATATTTAAATTAAAGTAAAAATAAATTAAATAGTAGTTATAATAATTTTTAAACCTTTAAATACTTTTTTATAATAATATAAATAGTAGTTGTTAATTTATTTTTAGTAATTAAATTTAATAGTAATATATTTTTATTTTATTAAAATTAAAATATAAAAGGTTTAAAAATATAATATAAGCTTTATAATAAATAAATTACTTATTATAATATTTAAAGCAATAAATAAATTGCTAACTTTAATAAAAGTTAAATATTTAATAGCTTTATTTATAGCGTACCTTTGTAAAAAAGTCCTTTTATTAATATAATTAAAGCTTAAAAGCTTTATAATAATTTTAGCGGTTTTTTAATAATAAAAGCCTTATATACTTTAGCTTATAATGCTAAAATATAATTAATTTTAAAAGCTTAAAAGTTTAAGTGCTTTTAAAAATATATTACTTTTAAGTTATTATTTTATAAAAGTTGCTTTTAATTATATTAAAGATTTTTAAATTTATTGTTTTTTAATTATAAAAATAAACTATTTGCTATATTAAAAGTTTTAAGCGTTATAATACCTTATAATATTTATAATTTAAAAATAAATTACTTTTAAGTAATTGCTTTATATTATATTATTATAAGTAATAAGTAAATATTATAATAAATATTAAAAGTTACTTTTAAAATAAAATAAAAGCTTAAATTTATAAACTTTAGCATTACTAAAATGTTACTTTTATTATTAACTAGCTTAAGTTTTTAAAGGACCTTTTAATTAGTAATATAATGTTTTAAAAATAATATTAATATTAAATTTTAATATATATAGCATATTTTTAGTATAAAAGTGCTATATTTTATAGTAAAATAATAGAGTTTTAGCTAAATAATACCTTTATTATATAGTTTTAGTAGTTTATTAGCTGTTATTATAAAAAAAACATCTTTTATAAATTTAATATAGGTGTTAAATTAATAAAAGCTATTAAAAATATATATTATATTACTTATATTATATAGCTAAAAAATCTTATAATATATGCTAAAAGGTTTTAAATTTATTAATTACATTAAATCAACTTATTAATTAAAAGTTTTTAAAATAAACAATATTATATTTACTAAAAACGTAAAAAAAGTAGCGCTATAATTTACTAAAAAAAATATATTAGCAGTGTTTTTAGTAAACTTTTTAATAAGTTTAATTAAAAACTTAAATAGTTTACTGATTTTTTTATTACTTTTACTTTAAAAAGGTTTAAAAAGGTATTTAAAAGGTTTATCTACTTAGTTAATAATATTGTTAAAAGGTTTTAAGTAAAAATTTATTAATTTAATATTATTTTATTAATTTTATAAAATATTTACTATTAAAAACTTTATTATAATTATAAAAGGCAACCTTATTATAGTTATAATAAATATAAATACTAATTAAAAAGTTTAAATAATTTGCTATATTTAATTTATTTATATTATATAAAAGTTTTTTAAAGCTTTTAAATAATTATTATACTAATTAATTTAGTTAACTATAATATAAAAAAAGAGTTATGTAAAAAGAGCGTTATTACTTATATATACTTAAGTACTTAAAAGTAGTTGTTAGTTATATAGAAAAAGCACCTAACTTTTGCACGTAGTATTTAAAATTTAGTTATTATAAGAAAATTAAGTAAGTATTTTTTAGTAAACACTAGGCCTTACGTTTAAACCAGCGGCACTAAGTAACTAACCAAGTTGCTTTTGCTTAAAAAAGCAGAATTAATTAGCTTATAAAACTTTGTAACAATAGCAATTAAAAGAAAAAAAAAATTAAAAATATATAAAATATAAAAATTTAATTAATTTAATTATAAAATTAAATAAAAACTAAGTTTTTAAATTTTATAAAAATATAATAAATAAGTAAGTAATTAGTTAGCAAGTTATAAGTTAATTAAAAAAAAAGTAAACTAAAAGGTGTTTTATTTTTATAGTTAGCAAAAAATTAAAAGTATATAAAATATAAGAATTTAATTAATTTAATTATAAAATTAAATAAAAGTTAAGCTTTTAAGTTTTATAAAAGTATAATAAAGTTATAAGTTATATTTGTTTAATATTATATATTAAAAAAAGTATATAAAGTAGTAGCTATAGCACTTTTAAATAAAGTTTTATATATTTATATATTTATTTATATTTATATTAAAAATTTATATTAAGTAAAATAAATGTAAATATTAAACATATATTTATATAAAACGTTATAGTTTTAATATAGGTATAATATTTTTAAATAACTTAAAAATATTAATTTGTAAAATAAAAGCTAGTTTTTATGTTTTTTTATAATTTATTTATTTTACTTTATAATATAATTAAACAAATTAGTTGTTTAGCCTTTTTATTTAAGCATAATCTTTTATAATTTTAATAATAAACTTTTTAATATTATTTTTTATTATACTGCTAAGCTTTAGTTAAAATTAGTTAAATTTATTTAAAACAATTAAAACTAGGTTTTTAATAGCGATATCTTTATTTTATTTAAGCTAATATAAAAGTTTTAGCTTATATTTTTAAATATTAATAACTTTTTAATAAAAAACAATTTAACTTTTTAAAACTAAATTTTATTTAGTAATTAAAGTAGTAGCCTATTTCTTTAAGTTTATTTAATTTAACGTATATTATATTATTTGTTAAAACTAAAAGATTTTTATATTAATTATTATAATATAACTTTATTTTAATTTAAGTAAGTTTTATAGTATTTACTACTTTTTATTTAAGTGTTTATTATATAAGTTTAAAACTTTTACTAAAAAATAATCTATTAAAAAAGGTTTTTAGTTTTTATTTATATAATATCTTATAAAAAACTATAATATTATAGCAAATATTAATATATTAAAACAATAAATAATATAAAATATATATAACTTTTAGTTATTAAAATTAAGTTTAGCTCTAAATAAAAATACTATACTATTTATATATATTTATATTATATACTTTATTTATCCGTTTACTAAATAGTAATAAGCTATAATAACCTTTATATTTATATTGGTAGCTTTATATAATATTATCTAAAAACACTAATGAACTTATTATTTATATTTAATATAAAGGCATTAAGCAAGCCCTAATTTACGTATATATGTTATATATAAAGTTTAGCCTAATTTTCTATATTATAAGTTATAGCCTTAATAATTGTTTTAATTGCTTTAAATATTTTGTTAATAATAAAAAGCATTATATTATTTTTGTTTTAAAAACTAAAAGCTAACAATAAAATCAAAATATAAAACCAAAATTAAAATAATAAGCATATTAATAAAAATTAAATTACTATATAGTTTTTAAGTATTTTTTAGTTATAATATATTAAAAATATAAATATAATATATAATTAATAATATAAGCCTTTATATTTTAAAAAAATATAAAAACTAAAAATATTAATATATTTATTAAATATTAGTATAAGCTTAATTATTATATGCTATATATAAAACTACTGGTTTTTATAAAAATAAAACAGTAAATTAATCTCTTAAAAGGTTTATAAAGTATATAAGCTTAATAATTAAGTTAATATAAAATAAATAAAATATTAATATTAAAAGTTTGTTATTTTATTAATTTTTTTTAATTGATTTTATAAGCATTTATATATTACTTTAAATAATTTATTTTTTTATATATTATTATAAAATATTACATAATATATTAAATATATATAAAAAATAGTTATAACTTTATTTAGATCTTTTAAGCGTATTTTTGCTTATAAAAGTAACTTGTTATTATTAAATAGTAGTTTTAATTGTTGTTAAGAAATAGTAGCGTTTTAAAGGTTAAAGGTTAATTATAGTAAAAGTCTTTAAAAGTTAAACTTATTTTTAAGTTATATTGTTTAGTTTATGCACGTATAACTATAAAGGCTTATACTATAAAGTATATATTAGTAGGTTTATTAAGCTTACGCTTTAGCAATTTAAATAATATATTAATATTTACTAAAAGCTTTTAAAAATATATATAATTTTAAGTTTATATATAAATTAAAAAAAAACATTTGCTATTTATATAAACAATTAAAACTTTAAGTTTATTATTAACATTTATAAAAAATTAAATTATTATATTATAATTAGTATAAACTTAAACGTTATTATAATTAAAAATATATATTAATTTTTAAGCGTTTAAACTAATTTAAAAGTCTTAATTTCATAAATGCTAAATTTTATCTTAGCTAGCTTAAATATTTTAAATAAAATAAAATAAAGCAAAGCTTTTATTAGGTTAAATTTAATATAATATAATATTAACACCATATAAACAGCTAAAATTAACGCAAAATATAAACAATTTTATATAATTAAAGTATACCAAGTTAATTATTTTATATAATTTAGTTTTTAATATTTTTATGTTTTTTAGCTTATTTTATAAAATAAAAATATATTTAGTAAATTCTTAATATTTTTTAAACTTTAAGTATAATTTTACTAATTATATTTAAACTAAATAGTTTAAAAGTATAAAATAATATATATTTTTAAATATATTAGTATTTAATAAAGTTAGCTTTTACTTAATAATTATAAAATCCTAATATATTATTAAAAAAGCTAAAATATTTATAAAGTAATATATTTAGTTTTACTAAAATCTTATAAAGCTTAAACTTTATTTAAGTTTATATAAAGTTTTTAGTATTTTTAATTTATATATTACTACCGTTTTCTTTTTATAATGCTTAAACTAAAATATAAAATATATACTTTTAATACTTTTAATTTATATTAATAAAAATAGCATTTAAAAAAACAAAATATAATTAAAAGCTTTAAATATTATAAATACGCTATTAAGTTACTTAAAATAGTTTTAATATTATAAAAGTAAATAATAATATTATTAATATATATAAAAATAAATTACTAAAATAAAGTATAAAAATATTTTTATTTTATGCTAAAAAAACTTAAAAATATTTTAAGTTTTATAATTGCTACTATAAATTATTTGTATTTATAATATAATATACTAAAGGCTATTTTTATTTATTACTAATAAAGATAAGCTATTAAAAAATCTTTTGAAAATATTTATAACTATAAATATAATTAAATTATATAATGCTTTAAGTATATTATTTTATTTTAAAAGGGATATATATTACTAATTATTTTTATATTAACCTTATAAAGATTTACTATAACATATAGCTTTTACTTATTTTAAATAATAAAAGTAAAAATATAATTAAGATTAATTGTTTAAAAAAATACTTTTAACGACTTTATAATTATATAAAAATTTAAAATTAAATTTATAGCTTTTTATGTTTATAAAAGTATTAATAAAGGTATTAATTAAGTCCCTTTAAATTAGCGTTATCTTTAAACTTAATAGCTATTTTAATACTATTATTAAATTATTTAAGTTTATTATAAAATAATTTACTTAATTTATTAAAAACATTTTTAATTTATTAATAATTTTAGCAGCTAATCTTTAAAGACATTAACTTTTAATATATTAATTTATTTAAAGTTGCTTTTAAAATTAAAATTTAATACTATAAAAAGGTATTTATTGCTATATTTTTTATCTTTTTATTTTTTTTTATTTTATATACTTTAATTATTTTTATAAAGCTAATTATATAAAGTATTTTATTAGCTTTATAAGTAAGCTATATTTTATAGTTAGTATTAATTTTATAAGGTTTAATAGTGCTTAATTAATCTTTTTTAAATTAAAATTAGTTTGGTATTTAAATTAAAAATAAAAAGCTTTATTTTATTTATTAAAAATAATATTAAAAATAAATTTATATATACTTATATAAAAACTAATAATAAAATAAGGTAAAATAAAGTAATTATTTAATTTAAGTAAAAAGTATAAGTGTTATATTATTATTAATATATTATAACCTAGTTTTATTTTATAATTATTTATAGCAAAAATAAAATATATTTTTTGTTTATAAAGCTTAAGTTTATTAGTAAAAAGGCTTGTTGTTTAAAAAGCTCTTTTTATTTTATTAAATAAAAGCTAATTGTTTTTATTTACTTTTTTTTACTTAATATAAAGTTAATAAGTTTTAAGAAATTTTAAGCTAATAATATAACTTAATTATAAGTTATTAACAAAGTAAACTTATATATCTTTTTTTTATAGCTTTTTATTTATATTTAATATAATAATTAAAACTTTTATAATATAAGTAATTATAGCTTTTTTTTTGCTTATATTACTAATATATATTAGTTTAATTAATTTATTAATAAAAATCTTAAGATAATATTTTATATAAAATTAATATAATATAATATTTATAAAAAACAAGTGTTTATATATACTTTAATAAAAACTTTTAATAAATCGGTGTAATTAAACACTTAAAAATACGCTATATTAGTTTAAGTGTGTTTTTTTTTATTAATAAAATATAAAAACTCTATTTTTTTAGCATAGCTAAAAGTATTAGCTCTTTAAATTTTAAAGCACTTTAATACTTTATTTATAAAAAATAGTAGTGCTAAGATTTCTTTGTTTTTTAAGTTAAAAAATCTAATAAATCTTTAATACTATAATAAAAAAATTAAATAAATTATTAAAATCATTATAATAATAAAGATTTATAATTAAAAGGTTAAAAATATTATTTTTTAAAAAGATTAAGTTTAATATTTATAAGCTAATATATTTATTAATAATAAAAGTATATAATAAAATAGCAATATATTTTTTATTAATATATATTAAATTAATAGCATTAGTAATATTAACAACAATAAGTAAATAAAAAACTAATTAACTTTATTTTTAAGTTAGTAAAACACTTTTTTTAAGCGTTTACTTTAAACGTTTTTTAAGTTGGCAGCAAAATCGCTACTTAATCTAGTCTCTTTAAGTATAAAAAAAGCTAAAAAAAATATAAAATACTTAAAAAGTAGTTAAAAAAATTTTATTTATTTTAAAATATTAAAGCTTTTATTATTTATTTTTAAAAATTAAAATACTTTATAAGTATTATTATTTTAAATATAAAGTTAACTATTTATAAAAAAACTATTATAATATAAAGCTTTTAAGTATTAATTTAGTTATTTTATTTAATTAAAAATAGCACTATTATTAAAGTTTTATATCTTTAATTATTATTTTAATAAAGTTATTATTATTATTACAATTATTAAAATTTTATTTATTGCTATTATTTTAATAGTTACTAAAGTTATTGCTAAAATTTTAATTATTATAATTATTTAGTTTAACTTAATTATTAGCGTTATTTTTATATTATTATTAGTAGTTTTAAATATAAGTTTTATTACTTTTATTAAAAACTAAAAAAACTAAAATAGTATAATTATTAAACTAATTAAAGTAGCTTTTAAAGTTATTTTTAATATTAGTTTTTTTTTGAAAAAAGGAATTAGATTTTTGAAATATTAATAACTTCTTCAGCTTTGCTTTTTATATTAAATAATTTGATATACTACTTTTTAAAAGGTAAAAGTACTTAGAAACGGTTATATTAAACCTGAAAATATAGCGCAAGGTGCAATAAACCTAATGGTGCTAGATAGTGGCGCAAAAGGTTAAAGTAATCTTTATACTACTTAATTATAGGCTTTAATATTAAAAGGTTGCTTTAACAGCAAAATAATAGCAAAGTAAGCAAAAAATAAAGTAAAAGAAGATAAAATAAAGAAATAAATATAATTTTAGTAGTTTTATTAGTTAAAAGAATTTTTAGATATAAAGCATTAATAAAAATATACTAAAGGTTTAGCAAAAAACTTTTATATTAAAACGTAAAAAAAAAAAAAAGCTTAAAATAACCTAGCTATTAAATAAAATATTAATAAACTACGCGCAATAATACACAAACTAAAAAAAGCAATATACTTATTATTAATTAAACTTAAGCAACTATAATATTAGTTATAAGCTGCTTAATAATTAGCTTTTAATGCTTTTAAATCGTGTAATATTTTTTATTTAATATAACTATAAAGTTTTAATATAAATTAAACTTAACCTAGCTTTTATAGCGTATATAGCTAAAAAAATAATAAAAGTAATAAATATAGTAATTAAAATAGTAAAAGTAATTGCGGCAAAAAACTACTAAGCAGAAATATAGTAGTTATATTTAAAAAAAAAGTAATATAATATAAATAAGCTAACTTATAAGTAAAATAAGCGTTTTAATAAAGTGTAAAAAACTAAAAAATTATATAATAATTATAAAAGTATTAATATAAAAATATTTTAAAGCGTATATATAAACTTAGCAAATTTTTTAAGATATTTATAAATAAAATAAAGCTAGCATAAATAAAATATACTTAATTTTATAACTAACTTAAAAGCTATTATATTAGCTTATTAATATATTATATTAATATAAAAACTATAAAGACTTTATATTAAAAAAAAAGCTATATAAAAAGCAATAATATATAATTATAAGCTGTTTTAAAAAATATAAAATTATATAATATTTTAAGTGTTATAAGTTTAAACATATAAAAAGTTTTATAAAAATAAAAGTAAAGTACTTTTTATATAGCGGTATAGCATATAAAAGCAAAAAAAAAAGTGTTTAATTTAAAAGAATTTAAATTAAAAGTAATAAAGTATATAAATTATAAAAAGGTTACTTTTTTTAAAAAGTATAAGGTTTTTAAAGTTAAATAATAATAATATAAAAAGTATATTAATATTAGTTAATATAGTTTATATTTAAAGTAAATATAAACTAATAAATTAAAATTAAAATAATTAGCAAAAATTTAACTTTAAAGCAATTAGTATTTAGTTTGCTTGTAAAAACTAAGATTATACCAACTAATAGTACTAAAAATAACTTAGTTAGTAATATTAAAGCTGCTTTTAAAGTAATAAATATAGCTTTAATAGCTTTAAAAGCTAAAATATAAGCTTTTTTTTAAAGAAGCTAATATACTTAAACTAAATTTAAAGAGGCCTTTTTTTTTGCTTTAAAAGTGCAACTAAACTTAAATAATAAAAAAAATATTTTATTTTAAGCTAATAAAACTTAATGCTTTATTTTAAAATACTATAAGATTAAAACATATATAGTAATAGCTTTTAAATTACTAAAAATATAATATAATAAGATTATAAAAGTTGCTATTATAAAGAAAAAAAAGTAAAACTTTTTAACTATATTATTTTAAGTTAAACTAATATAATATAATATATGCTAGTTTTAAATATATAGCACTATATATTAATAAGTAAATTATAAGTAGTTTATAAGTAAAAAAAAAGCTAGCTATAACTAAATAAAACAACTTTTTTAGTAAATAAAAAAAACTAGCTATTATATAATTAATATATATAAAGCTAAATTTAAGTAAAATAAAGTAAGCTTAATAATTAAGCAAAAAAAACAAACTAAAAGTAAAATATAATAAAAAACATAAATATATATTTATTACTATAAAATAAAAAAAAAAAAACTTTAGTATACTATAAAAAATCTTAAGCAATAAAATATAAAAACTAATACTTTAAACGCTATATAGTAATATTATAAAAAAAAAAGCAAAAATTGCTAAAAGGTAAAAAAAAAACAATATAATTAACTTAATATAAGCTAATAAAAAACTTTTAGTAAAAATATTTAAAGGCTTAAAATAAATAAAATTTAATTATATTTTTTAAAGCTTTTAAATTTATAATAAAAAAAACTTAATATTAAGCCTTTAGCTATTTAAAAGCTAAAGCTAAAAAATATTAAATAAAGTATTAATAGCAATTAAAATATTTAAATTATAAATATTAAAAAGTTTTAATATAACAGTAAATATAAATAAATATATTAAGTATTTAATAAAAAAACTAATTAAAATAATAAATATAATAGCTTTAAAAAAAAAAGCTATAATAAAAAAAATAGCTTTATAATAGTTATAAAAGGTTTAAAAAGCTATAAAAAAAGCTAAAAAAAAGAAAAAAAGGTGCTATAAAATAATGTTTTAGTACTAAAAAAAAAAAGCAACTAAAGTAAAAGCAAAATAAAAGCAAATTATTTATAAAAAATAATAGAAATAATAGTAATAAAGTATAATAAAAGCTTTAAAAAATAATTTAAAACTTTAAACTTTAAAAAAATAGGCGCGCTTTAAAAGCTAAGCTTTTTTAATAAAAAGTTTTTAAACTTTAAAAAAAAGTAAAGTAATTACTTATATAAAAAAAACAAAAATATTAGCAGCTAAGTTTTTTACTTTAAAATTAATTTATTAAACTTAAAAAGTAAAAAGAGCTTATAAAATACTTGTTTAAAATATAAAAAAGTTAAAACAAAAAATTAAAAATTTTAAAAGAAGCTAAACTTTAAAAGCTAAAGATAACTTTTTACTAATAAGATTTTAAAAGTATATAATAAAAAGTTATAAAAATAATAGTAGTATTAACTTAATAAAGTTTATATATAAATATTACTTAAAATAGCTTTAAATATAATTGTAGCAATTTTAGCAAAACAAAAGAAAATTTTAAAAAAGCTTAAAAGCTTAGTAGCTATAAACTAATTTTACTACTTAGTATAATAAATAAAATAATTAAAAAATAATAAATTATATATATTTTAATTATAGCAAAAGTTTATATTATTAAAAAGTAAATAAAAACAAATTATAAAATTTATAAAATTAGTAATTAAAGCTATAATAAAGCAATTTATAGCAAATAAAAGCATAATTTAATAATATTACTATAGCTAAATATTTTAAAGCTTTTAATATAATAAACTATATAAAGCTACTAAAGGTGCTATAAAAAAAAAGCTTTTAATAGATTTAAAACAACTTTAAAACTACTTTATAAAATAAATAGCAATATTATTATTTAATAGCAAAATATAGCAAAAAAGTTTAACTATAAGTATATTATAAAATCTTTATTATTACTAGTATTATTTTTATATATATAACTACTTATATAAAATTAATAAAAAAAAGCTAATATAATAAAGTTTATAAACAATATAAACTTTATAGTAATAAAATTAAATTATAAAAAAAACTGCAAGCATTTAATATAAATATATATAAAATATAAAAGCTAAATATTATAATATAAAATAAACTTTAATTTAATAAAAATAAATTAATATACTTTATAAAAATAATATAAAGCTAATTTTACTTAATTTAGCTAAAAATATATAAATTAAAAACTAAAAAAAGTATATGCTTTTTAAAAGGTATAGCTAAATTATAAACTAAAGTAGTATTATTACTTAAAAAACTTTAATAAAACTTAAACTAAAATTTTGCTTTAATAAAATTAGCTACTATTATATAAAGGTATAACATACTTAAAGCAAAAAAGATTTATATAAAATAATTTAAAGCATAATTATATATAGTTTATTTATATAATATAAGCTTAGCAAAAAGCTAAGCAAAAAATAAAAAATTTAACTAAAAAATAATTAAAGTGCTTTAAAGTAGTTAAAAAGTATATAAAGCAATTTTTAATTTATTTTTAAAGTTAAAATTAAACTTTTTTTTTATATTTATTTAAATATTAAATTATGCGATTTTAAAAGGTAAGTTAACAATTTTAAGCAAAAAAAAAACTATTTAAAAATTAAATATTTAGTTTTAAAAAAATAAAATTAAAAATAAAAGTAAAAAGCAAATAAAATAAAAGTAAATAAAGTTATTACTAAAAAAACCTAGCAAATATATAATAAATAGTTAAAAGTAGCATAAAAAAAAAAGTAAGTAAAAATAGCAAAGCTAAAATATAATAAAAAAGCTTTAAAAATATTAGTTTAAAAAATAAAATAAAGCTAATAATAAAGTAAAAAAAGCTAAAGCTTAATAGTATTAGCTTTAGCAATAAAAAACTATTAAAAAAAACTAAAAAACCTGCTTAATAAATATAACAAACTTTTATTATAAACTTTAAAATATAAAACTTTAACTTTTTATAATTATATAAAAACATTAAAGTTAAAAGCTTTTTTTTATAAAAAGTGCTAAATATAACTATACTTTTTTATAACTATATAAAAGCAAAAAAAATAGCGCTATATAAATTTTATATTGTTTAAAATTTAAAAAAAAAAAAAAACTAACTTAGCTACTTAGCTTTATAGCTTTTTATTACTAATTTAAATTATAATTAAATTATAAGCAGCAAAGTAGCTTATAAAATAGTGTGTGCTAATTTTAATAGCTTACTACTTATATATAAAGTAGCTTAAATATTAGTAAAAAGTAAAAAAGTACAATAAAAGCAAAAAAGTAGGTTTTAAAGACAATATAATAGCAAACTATAGCTAATAGCATACTAGTAGCAATTAGTAAAACAAAGACGTAAGGCTTAAAGCTGCACTATTTTTTATTTTTTTTTTTTTTTTAACTAAAAAAACTGCTAAAACGTAGTAAGGCCTTTAGTTAAAATCTAAAGCAGAAACTATAAATGCTTTAAAGTGTTTTAATTAAAAACAAAAGGTTTTTGCTTAAGTTTTTAGTTTACTTTTAATTATAAAGGCAAGCGTACTTAAATATTTAATATATTTAAATTAAGGTTTAAATAGTATTATATAAACATAACGGAATATAACTAATAATAATAATAATAATATTAGTTTAGTTTACTATTAAAAAAAATAAGGTTTTTTACCTTTTAAATTTGTAAAATTCTTTTAATAAGCTTTTTAAGTAATATTTAAACTTTATATTATTAAACTTTTAATATATAACTTTATAATTTTCTATAATTTAGTTGCAAAAGTTTATTATAATATTTATTTAAGTTTATTTTATAATAATTTAAGTTTTTTAAGTTATTTTTAAACTATTATATACTTATAACGCTTATTAGTTCTTAATAAAAATTTTACTTTATTATATATTATTTAGTTTTTTATTTAAGTAGTTGTTAGCAAAAATATCTTATTTTAAAAATATATAATTTTATTTCTTTTTTATATTATATATATAATTTTATTAAATCTTTTTTATTTTTTTTTTTTAAAAGGTATAAATAATTATAAAAGCAATTTTTTTTGGTATTTAAAAAAGCTATAAATTACTTTGCTTTAAAAACTTAAAATCTAATAAAATATTAATAATAAAGTTATTTATAATATTAATTATATTATAATAAAAAGCTAAATAGTTTAGCAAATATATAAAAAAAAACTAGCTTTATATTATAATATATAAAAGCATATTTAATTTTAATAATTAAATTGCCTTTATATAGTATTATAACGCTATTTATTTTATATTTTAAAATCAATAAATAAAATAAAAGTTATAAAAAAATAATTATTATAATCTTGTTTAATATTTATATAATTTTATAATATAATAATGCCGCAAATAAATTATAATTAATTAGTTAAAATATAATTATTTTATTTTAATTAAGCTAATATATTACGTTTAATTATTTTAAATAAATTATTATTAAATAGCGTTTTTAAAAATTTTTATAAATTAAACAAAATAATATAAATATATTAAGCAAACTAAATTAATAAATAAAGCTAATTAAAAAACAATTTAAAAGCTTTTTAAATGCTTTTTTAACTAATAATTTGTTTAAGCAATAACTATAAAAACAATATTTTTAATCTAATAATTAAAAAGTTATACTAATATTTATTTAGCTTAGTAAGTTATTTTATTTAATATATAAAATATAAACTTAAAATATTATTAAAAATATATATTATTACTTTAAAAATAAAGCTATATTTTTATATAATTAAAATAAGTATAAATTATAATAAAATAAGGATTTTGTTTTAATACTTAAAAGGTTAAATTAGCTGCAATATTTAATTATAACGTTGTTTTAAAATATTTCTATTAAATTAACTTCTTTGCTTAAAATATTAATTTTGTTTATAAAATAGTTAAAAAAAAAAAAATAAAAAGTAACTAATATTAAAAAAGTACTAAAAAATAATTAAATAAAAGTAAATTAAATAGTTTTATAATATAAAGGCTAAAAAAATATAATAAAAATAGCTTATGTTAATATTTTAAAACAAAAGTAAATAAAATAAACTAATTAATATAAAGAAAATTTTATTATAATAATATTAAAACTTTTAAATAAGTAAAAAGGTAATAAAGTTTAAAATATTTTAAAATTTTTGCTATATTTATTAAGTATAAAAAAATTACTACTACTAAAATAATTAATAAAAAAATCTTTTTAAACAAATAATAAAAATAAATTAAGTTAAAATATTTAATTATTATAAGTTAAAATAATATAATTATTATAATTAAGGTCTTAATTATATAAAATAATAAGTGCGTAAATTTTAAAAAAATAATACTTTTATATCTTTTAAATTAAAGCAACTATAAGTTATTACTAAAATATTTATAGTTTTAAAATTAATTTAATTAAGCGTATTTTTTGCGATATAAATTTAGTTAGTTTTTATTAATAATAAAATTAATTATTAATTATTAAGTATTAAAAAAAAAAGCTAATAATATACTAGTTTAAAAAGTACTAAAAAGCTTTAAAGTAAATAAAACTAATGTTTTAATAAATTTAATATTAATAAATTTAATATTAAGGTATTAAACAAAAGTATAATTAAATTATTATTATTATTAGTTATATTCCGTTATGCCTATATAATACTATTTAAACCCTGATTTAAATACATTAAGCATCCGGTACGCCTGCTTTTTAACAATCAAAGGTAAAACCGGGGAACCCGGGCGAAAACCCTTGCTTCCTGGTCGGAACGCCCCGAGGCGTCTACGGTTCCGCTGCGGATCTCTAACTAGGGGCCTCACCGCGCCCTAGCAGTTCTCTGGTCAAGAGAAAATAAAGGAAAAGAAAGAAAGAAAGAAAGGAAAAGTAAAAGAGGGTGCGGCCTTTTAGGCCCTGCGTCCTTCTGTTCTGCTAGTTGCTACTAGCATGCCATCGGCCATGGTTCGCCACTGTATCGTCCCTGGACCCCCCTCTCTTCGCTTCCGTTGCACCTTCTCGCCTTTTGCTAGTGTTTGGGCCACCTTATACATGGGTAGTAGGCCTCGGGCTAGAAACCAGCGCACCGCCTTGTGAGCTACCTCCGGGCTGCTTATAGTCCGATTATAGTCTGGGCCAGTGGCGAAAGGGCCGCGAAGCTGAGTAGCCAGGTCGGTCCTTTCTCTTTCGAATTCCGGGCAACGTAGGAATCTATGTAGCGCCGTTTCCCTGCCTTCTGCGCAGTCGCAGAAGGGCGTGGCCATTTGGCACCCCTTTCTGGAAAAGGAAGGCTTTTAGCCCCTAACGTCTCTGTACGGATTTGTAGCAGAGCCGAGGCTTCGTATTTTCGGAGTCCGTAGTAAAGTCCGCTATGTCCGTTGGGCAGGTCTCTTCAGTCCTTTCTGGTGGTCTCCCTGTTGCCGGGGCCGATGCCGCCAGGCCCCGGCCCCTTCTCTGTTGTCGGCTTCGTTCCACCCTTCAAGCCAGTGTCTTTCTAAAGCCTCTTCCGTCGTATCTCGGCCTCGCCATTCTTCCACCCACTCCTTTTTCTCTACGCCACTTTCGACCGTCTGTCGTGTGTTTTGCTGGGTTTCCCTCGGTGGTAACCCTACCCGCCTTCGCCTCACCCGCCTTTCGCCTCTGTTCCTGATCGTGTTCCCTTCTGAAACCAAATGTCTGACCTCCTCCTGAATAGTCCTTTCTTTGCCCGAAATCGCTAACCTGCCTTCGAAATCGCACAACCTGGCATTTAGGTAGGTGTAAAGAGGGGGCAGCCTAGTTCTGACTCTAAAAGGTAAATCGGGGTTGCTTTGTACGCTCCTCCAACTACCCTAAGGCACTTCGACTGTTCTTTAGTCAGGTCCTTCGCTATCCCTTTGCTTGGCCTCTGCTGGTGTGCCACGCGGACGAACCGTATGCGATTGCGCTCGAAATCACCTTCGTGTAGATCTCTTTTGCCCTGGGTGCGCTGCACCCCATGTGGTAACAGCTAATCTCGTCAAAGCAAAATTCTGGCGTTCGAGTTTCCGTCGGAGTTCTTTTTAGGTGGCGACGCCACCTCAGTTGCGGTCCAGCCATACCCCTAGGAAGCGTACACTCTCCTTCGGTTCGATTCGTATGTTTCCCAGCTGGATCGGGGCAGAATCGGCCTTGTGCCGTCTTGTAAAGTGCGTCAGTTCGCTTTTGCTGGGTTAAAGTTCATTCCATATCGTACTGCCCAGCTTTCGCACTGTATACACCCGCCAAACGCTCGCAGTTCCCTTCTGCACTTGCCCTGCTACCATAAGGTTTGTGTCGTCTGCAAACCCTATTATAACTAGCCCTCTTTCCGTTAATTCTTCATACAAGGTAGCTATATATAGCAAGAATAATACTGGTGACAGTGGGGATCCTTGTGGTACGCCTGTGGTTAGGACCTTTTTCGCCGCGCTTTCGCCGTCAAATAACAATGTTGCTGTCCGTTCTGTAAGGTAGCTCTGGAGCCAGTTCTGAATCCATTGGGGAAGCCTTTCTTCCGTAGCACCTCTAGCAGCCTCACGTAGTTCACTGCGTCAAAAGCCCCTGAGATATCCAGCTGTAGTAGTGTCAACGTTAAATCGTGCTTCCAGCTGCCGTGAATCGCCTCTGTTACGGCCCTGATTGCCAGTTCCGTAGATCTCTGTGGTCTGTTTCCCATTTGCCCTTCTGGTAGTAGCATAAACCTTTCCGCTGCGGCTGAGATACGTGTGCTTACTACTTTTTCGATTATTTGCCCATTGCGCTGAGTAGCGAGATCGGCCTGTAGCCGCCGGGCTTCCTAAGCTCCTCTGGGGTTTTCCCGGTTTTGCTAAGACTGCTACGACCGCGTTTCGGGCCGTTTCGGGTAGTATTCGTGCATAAAACTCTGTTGGGCCAATACTGCTATTGCTTCTGCAACTTTCTGCCCGCATGCCTTCAGAAATCCCGTTGGTAGAAGGTCGTCTCCTGGCGCTTTCAAGGTTTGGCTTCCTCTAAGATTTCTTCAATCTCCTTTGTTTCAACCTTTCTTCGCATCTTAAACGGGTGTTCCGCGGGCTCCCTTCGCCCTTCTAGGTCCGATAGGTCGATCTCGGGGTAGGAAAGAACCTAGCCGCCAGCACTTCTGCCTTTTTCTGTATGGGTGGTTGCCCACCCCTCTCCTTTCAAGGTCTGGAAGACTCCTTTTCGCCGGGGGCCCAGCTCTTAAGGCGCGCCCACCTTTCAAGGTCCAAAGTTTTGAATTGTCTTTTGAGGCTTCCGCTACACCTTGTCGCCACTGTCTCCGCTGTTCTTCGCGGATGATTCGCCTTTGTTCCGCTCTTGCTTCAGTCGCCTTTCTCCTTTGGTACTGGGACGTTGTTCTGTGGCACTTTCTTTCCTCCTCTTTGGCTTTTCCTATAGCTTTTGGACCTTTTGTGACCACCACGGGGCTGCTTTTCCTGCTGTGGCCTTCCTTTTCGGGGCCGCTACGTCCGCTATCCTGGTCAGTTCCGTTATTAAATACTCGACGTATTCATCCATGTCTGTCGTTGTGTCGAAACCCTCCGGTACCTGCAACCTAGACGCCTCGACCGCCACTAGCGCTTTATCCAACATCTTCCAGCTCCAGCCCCTGGGTGGCTGGAGGCCTGGTATCGGGTCTTTTCGTCGTGGATTCGGAAGCTTTGGGGTGTGATCGGATCCTGCCCATCCTGGGCCTTCGAGTATTTCCACCAGGAGTCTTTCATCAGCCCATATCAGGTCGATTGTGCTGTCTTTTCCCACCCTTCGGCAGTCCTTCGCTTTCCTTTCCTTGTAATGCTGCCGTACGGCGTTCGGAGGGTTAGTTTCCAAGCTCTTGCTAGGCTCAAGATTTCTTCGCAGTGTGCCGAAGTTCTCCTTCTTTATCCCACAGCGGCGAGTGCATATTCATGTCCCCTACTACTATGTTCCGCCCTTGGTTCGCTTTCCTTTTAAGTTCGATCATTGGGCTCACCCTGTTTCTGCTCGAATCTGGCTCCGCATACACCGACCACACAGTAGCCAGTTTTTCCTTGTCTGCTGAGAAGAAAGTCGCTTTCGCCCAGTTGTGGCCGGCCTCTTCCACCCATGAATCGCCTGCGATTCGCTTGTTGATATACAGTGCCGCACGTCCGGAACCAGCATATACTACGTTATATCGGCTTGACCTAGGACAATACGGTCGGAGGTTCCACCCTCCTCCCCTTGTAATGGCGGCTCTTGCAGTGCTATTATGTCATATTCCTCTGGTGATCCGGGGCTATTGCCGCACACGTTCTCGATCCTGCGGTGTTCCAAGATAGGGCGTCAAGTCTCATTGGCTCGAAGTAAAGGTGTTCTTCCTGTTATCTGGGTTCGGTCGCTTCCGGGGCGGAAGAGGGAGGCCCCTCGAATTCGGTCCGGTGTGTCGGCTTCTCCGGGGAAGAAAGCTTGTATCCTGGCTCCCGGGGCTACCGGGCTGCACTTGTCGCCCTAGGGCGGCCGAGCTTTGGTGTTGCCAACTGGGTCATTCTTGGTGCTACCGGTTGGTATGGTCTTGGTCTTTCTGCAAGCGGGCTGAGTGCTGGTCGCTTCCGAGGTTGAACCTCCTGCCAATCACTCTGGTTTCGGTCTGTTGGTTTGTGTTCGCTTCGGATATAGAACTGTGTCGGCCGGTGTTGGTATGCCTCTTGTGCTACTGCTATTTGGCCCTGGAAAACCTTGCACTTCTTCGAAAAGGCCGGGTGACCTCCTTCACAATTTATACACTTTATCGCCTCCGGTTCGGATTCCTTTCGGGTTGGACACTCCTTCTCTCCGCCTTCATGCGCCGCGCCGCTGCATAAGGGGCACCTGCTCTTGTTCCTGCAAAACTTTCCCACATGTCCAAACTTATAACACTTGAAGCACTGCGTGACTTTACGTCTTTTGAAAACGGCTCGCAGTTGTGCATCATCGCCCTCCATACGGCCCCTTTCGGCACAGAGCCTCCGCGGTTTCTATGTCGGTGCAATGCATCAACAAGCTGGCATGACGGCCTTCTGGGTTGGCTGGCAGGATCGGGTGTATCCTGCCTATGCTGGCTTTATTTTGTTCGCAGATGTCCCGGAGAGATTCGCCGGGTCTGCGTGCGCGCTTCCGGAGTGTTTTCGCATCGATGCCCTTCATGATTACTGTGTAGTCCCTTCCAGTCTTTGTTGCACCTTGCCAAACGCTTGTTCCACCCACAAGTTGGCTTGTTTATATTGTATTGCTTCCTCTTTAAATGTAACCACTATATTTCCGCTCGGCAGTTTCTTCGCCGCAATTGCTTCTGCCGTTCCAATTGCTGTATTTACTGCTTTTACTGTTTCTTCGGCCGTACGCGCTGCAAGGGCTGGGTTGGGTTCGGCTCGTATTAAAACTTCGCGGTTGTGTCGGACAGGGAGTATCGCGCGATTCGGGGGCGCCAGAGGGCCGATTGCTGGGCGGCCTGTAGCCGATACTACGGTCGCCCAGGTCCGGTTGGCAGTAGGTGCACTGCCTTTCTTCAGTTCGCGTATTGCTGCGCGTAGTTCGTCGATATCTCGTTTGGTAGCTGGGTTGTTTCGGGCTTCTTTCTCTTCCTTCTCGCGTTCCAACGCGAGGTCTTCCGCTGAGCCTCCAGCATGTTCCTCACCAGTGCCTCTGCATCTGGGAATTTCTCTTGACCAATAAGAACTGCTAGAGATCGCATCCATTTCTCTATTTCATCCCCTTCTCGCTCCGCTTCCTTGCCTGCTTCGCTGTCGTTTCGCTGTTGAAGCGACCCTTCAGTGCCGGGGCCCGCGATTGGGTGGTGCAGAGACTGCTCAACCCTTTCGCGCCACCGTCCAGCACCATTGGGTCCGCTGCACCCTGCGCCATGTCTTCGGGTCTAATACGACCGCGTTTCCAGGTGCTTTCACCCCTTAGAAAGCAGTGTATCCAAATTATTTGATGTAAAAAGCAAAGCCTGAGAAGTTATTGATGTTTCAATCTCCTTCCTCTAGTTCGTATAATTAAATTAATTAAATAAAAAGATAAAATTAAAGTTTAATATTAAGATTTTATAATAGTTTTAATAATTTTTATAAATAAAGCGTTTTAAAATTTTTAAGTCGTTTTTTCTTTTGCTTTACTATATTAGTAGTTTATTTTTAAAAAGTTTTAAAAATTATTTAAAATCTTTTAATAAAGTTTTTTAAAAAAATTAACGCTGTGTTTTATTTTTATAATTAAAAATAATATATTAGTAATAATCTTATTAAAAAAATATAAGTTTTAAAAAAATTATATATATTTAACATAGTATAATATTATATTTAAATAATAAAAAGCTTATTAATAATAAAGTTAAAATTAAAGTTTTTTAAATTAAAAATATTAAAAAAAAGAAACGCTAACTACTAATAGCTTAAAATATATAAATAGTTTAAAATATATAATATCTTTAAAATTAATATAGTATAATAATATAATAATTTAATTTATAATAA